>CM077667.1:34749839-35957867 GCA_039707655.1 Elymus sibiricus | reverse complement strand
AAAATAAATCATGAAATGCATGAAAAACAGCAAATGAAGTCAGAAAATGTTTGAAAATTGATGACGTGGCTTTGAATGGTGCATATTGAATGCAGAAAAAGTCTGGAGTTAAAATATGTTAAAAAATTGAAATCCCTTTTGTAATAGATGAGTTTTCGTCCGAAACCCTGTTACTTCGAATGAGATTGTCCAGTTTGTACACGAAGTGCATCAAGTTTTTCCCGTAACCCTCTCAACTTTTTAGCACATTCTATCTGAGTGAAATTATGATACCAGGCCAAGTTTCAACCTTTTCAGAGTTCATTTGCAGTGATTTTCAAATTCAGGGTCATTTAGCTCAAAAAAAATCATGAAATGCATAAAAAACAGCAAATGAAGTCAGAAAATGTTTGAAAATTGATGACGTGGTTTTGAATGGTGCATATTGAATGCAGAAAAAGTGTGGAGTTAAAATATGTTAAAAAATTGAAATCTCTTTTGTAATAGATGAGTTTTCGTCTGAAACCCTTTTACTTCGAAAGAGATTGTCCAGTTTGTACACGAAGTGCATCCAGTTTTTCCCGTAACCCTCTCAACTTTTTAGCACACGCTATGTGGGTGAAATTATGATACCATGCCAAGTTTCAACCTTTTCAGAGTTCATTTGCAGTGATTGTCAAATTCAGGGTCATTTAGCTCAAAATAAATCATGAAATGCATGAAAAATAGCAAATGAAGTCAGAAAATGTTTGAAAATTGATGACGTGGTTTTGAATGGTGCATATTGAATGCAGAAAAAGTGTGGAGTTAAAATATGTTAAAAAATTGAAATCCCTTTTGTAATAGATGAGTTTTCGTCCGAAACCCTGTTACTTCGAAAGATATTGTCCAGTTTGTACACAAAGTGCATCCAGTTTTTCCCGTAACCCTCTCAACTTTTTAGCACATGCTATGTGAGTGAAATTATGATACCATGCCAAGTTTCAACCTTTTTAGAGTTCATTTGCATTGATTTTCAAATTCAGGGTCATTTAGCTCAAAATAAATTATGAAATGCATGAAAAATAGCAAATGAAGTCAGAAAATGTTTGAAAATTGATGACTTGGCTTTGAATGGTGCATATTGAATGCAGAAAAAGTCTGGAGTTAAAATATGTTAAAAAAATTGAAATCCCTTTTGTAATAGATGAGTTTTCGTCCGAAACCGTGATACTTCGAAAGAGATTGTCTAGTTTGTACACGAAGTGCATCCAGTTTTCCCCGTAACCCTCTCAACCTTTTAGCACATGAAATCCGAGATGGGATCCATGTATGAAAACAAAGTATGGACTTTGGAAGTATTACCTGAAGGGCGTAAGGCCATTCAGAACAAATGGATCTTTAAGAGGAAGACGGACGCGGACGGTAATGTCACCGTCTATAAAGCTCGACTTGTGGCAAAGGGTTTTTCACAAGTTCAAGGAGTTGACTACGATGAGACCTTCTCACCCGTAGCGATGCTTAAGTCCGTCAGAATCATGTTAGCAATAGCTGCCTTTTTCGATTATGAAATTTGGCAGATGGATGTCAACTTTTTAGCACACGCTATGTGGGTGAAATTATGATACCATGCCAAGTTTCAACCTTTTTAGAGTTCATTTGCATTGATTTTCAAATTCAGGGTCATTTAGCTCAAAATAAATTATGAAATGCATGAAAAATAGCAAATGAAGTCAGAAAATGTTTGAAAATTGATGACTTGGCTTTGAATGGTGCATATTGAATGCAGAAAAAGTCTGGAGTTAAAATATGTTAAAAAAATTGAAATCCCTTTTGTAATAGATGAGTTTTCGTCCGAAACCCTGTTACTTCGAAAGATATTGTCCAGTTTGTACACAAAGTGCATCCAGTTTTTCCCGTAACCCTCTCAACTTTTTAGCACATGCTATGTGAGTGAAATTATGATACCATGCCAAGTTTCAACCTTTTTAGAGTTCATTTGCATTGATTTTCAAATTCAGGGTCATTTAGCTCAAAATAAATTATGAAATGCATGAAAAATAGCAAATGAAGTCAGAAAATGTTTGAAAATTGATGACTTGGCTTTGAATGGTGCATATTGAATGCAGAAAAAGTCTGGAGTTAAAATATGTTAAAAAAATTGAAATCCCTTTTGTAATAGATGAGTTTTCGTCCGAAACCGTGATACTTCGAAAGAGATTGTCTAGTTTGTACACGAAGTGCATCCAGTTTTCCCCGTAACCCTCTCAACCTTTTAGCACATGAAATCCGAGATGGGATCCATGTATGAAAACAAAGTATGGACTTTGGAAGTATTACCTGAAGGGCGTAAGGCCATTCAGAACAAATGGATCTTTAAGAGGAAGACGGACGCGGACGGTAATGTCACCGTCTATAAAGCTCGACTTGTGGCAAAGGGTTTTTCACAAGTTCAAGGAGTTGACTACGATGAGACCTTCTCACCCGTAGCGATGCTTAAGTCCGTCAGAATCATGTTAGCAATAGCTGCCTTTTTCGATTATGAAATTTGGCAGATGGATGTCAAAACAGCGTTCCTTAACGGTTACCTTAAGGAAGAGTTGTATATGATGCAACCAGAAGGTTTTGTCGATCCAGAGAATGCTGACAAAGTTTGCAAACTCCAGCGATCCATTTATGGACTGGTGCAAGCATCTCGGAGTTGGAATCTTCGTTTTGATGAGGTGATCAAAGCGTTCGAGTTTATACAAGTTTACGGAGAAGCTTGTATTTACAAGAAAGTGAGTGGGAGCTCTATAGCGTTTCTAATATTATATGTGGATGACATATTGCTGATTGGAAACAATATAGAAATGCTGGAAAGCGTAAAGGAATATTTGAACAAGAGTTTTTCAATGAAGGACCTAGGAGAAGCTGCTTTCATATTAGGCATCAAGATCTATAGAGATAGATCAAGACGTTTAATAGGACTTTCACAAAGCACATACCTTGATAAGATTTTGAAGAAGTTCAAAATGAATCAGTCCAAGAAGGGGTTCTTGCCTGTTTTGCAAGGTGTGAAGTTGAGTAAGACTCAATGCCCAGTGACTGCAGAAGATAGAGAAAAGATGAGTGTCATCCCCTATGCTTCAGCCATAGGCTCTATCATGTATGCAATGCTGTGCACAAGACCCGATGTCAGCCTTGCCATAAGTATGGCCGGAAGGTTTCAAAGTGATCCAGGAATGGAACACTGGACGGCGGTCAAGAATATCCTGAAGTACCTGAAAAGGACTAAGGACATGTTTCTCGTTTATGGAGGTGATCAAGAGCTCGTCGTAAAGGGTTACGTCGATGCAAGCTTTGACACTGATCCGGATGACTCTAAGTCGCAAACCGGATACGTATTTATTCTTAATGGGGGTGCGGTTAGCTGGTGCAGTTCCAAGCAAAGCGTGGTAGCAGATTCTACATGCGAAGCGGAGTACATCGCTGCCTCGGAGGCGGCGAAGGAAGGTGTCTGGATGAAGGAGTTCATGACAGATCTTGGAGTAGTGCCTAGTGCACTTAACCCAATGACTCTGTTTTGTGATAATACTGGTGCCATTGCTCTAGCCAAGGAACCAAGATTTCACAAGAGGACCAGACACATAAAGCGACGTTTCAATTCCATCCGCGATTACATCAAGGAGGACGACATAAATATTTGCAAAGTACACACGGATCTAAATGTTGCAGATCCGATGACTAAACCTCTTCCAAGGGCTAAACATGAACAACACCAGAACTGCATGGGTGTTCGATTCATTACAATGTAAATCACATAGTGATGTGAACTAGATTATTGACTCTAGTGCAAGTGGGAGACTGTTGGAAATATGCCCTAGAGGCAATAATAAATTGGTTATTATTATATTTCCTTGTTAATGATAATCGTTTATTATCCATGCTATAATTGTATTGATTGGAAACTCAAATACATGTGTGGGTACATAGACAACACTGTGTCCCTAGTAAGCCTCTAGTTGACTAGCTCGTTGATCAAAGATGGTTAAGGTTTCCTAGCCATTGACATGAGATGTCATTTGATAACGGGATCACATCATTAGGAGAATGATGTGATGGACAAGACCCAAACTGTAAACGTAGCTTTTGATCGTGTCAGTTTATTGCTATTGTTTTCTGCATGTCAAGTATCTGTTCCTTTGACCATGAGATCATGCAACTCACTGACACCGGAGGAATACCTTGTGTGTATCAAACGTCGCAACGTAACTGGGTGACTATAAAGGTGCTCTACAGGTATCTCCGAGGGTGTCTGTTGGGTTGGCATGGATCAAGACTGGGATTTGTTACTCCGTGTGACGGAGAGGTATCTCAGGGCCCACTCGGTAATACAACATCACATTGAGCCTTGCAAGCAATGTGACTAAAGTGTTAGCCACGAGATCTTGTATTACGGAACGAGTAAAGAGACTTGCCGGTAACGAGATTGAACTAGGTATAGTGATACCGACGATCGAATCTCGGGCAAGTAACATACCGAAGAACAAAGGGAACAGCATACGGGATTAACTGAATCCTTGACATAGAGGTTCGACCGATAAAGATCTTCGTAGAATATGTAGGAGCCAATATGGGCATCCAGGTCCCGCTATTGGTTATTGGCCGTAGAGGTGTCTCGGTCATGTCTACATAGTTCTCGAACCCGCAGGGTCTACACACTTAACGTTTGGTGACGATTAGTATAATTGAGTTATTATGTTGGTGACCGAAAGTTGTTCGGAGTCCCGGATAAGATCCCGGACATGACGAGGATCTCCGGAATAGTCCGGAGGTAAAGATTGATATATGTGATAATAGTGTTTTGATCTCTGGAAGGGTTCCGGAGTTCACCGGAAGGGGTTCCGGATGTTTACCGAAGTGTTCGGGTGCAGCAACACTTTATATGAGCCAAAGGGATAAAGCCCACAAGGTATTGGAAAGTGCAAAAGTAGTTTTGCTGCCGCGTAAGCGGTACTACCGCTTGGTGAAGCGGTACTACCGCCCGAGCGGTACTACCGCTTGTGTGAAGCGGTACTACCGCCCGAGCGGTACTACCGCTTGTGTGAAGCGGTACTACCGCTTGTGCGCGGCTGTGCGCGGTTCGGCAGGGATCCGAGTTGGACTCTTTCCCTGCGGGCAAAACCGACCCGGAGGAGGCTTTTACTCCAAGTTTAGACCCCAAGGCTCAACATATAAATAGAGGGGCAGGGCTAGCACACGGGATACATCAGGATTTCCCAAGCCGTGTGCCGGCAACCCTAGCCCTCTAGTTCCTCCGTCATAATCTCCGTAGTGCTTGGCGAAGCCCTGCAGAGACAGTTCCTCACCACCATCACCACGCCGTCGTGCTGCTGGAACTCAACCACTACTTCACCATCGCTCGCTGGATCGAGGAGGTGAAGGCGTCATCAAGCCGTACGTGTGTTGAACGCGGAGGTGCCGTCCGTTCGGCACTAGATCGGAAAGGATCGTGATTGGATCGCGGGACGCTCGGCGATTTGGATCGCGAAGACGTTCGACTACATCAACCGCGTTTATTAACGCTTCCGCTTAGCGATCTACAAGGGTATGTAGATCCACTCTCCCTCTCGTAGATGCTCATCACCATGGATAGATCTTATGTGTGCGTAGGAAAATTTTTGTTTCCCATGCAACGTTCCCCAACAAAAATATGTTAAAAAAATTAAATCCCTTTTGTAATAGATGAGTTTTCGTGCGAAACCGTGATACTTCAAAAGAGATTGTCCAGTTTGTACACGAAGTGCATCCAGTTTTCCCCGTAACCCTCTCAACTTTTTAGCACATGCAATGTGGGTGAATTTATGATACCGTGCCAAGTTTCAACCTTTTCAGAGTTCATTTGAAGTGATTTTCAAATTCAGGGTCATTTTGCTCAAAATAAATCATGAAATGCATGAAAAATAGCAAATGAAGTCAGAAAATGTTTGAAAATTGATGACGTGGCTTTGAATGGTGCATATTGAATGCAGAAAAAGTCTGGAGTTAAAATATGTTAAAAAAAGAAATCCCTTTTGTAATAGATGAGTTTTCGTCCGAAACCCTGATACTTCGAAAGAGATTGTCCAGTTTGTACACGAAGTGCATCCAGTTATCCCCGTAACACTCTCAACTTTTTAGCACATGCTATGTGGGTGAATTTATGATACCAAGCGAAGTTTCAACCTTTTCATAGTTCATTTGCAGTGATTTTCAAATTCAGGGTCATTTAGCTCAAAAAAATCATGAAATGCATGAAAAACAGCAAATGAAGTCAGAAAATGTTTGAAAATTGATGACGTGGCTTTGAATGGTGCATATTGAATGCAGAAAAAGTCTGGAGTTAAAATATGTTAAAAAAATTAAATCCCTTTTGTAATAGATGAGTTTTCGTGCGAAACCGTGATACTTCGAAAGAGATTGTCCAGTTTGTACACGAAGTGCATCCAGTTTTCCCCGTAACCCTCTCAACTTTTTAGCACATGCTATGTGGGTGAATTTATGATACCGTGCCAAGTTTCAACCTTTTCAGAGTTCATTTGAAGTGATTTTCAAATTCAGGGTCATTTTGCTCAAAATAAATCATGAAATGCATGAAAAACAGCAAATGAAGTCAGAAAATGTTTGAAAATTGATGACGCGGCTTTGAATGGTGCATATTGAATGCAGAAAAAGTCTGGAGTTAAAATATGTTAAAAAAATTGAAATCCCTTTTGTAATAGATGAGTTTTCGTCCGAAACCCTGTTACTTCGAATGAGATTGTCCAGTTTGTACACGAAGTGCATCAAGTTTTTCCCGTAACCCTCTCAACTTTTTAGCACATTCTATCTGAGTGAAATTATGATACCAGGCCAAGTTTCAACCTTTTCAGAGTTCATTTGCAGTGATTTTCAAATTCAGGGTCATTTAGCTCAAAAAAAATCATGAAATGCATAAAAAACAGCAAATGAAGTCAGAAAATGTTTGAAAATTGATGACGTGGTTTTGAATGGTGCATATTGAATGCAGAAAAAGTGTGGAGTTAAAATATGTTAAAAAATTGAAATCTCTTTTGTAATAGATGAGTTTTCGTCTGAAACCCTTTTACTTCGAAAGAGATTGTCCAGTTTGTACACGAAGTGCATCCAGTTTTTCCCGTAACCCTCTCAACTTTTTAGCACACGCTATGTGGGTGAAATTATGATACCATGCCAAGTTTCAACCTTTTCAGAGTTCATTTGCAGTGATTGTCAAATTCAGGGTCATTTAGCTCAAAATAAATCATGAAATGCATGAAAAATAGCAAATGAAGTCAGAAAAGGTTTGAAAATTGATGACGTGGCTTTGAATGGTGCATATTGAATGCAGAAAAAGTCTGGAGTTAAAATATGTAAAAAAAATTGAAATCCCTTTTGTAATAGATGAGTTTTCGTCCGAAACCCTGTTACTTCGAAAGATATTGTCCAGTTTGTACACGAAGTGCATCCGGTTTTTCCCGTAACCCTCTCAACTTTTTAGCACATGCTATGTGAGTGAAATTATGATACCATGCCAAGTTTCAACCTTTTTAGAGTTCATTTGCATTGATTTTCAAATTCAGGGTCATTTAGCTCAAAATAAATTATGAAATGCATGAAAAATAGCAAATGAAGTCAGAAAATGTTTGAAAATTGATGACTTGGCTTTGAATGGTGCATATTGAATGCAGAAAAAGTCTGGAGTTAAAATATGTTAAAAAAATTGAAATCCCTTTTGTAATAGATGAGTTTTCGTCCGAAACCGTGATACTTCGAAAGAGATTGTCTAGTTTGTACACGAAGTGCATCCAGTTTTCCCCGTAACCCTCTCAACCTTTTAGCACATGCTATGTGGGTGAATTTATGATACCATGCCAAGTTTCAACCTTTTCAGAGTTCATTTGAAGTGATTTTCAAATTCAGGGTCATTTAGCTCAAAATAAATCATGAAATGCATGAAAAATAGCAAATGAAGTCAGAAAATGTTTGAAAATTGATGACGTGGCTTTGAATGGTGCATATTGGATGCAGAAAAAGTCTGGTGTTAAAATATGTTAAAAAAATTGAAATCCCTTTTGTAATAGATGAGTTTTCGTCCGGAACCCTCTTACTTCGAAAGAGATTGTCCAGTTTGTACACGAAGTGCATCTAGTTTTTCCCGTAACCCTCTCAACTTTTTAGCACATGCTATGTGAGTGAAATTATGATACCATGCCAAGTTTCAACCTTTTCAGAGTTCATTTGCAGTGATTTTCAAATTCAGGGTCATTTAGCTCAAAATAAATCAAGAAATGCATGAAAAATGGCAAATGAAGTCAGAAAATGTTTGAAAATTGATGACGTGGCTTTGAATGGTGCATATTGAATGCAGAAAAAGTCTGGAGTTAAAATATGTTAAAAAAATTAAATCCCTTTTGTAATAAATGAGTTTTCGTGCGAAACCGTGATACTTCAAAAGAGATTGTCCAGTTTGTACACGAAGTGCATCCAGTTTTCCCCGTAACCCTCTCAACTTTTTAGCACATGCTATGTGGGTGAATTTATGATACCGTGCCAAGTTTCAACCTTTTCAGAGTTCATTTGAAGTGATTTTCAAATTCAGGGTCATTTTGCTCAAAATAAATCATGAAATGCATGAAAAATAGCAAATGAAGTCAGAAAATGTTTGAAAATTGATGACGTGGCTTTGAATGGTGCATATTGAATGCAGAAAAAGTCTGGAGTTAAAATATGTTAAAAAAAGAAATCCCTTTTGTAATAGATGAGTTTTCGTCCGAAACCCTGATACTTCGAAAGAGATTGTCCAGTTTGTACACGAAGTGCATCCAGTTATCCCCGTAACCCTCTCAACTTTTTAGCACATGCTATGTGGGTGAATTTATGATACCAAGCGAAGTTTCAACCTTTTCATAGTTCATTTGCAGTGATTTTCAAATTCAGGGTCATTTAGCTCAAAAAAATCATGAAATGCATGAAAAACAGCAAATGAAGTCAGAAAATGTTTGAAAATTGATGACGTGGCTTTGAATGGTGCATATTGAATGCAAAAAAAGTCTAGAGTTAAAATATGTTAAAAAAATTAAATCCCTTTTGTAATAGATGAGTTTTCGTGCGAAACCGTGATACTTCGAAAGAGATTGTCCAGTTTGTACACGAAGTGCATCCAGTTTTCCCCGTAACCCTCTCAACTTTTTAGCACATGCTATGTGGGTGAATTTATGATACCGTGCCAAGTTTCAACCTTTTCAGAGTTCATTTGAAGTGATTTTCAAATTCAGGGTCATTTTGCTCAAAATAAATCATGAAATGCATGAAAAACAGCAAATGAAGTCAGAAAATTTTTGAAAATTGATGACGTGGCTTTGAATGGTGCATATTGAATGCAGAAAAAGTCTGGAGTTAAAATATGTTAAAAAAATTGAAATCCCTTTTGTAATAGATGAGTTTTCGTCCGAAACCCTGTTACTTCGAATGAGATTGTCCAGTTTGTACACGAAGTGCATCAAGTTTTTCCCGTAACCCTCTCAACTTTTTAGCACATTCTATCTGAGTGAAATTATGATACCAGGCCAAGTTTCAACCTTTTCAGAGTTCATTTGCAGTGATTTTCAAATTCAGGGTCATTTAGCTCAAAAAAAATCATGAAATGCATAAAAAACAGCAAATGAAGTCAGAAAATGTTTGAAAATTGATGACGTGGTTTTGAATGGTGCATATTGAATGCAGAAAAAGTGTGGAGTTAAAATATGTTAAAAAATTGAAATCTCTTTTGTAATAGATGAGTTTTCGTCTGAAACCCTTTTACTTCGAAAGAGATTGTCCAGTTTGTACACGAAGTGCATCCAGTTTTTCCCGTAACCCTCTCAACTTTTTAGCACACGCTATGTGGGTGAAATTATGATACCATGCCAAGTTTCAACCTTTTCAGAGTTCATTTGCAGTGATTGTCAAATTCAGGGTCATTTAGCTCAAAATAAATCATGAAATGCATGAAAAATAGCAAATGAAGTCAGAAAAGGTTTGAAAATTGATGACGTGGCTTTGAATGGTGCATATTGAATGCAGAAAAAGTCTGGAGTTAAAATATGTTAAAAAAATTGAAATCCCTTTTGTAATAGATGAGTTTTCGTCCGAAACCCTGTTACTTCGAAAGATATTGTCCAGTTTGTACACGAAGTGCATCCGGTTTTTCCCGTAACCCTCTCAACTTTTTAGCACATGCTATGTGAGTGAAATTATGATACCATGCCAAGTTTCAACCTTTTTAGAGTTCATTTGCATTGATTTTCAAATTCAGGGTCATTTAGCTCAAAATAAATTATGAAATGCATGAAAAATAGCAAATGAAGTCAGAAAATGTTTGAAAATTGATGACTCGGCTTTGAATGGTGCATATTGAATGCAGAAAAAGTCTGGAGTTAAAATATGTTAAAAAAATTGAAATCCCTTTTGTAATAGATGAGTTTTCGTCCGAAACCGTGATACTTCGAAAGAGATTGTCTAGTTTGTACACGAAGTGCATCCAGTTTTCCCCGTAACCCTCTCAACCTTTTAGCACATGCTATGTGGGTGAATTTATGATACCATGCCAAGTTTCAACCTTTTCAGAGTTCATTTGAAGTGATTTTCAAATTCAGGGTCATTTAGCTCAAAATAAATCATGAAATGCATGAAAAATAGCAAATGAAGTCAGAAAATGTTTGAAAATTGATGACGTGGCTTTGAATGGTGCATATTGGATGCAGAAAAAGTCTGGTGTTAAAATATGTTAAAAAAATTGAAATCCCTTTTGTAATAGATGAGTTTTCGTCCGGAACCCTCTTACTTCGAAAGAGATTGTCCAGTTTGTACACGAAGTGCATCTAGTTTTTCCCGTAACCCTCTCAACTTTTTAGCACATGCTATGTGAGTGAAATTATGATACCATGCCAAGTTTCAACCTTTTCAGAGTTCATTTGCAGTGATTTTCAAATTCAGGGTCATTTAGCTCAAAATAAATCAAGAAATGCATGAAAAATGGCAAATGAAGTCAGAAAATGTTTGAAAATTGATGACGTGGCTTTGAATGGTGCATATTGAATGCAGAAAAAGTCTGGAGTTAAAATATGTTAAAAAAATTAAATCCCTTTTGTAATAGATGAGTTTTCGTGCGAAACCGTGATACTTCAAAAGAGATTGTCCAGTTTGTACACGAAGTGCATCCAGTTTTCCCCGTAACCCTCTCAACTTTTTAGCACATGCTATGTGGGTGAATTTATGATACCGTGCCAAGTTTCAACCTTTTCAGAGTTCATTTGAAGTGATTTTCAAATTCAGGGTCATTTTGCTCAAAATAAATCATGAAATGCATGAAAAATAGCAAATGAAGTCAGAAAATGTTTGAAAATTGATGACTTGGCTTTGAATGGTGCATATTGAATGCAGAAAAAGTCTGGAGTTAAAATATGTTAAAAAAATTGAAATCCCTTTTGTAATAGATGAGTTTTCGTCCGAAACCGTGATACTTCGAAAGAGATTGTCTAGTTTGTACACGAAGTGCATCCAGTTTTCCCCGTAACCCTCTCAACCTTTTAGCACATGCTATGTGGGTGAATTTATGATACCATGCCAAGTTTCAACCTTTTCAGAGTTCATTTGAAGTGATTTTCAAATTCAGGGTCATTTAGCTCAAAATAAATCATGAAATGCATGAAAAATAGCAAATGAAGTCAGAAAATGTTTGAAAATTGATGACGTGGCTTTGAATGGTGCATATTGGATGCAGAAAAAGTCTGGTGTTAAAATATGTTAAAAAAATTGAAATCCCTTTTGTAATAGATGAGTTTTCGTCCGGAACCCTCTTACTTCGAAAGAGATTGTCCAGTTTGTACACGAAGTGCATCTAGTTTTTCCCGTAACCCTCTCAACTTTTTAGCACATGCTATGTGAGTGAAATTATGATACCATGCCAAGTTTCAACCTTTTCAGAGTTCATTTGCAGTGATTTTCAAATTCAGGGTCATTTAGCTCAAAATAAATCAAGAAATGCATGAAAAATGGCAAATGAAGTCAGAAAATGTTTGAAAATTGATGACGTGGCTTTGAATGGTGCATATTGAATGCAGAAAAAGTCTGGAGTTAAAATATGTTAAAAAAATTAAATCCCTTTTGTAATAGATGAGTTTTCGTGCGAAACCGTGATACTTCAAAAGAGATTGTCCAGTTTGTACACGAAGTGCATCCAGTTTTCCCCGTAACCCTCTCAACTTTTTAGCACATGCTATGTGGGTGAATTTATGATACCGTGCCAAGTTTCAACCTTTTCAGAGTTCATTTGAAGTGATTTTCAAATTCAGGGTCATTTTGCTCAAAATAAATCAAGAAATGCATGAAAAATGGCAAATGAAGTCAGAAAATGTTTGAAAATTGATGACGTGGCTTTGAATGGTGCATATTGAATGCAGAAAAAGTCTGGAGTTAAAATATGTTAAAAAAATTAAATCCCTTTTGTAATAGATGAGTTTTCGTGCGAAACCGTGATACTTCAAAAGAGATTGTCCAGTTTGTACACGAAGTGCATCCAGTTTTCCCCGTAACCCTCTCAACTTTTTAGCACATGCTATGTGGGTGAATTTATGATACCGTGCCAAGTTTCAACCTTTTCAGAGTTCATTTGAAGTGATTTTCAAATTCAGGGTCATTTTGCTCAAAATAAATCATGAAATGCATGAAAAATAGCAAATGAAGTCAGAAAATGTTTGAAAATTGATGACGTGGCTTTGAATGGTGCATATTGAATGCAGAAAAAGTCTGGAGTTAAAATATGTTAAAAAAAGAAATCCCTTTTGTAATAGATGAGTTTTCGTCCGAAACCCTGATACTTCGAAAGAGATTGTCCAGTTTGTACACGAAGTGCATCCAGTTATCCCCGTAACCCTCTCAACTTTTTAGCACATGCTATGTGGGTGAATTTATGATACCAAGCGAAGTTTCAACCTTTTCATAGTTCATTTGCAGTGATTTTCAAATTCAGGGTCATTTAGCTCAAAAAAATCATGAAATGCATGAAAAACAGCAAATGAAGTCAGAAAATGTTTGAAAATTGATGACGTGGCTTTGAATGGTGCATATTGAATGCAGAAAAAGTCTGGAGTTAAAATATGTTAAAAAAATTAAATCCCTTTTGTAATAGATGAGTTTTCGTGCGAAACCGTGATACTTCAAAAGAGATTGTCCAGTTTGTACACGAAGTGCATCCAGTTTTCCCCGTAACCCTCTCAACTTTTTAGCACATGCTATGTGGGTGAATTTATGATACCGTGCCAAGTTTCAACCTTTTCAGAGTTCATTTGAAGTGATTTTCAAATTCAGGGTCATTTTGCTCAAAATAAATCAAGAAATGCATGAAAAATGGCAAATGAAGTCAGAAAATGTTTGAAAATTGATGACGTGGCTTTGAATGGTGCATATTGAATGCAGAAAAAGTCTGGAGTTAAAATATGTTAAAAAAATTAAATCCCTTTTGTAATAGATGAGTTTTCGTGCGAAACCGTGATACTTCAAAAGAGATTGTCCAGTTTGTACACGAAGTGCATCCAGTTTTCCCCGTAACCCTCTCAACTTTTTAGCACATGCTATGTGGGTGAATTTATGATACCGTGCCAAGTTTCAACCTTTTCAGAGTTCATTTGCAGTGATTGTCAAATTCAGGGTCATTTAGCTCAAAATAAATCATGAAATGCATGAAAAATAGCAAATGAAGTCAGAAAAGGTTTGAAAATTGATGACGTGGCTTTGAATGGTGCATATTGAATGCAGAAAAAGTCTGGAGTTAAAATATGTTAAAAAAATTGAAATCCCTTTTGTAATAGATGAGTTTTCGTCCGAAACCCTGTTACTTCGAAAGATATTGTCCAGTTTGTACACAAAGTGCATCCAGTTTTTCCCGTAACCCTCTCAACTTTTTAGCACATGCTATGTGAGTGAAATTATGATACCATGCCAAGTTTCAACCTTTTTAGAGTTCATTTGCATTGATTTTCAAATTCAGGGTCATTTAGCTCAAAATAAATTATGAAATGCATGAAAAATAGCAAATGAAGTCAGAAAATGTTTGAAAATTGATGACTTGGCTTTGAATGGTGCATATTGAATGCAGAAAAAGTCTGGAGTTAAAATATGTTAAAAAAATTGAAATCCCTTTTGTAATAGATGAGTTTTCGTCCGAAACCGTGATACTTCGAAAGAGATTGTCTAGTTTGTACACGAAGTGCATCCAGTTTTCCCCGTAACCCTCTCAACCTTTTAGCACATGCTATGTGGGTGAATTTATGATACCATGCCAAGTTTCAACCTTTTCAGAGTTCATTTGAAGTGATTTTCAAATTCAGGGTCATTTAGCTCAAAATAAATCATGAAATGCATGAAAAATAGCAAATGAAGTCAGAAAATGTTTGAAAATTGATGACGTGGCTTTGAATGGTGCATATTGGATGCAGAAAAAGTCTGGTGTTAAAATATGTTAAAAAAATTGAAATCCCTTTTGTAATAGATGAGTTTTCGTCCGGAACCCTCTTACTTCGAAAGAGATTGTCCAGTTTGTACACGAAGTGCATCTAGTTTTTCCCGTAACCCTCTCAACTTTTTAGCACATGCTATGTGAGTGAAATTATGATACCATGCCAAGTTTCAACCTTTTCAGAGTTCATTTGCAGTGATTTTCAAATTCAGGGTCATTTAGCTCAAAATAAATCAAGAAATGCATGAAAAATGGCAAATGAAGTCAGAAAATGTTTGAAAATTGATGACGTGGCTTTGAATGGTGCATATTGAATGCAGAAAAAGTCTGGAGTTAAAATATGATAAAAAAATTGAAATCCCTTTTGTAATAGATGAGTTTTCGTCCGAAACCCTGTTACTTCGAAAGATATTGTCCAGTTTGTACACGAAGTGCATCCAATTTTTCCCGTAACCCTCTCAACTTTTTAGCACATGCTATGTGAGTGAAATTATGATACCATGCCAAGTTTCAACCTTTTCAGAGTTCATTTGCAATGATTTTCAAATTCAGGGTCATTTAGCTCAAAATAAATCAAGAAATGCATGAAAAATGGCAAATGAAGTCAGAAAATGTTTGAAAATTGATGACGTGGCTTTGAATGGTGCATATTGAATGCAGAAAAAGTCTGGAGTTAAAATATGTTAAAAAAATTAAATCCCTTTTGTAATAGATGAGTTTTCGTG
Organism: Elymus sibiricus; assembly: GCA_039707655.1. Lineage (NCBI taxonomy): Eukaryota > Viridiplantae > Streptophyta > Magnoliopsida > Poales > Poaceae > Elymus > Elymus sibiricus. The sequence goes on along the minus strand of CM077667.1, from coordinate 35,942,669 downwards.
CGAAACCGTGATACTTCGAAAGAGATTGTCCAGTTTGTACACGATGTGCATCCAGTTTTCCCCGTAACCCTCTCAACTTTTTAGCACATGCTATGTGGGTGAATTTATGATACCGTGCCAAGTTTCAACCTTTTCAGAGTTCATTTGAAGTGATTTTCAAATTCAGGGTCATTTTGCTCAAAATAAATCATGAAATGCATGAAAAATAGCAAATGAAGTCAGAAAATGTTTGAAAATTGATGACGTGGCTTTGAATGGTGCATATTGAATGCAGAAAAAGTCTGGAGGTAAAATATGTTAAAAAATTGAAATCCCTTTTGTAATAGATGAGTTTTCGTCCGAAACCCTGATACTTCGAAAGAGATTGTCCAGTTTGTACACGAAGTGCATCCAGTTTTCCCCGTAACCCTCTCAACTTTTTAGCACATGCTATGTGGGTGAATTTATGATACCATGCCAAGTTTCAACCTTTTCAGAGTTCATTTGAAGTGATTTTCAAATTCAGGGTCATTTAGCTCAAAATAAATCATGAAATACATGAAAAACAGCAAATGAAGTCAGAAAAGGTTTGAAAATTGATGACGTGGCTTTGAATTGTGCATATTGAATCCAGAAAAAGTCTGGAGTTAAAATATGTTAAAAAAATTGAAATCCCTTTTGTAATAGATGAGTTTTCGTCTGAAACCCTCTTACTTCGAAAGAGACTGTCCAGTTTGTACACGAAGTGCATCCAGTTTTTCCCGTAACCCTCTCAACTTTTTATCACAGGCTATGTGGGTGAAATTATGATACCATGCCAAGTTTCAACCTTTTCAGAGTTCATTTGCAGTGCTTGTCAAATTCAGGGTCATTTAGCTCAAAATAAATCATGAAATGCATGAAAAATAGCAAATGAAGTCAGAAAAGGTTTGAAAATTGATGACGTGGCTTTGAATGGTGCATATTGAATGCAGAAAAAGTTTGGAGTTAAAATATGTTAAAAAATTGAAATCTCTTTTGTAATAGATGAGTTTTCGTCTGAAACCGTGATACTTCAAAAGAGATTGTCCAGTTTGTACACGAAGTGCATCCATTTTTCCCCGTAACCCTCTCAACTTTTTAGCACATGCTATGTGGGTGAATTTATGATACCGTGCCAAGTTTCAACCTTTTCAGAGTTCATTTGAAGTGATTTTCAAATTCAGGGTCATTTTGCTCAAAATAAATCATGAAATGCATGAAAAATAGCAAATGAAGTCAGAAAATGTTTGAAAATTGATGACGTGGCTTTGAATGGTGCATATTGAATGCAGAAAAAGTCTGGAGTTAAAATATGTTAAAAAATTGAAATCCCTTTTGTAATAGATGAGTTTTCGTCCGAAACCCTGTTACTTCGAATGAGATTGTCCAGTTTGTACACGAAGTGCATCAAGTTTTTCCCGTAACCCTCTCAACTTTTTAGCACATTCTATCTCAGTGAATTTATGATACCAAGCGAAGTTTCAACCTTTTCATAGTTCATTTGCAGTGATTTTCAAATTCAGGGTCATTTAGCTCAAAAAAAATCATGAAATGCATGAAAAACAGCAAATGAAGTCAGAAAATGTTTGAAAATTGATGACGTGGTTTTGAATGGTGCATATTGAATGCAGAAAAAGTTTGGAGTTAAAATATGTTAAAAAATTGAAATCTCTTTTGTAATAGATGAGTTTTCGTCTGAAACCCTTTTACTTCGAAAGAGATTGTCCAGTTTGTACACGAAGTGCATCCAGTTTTTCCCGTAACCCTCTCAACTTTTTAGCACACGCTATGTGGGTGAAATTATGATACCATGCCAAGTTTCAACCTTTTCAGAGTTCATTTGCAGTGATTGTCAAATTCAGGGTCATTTAGCTCAAAATAAATCATGAAATGCATGAAAAATAGCAAATGAAGTCAGAAAAGGTTTGAAAATTGATGACGTGGCTTTGAATGGTGCATATTGAATGCAGAAAAAGTCTGGAGTTAAAATATGTTAAAAAAATTGAAATCCCTTTTGTAATAGATGAGTTTTCGTCCGAAACCCTGTTACTTCGAAAGATATTGTCCAGTTTGTACACGAAGTGCATCCAGTTTTTCCCGTAACCCTCTCAACTTTTTAGCACATGCTATGTGAGTGAAATTATGATACCATGCCAAGTTTCAACCTTTTTAGAGTTCATTTGCATTGATTTTCAAATTCAGGGTCATTTAGCTCAAAATAAATTATGAAATGCATGAAAAATAGCAAATGAAGTCAGACAATGTTTGAAAATTGATTACTTGGCTTTGAATGGTGCATATTGAATGCAGAAAAAGTCTGGAGTTAAAATATGATAAAAAAATTGAAATCCCTTTTGTAATAGATGAGTTTTCGTCCGAAACCCTGTTACTTCGAAAGATATTGTCCAGTTTGTACACGAAGTGCATCCAATTTTTCCCGTAACCCTCTCAACTTTTTAGCACATGCTATGTGAGTGAAATTATGATACCATGCCAAGTTTCAACCTTTTCAGAGTTCATTTGCAATGATTTTCAAATTCAGGGTCATTTAGCTCAAAATAAATCAAGAAATGAATGAAAAATGGCAAATGAAGTCAGAAAATGTTTGAAAATTGATGACGTGGCTTTGAATGGTGCATATTGAATGCAGAAAAAGTTTGGAGTTAAAATATGTTAAAAAATTGAAATCTCTTTTGTAATAGATGAGTTTTCGTCTGAAACCCTTTTACTTCGAAAGAGATTGTCCAGTTTGTTCACGAAGTGCATCCAGTTTTTCCCGTAACCCTCTCAACTTTTTAGCACATGCTATGTGGGTGAAATTATGATACCATGCCAAGTTTCAACCTTTTCAGAGTTCATTTGCAGTGATTGTCAAATTCAGGGTCATTTAGCTCAAAATAAATCATGAAATGCATGAAAAATAGCAAATGAAGTCAGAAAAGGTTTGAAAATTGATGACGTGGCTTTGAATGGTGCATATTGAATGCAGAAAAAGTCCGGAGTTAAAATATGTTAAAAAAATTGAAATCCCTTTTGTAATAGATGAGTTTTCGTCCGAAACCCTGTTACTTCGAAAGATATTGTCCAGTTTGTACACGAAGTGCATCCAGTTTTTCCCGTAACCCTCTCAACTTTTTAGCACATGCTATGTGAGTGAAATTATGATACCATGCCAAGTTTCAACCTTTTTAGAGTTCATTTGCATTGATTTTCAAATTCAGGGTCATTTAGCTCAAAATAAATTATGAAATGCATGAAAAATAGCAAATGAAGTCAGAAAATGTTTGAAAATTGATGACTTGGCTTTGAATGGTGCATATTGAATGCAGAAAAAGTCTGGAGTTAAAATATGTTAAAAAAATTGAAATCCCTTTTGTAATAGATGAGTTTTCGTCCGAAACCGTGATACTTCGAAAGAGATTGTCTAGTTTGTACACGAAGTGCATCCAGTTTTCCCCGTAACCCTCTCAACCTTTTAGCACATGCTATGTGGGTGAATTTATGATACCATGCCAAGTTTCAACCTTTTCAGAGTTCATTTGAAGTGATTTTCAAATTCAGGGTCATTTAGCTCAAAATAAATCATGAAATGCATGAAAAATAGCAAATGAAGTCAGAAAATGTTTGAAAATTGATGACGTGGCTTTGAATGGTGCATATTGGATGCAGAAAAAGTCTGGTGTTAAAATATGTTAAAAAAATTGAAATCCCTTTTGTGATAGATGAGTTTTTGTCCGGAACCCTCTTACTTCGAAAGAGATTGTCCAGTTTGTACACGAAGTGCATCTAGTTTTTCCCGTAACCCTCTCAACTTTTTAGCACATGCTATGTGAGTGAAATTATGATACCATGCCAAGTTTCAACCTTTTCAGAGTTCATTTGCAGTGATTTTCAAATTCAGGGTCATTTAGCTCAAAATAAATCAAGAAATGCATGAAAAATGGCAAATGAAGTCAGAAATTGTTTGAAAATTGATGATTTGGCTTTGAATGGTGCATATTGAATGCAGAAAAAGTCTGGAGTGAAAATATGTTAAAAAAATTAAATCCCTTTTGTAATAGATGAGTTTTCGTGCGAAACCGTGATACTTCAAAAGAGATTGTCCAGTTTGTACACGAAGTGCATCCAGTTTTCCCCGTAAGCCTCTCAACTTTTTAGCACATGCTATGTGGGTGAATTTATGATACCGTGCCAAGTTTCAACCTTTTCAGAGTTCATTTGAAGTGATTTTCAAATTCAGGGTCATTTTGCTCAAAATAAATCATGAAATGCATGAAAAATAGCAAATGAAGTCAGAAAATGTTTGAAAATTGATGACGTGGCTTTGAATGGTGCATATTGAATGCAGAAAAAGTCTGGAGTTAAAATATGTTAAAAAAAGAAATCCCTTTTGTAATAGATGAGTTTTCGTCCGAAACCCTGATACTTCGAAAGAGATTGTCCAGTTTGTACACGAAGTGCATCCAGTTATCCCCGTAACCCTCTCAACTTTTTAGCACATGCTATGTGGGTGAATTTATGATACCAAGCGAAGTTTCAACCTTTTCATAGTTCATTTGCAGTGATTTTCAAATTCAGGGTCATTTAGCTCAAAAAAATCATGAAATGCATGAAAAACAGCAAATGAAGTCAGAAAATGTTTGAAAATTGATGACGTGGCTTTGAATGGTGCATATTGAATGCAGAAAAAGTCTGGAGTTAAAATATGTTAAAAAAATTAAATCCCTTTTGTAATAGATGAGTTTTCGTGCGAAACCGTGATACTTCAAAAGAGATTGTCCAGTTTGTACAGGAAGTGCATCCAGTTTTCCCCGTAACCCTCTCAACTTTTTAGCACATGCTATGTGGGTGAATTTATGATACCGTGCCAAGTTTCAACCTTTTCAGAGTTCATTTGAAGTGATTTTCAAATTCAGGGTCATTTTGCTCAAAATAAATCATGAAATGCATGAAAAATAGCAAATGAAGTCAGAAAATGTTTGAAAATTGATGACGTGGCTTTGAATGGTGCATATTGAATGCAGAAAAAGTCTGGAGTTAAAATATGTTAAAAAATTGAAATCCCTTTTGTAATAGATGAGTTTTCGTCCGAAACCCTGTTACTTCGAATGAGATTGTCCAGTTTGTACACGAAGTGCATCAAGTTTTTCCCGTAACCCTCTCAACTTTTTAGCACATTCTATCTCAGTGAATTTATGATACCAAGCGAAGTTTCAACCTTTTCATAGTTCATTTGCAGTGATTTTCAAATTCAGGGTCATTTAGCTCAAAAAAAATCATGAAATGCATGAAAAACAGCAAATGAAGTCAGAAAATGTTTGAAAATTGATGACGTGGTTTTGAATGGTGCATATTGAATGCAGAAAAAGTTTGGAGTTAAAATATGTTAAAAAATTGAAATCTCTTTTGTAATAGATGAGTTTTCGTCTGAAACCCTTTTACTTCGAAAGAGATTGTCCAGTTTGTACACGAAGTGCATCCAGTTTTTCCCGTAACCCTCTCAACTTTTTAGCACACGCTATGTGGGTGAAATTATGATACCATGCCAAGTTTCAACCTTTTCAGAGTTCATTTGCAATGATTTTCAAATTCAGGGTCATTTAGCTCAAAATAAATCATGAAATGCATGAAAAATAGCAAATGAAGTCAGAAAAGGTTTGAAAATTGATGACGTGGCTTTGAATGGTGCATATTGAATGCAGAAAAAGTCTGGAGTTAAAATATGTTAAAAAAATTGAAATCCCTTTTGTAATAGATGAGTTTTCGTCCGAAACCCTGTTACTTCGAAAGATATTGTCCAGTTTGTACACGAAGTGCATCCAGTTTTTCCCGTAACCCTCTCAACTTTTTAGCACATGCTATGTGAGTGAAATTATGATACCATGCCAAGTTTCAACCTTTTTAGAGTTCATTTGCATTGATTTTCAAATTCAGGGTCATTTAGCTCAAAATAAATTATGAAATGCATGAAAAATAGCAAATGAAGTCAGAAAATGTTTGAAAATTGATTACTTGGCTTTGAATGGTGCATATTGAATGCAGAAAAAGTCTGGAGTTAAAATATGATAAAAAAATTGAAATCCCTTTTGTAATAGATGAGTTTTCGTCCGAAACACTGTTACTTCGAAAGATATTGTCCAGTTTGTACACGAAGTGCATCCAATTTTTCCCGTAACCCTCTCAACTTTTTAGCACATGCTATGTGAGTGAAATTATGATACCATGCCAAGTTTCAACCTTTTCAGAGTTCATTTGCAATGATTTTCAAATTCAGGGTCATTTAGCTCAAAATAAATCAAGAAATGCATGAAAAATGGCAAATGAAGTCAGAAAATGTTTGAAAATTGATGACGTGGCTTTGAATGGTGCATATTGAATGCAGAAAAAGTCTGGAGTTAAAATATGTTAAAAAAATTAAATCCCTTTTGTAATAGATGAGTTTTCGTGCGAAACCGTGATACTTCGAAAGAGATTGTCCAGTTTGTACACGATGTGCATCCAGTTTTCCCCGTAACCCTCTCAACTTTTTAGCACATGCTATGTGGGTGAATTTATGATACCGTGCCAAGTTTCAACCTTTTCAGAGTTCATTTGAAGTGATTTTCAAATTCAGGGTCATTTTGCTCAAAATAAATCATGAAATGCATGAAAAATAGCAAATGAAGTCAGAAAATGTTTGAAAATTGATGACGTGGCTTTGAATGGTGCATATTGAATGCAGAAAAAGTCTGGAGTTAAAATATGTTAAAAAAATTGAAATCCCTTTTGTAATAGATGAGTTTTCGTCCGAAACCCTGTTACTTCGAATGAGATTGTCCAGTTTGTACACGAAGTGCATCAAGTTTTTCCCGTAACCCTCTCAACTTTTTAGCACATTCTATCTGAGTGAAATTATGATACCATGCCAAGTTTCAACCTTTTCAGAGTTCATTTGCAGTGATTTTCAAATTCAGGGTCATTTAGCTCAAAAAAAATCATGAAATGCATGAAAAACAGCAAATGAAGTCAGAAAATGTTTGAAAATTGATGACGTGGTTTTGAATGGTGCATATTGAATGCAGAAAAAGTTTGGAGTTAAAATATGTTAAAAAATTGAAATCTCTTTTGTAATAGATGAGTTTTCGTCTGAAACCCTTTTACTTCGAAAGAGATTGTCCAGTTTGTACACGAAGTGCATCCAGTTTTTCCCGTAACCCTCTCAACTTTTTAGCACACGCTATGTGGGTGAAATTATGATACCATGCCAAGTTTCAACCTTTTCAGAGTTCATTTGCAGTGATTGTCAAATTCAGGGTCATTTAGCTCAAAATAAATCATGAAATGCATGAAAAATAGCAAATGAATTCAGAAAAGGTTTGAAAATTGATGACGTGGCTTTGAATGGTGCATATTGAATGCAGAAAAAGTCTGGAGTTAAAATATGTTAAAAAAATTGAAATCCCTTTTGTAATAGATGAGTTTTCGTCCGAAACCCTGTTACTTCGAAAGATATTGTCCAGTTTGTACACGAAGTGCATCCGGTTTTTCCCGTAACCCTCTCAACTTTTTAGCACATGCTATGTGAGTGAAATTATGATACCATGCCAAGTTTCAACCTTTTTAGAATTCATTTGCATTGATTTTCAAATTCAGGGTCATTTAGCTCAAAATAAATTATGAAATGCATGAAAAATAGCAAATGAAGTCAGAAAATGTTTGAAAATTGATGACTTGGCTTTGAATGGTGCATATTGAATGCAGAAAAAGTCTGGAGTTAAAATATGTTAAAAAAATTGAAATCACTTTTGTAATAGATGAGTTTTCGTCCGAAACCGTGATACTTCGAAAGAGATTGTCTAGTTTGTACACGAAGTGCATCCAGTTTTCCCCGTAACCCTCTCAACCTTTTAGCACATGCTATGTGGGTGAATTTATGATACCATGCCAAGTTTCAACCTTTTCAGAGTTCATTTGAAGTGATTTTCAAATTCAGGGTCATTTAGCTCAAAATAAATCATGAAATGCATGAAAAATGGCAAATGAAGTCAGAAAATGTTTGAAAATTGATGACGTGGCTTTGAATGGTGCATATTGGATGCAGAAAAAGTCTGGTGTTAAAATATGTTAAAAAAATTGAAATCCCTTTTGTAATAGATGAGTTTTCGTCCGAAACCCTCTTACTTCGAAAGAGATTGTCCAGTTTGTACACGAAGTGCATCTAGTTTTTCCCGTAACCCTCTCAACTTTTTAGCAGATGCTATGTGAGTGAAATTATGATACCATGCCAAGTTTCAACCTTTTCAGAGTTCATTTGCAGTGATTTTCAAATTAAGGGTCATTTAGCTCAAAATAAATCAAGAAATGCATGAAAAATGGCAAATGAAGTCAGAAAATGTTTGAAAATTGATGACGTGGCTTTGAATGGTGCATATTGAATGCAGAAAAAGTCTGGAGTTAAAATATGTTAAAAAAATTAAATCCCTTTTGTAATAGATGAGTTTTCGTGCGAAACCGTGATACTTCAAAAGATATTGTCCAGTTTGTACACGAAGTGCATCCAGTTTTCCCCGTAACCCTCTCAACTTTTTAGCACATGCTATGTGGGTGAATTTATGATACCGTGCCAAGTTTCAACCTTTTCAGAGTTCATTTGAAGTGATTTTCAAATTCAGGGTCATTTTGCTCAAAATAAATCATGAAATGCATGAAAAATAGCAAATGAAGTCAGAAAATGTTTGAAAATTGATGACGTGGCTTTGAATGGTGCATATTGAATGCAGAAAAAGTCTGGAGTTAAAATATGTTAAAAAAAGAAATCCCTTTTGTAATAGATGAGTTTTCGTCCGAAACCCTGATACTTCGAAAGAGATTGTCCAGTTTGTACACGAAGTGCATCCAGTTATCCCCGTAACCCTCTCAACTTTTTAGCACATGCTATGTGGGTGAATTTATGATACCAAGCGAAGTTTCAACCTTTTCATAGTTCATTTGCAGTGATTTTCAAATTCAGGGTCATTTAGCTCAAAAAAATCATGAAATGCATGAAAAACAGCAAATGAAGTCAGAAAATGTTTGAAAATTGATGACGTGGCTTTGAATGGTGCATATTGAATGCAGAAAAAGTCTGGAGTTAAAATATGTTAAAAAAATTAAATCCCTTTTGTAATAGATGAGTTTTCGTGCGAAACCGTGATACTTCGAAAGAGATTGTCCAGTTTGTACACGAAGTGCATCCAGTTTTCCCCGTAACCCTCTCAACTTTTTAGCACATGCTATGTGGGTGAATTTATGATACCGTGCCAAGTTTCAACCTTTTCAGAGTTCATTTGAAGTGATTTTCAAATTCAGGGTCATTTTGCTAAAAATAAATCATGAAATGCATGAAAAATAGCAAATGAAGTCAGAAAAGGTTTGAAAATTGATGACGTGGCTTTGAATGGTGCATATTGAATGCAGAAAAAGTCTGGAGTTAAAATATGTTAAAAAAATTGAAATCCCTTTTGTAATAGATGAGTTTTCGTCCGAAACCCTGTTACTTCGAAAGATATTGTCCAGTTTGTACACGAAGTGCATCCAGTTTTCCCCGTAACCCTCTCAACTTTTTAGCACATGCTATGTGGGTGAATTTATGATACCATGCCAAGTTTCAACCTTTTCAGAGTTCATTTGAAGTGATTTTCAAATTCAGGGTCATTTAGCTCAAAATAAATCATGAAATGCATGAAAAATAGCAAATGAAGTCAGAAAATGTTTGAAAATTGATGACGTGGCTTTGAATGGTGCATATTGAATGCAGAAAAAGTCTGGAGTTAAAATATGTTAAAAAAATTGAAATCCCTTTTGTAATAGATGAGTTTTCGTCCGAAACCCTGTTACTTCGAATGAGATTGTCCAGTTTGTACACGAAGTGCATCAAGTTTTTCCCGTAACCCTCTCAACTTTTTAGCACATGCTATCTGAGTGAAATTATGATACCATGCCAAGTTTCAACCTTTTCAGAGTTCATTTGCAGTGATTTTCAAATTCAGGGTCATTTAGCTCAAAAAAAATCATGAAATGCATGAAAAACAGCAAATGAAGTCAGAAAATGTTTGAAAATTGATGACGTGGTTTTGAATGGTGCATATTGAATGCAGAAAAAGTTTGGAGTTAAAATATGTTAAAAATTTGAAATCTCTTTTGTAATAGATGAGTTTTCGTCTGAAACCCTTTTACTTCGAAAGAGATTGTCCAGTTTGTACACGAAGTGCATCCAGTTTTTCCCGTAACCCTCTCAACTTTTTAGCACAGGCTATGTGGGTGAAATTATGATACCATGCCAAGTTTCAACCTTTTCAGAGTTCATTTGCAGTGATTGTCAAATTCAGGGTCATTTAGCTCAAAATAAATCATGAAATGCATGAAAAATAGCAAATGAAGTCAGAAAAGGTTTGAAAATTGATGACGTGGCTTTGAATGGTGCATATTGAATGCAGAAAAAGTATGGAGTTAAAATATGTTAAAAAAATTGAAATCCCTTTTGTAATAGATGAGTTTTCGTCCGAAACCCTGTTACTTCGAAAGATATTGTCCAGTTTGTACACGAAGTGCATCCAGTTTTTCCCGTAACCCTCTCAACTTTTTAGCACATGCTATGTGAGTGAAATTATGATACCATGCCAAGTTTCAACCTTTTTAGAGTTCATTTGCATTGATTTTCAAATTCAGGGTCATTTAGCTCAAAATAAATTATGAAATGCATGAAAAATAGCAAATGAAGTCAGAAAATGTTTGAAAATTGATGACTTGGCTTTGAATGGTGCATATTGAATGCAGAAAAAGTCTGGAGTTAAAATATGTTAAAAAAATTGAAATCCCTTTTGTAATAGATGAGTTTTCGTCCGAAACCGTGATACTTCGAAAGAGATTGTCTAGTTTGTACACGAAGTGCATCCAGTTTTCCCCGTAACCCTCTCAACTTTTTAGCACATGCTATGTGGGTGAATTTATGATACCATGCCAAGTTTCAACCTTTTCAGAGTTCATTTGAAGTGATTTTCAAATTCAGGGTCATTTAGCTCAAAATAAATCATGAAATGCATGAAAAATAGCAAATGAAGTCAGAAAATGTTTGAAAATTGATGACGTGGCTTTGAATGGTGCATATTGAATGCAGAAAAAGTCTGGAGTTAAAATATGTTAAAAAAATTGAAATCCCTTTTGTAATAGATGAGTTTTCGTCCGAAACCCTGTTACTTCGAATGAGATTGTCCAGTTTGTACACGAAGTGCATCAAGTTTTTCCCGTAACCCTCTCAACTTTTTAGCACATGCTATCGGAGTGAAATTATGATACCATGCCAAGTTTCAACCTTTTCAGAGTTCATTTGCAGTGATTTTCAAATTCAGGGTCATTTAGCTCAAAAAAAATCATGAAATGCATGAAAAACAGCAAATGAAGTCAGAAAATGTTTGAAAATTGATGACGTGGTTTTGAATGGTGCATATTGAATGCAGAAAAAGTTTGGAGTTAAAATATGTTAAAAAATTGAAATCTCTTTTGTAATAGATGAGTTTTCGTCTGAAACCCTTTTACTTCGAAAGAGATTGTCCAGTTTGTACACGAAGTGCATCCAGTTTTTCCCGTAACCCTCTCAACTTTTTAGCACAGGCTATGTGATTGAAATTATGATACCATGCCAAGTTTCAACCATTTCAGAGTTCATTTGCAGTGATTGTCAAATTCAGGGTCATTTAGCTCAAAATAAATCATGAAATGCATGAAAAATAGCAAATGAAGTCAGAAAAGGTTTGAAAATTGATGACGTGGCTTTGAATGGTGCATATTGAATGCAGAAAAAGTCTGGAGTTAAAATATGTTAAAAAAATTGAAATCCCTTTTGTAATAGATGAGTTTTCGTCCGAAACCCTGTTACTTCGAAAGATATTGTCCAGTTTGTACACGAAGTGCATCCAGTTTTTCCCGTAACCCTCTCAACTTTTTAGCACATGCTATGTGAGTGAAATTATGATACCAGGCCAAGTTTCAACCTTTTTAGAGTTCATTTGCATTGATTTTTAAATTCAGGGTCATTTAGCTCAAAATAAATTATGAAATGCATGAAAAATAGCAAATGAAGTCAGAAAATGTTTGAAAATTGATGACTTGGCTCTGAATGGTGCATATTGAATGCAGAAAAAGTCTGGAGTTAAAATATGTTAAAAAAATTGAAATCCCTTTTGTAATAGATGAGTTTTCGTCCGAAACCCTGTTACTTCGAAAGATATTGTCCAGTTTGTACACGAAGTGCATCCAGTTTTTCCCGTAACCCTCTCAACTTTTTAGCACATGCTATGTGAGTGAAATTATGATACCATGCAAAGTTTCAACCTTTTCAGAGTTCATTTGAAGTTATTTTCAAATTCAGGGTCATTTAGCTCAAAATAAATCATGAAATGCATGAAAAATAGCAAATGAAGTCAGAAAATGTTTGAAAATTGATGACGTGGCTTTGAATGGTGCATATTGAATGCAGAAAAAGTCTGGAGTTAAAATATGTTTAAAAAATTGAAATCCCTTTTGTAATAGATGAGTTTTCGTCCCAAACCCTGTTACTTCGAATGAGATTGTCCAGTTTGTACACGAAGTGCATCAAGTTTTTCCCGTAACCCTCTCAACTTTTTAGCACATGCTATGTGAGTGAAATTATGATACCATGCCAAGTTTCAACCTTTTCAGAGTTCATTTGCAGTGATTTTCAAATTCAGAGTCATTTAGCTCAAAAAAATCATGAAATGCATGAAAAACAGCAAATGAAGTCAGAAAATGTTTGAAAATTGATGACGTGGTTTTGAATGGTGCATATTGAATGCAGAAAAAGTTTGGAGTTCAAATATGTTAAAAAATTGAAATCCCTTTTGTAATAGATGAGTTTTCGTGTGAAACCTTGATACTTCGAAAGAGATTGTCCAGTTTGTACACGAAGTACATCCAGTTTTCCCCGTAACCCTCTCAACTTTTTAGCACATGCTATGTGAGTGAAATTATGATACCATGCCAAGTTTCAACCTTTTCAGAGTTCATTTGCAGTGATTTTCAAATTCAGAGTCATTTAGCTCAAAAAAATCATGAAATGCATGAAAAACAGCAAATGAAGTCAGAAAATGTTTGAAAATTGATGACGTGGTTTTGAATGGTGCATATTGAATGCAGAAAAAGTTTGGAGTTAAAATATGTTAAAAAATTGAAATCCCTTTTGTAATTGATGAGTTTTCGTGTGAAACCATGATACTTCGAAAGAGATTGTCCAGTTTGTACACGAAGTACATCCAGTTTTCCCCGTAACCCTCTCAACATTTTAGCCCATGCTATGTGGGTGAATTTATGATACCATGCCAAGTTTCAACCTTTTCATAATTCATTTGCATTGATTTTCAAATTCAGGGTCATTTAGCTCAAAATAAATCATGAAATGCATGAAAAATAGCAAATGAAGTCAGAAAATGTTTGAAAATTGACGACTTGGCTTTGAATGGTGCATATTGAATGTAGAAAAAGTCTGGAGTCAAAATATGTTAAAAAAATTGAAATCCCTTTTGTAATAGATGAGTTTTCGTCCGAAACCGTGATACTTCAAAAGAGATTGTCCAGTTTGTACACGAAGTGCATACAGTTTTCCCCGTAACCCTCTCAACTTTTTAGCACATGCTATGTGGGTCAATTTATGATACCATGCCAAGTTTCAACCTTTTCAGAGTTCATTTGAAGTGATTTTCAAATTCAGGGTCATTTAGCTCAAAATAAATCATGAAATGCATGAGAAATAGCAAATGAAGTGTGAAAATGTTTGAAAATTGATGACGTGGCTTTGAATGGTGCATATTGAATGAAGAAAAAGTCTGGAGTTAAAATATGTTAAAAAAATTAAAATCCCTTTTGTAATAGATGAGTTTTCGTCTGAAACCCTATTACTTCGAAAGAGATTGTCCTGTTTGTACACGAAGTGCATCCAGTTTTTCCCTTAACCCTCTCAAATTTTTAGCACAGGCTATGTGGGTGAAATTATGATACCATGCCCAGTTTCAACCTTTTCAGAGTTCATTTGCAGTGCTTGTCAAATTCAGGGCAATTTAGCTCAAAATAAATCACGAAATCCATGAAAAATAGCAAATGAAGTCAGAAAAGGTTTGAAAATTGATGACGTGGCTTTGAATGGTGCATATTGAATGCAGAAAAAGTCTGGAGTTAAAATATGTTAAAAAAAGAAATCCCTTTTGTAATAGATGAGTTTTCGTCCGAATCCCTGATACTTCGAAAGAGATTGTCCAGTTTGTACACGAAGTGCATCCAGTTATCCCCGTAACCCTCTCAACTTTTTGGCACATGCTATGTGGGTGAATTTATGATACCATGCGAAGTTTCAACCTTTTCATAGTTCATTTGCAGTGATTTTCAAATTCAGGGTCATTTAGCTCAAAAAAATCATGAAATGCATGAAAAACAACAAATGAAGTCAGAAAATGTTTGAAAATTGATGACGTGGCTTTGAATGGTGCATATTGAATGCAGAAAAAGTCTGGAGTTAAAATATGTTAAAAAAATTGAAATCCCTTTTGTAATAGATGAGTTTTCGTCCGAAACCCTGTTACTTCGAAAGAAATTGTCCAGTTTGTACACGAAGTGCATCCAGTTTTTCCCGTAACCCTCTCAACTTTTTAGCACATGCTATGTGAGTGAAATTATGATACCATGCCAAGTTTCAACCTTTTTAGAGTTCATTTGCATTGATTTTCAAATTCAGGGTCATTTAACTCAAAATAAATTATGAAATGCATGAAAAATAGCAAATGAAGTCAGAAAATGTTTGAAAATTGATGACTTGGCTTTGAATGGTGCATATTGAATGCAGAAAAAGTCTGGAGTTAAAATATGTTAAAAAAATTGAAATCCCTTTTGTAATAGATGAGTTTTCGTCCGAAACCGTGATACTTCGAAAGAGATTGTCTAGTTTGTACACGAAGTGCATCCAGTTTTCCCCGTAACCCTCTCAACTTTTTAGCACATGCTATGTGGGTGAATTTATGATACCATGCCAAGTTTCAACCTTTTCAGAGTTCATTTGAAGTGATTTTCAAATTCAGGGTCATTTAGCTCAAAATAAATCATGAAATGCATGAAAAATAGCAAATGAAGTCAGAAAATGTTTGAAAATTGATGACGTGGCTTTGAATGGTGCATATTGAATGCAGAAAAAGTCTGGAGTTAAAATATGTTAAAAAAAATTGAAATCCCTTTTGTAATAGATGAGTTTTCGTCCGAAACCCTGTTACTTCGAATGAGATTGTCCAGTTTGTACACGAAGTGCATCTAGTTTTTCCCGTGACCCTCTCAACTTTTTAGCACATGCTATGTGAGTGAAATTATGATACCATGCCAAGTTTCAACCTTTTCAGAGTTCATTTGCAGTGATTTTCAAATTCAGGGTCATTTAGCTCAAAAAAATCATGAAATGCATGAAAAATAGCACATGAAGTCAGAAAATGATTGAAAATTGATGACGTGGTTTTGAATGGTGCATATTGAATGCAGAAAAAGTCTGGAGTTAAAATATGTTAAAAAATTGAAATCCCTTTTGTAATAGATGAGTTTTCGTGTGAAACCTTGATACTTCGAAAGAGATTGTCCAGTTTGTACACGAAGTGCATCCAGTTTTCCCCGTAACCCTCTCAACTTTTTAGCACATGCTATGTGGTTGAATTTATGATACCATGCCAAGTTTCAACCTTTTCATAGATCATTTGCAGTGATTTTCAAATTCAGGGTCATTTAGCTCAAAAAAAATCATGAAATGCATGAAAAATAGCAAATGAAGTCAGAAAATGTTTGAAAATTGATGACGTGGCTTTTAATGGTGCATATTGAATGCAGAAAATGTCTGGAGTTAAAATATGTTAAAAAAATTGAAATCCCTTTTGTAATAGATGAGTTTTCGTCCGAAACCTTGTTACTTCGAAAGAGATTGTCCAGTTTGTACACGAAGTGCATCCAGTTTTTCCCGTCACCATCTCAACATTTTAGCACATGCTATGTGAGTGAAATTATGATACCATGCCAAGTGTTAACCTTTTCAGAGTTCATTTGCGGTGATTTTCAAATTCAGGGTCGTTTAGCTCAAAATAAATCATGAAATGCATGAAAAATAGCAAATGAAGTCAGAAAATGTTTGAAAATTGATGACGTGGTTTTGAATGGTGCATATTGAATGCAGAAAAAGTCTGGAGTTAAAATATGTTAAAAAAATTGAAATCCCTTTTGTAATAGATGAGTTTTCGTGTGAAACCCTGATACTTCGAAAGAGATTGTCCAGTTTGTACACGAAGTGCATCCAGTTTTCACCATAACCCTCTCAACTTTTTAGCACAGGCTATGTGGGTGAAATTATGATACCATGCCAAGTTTCAACCTTTTCAGAGTTCATTTGTAGTGCTTGTCAAATTCAGGGTCATTTAGTTCAAAAAAATTCATGAAATGCATGAAAAATAGCAAATGAAGTCAGAAAAGGTTTGAAAATTGATGACGTGGATTTGAATGGTGCATATTGAATGCAGAAAAAGTCTGGAGTTAAAATATGTTAAAAATTTGAAATCCCTTTTGTAATAGATGAGTTTTCGTCCGGAACCCTCTTACTTCGAAAGAGATTGTCCAGTTTGTACACGAAGTGCATCTAGTTTTTCCCGTAACCCTCTCAACTTTTTAGCACATGCTATGTGAGTGAAATTATGATACCATGCCAAGTTTCAACCTTTGCAGAGTTCATTTGCAGTGATTTTCAAATTCAGGGTCATTTAGCTCAAAATAAATCATGAGATGCATGAAAAACAGCAAATGAAGTCAGAAAATGTTTGAAAATTGATGACGTGGCTTTGAATGGTGCATATTGAATGCAGAAAAAGTCTGGAGTTAAAATATGTTAAAAAAATTGAAATCCCTTTTGTAATAGATGAGTTTTCGTCCGAAACCCTGTTACTTCGAAAGAGATTGTCCAGTTTGTACACGAAGTGCATCCAGTTTTTCCCGTAACCCTCTCAACTTTTTAGCACATGCTATGTGAGTGAAATTATGATACCATGCCAAGTTTCAACCTTTTTAGAGTTCATTTGCATTGATTTTCAAATTCAGGGTCATTTAGCTCAAAATAAATTATGAAATGCATGAAAAATAGCAAATGAAGTCAGAAAATGTTTGAAAATTGATGACTTGGCTTTGAATGGTGCATATTGAATGCAGAAAAAGTCTGGAGTTAAAATATGTTAAAAAAATTGAAATCCCTTTTGAAATAGATGAGTTTTCGTCCGAAACCGTGATACTTCGAAAGAGATTGTCTAGTTTGTACACGAAGTGCATCCAGTTTTCCCCGTAACCCTCTCAACTTTTTAGCACATGCTATGTGGGTGAATTTATGATACCATGCCAAGTTTCAACCTTTTCAGAGTTCATTTGAAGTGATTTTCAAATTCAGGGTCATTTAGCTCAAAATAAATCATGAAATGCATGAAAAATAGCAAATGAAGTCAGAAAATGTTTGAAAATTGATGACGTGGCTTTGAATGGTGCATATTGGATGCAGAAAAAGTCTGGTGTTAAAATATGTTAAAAAAATTGAAATCCCTTTTGTAATAGATGAGTTTTCGTCCGAAACCGTGATACTTCGAAAGAGATTGTCTAGTTTGTACACGAAGTGCATCCAGTTTTCCCCGTAACCCTCTCAACTTTTTAGCACATGCTATGTGGGTGAATTTATGATACCATGCCAAGTTTCAACCTTTTCAGAGTTCATTTGAAGTGATTTTCAAATTCAGGGTCATTTAGCTCAAAAAAATCATGAAATGCATGAAAAATAGCACATGAAGTCAGAAAATGTTTGAAAATTGATGACGTGGTTTTGAATGGTGCATATTGAATGCAGAAAAAGTCTGGAGTTAAAATATGTTAAAAAATTGAAATCCCTTTTGTAATAGATGAGTTTTCGTGTGAAACCTTGATACTTCGAAAGAGATTGTCCAGTTTGTACACGAAGTGCATCCAGTTTTCCCCGTAACCCTCTCAACTTTTTAGCACATGCTATGTGGTTGAATTTATGATACCATGCCAAGTTTCAACCTTTTCATAGATCATTTGCAGTGATTTTCAAATTCAGGGTCATTTAGCTCAAAAAAAATCATGAAATGCATGAAAAATAGCAAATGAAGTCAGAAAATGTTTGAAAATTGATGACGTGGTTTTGAATGGTGCATATTGAATGCAGAAAAAGTCTGGAGTTAAAATATGTTAAAAAATTGAAATCCCTTTTGTAATAGATGAGTTTTCGTGTGAAACATTGATACTTCGAAAGAGATTGTCCAGTTTGTACACGAAGTGCATCCAGTTTTCCCCGTAACCCTCTCAACTTTTTAGCACATGCTATGTGGTTGAATTTATGATACCATGCCAAGTTTCAACCTTTTCATAGATCATTTGCAGTGATTTTCAAATTCAGGGTCATTTAGCTCAAAAAAAATCATGAAATGCATGAAAAATAGCAAATGAAGTCAGAAAATGTTTGAAAATTGATGACGTGGCTTCGAATGGTGCATATTGAATGCAGAAAAAGTCTGGAGTTAAAATATGTTAAAAAAATTGAAATCCCTTTTGTAATAGATGAGTTTTCGTCCGAAACCTTGTTACTTCGAAAGAGATTGTCCAGTTTGTACACGAAGTGCATCTAGTTTTTCCTGTAACCCTCTCAACATTTTAGCACATGCTATGTGAGTGAAATTATGATACCATGCCAAGTTTCAACCTTTTCAGAGTTCATTTGCAGTGATTTTCAAATTCAGGGTCGTTTAGCTCAAAATAAATCATGAAATGCATGAAAAATAGCAAATGAAGTCAGAAAATGTTTGAAAATTGATGACGTGGTTTTGAATGGTGCATATTGAATGCAGAAAAAGTCTGGAGTTAAAATATGTTAAAAAAATTGAAATCCCTTTTGTAATAGATGAGTTTTCGTGCGAAACCGTGATACTTCGAAAGAGATTGTCCAGTTTGTACACGAAGTGCATCCAGTTTTCCCCGTAACCTTCTCAACTTTTTAGCACATGCTATGTGGGTGAATTTATGATACCGTGCCAAGTTTCAACCTTTTCAGAGTTCATTTGAAGTGATTTTCAAATTCAGGGTCATTTTGCTCAAAATAAATCATGAAATGCATGAAAAATAGCAAATGAAGTCAGAAAATGTTTGAAAAATGATGACGTGGCTTTGAATGGTGCATATTGAATGCAGAAAAAGTCTGGAGTTAAAATATGTTAAAAAAATTGAAATCCCTTTTGTAATAGATAAGTTTTCGTCCGAAACCCTGTTACTTCGAATGAGATTGTCCAGTTTGTACACGAAGTGCATCAAGTTTTTCCCGTAACCCTCTCAACTTTTTAGCACATGCTATGTGAGTGAAATTATGATACCATGCCAAGTTTCAACCTTTTCAGAGTTCATTTGCAGTGATTTTCAAATTCAGGGTCATTTAGCTCAAAAAAATCATGAAATGCATGAAAAACAGCAAATGAAGTCAGAAAATGTTTGAAAACTGATGACGTGGTTTTGAATGGTGCATATTGAATGCAGAAAAAGTTTGGAGTTAAAATATGTTAAAAAATTGAAATCTCTTTTGTAATAGATGAGTTTTCGTCTGAAACCCTTTTACTTCGAAAGAGATTGTCCAGTTTGTACACGAAGTGCATCCAGTTTTTCCCGTAACCCTCTCAACTTTTTAGCACAGGCTATGTGGGTGAAATTATGATACCATGCCAAGTTTCAACCTTTTCAGAGTTCATTTGCAGTGATTGTCAAATTCAGGATCATTTAGCTCAAAATAAATCATGAAATGCATGAAAAATAGCAAATGAAGTCAGAAAAGGTTTGAAAATTGATGACGTGGCTTTGAATGGTGCATATTGAATGCAGAAAAAGTCTGGAGTTAAAATATGTTAAAAAAAAGAAATCCCTTTTGTAATAGATGAGTTTTCGTCCGAAACCCTGATACTTCGAAAGAGATTGTCCAGTTTGTACACGAAGTGCATCCAGTTTTCCCCGTAACCCTCTCAACATTTTAGCACATGCTATGTGGGTGAATTTATGATACCATGCCAAGTTTCAACGTTTTCATAGTTCATTTGCATTGATTTTCAAATTCAGGGTCATTTAGCTCAAAATAAATCATGAAATGCATGAAAAATAGCAAATGAAGTCAGAAAATGTTTGAAAATGGATGACTTGGCTTTGAATGGTGCATATTGAATGCAGAAAAAGTCTGGAGTTAAAATATGTTAAAAAAATTGAAATCCCTTTTGTAATAGATGAGTTTTCGTCCGAAACCGTGATACTTCAAAAGAGATTGTCCAGTTTGTACACGAAGTGCATACAGTTTTCCCCGTAACCCGCTCAACTTTTTAGCACATGCTATGTGGGTGAATTTATGATACCATGCCAAGTTTAAACCTTTTCAGAGTTCATTTGAAGTGATTTTCAAATTCAGGGTCATTTAGGTCAAAATAAATCATGAAATGCATGAAAAATAGCAAATGAAGTCAGGAAATGTTTGAAAATTGATGACGTGGCTTTGAATGGTGCATATTGAATGCAGAAAAAGTCTGGAGTTAAAATATGTTAAAAAAAATGAAATCCCTTTTGTAATAGATGAGTTTTCGTCTGAAACCCTCTTACTTCGAAAGAGACTGTCCAGTTTGTACACGAAGTGCATCCAGTTTTTCCCGTAACCCTCTCAACTTTTTATCACAGGCTATGTGGGTGAAATTATGATACCATGCCAAGTTTCAACCTTTTCAGAGTTCATTTGCAGTGCTTGTCAAATTCAGGGTCATTTAGCTCAAAATAAATCATGAAATGCATGAAAAATAGCAAATGAAGTCAGAAAAGGTTTGAAAATTGATGACGTGGCTTTGAATGGTGCATATTGAATGCAGAAAAAGTCTGGAGTTAAAATATGTTAAAAAAAAGAAATCCCTTTTGTAATAGATGAGTTTTCGTCCGAAACCCTGATACTTCGAAAGAGATTGTCCAGTTTGTACACGAAGTGCATCCAGTTTTCCCCGTAACCCTCTCAACATTTTAGCACATGCTATGTGGGTGAATTTATGATACCATGCCAAGTTTCAACGTTTTCATAGTTCATTTGCATTGATTTTCAAATTCAGGGTCATTTAGCTCAAAATAAATCATGAAATGCATGAAAAATAGCAAATGAAGTCAGAAAATGTTTGAAAATGGATGACTTGGCTTTGAATGGTGCATATTGAATGCAGAAAAAGTCTGGAGTTAAAATATGTTAAAAAAATTGAAATCCCTTTTGTAATAGATGA
Organism: Elymus sibiricus; assembly: GCA_039707655.1. Lineage (NCBI taxonomy): Eukaryota > Viridiplantae > Streptophyta > Magnoliopsida > Poales > Poaceae > Elymus > Elymus sibiricus. The sequence goes on along the minus strand of CM077667.1, from coordinate 35,921,295 downwards.
GTTTTCGTCCGAAACCGTGATACTTCAAAAGAGATTGTCCAGTTTGTACACGAAGTGCATACAGTTTTCCCCGTAACCCGCTCAACTTTTTAGCACATGCTATGTGGGTGAATTTATGATACCATGCCAAGTTTAAACCTTTTCAGAGTTCATTTGAAGTGATTTTCAAATTCAGGGTCATTTAGGTCAAAATAAATCATGAAATGCATGAAAAATAGCAAATGAAGTCAGGAAATGTTTGAAAATTGATGACGTGGCTTTGAATGGTGCATATTGAATGCAGAAAAAGTCTGGAGTTAAAATATGTTAAAAAAATTGAAATCCCTTTTGTAATAGATGAGTTTTCGTCCGAAACCCTGTTACTTCGAATGAGATTGCCCAGTTTGTACACGAAGTGCATCCAGTTTTTCCCGTGACCCTCTCAACTTTTTAGCACATGCTATGTGAGTGAAATTATGATACCATGCCAAGTTTCAACCTTTTCAGAGTTCATTTGAAGTGATTTTCAAATTCAGGGTCATTTAGCTCAAAAAAATCATGAAATGCATGAAAAATAGCAAATGAAGTCAGAAAATGTTTGAAAATTGATGACGTGGCTTTGAATGGTTCATATTGAATGCATAAAAAGTCTGGAGTTAAAATATGTTAAAAAAAATTGAAATCCCTTTTGTAATAGATGAGTTTTCGTCCGAAACCCTGTTACTTCGAAAGAGATTGTCCAGTTTGTACACGAAGTGCATTCAGTTTTTCCCGTAACCCTCTCAACTTTTTAGCACATGCTATGTGAGTGAAATAATGATACCATGCCAAGTTTCAACCTTTTCAGAGTTCATTTGCATTGATTTTCAAATTCAGGGTCATTTAGCTCAAAAAAATCATGAAATGCATGAAAAATAGCAAATGAAGTCAGAAAAGGTTTGAAAATTGATGACGTGGCTTTGAATGGTGCATATTGAATGCAGAAAAAGTCTGGAGTTAAAATATGTTAAAAAAAAGAAATCCCTTTTGTAATAGATGAGTTTTCGTCCGAAACCCTGATACTTCGAAAGAGATTGTCCAGTTTGTACACGAAGTGCATCCAGTTTTCCCCGTAACCCTCTCAACATTTTAGCACATGCTATGTGGGTGAATTTATGATGCCATGCCAAGTTTCAACGTTTTCATAGTTCATTTGCATTGATTTTCAAATTCAGGGTCATTTAGCTCAAAATAAATCATGAAATGCATGAAAAATAGCAAATGAAGTCAGAAAATGTTTGAAAATTGATGACTTGGCTTTGAATGGTGCATATTGAATGCAGAAAAAGTCTGGAGTTAAAATATGTTAAAAAAATTGAAATCCCTTTTGTAATAGATGAGTTTTCGTCCGAAACCGTGATACTTCAAAAGAGATTGTCCAGTTTGTACACGAAGTGCATACAGTTTTCCCCGTAACCCGCTCAACTTTTTAGCACATGCTATGTGGGTGAATTTATGATACCATGCCAAGTTTAAACCTTTTCAGAGTTCATTTGAAGTGATTTTCAAATTCAGGGTCATTTAGCTCAAAATAAATCATGAAATGCATGAAAAATAGCAAATGAAGTCAGGAAATGTTTGAAAATTGATGACGTGGCTTTGAATGGTGCATATTGAATGCAGAAAAAGTCTGGAGTTAAAATATGTTAAAAAAATTGAAATCCCTTTTGTAATAGATGAGTTTTCGTCCGAAACCCTGTTACTTCGAATGAGATTGCCCAGTTTGTACACGAAGTGCATCCAGTTTTTCCCGTGACCCTCTCAACTTTTTAGCACATGCTATGTGAGTGAAATTATGATACCATGCCAAGTTTCAACCTTTTCAGAGTTCATTTGAAGTGATTTTCAAATTCAGGGTCATTTAGCTCAAAAAAATCATGAAATGCATGAAAAATAGCAAATGAAGTCAGAAAATGTTTGAAAATTGATGACGTGGCTTTGAATGGTTCATATTGAATGCATAAAAAGTCTGGAGTTAAAATATGTTAAAAAAAATTGAAATCCCTTTTGTAATAGATGAGTTTTCGTCCGAAACCCTGTTACTTCGAAAGAGATTGTCCAGTTTGTACACGAAGTGTATTCAGTTTTTCCCGTAACCCTCTCAACTTTTTAGCACATGCTATGTGAGTGAAATTATGATACCATGCCAAGTTTCAACCTTTTCAGAGTTCATTTGCATTGATTTTCAAATTCAGGGTCATTTAGCTCAAAAAAATCATGAAATGCATGAAAAATAGCAAATGAAGTCAGAAAATGTTTGAAAATTGATGACGTGGCTTTGAATGGTGCATATTGAATGCAGAAAAAGTCTAGAGTTAAAATATGTTAAAAAAATTGAAATCCCTTTTGTAATAGATGAGTTTTCGTCCCAAACCCTCATACTTCGAAAGAGATTGTCCAGTTTGTACACGAAGTGCATACAGTTTTCCCCGTAACCCTCTAAACTTTTTAGCACATGCTATGTGGGTGAATTTATGATACCATGCCAAGTTTCAACCTTTTCATAATTCATTTGAAGTGATTTTCAAATTCAGGGTCATTTAGCTCAAAATAAATCATGAAATGCATGAAAATAGCAAATGAAGTCAGAAAATGTTTGAAAATTGATGACGTGGCTTTGAATGGTGCATATTGAATGCAGAAAAAGTCTGGAGGTAAAATATGTTAAAAAATTGAAATCCCTTTTGTAATAGATGAGTTTTCGTCCGAAACCCTGATACTTCGAAAGAGATTGTCCAGTTTGTACACGAAGTGCATCCAGTTTTCCCCGTAACCCTCTCAACTTTTTAGCACATGCTATGTGGGTGAATTTATGATACCATGCCAAGTTTCAACCTTTTCAGAGTTCATTTGAAGTGATTTTCAAATTCAGGGTCATTTAGCTCAAAATAAATCATGAAATACATGAAAAACAGCAAATGAAGTCAGAAAAGGTTTGAAAATTGATGACGTGGCTTTGAATTGTGCATATTGAATCCAGAAAAAGTCTGGAGTTAAAATATGTTAAAAAAATTGAAATCCCTTTTGTAATAGATGAGTTTTCGTCTGAAACCCTCTTACTTCGAAAGAGACTGTCCAGTTTGTACACGAAGTGCATCCAGTTTTTCCCGTAACCCTCTCAACTTTTTATCACAGGCTATGTGGGTGAAATTATGATACCATGCCAAGTTTCAACCTTTTCAGAGTTCATTTGCAGTGCTTGTCAAATTCAGGGTCATTTAGCTCAAAATAAATCATGAAATGCATGAAAAATAGCAAATGAAGTCAGAAAAGGTTTGAAAATTGATGACGTGGCTTTGAATGGTGCATATTGAATGCAGAAAAAGTCTGGAGTTAAAATATGTTAAAAAAAAGAAATCCCTTTTGTAATAGATGAGTTTTCGTCCGAAACCCTGTTACTTCGAAAGAGATTGTCCAGTTTGTACACGAAGTGCATCCAGTTTTTCCCATAACCCTCTCAACTTTTTAGCTCATGCTATGTGGGAGAAATTATGATACCATGCCAAGTTTCAACCTTTTCAGAGTTCATTTGAAGTGATTTTCAAATTCAGGGTCATTTAGCTCAAAATAAATCATGAAATGCATGAAAAATAGCAAATGAAGTCAGAAAATATTTGAAAATTGATGACGTGGCTTTGAATGGTGCATATTGAATGCAGAAAAAGTCTGTAGTTAAAATATGTTAAAAAATTTGAAATTTCTTTTGTAATAGATGAGTTTTCGTCAGAAACCTTGTTACTTCGAAAGAGATTGTCCAGTTTGTACACGAAGTGCATCCAGTTTTTCCCGTAACCCTCTCAATTTTTTAGCACATGCTATGTGGGTGAAATTATGATACCATGCCAAGTTTCAACCTTTTCAGAGTTCATTTGCAGTGATTTTCAAATTCAGGGTCATTTAGCTCAAAATAAATCATGAAATGCATGAAAAATAGCAAATGAAGTCAGAGAATGTTTGAAAATTGATGATGTGGCTTTGAATGGTGCATATTGAATGCAGAAAAAGTCTGGAGTTAAAATATGTTAACAAAATTGAAATCCCTTTTGTAATAGATGAGTTTTCGTCTGGAACCCTGTTACTTCTAAAGAGATTGTCCAGTTTGTACACGAAGTGCATCCAGTTTTTCCCGTAACCCTCTCGACTTTTTAGCACATGCTATGTGGGTGAAATTATGGTACCGTGCCAAGTTTCAACCTTTTCAGAGTTCATTTGTAGTGCTTGTCAAATTCAGGGTCATTTAGCTCAAAATAAATCATGAAATGCATGAAAAATGCAAATGAAGTCAGAAAAGGTTTGAAAATTGATGATGTGGCTTTGAATGGTGCATATAAAACTCTAATAGCAAAAGGAATGAACTAAAAAGATTTTATAAAACTCTAATAGGAAAAAGAATGAACTAAAAAGATTTTATAAAACTCTAATAGCAAAAAGAATGAACTAAAAAGCTTTTATAAAACTCTAATAGGAAAAAGAATGAACTAAAAAGATTTTATAAAACTCTAATAGCAAAAAGAATGAACTAAAAAGATTTTATAAAACTCTAATAACAAAAAGAATCAACTAAAAAGAACCAAAATAATATTAACTAAAATTATCAAAGTTTTTATTTGTTAAAAACTTTAATAGTAAAAAGCTTTTATAAAACTCTAATAGCAAAAGGAATCAACTAAAACATAAGCAAAAAAATAACATTAAAATTTTAAAAACATAATATATGCAAAAAATTAAAAAAAAGGCCCGCCTTCTAGCCACAACGGCCTGCATACGACTAGATACCCTAGAAATGGGCCAGGATGCAAGCCCGCAGTGCTAGCAGGCCCAACAGGGCGTGAGATAGGCATGTATTGCCTGCAATAGAGATGAGCTCGAGAGGGCAGCGGCAGCAGCGCTTATAAACCACCCCGAGCCCCTCTCGACTAGCGAGGTGGGACTAAACTTTTGGCTGCGGGAAGCACAACCCTTTAGTCCCGGTTGGTGGCTCCAACCGGGACTAAAGGGGGGCCTTTCGTCCCGGTTGGTGATACCAACCGGGACTAAAGGGTTGTGCTTCCCACCCTTTCGGCTGCTGAAATATACCTTTAGTCCCGGTTGGTGGCTCCAACCGGGACGAAAGGGGGTCCTTTAGGTCCGGTTGGAGCCACCAACCGGGACTAAAGGGTGGGCTATATAAGCGAGACTTGGAAAAATTTCCAATCCATCTGCAATTTCCTCTCTCCTCTCCCCCGATGGCGCCGACGACGACCTCGACGCCGCCAGGCTGCCGGATTTTGCCGTCGCCTCCCTGACGCCATCGCCTCCTCGCCGCAGTCGCCTCCCCGAGCCCGCTCACTCCTCGTCGCCGCCCTCGATGCCATCCCTGTCGCCGCCCCCCGTCGCCGCCCCCCAACGCCGTCGCCTCCCCGCGCGAGCCCGCTCCGGCCTCCTCCTCCTCCTAGGCGAGCCGCCGGCCACACCGCCGTTCCCCTCCTCGTCCTAGTTCATAAGGGATGCTCTACGTACCTGATCCATTTGACTTGGAGTATAATTTATATATCGAGGTTAGTGAGTACTAAGAGTAGCAATGATGAACCCTAAATCAGCCTGCTACACCCGTAAATGGAACCTCTCGCTATCGAATTGAACTTTTCAATATGTATTCACAGACTTGCACTTGAAGTTCATCTCTAAAAATAGAAAAAATAGAAACTAAGATCCACCTAGGCACCTACATTACCTTCTCTGCCCACCTACCTTCATGGTCAAGCACCACTTCTTTCGGATTTGCTAATGCCAAGTCTGACTGAGAATTTCTTAAATCTCAGTCAGCCAAGCTTACCATCTAATAAAGTTCAAGATTTTGTTTTTTTTCATCTAGGTTTAAAAATCCACTTGTTTTTGTGTGTGTTTCTCTTTAAACCGTTGGATGAAGAACTCAGGGTGTGGACCGAGATTTCTTAATGAAAATAGAAACTGAGATCCACCTAGGCTACCATCTTTTGCCCACCTACCTTTCATGGTCAAGCACCAATTTTGTCGGATTTGCTAATGCCGAGTCGACTGAGAAATTCTTAAATCTCAGTCTGCCAAGCTTACCACCATCCAATAAGGCTCAATATTTTTTGTTTTGTTTTATCTAGGTTTAAAAATCAACTTGTTTCTGTGTGTGTTTCTGTTTGAACTGCTGGATGAAGAACTCAGGGTGTCGACCTAGACTCTATAATTCTCTGTTAACTGACCCATTTAGTTCACTTGAATCAGAAAGTACTCAAGTTTACCACACCTAAATCTTGATCCTGCTTCCTGTGTCATTTGACTTCCCTTCTTCTTTTCAGTATCTTTTGGTAGTGGAGTAGTAGATTCCATACTGAGATGCCTGTCTGTGCATGACACTAGAGTATTATTTACCATATTGGGTAGTCAACTAGAGGAAGATGCTTCTTTAATTGCTACCTTACATGATTTTAAGTGTTATATGTGCTCATGGGCGCGCGCCACACACACACATACACATCACTAGACTTTGTTATTAAAAATGGTATTGTTGTTTTATTGTTGTTAAATAAAATGATATTTGCTATAGCCACAATTTGTTCTCGTCGACGATGCCCATCCCGCATCCTCGTCGTCGACTCTGCGCCGGCGACAACCTGCTTGAGAGGCGCCAGCATGTCCAGGACTGGGCTCCGCCTGGCTGGCACTGGGAGGTGCTACCTTTCGGGGCCCGCAACTTGGTGAGGGATCCGGGTCTCGTCGTCGACCCGGAGCTTCTTTGGTGGCGGTCGCGTGGCCACTATCGGTGTGGAGGCAGCCGACAACCGAGGAGGTGGTGCGTCGCCGTGTCAGGGATGAGGACGAGCATGTCCGTCGCTACATGGTTGCGTTGGACGTTAGGTTCTCCAATACCTGGCAGGTTCTTCAGGGATCTCACCCGAGCTATGATCCTGTGATGGTTCCTTCTCTTTGGGTGTCCACCGCCTGCGCCGCGAGTGTCAACTGAATTATTAGTGATAATATTCGAAGCTCCATTATGTGGTATATTTGAGATGTATTAGTGATGTTATCTCATAATAACATATTATATGAAAAGTCCCTGACGATCGCCGGTGATATTATATGTATTAGTGATATTATATATATGATGATCTTGCTAAAAAAATTGCCGTTGATTTTTAATCTTAGAATCATGAACACAGGAAATGTCGATGTCGTCTGACGACGAGGATAGGATCCCTGAGTGCCGTTTGTGCTGGGATGACAGGGGTATATGCGATGGTTATCCTCACCTAGACAACGACACATCATTCACCGTCAAGCTAACGGAGGAATTCCCAATTATTACGGTATATAAAGACGGCATTAATTTTTTGTTAATGAAGTATGACGTGTGAGCTTTCTTGCTTTAATTAACCTTTAATTTTCGTTTGTACAATTCGACTAGTGCATTCCCTGCCATGCAAGATTTGATGTCTTGGATAAGTTCCATTTCAAAGAGAAGGATAGTAGAGAGCCTAAGATAGCTCACCTAAGAACGGAGCATTACACTTTTGCTGTTAAGGTGAAAAGTAACGAAGATCACACATATTTTGGTTGTTCTAGTTGGAGAGCATTTTGCAAGGCGTATGCGTTGGATGAGGACATGAACATTACCTTCGATCTTGGTAATGACGATGTTGGTGATAATAATATAGACATTTGGGTGCATGCAGAGGATGACTTGATTCCAGTTCTACCTCCAGGTGCATTTGTCAACAGATTTGTCAAGTAATTTATATTGATTATTGAAAAGTATTTGGTACTCATTCCGACTAAATTTCTTTATTTTGAATTATTAGCTTATTTTCGTGCTACAAGAACTACCCAGCAGATAATAGATCAGACCTACTACAGTCATGGCTCCAAGCTTACTTGGTTGGAGAAAAATCATCTGATATCATTTATTCATGATGTTGAGGATCATGCTAAACATTACATGACTGGCAACGTTTATCATGGATATGTGCCACTAGTGCACAAGTTGAACCATTATAACATCACTTCAAACAACTTTGTAAGAATTTTTTTACCATTGCGTCTAGTCCATCTTTTTCATACATTGTTCTTAAGAAAAACTAGTTTGCTAACTATGTTATTATTACTAATGTTCTTCAACAGGTACTCCCCCCAGAGACCGTGCCTAAATGGATGTTTCAAAAGGGTGATTTGCAAATAGTTAGCTTACGACCACTCCCGATTAATCACAGTGGTAAATACAGGATATCTAAAAGTGAAGAAACCCTGAATATCATAGGATGGAGAAATGCAATAGAAGCATTCACGATACCACTTGGAGAGAAATACTTGCGCATCCCACAAGTTGGAGATAGGTTGATCTCAAAATGGAGATGTCGGAGTTCGCCTTTATTATGCTTTTCTACCGGAGCAGTAGTTAGTGTTTCAACCTTGTGATAACTACAATGATAAGGAGTTGATTAAGATAATGATGAGTTGTTGGATGTTGAATGATGATGAGTTGATTAAGATGATGATGATGATGATGAGTTGTTATATGACATATACCAGTACAAATTAGATGGATGCATAATACTGATGTTGCATCCATCTAATTTGTATTGATGTTGGATGTTGTTCTTCCATAATGTGTACTGATGTTGTATATTAATACGTGTAACCGAGTGAAAATAAAATATATAAATATAAAAGAAAACGAAAAACAGAAAATGAAACACGGCCTTTTAGTCCCGGTCGGTGTTACCAACCGGGACTAAAGGTCCTCCTGCCCAGGGCGCCCCACGGCGGCCACGTGGAGCCCCGTTAGTCCCGGTTCGTAAGCCAACCAGGACTAAAAGTGATGGGCATTAGTCCCGATCATTTTGTCCCGGTTGCAGAACCGGGACTAAAGGCCCTCTGGAACCGGGACTGATGCCCTGTTTTCTACTAGTGCCAATGCCATAGACTCCATCTCTTTCCAATTCAAAAATCTTCATTCTGCACAATACCACACAAAAGAATATAGTGAGGATAATTACAGGCAATGAACGAGCTGAGCTAGAGACTTAATCAAATTACAGAAAGAAATCACTTACAGACAGTAGCAACTGACGATAGATTTGTCGAGTGCTTTTTGATTGAATAACTGAAAGAAATCTTCATTTTCAATCCACAAATCATTTTCATGGATGTAATGCTTTTGCTTGACTTTCACCATGAGGCTTTGTCTCCCGCTCTTTACTTCTCTCATGTACCAGCCATGCAAGCTGTACATTTGCGTTGATAGAAGCTTCTCATCTTCAGGACTCACGAGAGGGTTCCCGGGGACATATGCCCATTCTAGTTCCTTCGGATCCGTCGGTGGGAATTCCTCGATCTCTACGAGTTGTTCAACAGTGATACCGAGCTGCCTAGCATTCTCTCTATCAGCGTTGGTTATTACCACCTTATCGGTACTCGCCTTGAGCGGGGTGATCGATTGCACTACCTGTTCTCCGAGCTGGGGAACAGTTTTCCCGCATTTACTACTACCGCTCGACTTCTGTTTTTTTTTGTTTATGATAGGACTTGATAATAGAGTGTTCATAGTCTGATAGCGGCCTTTTCTCCGCCGGTTTAGCTGCATTCAAAAAGTGTTGTATGACTTCCTCAGGTATTTTCTCCTTTGGCGGCGGGGGCGGTTTCGGTCCAAAATGGGCCTGCAATTCCTTAGCCTCTTGTTCATCGATTTCCTCGTCAGTCTTCTCGTAAGCTAACTTCTTTTTGACAGGAGGCTCGGGTTTCTTCTTTTGTGCTCTCTTCTGCTTTGGAGACGGCAGATATCGATATCGCGGACTCGCGCTAGGCTCCGTCTCGGGGTGGGATGGACTACGCTGATGTGGCGGAGATCGATATGGCGGACTCGCCCTACGCTCCGTCTCGAGGTGGGTTGGAGTCTGCTGACGCGGTGGACTTGGAGGACTCGCCCTGCGCTCCGTCTCTAGGTGGGTTGGAGTCTGCTGACGCGGCGGACTTGGAGGAGGAGTCGGTGGCCTTGGCACCGAGTTTGGAAACACGATGCATTCCTTTTTCCATAAAATGAGACAACGAATGGCTTCTCCCAGTGTCCGCTCCCCTTCACCTCCAAGGTAGTCAAGTTCTAGTGAATCATATGCCGACACAACTTCATCCACCCCGACACAAGCATAGCCAGGTGGAATCGGATTGCCGTGGAAGGTTGCTTCAGGTCCACTCGGTAAAGCAAAGCCGTCCGCCACCTTCATGGATATGTTCTTCAGTTTCACGTGTAGCTCACAAACTGTCGACTCTAGGATATCATCCACGGGGTAGCGAGCCAGCAGTGCATCATCGGCCGGGACCCCGTGGAACCCACGCTGCTTTTAGGCATAGATGATGGAATGGTACCATCCAATGCTGCATCTGGATGCTCCTGCTGCTGAGACGCGCCTTGCTGGCTAAGTTTGTTGATTTGCTCCTGCTGCAGCATGTATTTGTGTTCCAAGTCCGCGTTCTTTGCTTCTACCATTTGAATCTGATCTACTTCATGCTTCTTCTTTCTCTCACGGCTTCTGTAACTGTCGTTCCAATCCGCAAACCCCAGAAGCCACGGAACAAGGCCTTTGCCTCGTGTTCATCCCGGGTGTTCAGGATTCTTGAGGGCACGTGTAAGCTCGTCGTTCTCTCTCTCGGGCTGGTACAGACCCATTCGAGCTTCTGCTATTGCTTTAAGTAACTCGTCCGTGGCTTCTTTAAGACTTGCCTGTTCAAGAACCTTCCCTGTCTTTGGGTCCAACTTTCCCCCATGTGCCTAAAACCAAGTCCTGCACCTGTCGGGCCAATTCTCTGTTTCTGGAGTGACCCCTCCAGCCTTCATGTTTCTCTCAGATTCTTCCCACAAAGGCAACCCATACTTGTAGCCACCTGGCCCCAGATGATGGTGCCACGTTTTTTTCTCGGCATTTATCTTGTTTACTCTCGACCGTTCCTTAGCTGCTTCTGATTCCTTGAACTGCACAAATCTGTCACAGTCATCTTTTAACTCCGTATATTCTCCTTTGAATTCTGGAGTCTTCTTTCCTCCTTTCACGTAATTGGTCCATAACCTTTTCTTCCAAGTCTGGAATTGTGTGGCCATCCTCTTAAGAGCACACTTCTTGACTTTCTCCCGTTGGAGATCTGTGAGACCCTCTGGTAGGGTGAAATGTTTCATGAGCTCCTCCCAAAGCAGATCTTTTTTGCTCTTTGGCTGACAAAAGGAACTCCGAGATCTTTTGGCTCATTCCATTCTTGAGCGGTGATCGGGATTTGGTCCCTAACGATAACTCCGCATTGACGTATAAATTTGTCTGCATTAATTTTAGGAGCAATCGGTTCGCCATCTGCTCTGATTTGATCGATGTTGTACTTTATGCCTTGTTTCAACTTTTTTTGTCGGGCCACGTTTAACCCTTGTAGAAGATTTGCTCGATCTGGAGGGCTAAAAGAAGAAAGATTCGTTAATATATACAAATCAATCAATACTTCTGATGATCACCAGAGGGCAAATTAATACCTCGTCGGACTTTGTTGAATAGACAAAAATTTCCTCTTCGCCATCATTGTCAGCTAGTTCCCCTTCGTCTCTTGGTTGTTCTTCCTCAATTCCCTCATCGGATGGGTTAAGGTATTGTGGGCCATCATCTACTACTTCATTCTCTTCATTTCCGGAGCGTATCAAGTCGTACATGGCATTCTCTTGATCACGGTCTCTGTCTCTACCGTCCATAGCTTAACTAATCCGGAACAAATATAAAACAATTAGAATGCATTCAATAAGAAAAACCAGAGATATGCAAATCAATACAAGGCAATGCAATAATATGATCATATAATATCACCAATACATCATCGAATAGTATCACTAATACATCTCGAATATTATTATATAATATAACTAATACATCATCGAATATTATCACTAATACATCTCGAATATAATATCACTAATACAGATCTAGTTGACGTCTCGCGGCGCAGGCGGTGGACACCCAAAGATAAGGAACTATGACAGGATCATAGCTCGGGTGTGATCCCTGAAGAACCTGCCAGGTATTGGAGAACCTGGCGTCCAACGCAGCCATGTAGCGTCGGACGTGCTCGTCCTCCTCCCTGACACGGCGACGTACCACCTCCGCCGGGGCCGGCTCCCTCTGCACCGACAGTGGTCCACGCGACCGCCACCAAATAACCTTCGGTTCGATGACGGGACCCTGATTCCTCACCAAGCTCCGCACCCCGGAAGGCAGCACCTCCCAGTGCCAGCCCGGCGGAGCCCAGTCCCAGACATGCTGGCGCCTCTCAAGCAGGTGGTCGACGGCGCCGAGTCGACGACGAGGATGCGGGCCAGGCATCGTCGACGTCGAGAACAAATTCTACAACTATTTAAATTCCTACTATTTAATAAACTTTAATAAAGATGATTGCATTTAACAACTATGACAATAATAACATATTTAACAACAATGACACATTTTCTATTTAAGCGATCGTCGGGGACTCCTCACCTGCGATCGTCGGGGACTCCTCACCGACGATCGCCAGTGAACTCCTCACCGGCGATCGTCGGGGACTCCTCACCGACGATCGCCGGTGAACACCTCATCGGCGATCGTCGGGGACTCAGGGTTCGTCGACTCGGGACTCGTGGTTCGACGACTCGGGATTCGAGACTAAAAAAACAACTAAACTAAAAAAACTAAAACAACTAAACTAAACTAAACTAAAACAACTAAACTAAAAAAACTAAAACAACTAAACTAAAAAAACTAAAACAACTAAACTAAACTAAACTAAACAAAAACAACTAAACTAAAAAAACTAAAACAACTAAACTAAAACAACAAATCACTACTAGGGAAAAGCCTAGCAGTAGCGCGGGTTAAGGGCCTGTCAGTAGCGCGGGGCACCGCGCTACTGCTACGGCGCCACAGCTAACTTGTAGCAGTAGCGTCTCTCCCCCGCGCTACTGATAATTTACTTACCAGTAGCGCTGTTCTCTAACACGTGCCACTACTAATTTTATGCTTTTTTGTTTACTAATGACATCACTAGTGTAATTAGCAGTACCGTGGTGGGCCCAATGTAGCAGCAGTGTCAGTAGTAAGTAGAAGAGGATGGGTTTATATATATCATTATTGATGACAATTTGAGTTCAAACAGATAACTAGATTTCAAAAACCTTACAAGTCCAGACCGAACTGCTAGATCGAGACCAATAATGATAAAACTATTAAACCTTAAACTAGAGCTTAATCTTACTACAATACTATTAATGAGCAGAATCTGGTGGTGCAGAATCTGATGGTGGTGGGGGCATTCTTGGTGGAAGTATCCCGACAACACTTCCCCATCGGGCTCTTTGAGCCGGGCACAAAGATGTCACTTGTTGTAGTGCCCATTCCATAACCAAGTGGGGACTACTCTGAGGTGGCATCCGAGCATGCTCTGCAGCGTTGGCCTCCGCGAAGATGACGTCTGCTGCAACTCGTAGTTGTGTTTGGGCATAACTCTTGCACTCCTTGACTTCGAACTCCCAGTCACTAGACTGAGTCTTCCGAAACATATTCTCCGCCTCTTCCAGCTCCCGCATACAATCTCTCCATCCGAACACTGCATCGTCAATCCTTTTTCCCCGCGCCAGCAACTTCCTCCGCCACTCCAACTCCTCTTCACGAGAACGTCTAGGAGACATGGAATCCCTGTAAATTTGGCATGACATTTGCTTAACAATGGACATATTTAATAGCACAACGTCTAGGAGACATGGAATCCCTGTAAATTTCCCTGCGCCAACAAATCTAACCATTTACAGTGTGTTAGACATGGAATCTAACAATGGACATTTGCACAAAGTTTGCAAGTTTAAACTTTTTTTACGGTTACGACGTGAAGCACTTTTGTAACACAATTTACACCATGTGGATGAATTCCGATATGCATCCATACATCCATCTAACCATCTAAATGCATCCATCCATAACCATCTAAATGCATCCATACATCCATCTAACCATCTAAATGCATCCATGCATCCATCTAACCATCTAAATGCATCCATACATCCATCTAACCATCTAAATGCATCCATTCATAACCATCTAAATGAATCAATCCATCCATCCATTAAGCTTTTCTATCAGTGCAAAAACAGAGGGAGGAGGGAGAAGGGGGGAGAGTGGGAGAGAGGAGGGAGGGAGAGCTACCGCTGCGTGGATGGCCAGGACGGGAGGGACGGGATAGGGGAGGGCCGCCGCGTGGGGAGGGCCGGGACGGGGAGGGCCGCCGCGTGGGGAGGGCCGGGGCGGACGGCCGGGATGCGGGAGCACCGCCGCGAGGGAGATAGTGGAGAGGGAGATGTACAGAGTGAGGAGTGAGGGGGCGCGGGCCGGGGGGAAGAAGATAAGGTACGACCTAGCAATAGCGCGGTCGAGGAAAACACGCTACATATACACATTTAGTAGTAGCGCTGTTTGCAGAAGCGCGCTACTACTATACCTAGCCTGTCGGCAACGGTGTGGCAATTATACTAGTAGCGCGTTTTATACCAGCTGCACTACTACTATGTGGATACCAGTAGCGCCTCTTGTGGAGACGCGCTACTGCTAATTATCAGTAGCGCCTTATTTTAACCAGCGCTACTGAAAAGTTTCTGTGTATAAGGTTTTCCCTAGTAGTGAATTAATAAAAAAATTAACTAAAACAACTAAAACCGCGGCCACGTGGGCCGGCGCCGGCACCGGCGCACGTGGCCGCGGAGGAGGGGGATCGGAGCAGGCGGCAGGAGCTCACCGGCGCGACGGGGCTCGGGGGAGGAGGTGCGGGCGGCGACGACGGGGCTCGAGGAGGAGGCGCGGGCGGCGTCCGGCGTCGGGGGCGGCGACGACGTCGACGAGGACGAGGAGGCATGGGCGGCGTCCGGCGTCGGGGGCGGCGACGACGTCGACGAGGACGAGGAGGCATGGGCGGCGTCCGGCGTAGGGGGCGGCGATGACGTCAACGAGGGCAAGGAGGCGCGCGGGGAGCTCCGGCAGCCTGGCAGCGTCGGGGCAGGGGCGTCGGCGTCGGGGGGCAGAATGGCTCCAACCGGGACTTAAGGTCCCGGTTATTGCCACCAACCGGGACTAAAGGCCCATCTTTTCGGCGGCCCAAATTCCGCGCGGGAAGGGACCTTTAGTCCCGGTTGGAAAGGACCAACCGGGACTAAAGGTGTATTTTCTCTTTTTGGTTTTGTTTTGTTTTTCTAATTTCTGTTTTTAGATTTGGAATAACTGTTAGAATATTTATAGTTTTTTTAATGAATCTTTTTGCTTTAGGTCAAAACAATTACAAAATTTCTGTTAGTGCCAGTAGTTTTCAAATTTAAATTGTTTAAATTTGAATTCTTTTGAAATTTGTGTGAATCACTAGTTTGTGAATAACTTTAGTTTAAATATAGATTTTTGAGTGATTATTTTTCCTGTTGTTTAATATTTGTGTTTTTTATCATTATGTTAAATTTGGGAATTTTTAGGATAATTTAAATAGGTGTTTTAATCAAAACCAGATTATGTTTAACTATTTTAGTTTTATACCTTCATTTGTTTTAATCAAAATCACCCAAATGAACTCCAGACTTTTTGTGCATTCCATATGCACCATTCTAAGCCACATCTTCAAATTTCAACCCTTTCTAACTTCATTTGCTATTTTTCATGCATTTAATGATTTTTTTGAGCTAAATGACCCTGAAATTAAAAATCAATACAAATGAACTCTGAAAAGGTAGAAACTTGGCATGGTATCATCATTTCACCCACATAGGGTGTGCTAAAAAGTTGAGAGGGTTACGACAACAACAGGATGCACTTCGTGTACAAACTGGACCATCTCCTTCGAAGTATGAGTGTTTCGGACGAAAACTCATCTGTTACAAAAGGGTTTCATTTTTTTTAACTTATTTCAACTCCAGACTTTTTGTGCGTTCAATATGCACCATTCTAAGCCACATCTTCAAATTTCAACCCTTTCTAACTTCATTTGCTATGTTTCATGCATTTAATGATTTTTTTGAGCTAAATGACCCTGAAATTAAAAAGCACTACAAATGAAATCTAAAAAGGTAGAAACTTGGCATGGTATCATCATTTCACCCACATAGGATGTGCTAAAAAGTTGAGAGGGTTACGACAAAAACTGGATGCACTTCGTGTACAAACTGGACCATCTCCTTCGAAGTATGAGGGTTTCGAACGAAAACTCATCTATTACAAAGGCATTTCATTTTTTTAACTTATTTCAACTCCACACTTTTTGTGCATTCAATATGCACCATTCTAAGCCACATCTTGAAATTTCAACCCTTTCTAACTTCATTTGCTATTTTTCATGCATTTAATGATTTTTTTGAGCTAAATGACCCTAAAATTAAAAAGCACTACAAATGAAATCTAAAAAGGTAGAAACTTGGCATGGTATCATCATTTCACCCACATAGTATGTGCTAAAAAGTTCAGAGGGTTACGACAAAAACTGGATGCACTTCGTGTACAAACTGGACCATCTCCTTCGAAGTATGAGGGTTTCGGACGAAAACTCATCTGTTACAAAGGCATTTCATTTTTTTTAACTTATTTCAACTCCAGACTTTTTGTGCATTCAATATGGACCATTCTAGGCCACATCTTTAAATTTCAACCCTTTCAAACTTCATTTGCTATTTTTCATGCATTTAATGATTTTTTTGAGCTAAACGACCATGAAATTAAAAAACACTACAAATGAACTCTGGAAAGGTTGAAACTTGGCATGGTATCATCATTTCACCCACACAGCATGTGTTAAAAAGTTGAGAGGGATACAACAAAAACTGGATACACTTCGTGTACAAACTGGACCATCTCGGCTACTCGCTAGAGAAGAAAAGTGATGATGGTGAAGACAATCACATCCCAGAGTGGGATCTTGAGGTATAAAACTTTTTCTTCTCGTGTGTCCCTTGCTTATTGTGCCGTAACCATGGACAATCTTCATCATTTAACAGGATGCTTGGGTCAGTCTTCACTGTGAAGGGAGGAATTTCATCAAACTTTTCATAATCTGTTGACACGTCTGTCTTGTCCTCCACTCCCACGATGTTTCTTTTCCCTGAAAGAACTATGCGCTTTGGCTCATCGTATTATGTATCCGCTTTCTTATCTTTTCTTTTTCTTGATTTGGTAGACATGTCCTTCACATAGAAAACATGCGCCACATCATTGGCTAGGACGAATGGTTCCCATTGTAGTACCATCATATTCAGGAAACCCAGGATAGTTCTCATCATCCTCTTCTTCTTCATTCTCTTCCATTAGAACCCCTCTTTCTCCGTGCTTGGTCCAACAATTATAGCCGGACATGAAACCGGACGTAAAAAGGTGGACGTGAATTTGTTTTGCGCTAGAGTAAGTCTTATCATTCTTACACACACCACATGGACAACACATAAAACCATCCCGCTTGTTTGCATCAGCCGCACGCAGAAAACTATGCACACCATTAATGAACTGGGGAGAGTGTCGGTCATCGTACATCCATTGCCGGTTCATCTTCATTACACAACACCGAAAAGACCAAATTAATACAAGTTCATACATAAAGTTCATAAACACTTATTCTCATAAAACAACATACAACTCTCTAGCTAAAACATTTAAATGCAACAACAAATGCGATCAAAATTGCAACTAAGGTAACAATTGATCCAACAGCATAATAATACCAAGCCTCTTTATTAATGGCATATTTTCTAATCTTCAAGCGCATTGCATCCATCTTGATCTTGTGATCATCGATGACATCGGCAACGTACAACTCCAATTTCATCTTCTCTTCTTCAACTCTTTTCAATTTTCCTTTCAAATCCTCGTTTTCTTTCTCAACTAAATTTAACTTCTCGACAATAGGGTCGGTTGGAATTTCCGGTTCAACTACCTCCTAGATAAAAATATCTATGTCAACTTGATGGGCATAATTGTCATTAACACGAAATGCAACAAATAGTTATAAAAGAGAATATACCACATCCGAATCGTAAACCGGACGAGGGCTGACGGGCACGGATATCATAACCATGGCACTATATATAACAACAATCATACAAGTAAGAAAATTATGCAAGTAACTATCTAAATCATAGAAATACAATTTTTTTTATAAAAAGGATAAGAACACAAGAAGAGGCTCACCAAGGTGGTGCCGGCGACGGGACGGTGCGGGCGATCGACGGTGGTTAGGACGGGGATGGAAAGGCACACTAAGTAAACCACACCTACACATATGAAAACTAAGAAGTTAATTTGAGCTCAGATTGCATATAAATCAAAAAAACTCTCACATAATTACACCCAAACTAAAACACACAAATCACTATACTTATAAAGCATTGCACGAGCTGATCTAGCAATGAGAGATGAAAGGACAAAGTTGCTAACCTTTGTGAACACTTGGATGGATTGGGGTGCCTCAAATCTTGACAAATCTTGGCAAAAATGGAGGGATGAGCTCGAGAAGAGGAAGAGAAAACAGAGAATGGAGAGGATGAGCTCGGGCTGGAAGAAGCACATCTATATATAGGGATACATTTACTCCCGGTTGGTTATACGAACCGGGACTAGAGGTCCATCTCTAGTCCCGGTTGGTGTTACAAACCGGGACTAAAGGGTCTCACGGGGGCCCCAGCCTGACGCAACCCTGCCACCACCCCTTTAGTCCCGGTTGGTAACACCAACCGGCACTAATGGTTCCTCGTGAACCGGGACTAATGCCTTGCCTAATGAACCGGGACTAGTGGTAGCATTAGTCCCGGTCCAGAAGCCAACCGGGACTAATGCTTCGATCCAAAGGCCTGTTTTCTACTAGTGAATGGCATCAAAGATGTCGTCATCGCCTGATCCGGGAAGACCCGGATCTAGGATTTCCTCCGAAACATCCCGAGCGTGGTGCCGCGACCTGCAACAATGATGCCTCGAGAAGGGAATGACCTCACCAGGACATTTATGACCTCGGTCCGCACCTGATTGATATCTTGATCTTCAGTGTTTAAGATCACCACTTAGAAGACGAATTTGGCCTGTGGTGTTAACCTATATACAAGCAATAATATTTTATGAAGTGGTGGCATCACTTGGCTCACCATTTAAACATTAATCCCCACATTGTTTTAACAGTATGTACTGGAAATAAAACACACATGATTTTATATAGTTTGGTTAATTAAAGATATGTAAAGGTATCCATTTCTGCGCTTTTTGGCCGGACAGCGACCTAGTTTCATTTAAACACTACGTATATATTAACATCACAACATGTAACTAACTTAGATGAAAACTATATGCGTACATTTCAAAGCCATTAGGTGTATCAAAGTAGTTAACTAACTACGTATGTGACCAATCACAAACGGAGACAAAGTAGGTGATCCCATCACATACACAAGCGAGTAAGCTCGTCCCATCACATATACATACGTTCATTACTTGCGGACGCATCCCTGATGCCCACGGTGCAATCAAGGAAGCATGTGAGGCACTACACAGGCCTACGGATGCACGGCGCCACGCACCTACCGAGACATCTCCTGCAGCTCTGGGTCATCGTTGAGGAGACCAAGCTCCTCAGCGAGCACCTCTTCCTCCAGATGCTGCTGACAAAGAAGCGCCTCGTCGGCACCGTGGTGGCCTCCCGCGAAGGCCAGCTAGGGCCGGCCCTGGTTAGGGGCAAGAAGGGCGACGCCCTAGTGGCCAGCCTGATGTGGGCCCCGACCCTGTGCATATATACAATAGGTATATATATATATTGTAAGCCCAACAACACACCATTGTATAATAGAAAAAGGCCATAATTCTTAAAGCCCATAGCCTAATCTAGCTTACTAGGGTTACGTACGAGAATCATGAGGAGGCAGCCAGAGCCAGCTTCTCTTCGATCCAGCCGCCGCCGTTTCTTCTCTCTAGACTTACTTATTCCTCTGTCTCCTCGTTCCACATCCCGCTCCAGCGCTCCTACTCCCAAAGCACACATCATGGCAAACAAATTAATGGATATTTCCATTATAGCTGATTTCTTTGACCCACTATTAGCTTCTCCATCTCACTTCCCTATGGGTTTCCTTATACTCCCTCCGTTTTTATTTACTTTGTATATTAGAGTTGATTGAAGTGAAACTTCGTAAAGTTTGACCAAATTTATAGAAAAGAATATAAATATTTATCATAACAAATATATATGATGTGAAAGTACATTCAATAATGAATCTAATGGTATTGATTTGTTATTGTATATGTTAATATTTTTGTCCGTAAACTTTGTCAAAGTTTACAAAGCTTGACTTTAACCAAAGCTAATATGCGGAATAAATAAAAACAGAGGAAGTAAGTATTTTTCATTGAGCGGACGGCATCAGACCACACATCATCGGCCCCAGACGCCTAGTCTCTTTGCAAATTGCAATTTTTCTGGGTCAACAGCTTAGCTCACAAAGTTCTTGTAATTTTCGAGTCCTTTTCCGCTCCATCTTTGTATTGTTTTTTTTTTGGTGTTTTAGCGATTCCCTGGCCGATTTTCTCTACTGTATAGGCTGCTCATTTGAGGATACGAGGACCATCGCAAGATCCGATATGCTTGGGATTGGATAGCTATATTATGAGACGTTATTTGGTAATGAAGTTTTCTAGAACTTTCAATCCAATAGAAAGTTTGCGCTTTATATCAATATATATAATAGATTGTTTTTCACTAGTGGCCCACTTTTTAAGTTCGCCTCGGGCCTCTGAAATGTCAGGACCGGCCCTGAGGCCAGCATCAGCTGTCCCATGGACAGAACTAGCACGCACACGATGGCCAGTTTCGTTTTGTACGGGATGGCCAACTTAACTACTGTGGAAGCCATTGTAGGTTATGAGCAGATGGATGGGGTAATTATGGTGTGTTTGATGAATGGGTGGGGGTCAAGGAGGTGAAAATTGGTGTGGCACTATAGATCAATGACACTGTGGATGTATCGGCCATTAAGCTACATGCTCCATTCGCTCAAAATTACTTGTCGCGGAAATGGATAAAATAGATGTATCTAGAACTAAAATACGTCTAGATATATTCATTTCTCCGACAATTATTTCCGGACGGAGGGAGCAATAGTTTATGCAGACGGCTAGCTAGGTATCTAGCGTATAAACATGGTACTACATACTGTATAGCTAATGACAAACTAGTAGAGAAGGGACATGAAATTTCTGCTCCCGAGCTCAAATGAGCTCGGCGAACAGTAAAATCGAAAACAATTCGAAAAATGTTCAAAAAATTCTGAAATTTTTTCGTGAACAACATTGACAAAATATCTAAGTGCGTGCAAAAATTTGGCCTGAAATAACATTCCTATAAGGCCTGAAAAAAAAAAACAAAATCGATACTCTGAAAATGCGCATTTTGAGAGTATCGATTTTGTTTTTTTTGCCACGCCTTATAGGAATGTTATTTCAGGCTAAATTTTTTCATGCACTTAGATATTTTGTCAATGTTGTTCACAAAAAAATTTCAGATTTTTTTGGACATTTTTCGAAAAAAAAAAATTCGATTTTACTGTTCACCGAGCTCATTTGAGCTCGGGAGCAGAATGATACTTTCCATAGAGAAGTCATCTTTTAGATACTTGTACAATGTTTAATGCTATGCTGTCAGTGGTGCATGCATAAGCAAAGATTCCAACAAACCGAACATTAATCTGAGAAGATGTACCTATTATACATGTCAGTTGCTTGGTCGATCGGGATGCCTAGTGACGCCCAATGTAAAGCATGCATGCATATGCATGTCATATTTTGACTATTTCTTGAGCACCAAAAGTCAGATCAATTCAAAAACTTCATGTTGTCAGATTTTCATATTTTTGTTAAGTTCCAAAACATGGGTTCACAGATTTTTCATGTCAGGACTTGCCACTTAATTATCATCTTTCCAAAGCTAAAGTGAAAAAATTATGATGGCAGCCAAAGTGATGGCGCGTTGCTGTTGCGTGGGCTGACGGATGAAATTGGTCAGAATTATCGACCAGACCGTCAGCTCGGTCTTATCGCGGAACTCTTCGAAGCTATGGCACCGCCGCGCAGAAAAATTTCACCCAAAGTGCGGCGTAAGAATAACAATAACGAGGCACCCGATTGAAAGCGAGGAAACCCGGTGGGACCTCCTCAAATGACCGGTGTGTGGACTCTTCGGATACGCCTCGGCGATCCTCAAGGTCAGAGGCGAGAAGAATTATTGAACCAGCTTTCAAGGCCGACGAGCGATACTCACCACGTCGTCTCCCGACCAGGTGGGCCGGGCCAAGGACCCCATGACGGTTTACTGATGGGCCGCACCCAGAAGACCCATGGTATGTACAAGGAAGGTTCCGGGGACTTGGTGCATACTCAGGCGTCGACTACAACATGATTTACCTGATACGTCGCCGACATAGTTGTAACCCTAGACCCTCCGATACCTATATAAACTAGGGGGTAGAGCATGTAGAGGCTGAAGTACGCAATCAAGCAGTAGAAAAATCATGGTAGAAACACCTGCACTCTGTACTCCATCCACAATTAATACAATCAAAAGCAGGGCTTGGGGTATTATCTCTTCGAGAGAGCCCAAACCTAGGTAAAACTTCACGCCTCTTATTACCATCGTACTTAGGCTACCAGGCTCAGGACCCCCTACCCAAGATTCGCCGAGATCGACTCCATCACCATCGCTCTCTTATTACCATCGTACTTAGGCTACTACGCTCGGGACCTCTACCCAAGATTCGCCGAAATCGACTCTGTCACCGTCGATGACCATCATAGAGCATCAGCTCAGACGACGCCAAGTCCGCAGCCATCTGACTGTCAGCACAGCACTGCCACGACCACCACCGCCACGCCCCAGCCCTTCGTCGACGCCATAACGTGGAGACACCCCCAAACCAAACCACAAGCTCCCGCCTTGGTCTGGCCGAAGGCAACCCAGAGTCGTGTACCGACTACAGGGCGACAGAGCACCGAAACTCGCTCGAGGAGTAACTAACCCCGGGCAGGAGGGCCACATCAAACTCCCACACCAGCGGCCAGGTCATGATACCGGCCCACTGCCAGCCATCGCACCCAAAAGAGCGCCACCCCATCTAGACATCCCAGGTCCAGATGAGGAGCCGCCTATGGCAGCCAGCCACTCCGGTCGCCGAGCAGCCACACTCGTGCCAGCCCCGCCCCCCGTCAGCTCCCCACACAACGCCCTAGCACCATCGTCCGTAGCCAAGGTCTCCACCCAACATACACTGCCCCGCCTGCAAGAAGGGCCGCTGCCCGCCGGTCACCAACGCACTAGCAGGTCGGCACTAAACTATTTCCAGTTCCACCAAATTACACGTTGATTTGCCACAACCTTTTGCTGCCACTTTACACATATCGTGCATTTTACACATATACTAATGTACAAACAGCATGGTGCCATTGATCACAACGATTATTATGCAACAAGAAAATATGGGTACATGCTACATCCCTCAGTTGCCTTGCGGTGGGCCGGAGGGTGGATTGAAAGAGAGCATGCTAGGAGAGTCCACTCTGATAATAACTTCTTCCTCCACAGACTCGTCGCTCGAGTTGCCATCTTCCGCTATCTCCCTGCGTTGTCGGCCTGATGCTAGGGGCGGAAAAGGAGCAAGGGCATGAGCTGGAGCTGGAGCAGGAGCAGATTTTCTGTTCATCGCATTGGAGCCCTCTGACCTCACTGAGAGCAAAGGCCGCGTGTCGGCTGCCCTTGAAGGCACCTTTGGATATGACTTGCTGTGCTTCTGGTTTCCTTCCACATGATCAAACCTCGGTTGTCGCCGAGCAGGGCGCATGCCATCCATCTACAAATGAGTTGATCCAGTTTTTCAGTTGAGTTGGTCAGAAACCGTAACTAACCATGAGATCAACAAATGGAATGAAAAGACTCGACGTACCATGCTGCCATACATGCTGACTTGCAAGGCTCTAGCAGAGAAGCTGCCAGGCTGGTTTCTGATTTCAGCTAAGCTTGTAGCTCCTCTGGATCTGCGAAAACTTTCCGGCCACCTGAGCAAACCGACATGCTCTTTGCTCTGTGTACGTGGTGGTCCAATGGTCGGATCAAGCAACGACGCGCTTCTTTGCACATCGGCTTCTATATCTGGCTTCCCTATTTCAAATAAGATGGCCCTTGCTCTAGCTTGCACCTGATAACTGGGTGCAGTATAGCAGTAGTCTATATGGTTCATGGCTGTAAACAAGAGAGCACTTCAGCGGTCAATTACTAGTAAAATAAAATAAACCATCGCTTTTGCTTAAAATCACTGCTCGATTTCTCAAAATATAGAGAACCTGAAGACTCCAGGCCAAAAAAGTTCAAATCAGTGTTTGATGCCAGCAGCACAGCTGGAGGTGTGATCAAAGTTTGGTTCTCTGCCTTCAGAAATCCTTCCAATAAGATGCCTATGTAATTATGCCCGAGTTCAATATCTTCCCCCTTAATGTAGATGTTCGTAGTAGATCTTTCTGAAATGAGAACCCTCATCTCACGCATTGCCATTTTCTCAAATATCTGAGGGAGCAAAATCCTTGCAATAACTAGAGCACTTTCCTGTAATTTCAACGTATGGATGGTTAAGGGCTATCAGATACAAATTATGTGACATATACAAGACCACGATGGAAGTTCTGTGTCAGTAAAATACATTGAATCCAAGCGAAGGAGAAGGGAAGATTGTTACATATCATAAGAGAAGGTCTTGTATGTAACAATGTTCCCTTCTCCACGAGGGAACTTACATATTGTTACATACAAGACCTATTGTCCATCAGATACAAATTATGTGAAGAGAAGGGAACATTGTTACATACAAGACCTACTGGAGCAGTAGTAATGGGTTAATCCCACGATGAAAGAAAAGTCTAAGCAAGTTGCATTGATTGTTCTAAGCTGATAACTTTCAGGTTGCTGCTTAAGTTTCACAAGTCAATGCAGTGCACAGGTATTGATAATTCGATACAACGAGGAGGCCCTCACTGGAAATGCACCACCTATGAGTCATTATAGATGGATGGCACGTTTGAAGTGTCCCAGCATTGTGGGGATGCAATCACGATCCAGAAGGATCCTTGTTAGGACTAGCTGTTGGAAACACCTCAGTATAACCTGTGGGTCGCATTCCAACCTCTTCAGAGTGTCAACAATATTTATCCGATTCGTAATTAAGAGTCACTCGACTAACCGAGACTAGTCGCGCGACTAGTCTACTAGTCGCTGCTTGGGTGCCAGACTCAGCACTTTGATTCGACTCATGGGGGGTAGTTGATCAACTGCTCAACTAGTCGAATCAAGTATTTTCATCTAGGTTTTCGAGTCAAACGAATAGTGAGAAGCCTTTATTTCAGAAAAAAATGAGTGAAAAGCCCACTTGTTAGGTTTGCCCGTGGAGGGTAAGACTCTGCCCTGGAAATTTAGCTGTTCGCACGGCACACTCCAAAACCAGCCGCCTCTCACCAGGCCACTGCTGCCACTGTCCCTTGCGCCCCTCTGTGTTCATTGCTACTACCATTGTTGCTGTTCTGCTCCTCCCCCCGTTCCGCTTCTCCGACCGCTGCAGGAACTCTGCTTCTCCCCTTCCTCTGCTCCACTGCCCAATCTTCTCCTTCCCATGCCTTCAAATATAATTGTAATATACACTCGTATTAACAATTGACTACTACGGCATTCGTAATAGCCACTCGCTTACTACAACTTGACTAGTCGAGACTAGTCATGAAGTCTGACGCGGTACCCTGGGGACCCGGCTCGGTACATTACTCTAGATTCAAACAGTCGTTCCAACAGAAATTAAGGCCACACCACCACACTCCATTGGCCATAGTTTTCAAGTAGTTTTGGAAATGTGAGTTTACTTGCGAAACCATGAGAATTAGTTATGGATGAAACTGAAGGCCAACATCAGCAAATATAGCTAGATAGAACCTACGAGATGATAAATAGGATACTTATATTTAAGTTACTATTGCTGTTTCTAACCCTGCTTATGCAGTATTATTAGTTGCAAATCAAAAATAGGCCGCGAGCAATCAACTAGTTAGCCCGAACTGTTTGGCAGATTCCCACACGTTATGCACCCGTTCGCCACTTTGTTCTCATCTATTCTGATTCCAGCAAACGGAGGCCGTTAGGTCAAAAGCCGTAGCACACGAAAGTTGTCCTTCCACAAGCCTTATTGAGTACATCTTTGGACTCAAATATGTTTTTGATATAATGCTACTTATATGTGACCAGATCTTCACCGCACCGTCATGAGTGGTGGCCTCCCTCCTACCCCCAGCGGTGGCATGTATTCTCCTTCCTCGTCCTCCCGTCAGTGCCTCTCCTCTATTGGCCTTTGAACATGTGAGGTGGGACCGTGGGAGGCTCAAAGCACAGATGAGAGGCGATCCAAGGCGGTGTGATACTTCCAAATCGTGGGGCAGCCTGCATGTAAGGATCCATTGGTGGTGGGTGGAGATCGCAGCGGTTCACCAACTTCGGCAGATGGTGGCAGCAATAGGCTGTCTTCGATGTGTCGCTTTGATCTTCCCGTGAGGCGGTCATCTCTTTCCAGTTTCATTGCAGCTCCGCACGTATCCTCCCGAGGCCCTCCTACTAGCTGTTTTGGTGGTCCCTCAGTTTTCCCCTCTCAAAGGAATCAGTAGCCGTTTTGGCAGCATGCGTGATCCGCTAGGCGGATCTGAGGAGTGGTGGTGATAGTACCATTGATCGTGGTGATGGTAGTAATCACACCGACGGCGATCCAATATTTGACTAGATCCAGCAATGCTGTCATTGAGGGCTCAATCGCCCGTACCATTACTAGCTATGCAAAGGTGAAACCTAGGTCTGGCTTTCTGGCCTAGAGATGGCACGTTTTGCGGCGTCCCTTCCTGAAGGTGTGGCTATGGGGCGCAAATACATGCTGCCCGGGTGAAAATCTAGAATTAACATCATTGGTCAAATCCGGTGATGACAATGCGAGTCCCCCGACGGAGGCGTCCATTTGAGACTATGCTCCTCTACACCTCATTGTTGTGTAGTTGTTGCTTGTGGATGATTTCTCGGTAGCCTCGGCATAGGGGTTATAAGGACTAGGCTCTGGCATGTACTGTGTTTGGTAACATGCCATGAAGTGTTCTTATTTGCCCAAGTTATCGGATCTGTAATAATGTGGTTGTATGCATACTTAGTTGGTGCAGAGACTGAGGGTAATGAGTTTTCCATTTTACAAATCAATTACTTATGTCACTGGTTTTGGAGTTAAAGATGGACTAGGGTAAAACACCAGTAGGGTACATGTGCGCTATATTCTCTGGCATATCACTACGGGCAGTCATTTTTATGCTATGTTTCTGACACAGAAATGTTAATCCTGTATGGCCCGGTTTGGAAGATTTTAACCATAAGGTCAATCTGTAGTTGCTTAGTAGAATGTGAGACTGTTTAACTATTCATCTGATGTGATAATCTTGGACTAGTGCAGTACACACATGACAATTCGAGTCATCAGACTGGGTCCAAAAGAACAGGCCACATTTGCTTTTCCTCATTTTTTGCAAATCCTTTCATACTTGATGTTAGTGTCGAAATTAGAAGCAACTCTAAGAGAAACTTGGTAGAATAAACGCTGCCACCCACACACCCACCCGCCCATTACAGGTTTACAAGATTCTCGATCAGCAACCAGCAGAAATTTTAACCTTACTAAGAACAACAGAAAAAAATGACTACTTCACTCCCACTCACAGAATCAAGAAGGAAGCAACAAAATAAAAAGGATAATGCCTTGCACGAAATTGTTAGTGAGCACACGGGTAGGCAGCATTATGAGAGGATACCTGCCACATAAAGTCCTCAATAGAAGGATCAGACTGGCGCAATTGCTCTATTTTTTCAGCTTCAATGAAGAAACAATGCACCACTGATTCTGTAATAATGTCACAAATATAAGGCTTTCCAATTAATGCCTCATATAGACCCAAAGTGCTTCCATGTGACAAAATTGGATCCAAAGAATGCCTGCTGTATAGTCTCTGACTTGTCCACTGTCAACAAAAAAGGAAGGGGGGGAGGGGAGGTATGTTCATTATCGAACCAGGCAGAGTTGGAAAGTATATACTTCAATGAAAATGTAATAAAGTGGTCGTGAGGCAGAAACATACCTTCACTATTCCAGTTGAAACAAGCCATATACCAGCCGGCCTTGAGCCTTCTCTGTAAAGAACTGTTCCATGTCCTTTGATTGTTTCCTTTGTATTACTTAACAACGGATCGCGAACGGCAGCAGGCAGTGCACCGACTAAAGGATGAGTGTTTAAAAGTTCGCTAACTCTTGGCATTTTCACCAGCGGTGGATTCCTCCTTAGCTTCTTCAAGTCTGTCTGCCAAGTGAATCAACTAACCAAAGTTAGTATATTGCGATTTGTAAACTGAAATCAGAGAGATTAGATTACTTTCATTTCGCAACAAGAAATGAAATCCTACGTTCCAACTACCTGCAAAGCATCGTCGAGATGGACTATTTCCTTTTCCTCGAGCAACCCAGTCTTCCCGAGGTCTTGAATATACTCACTCAAGTGTGTCAATACCGCATATGTTACTTGTCGAGTCTTTAATACACGAAGCACCTGAAAAGTGTTGAAATGGCTTTAGAATCTAGATAACAGCCCCAGCAAAAACAAAGGATCTAGATGTGCACGAAGCTGCACTAGTCCCATTTTAGCTCAGACAACGTGCTTTCATCCTCAAGTTTTTCTGAAAAAACTGCTAATTGAACAAATATATCGAGATTTCATGAGGCTAATGAATCCACAATAATTTGAGTCAAATGATAGAATCACATTGTAAGCACAACCTGAGGGAATGTAACACGAACATTTTCCAGAAACTTTTTAGCTTCCTCCCCCGCAGCAGTACTTTCATCAATGACAATTCTTGCAACCTCACTATCACCTGAAGAACAAGCAAACTTAGAAAGATAATCATAACTGATGAAGTAGATTGATCTCTACTATCCAGTATCCACTAAAGTGTGAAAAGGTGATTTCCAACAGGCTTTTCATGGTAATTGCAAAATAAAGAGAAGTGGCTCAGGTTTATCCTTAACAAGGTAAAATCATTTGGACCGTCAGATCTTGCTATCCCAAGTAATTTTGCAATGCAAGATATATCACACCATCAAGACCTCACCCATTTGAACACTATATGCCGTAACTGACTGGCTCTACAGGAAAGCAAACCCTGCTTAAGGTAAGAACCACTTGCTTTTCCCACTTATGAACTACAACAATGGACACCATACCAGGAATATGTTCTAACACCCACGCACATAGCATTTCTCATATAAGCACCAACTACCGAGACAGAAATTTCTTTTGTACGTTTTCTGGACTTTATAGGCCAAATAATTGGCATAAACTAGCACAGTACAACATTTAAAGAGTGTCAAGGATATTACCAAGAAAATCATGTAGTTGTCTCCTCGCAATTCTGTGAGCACGGAGAAATGCCGCACAGATGTAGCATCCTAACTCCAGTCTTTCTACTGTGAAGTATGTGACAAGCCTTCGTGGCAACCTGCTCATCTGAAGGAACCTATAGTAATTTGGGAACTGAACACTGGACCGTAAACCCTTCCAATCGCATAATGATTGGCTAGAGACAAGATCCATAGCTTCATCAACTGATCTCATTAAAATATTTGCTGTAGATTGAGTTATTCGTCCCTCTTCAAGCATTCCCCAGTAAGCAGCTTGCACACCTGACAAAAATATTTAGTCAATAATCTTTTTTCCCCTCCATTTCAGACGTAGTGCTTCATTGGTAGGCCATAGACAGATACAGTGAAACAGAGGTAGTAGTATGAGACTGCATATTCTCATACCTATTTCTAGAGAAGGTAGAATCATAGACGAACTATTAAGTAATAACTCAGAGAGCAAAGCAACAAAGCAAATAAAAGGATGCGACATTAATAAGGTACGTACAAAGTTGTACTAGAGCAGCGCCAATTAATATGTTTCGGATGGAGTACAATAATTGCTTTCCTTAATTGTACCACAACAATGTCCATACTAACCCTCACAACGTCATTAATTGATGCTCATATTGCTTGGACCACCTTAAAATTTAACGGCTCATATTGCTTAGGACCACCTTGAAATTTCTCTATACCATATCAATCAATCAATGCCCTTTGGGCCTTATATCAATAATACAACAGGTCTCTATTCTATAACGACTACTGTGAAGTCATGTGTGATGTGCAACATTGGCAAGTGCTAAGTAAAACATTGATATGGATACGTGTGCGATTATTGGTATCTTATATTGGGCTGAATACTTTGCTAATGGTGTGCTGATCCATTAGCTTCTTGTGTGAAAATATGGCGTGAGTTGTGTGAAACTTACCCTGAGTCAAGTCGTGGACTTGTGCTCGTTCTGGTTATTTGTTGTGTTCACTTTCAGGTGTTGCCAAAGCTGGAGGAACGTGGTCGATGACAGGATCGAGGGACGAAGCTTGGGAGAAGCTGAGGTCTGGGGATCATGGTCATGCGGGGCGTTCGTGCAAAGGAACAATGGAAGTGAAGGCTACGATGATCCGGGAGGGCACCGGTTTGTCGTACATGGCTTGTACCGGAGATGTACGGTACTGAAGACGTCACGAGGTGCAAGGTGTGCACATGTGTTTGCGGCAGCAGATCGATCGGGCGAGTCGAGCGGGTGCGGCCCAGTCCAGCGCGGGCCGCCCGTGTGGCAGGCGTGCGGATCGATGGAAGGCGGCGTGTGCGACGAGGAGAGCAGACATTGCTCGTTGCATGTCTGCAGCTGAGCGTACATAGGCTAGAGGCCAGGAGGAGCAGGCCCAGCGTGGCCCATGCAGCAGCGAGGTGAGCGGCCAGGCTCACGCACGAGAGCAGACACTGCTCGTTGCCGTGTCTGGTGCTGAGCGCTTGGTCCAGCGCAGTTTTTTTTTCTGCCATCTGTTTCGTTTCAGAGATGGACTCTATTTTTAGGTGTTGTCTAGCTCTTTAAATAGAGGGGCATAGGCTAGGTTTTTGAGTGCGTCTCAGGAGAGGAACTCAATCTTTAGCCTAGATTTATTTGAGAGTTCTTGGATGCTGACACGCATCTTCTGTAACCGATCGACATCGTGGCAATAAAGTGATCTTTGGCGGTGTCATCTCTGGGCTTCTCTAATCTCGGTGAAATCTTCGTGTTAGATCTCTCTAATACTTTGCTGCAGGTTTTTCACGAGATCAAGGGAAGTTTGTGGTGCGATTAATCTATCTTTCTTGCTAATTCTCGAAATTAGATCTAGATTGATTTTCGCAGTCTTCTGTTAGCTGTTGCTATTCTGATCATATCTTTTGACTCGTAACTCCGTTCGAGCTGAATCTTTTTGCGTTGGTTAGATAATTTCCATATCTTTCGTTTGAGTACTCATACGCATTTTTTGGTTCAGTAGATCTAAAGTTACAGACGTTTTACTATCACGAACAGATTACAGTTTCAGGGTTTGAAATTTGGGAAAAGTTGTAATTTGCTTCCGCGCAATCATTCACCCCCCCTCTGATTGCCTATCTCGATCCCTCAATTGGCCTCAGAGCAAGGTTTTTCTAATTTATCTTAACCGGTTGATTAGAATTGCTAGATATGGATAGGTATTCTACCAAACCCTGTGTTTTCGATGGTGTTGACTTTCAGTTCTGGAAGGCAAAGATGAAGGCATACATCATGGCGCAAAGCTACGCCATCTGGGAGAAAGTCGCCAAGCCCTACGTGCTTCCCGCGGACGATGCGATCACGCCAGCAAATTTGGTCCATGTTGAGAACAACTACAAGGCGAGGAACTTCATCATCCAAGGTCTACAACGGAGTGACTTCGACCGTGTCTCTCACCTTGCATCCGCCCATGAGGTATGGAACTCACTTTGTAGCTATCATGAAGGATCAAACTCAGTAAAGGAGGTGCGTCAGGACATGTACAAAAAGGAGTACATGAGGTTTGAGATGAAAACAGGTGAATCTTTGGATGAATTTTTTGCTCGGTTTAATAAGATTCTCAGCAATTTACGTGCATTAGGCGTTACCTATACTGATGCTGAGGCTTCTAGACAACTTTTGAGTGCTTTAGATATGTCCATCTGGGAGATGAAAGTTACATCTATTAGAGAGTCTACTGTCATGAGCACACTTACACTTGATATCTTATATTCAAAACTGAAAACTCATGAATTAGACATTCTTGCTAGGAGAACTGGTTCTAAATCAATTGCTCTTGTTACTAACCCTAGCAACTCTAGTGATGGTACTTCTTCGCATTGCTATGCACTGTCTTCTTTGTCTCAACTAACCGATGAACAGCTAGAGCAATGTCCAGAAGAAGAGTTGGCACTCCTCGCTTCTCGTTTTTCACGTGCCCTACAAAATGTTCGCTCGAGAAGAAGAGGTGGGAACAACGCTCCAAGGTGTTTTGAATGTGGTGATCCCAACCACTTTCGCCAAAACTGCCCCAAGTTTTTATCCAAGATGGCGAAAGAAGGGGATAGGGATAATTCTGTCAAGGAGGACAAGAAGAATAAGCGCACTTTCAACATCAAGAATAAGAAGAGGGGTGACTTTGCTCGAGCAGTGGCTCACAGTATCTTCTCGGTCATCAATGAATATGGTGAACCATGCTTGAGTGATGTGGATATCGAATCTGATGAAGATGATGCACCCAAAGGCAAGCGCGACATTAGTGGAATGTGTTTGATGGCTAGCAACAAGAGCGCTACCTCTTGTGATGAACATGATAGCGACAACGACAATGAGGTAGAGCTTTCTTATGATGAATTACTTGAAAGTGCCAGCAAATTGAGCTCTTTACTAGATCATGCCACTAAAAGAATTAAGAAATATGACGTGAAAATTGCATCTCTGAATTCTGAAATTACTAGACTTAAATCTATGATTCCTGATGATGATTCTTGCAAGTCTTGTAATTCTATCTATTCTGAGCTTACATCTTTGCGTTCGATTCATGATGATACTCTTGATAAGCTTAGAATTGCATTAGAAAACAATGAGAAACTTGTTGTGCATAAACGTAAAGAAATTAATGATGTTAGCGTGGATACTTCTGATTTGACAGATTCAACTTCTTGTAATAATTGTCATATTCTTGAATTGAAGTTGAAAGATGCAAATGCTAGGGTTTCTCATGTTGAAAATGCTTTACATATCCATGAGGTTTTGTCATGTGCTAATTGTAAAAATGGGAAACAAGCCATGGACGCTGCTTGTGATAATTGTCTTGCTTTGTCTCATCAAGTTAATTATCTACAAGCTTCTTTGCAAAAGTTTTCTAGTGGGCATAAAAATCTGAATATGATCTTAGATAAGTCTAAAGTGAGTAAAAATAAGACAGGACTTGGTTTCAATGCTCATGCTCACTTCAAGGCTAATCCACCCACTAGTGTTAAATCACTTGGCAATGGAATTTTTGAAACATCTAATAAGCCAACCAATGTGATTTTTAAATCTGCCGGCATCATGTCTAATGCTCCTTCACCTAGTGCAAATGTAGCTGATTCATCACATGCTAAACCTGAATGTAGGTACAATTGCACTTTTTGCGGTAAATCTGGACATGTTGTAGGTTCCTGTTTTAGACTAGCTAAACTTATTAAGAAAGAAAGAAAGCGAGCTAGATCTAATTCCTTCAAGGCACATTATGCTCAACATAATTCCGTTGCTCCTCAATTTGTGCCTAGGGTGAATATCTCACCTTCTATTACTACTTGCACGAGACATGTACAATCTGTCCCAATGTATAAAGAAACTCGTGCTTTGCCTTCTCGCCGCATGTCTCAGTACTGGATACCTAAAAGTTTTTTATCTAACCCCAGTACTGAGACCTCGGCATGTGTTTGTTGTTTGTAGGCACTTCGCGCGAGGAAGGAGAACATATGGCTAGTGGACTCCGGTTGTTCTCGTCACATGACCGGTGATAAAAATTGGTTCTCCTCCCTCACACGTGCTTCTCGGGCTGAAAGTGTAACTTTTGGAGATGCTTCGACCTCTACTGTTGTGGCGAAAGGTACAGTAAAGGTAACCGACAATTTTATGTTCAAAGATGTTGCTTTGGTTGAAAATCTGAAATACAACTTGTTGTCGGTTTCACAAATGATTGATGAGGATCTTGAAGTTTCATTTAAGAAAAATGCTTGCAAAGTTTTAGATGCTTCAGGTGATCTTGTCTTTGATATATCACGCTTTGGGAGAGTTTTTAAGGCTGTTTTTCATGCCTCTTCAAATGTTAAGTTTAGGTGTCTAGTTGCCAATACATCTACAGATTTATTCTTTTGGCATCGTAGACTTGGGCATATTGGTTTTGATCATCTCACTCGTATAAGTGGTATGAATCTTATAAATAGTTTTCCTAAACTTAAGAAAGAAAAAGATATTGTATGCTCTCCTTGTAGACATGGTAAGATAGTTGCAGGTTCACATGCACGCATTACCAGTGTCATGACTAACGCTCCAGGACAGCTTCTACATCTTGATACGGTTGGTCCATCAAGGGTACAATCTTTTGGTGGTAAGTGGTATGTTTTGGTGATTGTTGATGATTATTCAAGATATTCTTGGGTTTATTTTATGGCATCTAAGGATGAGGCTTTTAGTCATTTTAAGAGTCTTGTGCATAGACTAAATGTTGAGCACCCAGGATCTTTGAAAACAATAAGAAGTGATAATGGAACTGAATTTAAGAATTCATATTTTAATCACTTTTGTGATGAATTTGTCATTGAGCATCAATTTTCTTCACCTTATGTACCACAACAAAATGGTGTAGTGGAGCGTAAGAATAGAACTCTAGTTGAGATGGCCCGTACTATGCTTGATGAATTCTCTACTCCTAGAAAGTTTTGGGCTGAAGCTATATCTACTGCTTGTTATGTTTCAAATCGTGTGTTCTTGAGATCTAAAATTGGCAAAACACCATATGAACTACGATTTGGGCGTAAACCTGTTGTATCTCATCTAAGAGTTTTTGGTTGTAAATGCTTTGTGCTTAAATCTGGTAATCTAGATAAGTTTGAGTCTAGGTCATATGATGGCATGTTCCTTGGATATCCTACTCATTCACGTGGTTACCGTGTTTATGTTTATGAGACTAACCGACTAATGGAAACCAGTGAAGTGACTTTTGATGAGGCTAGTTCTGGCTCTAGTCCTCGTGTTTCTGATGCAGGAACATATGTTCAGGGGGAGGAAATCTTTGTAGATGATGAAGATGACGAGGAGGATGGCGTGCCCCCTGCTGTCCTTGCGCCAACTGCAGCTGTTCCTACACCTACAACTACTACTTCTACAGCTGGACATCCTCAAGAGACTACTTCAACTACAAATGTTGGGGATGAGCAAGCTGTTGAGTCAAATATTTCAGCACCGCGACATATTCAGAAAAGGCACCCTCCTGAGCAGATTATTGGAAGCATGGCTGAGAGAGTCACACGGTCAAGGTTTATCGATTCTGAATCTCTTACTCATTCAGCATTTGTTGCTTCTTTTGAGCCCAAAGATATATCTCATGCATTAACTGATGAATCGTGGATCAATGCCATGCATGAGGAATGCGAAGCCCTGCGGAGATTGTTCTTCACCACCACCGTCACCATGCCGTCGTGCTGCCGGAACTCATCTACTACTTCACCATCGCTCGCTGGATCGAGGAGGTGAAGGCGTCATCAAGCTGTACGTGTGTTGAACGCGGAGGTGTCGTCCGTTCGGCGCTAGATCGGAAGGACCGTGATCAGGATCACGAGACGATTCGTGATTTGATCGCGGGACGGATCATGATGGGATCGCGGGACAGATCGTGATTGGATCGCGAGACGGATCGTGATGGGATCGCGGGACGCTCGGCGACTTGGATCGCGAAGACGTTCGACTACATCAACCGCGTTTCTTAACGCTTCCGCTTAGCGATCTACAAGGGTATGTAGATTCACTCTCCCTCTCGTAGATGCTCATCACCATGGATAGATCTTGCGTGTGCGTAGGAAAATTTTTGTTTCCCATGCAACGTTACCCAACAGTGGCATCTGAGCTAGGTCTATGTGTAGATGAGATCTCGAGTAGAACACAAAGGAGTTTGTGGGCGTTGATATTCAGATTGCTTCCTCCCTTGGTCTTTTCTTGTTTCGGCGGTATTGTGGGATGAAGCGGCTCGGACCAACATTACTCGTACGCTTACGAGAGACCGGTTCCATCAACTGACATGTAACTTCGTTGCATAAAGATGGCTAGCGGGTGTCTGTCTCTCCTACTTTAGTTGGATCGGTTTTGACAAAGGCGGTCCTTGAGAAGGTTGAATAGCAATTTTTATATCACCGTTGTGGTTTTTGCGTAGGTAAGAATTGTTCTTGCTAGATACCCGTAGCAGCCACGTAAAACTTGCAACAACAATTAGAGGACGTCTAACTTGTTTTTTCAGGGTATGTTGTGATGTGATATGGCCAATTACATGATGAGATATATGTGATGTATGAGATGATCATGTATTGTATAGAATATCACGACTTGCATGTCGATGAGTACGGCAACCGGCAGGAGCCATAGGGTTGTCTTTAATTATTTTCGCCGTTTTGCTTTACTTTATCGCTATGAGTTAGCAATAGTCGTGGAAGCAACAGACGGCGCGACAACTTCATGGCGACACGTTGATGGAGATCATGGTGTCATGCCGGTGACGATGGAGATCATGCCGGTGCTTTGGAGATGGAGATCAAAAGCACAAGTTCATGGCCATATCATGTCACTTATGATTTGCATGTGATGTTAATCCTTTTATGCATCTTATTTTTCTTAGGACGACGGTAGCATTATAAGGTGATCTCTCACTTAAATTTCAAGATAAATTGTGTTCTCCCCGAGTGTGCACCGTTGCGAAAGTTCGTCGTTTCGAGACATCACGTGATGATCGGGTGTGATAGACTCTACGTTCACATACAACGGGTGCAAGCCAGTGTTGCACATGCGGAACACTCGGGTTAAACTTGACGAGCCTAGCATGTACAGACATGGTCTCGTAACACAAGAGACCGAAAGGTCGAACATGAGTCATATAGTAGATATGATCAACATGAAGATGTTCACCATTGAAACCACCTCAACTCACGTGATGATCGGACTTGAGTTGGTGGATTTGGATCATGTGACACTCGAATGACCGGAGGGATGTCAATTTGAGTGGGAGTTTTGAGTAATATGATTAACTAAACTCATTATCATGAACATAGTCAAAATGTCTTTGCAAATTATGTTGTAGATTACTAGCTCGCGCTGTAGCTCCCTTGAATTTTTATATGTTCCTAGAGAAATAGAGTTGAAAGATGATGGTAGCAATAATGCAGACTGGGTCCGTGATCTGAGGATTGTCCTCATTGCTGCACAGAAGGCTTATGTCCTTAAAGCATCGCTCGGTGCGCCACCCCCTCTAGCGTCGTCTGTAGATGTTGTGAACATCTG
This sequence comes from Elymus sibiricus, assembly GCA_039707655.1. Lineage (NCBI taxonomy): Eukaryota > Viridiplantae > Streptophyta > Magnoliopsida > Poales > Poaceae > Elymus > Elymus sibiricus. The sequence goes on along the minus strand of CM077667.1, from coordinate 35,883,684 downwards.
ACAGGCACGTTTCGATGACTACTTAATAGTTCAGTGCGTCATGCATTACGGCTTAGAATTGAGGCTCCAAAATGTTTTGAACGTCACGGAACATATGAGATGTTCTAAGAGCTGAAATTGGGATCTCAGGCTCGTGCCCGTGTTGAGAGGTATGAGACCTCCAACAAGATTCTTTGCCTGCAAGATGATGGAGAATAGCTCAATCGTTGAGCATGTGCTCAGATTGTCTGGGTGCTACAATCGCTTGAATCGAGTGGGAGTTGATCTTCCAGATAAGATAGTGATTGATATAGTTCTCCAAGTCACTGTCACTAAGCTACTAGAGCTTCGTGATGAACTATAAAAGGCCAGAGATGGAAATAATGATCCCTGAGCTGTTCGCAATGTTTGACACCGCGAAGGTAGAAATCAAGAAGGAGCATCAAGTGTTGATGGTTAGTGAAACCACTAGTTTCGAGAAAGGCAAGGGCAAGGAGGGAAACTTCATGGATGGCAAGTCAGTTGCTGCTCCAGTGAAGAAACCCAAGGTTGAACCCAAACCCGAGACTAAGTGCTTCTATTATGAGGAGAACAGTCGCTGAAGTGGAACAATCCTAGATACTTGGTAGATAAGAAGGTTGGCAACGTCGACAGAAGTATATTTGATATACGTGTTATTGATGTGTACCTTACTAGTACTCCTAGTAGCACCTGGGTATTAGATACCGGTTCGGTTGCTAAATGTTAGTAACTCGAAATAAAAGCTACGGCATAAACGGAGACTAGATAAGGGTGAGGTGACGATGAGTGTTGGAAGTGTTTCCAAGGTTGATGTGATCACCATCGCGCGCTCTCTCTACCTTTGGGATTAGTGATGAACCTAAATAAATGTTATTTGGTGTTTGCGTTGAGCATGAATGTGATTAGATCATGTTTATTGCAATACGGTTATTCATTTAAGTTAGAGAATAATGGTTATTCTGTTTACATGAATAATACCTTCAATGGTCATGCACCCAATAAGAGTGGTTTATTGAATCTTGATCGTAGTGATACACATGTTCATAATATTGATGCCAAAAGATACAAAGTTAATAATGATAGTACCACATACTTGTGGCACTGCCGCTAAATGTCATATTGGTGTAAAACGCATGAAGAAACTCCATGCTGATGGATCTTTGGACTCATTCGATTTCGAATCGGTTGAGACATGCGGACCATGCCTCATGGGCAAGATGACTAAAACCCCATTTTTCGGTATGATGGAGCGGGCAATTGACTTATTGGAAATGATACATGTTGATGTATGCGGTCCAGTGAGTATTGTAGTGTGCGGTGGATATCGTTATTTTCCTACCTTCACTGATGATTTGAGTAGATATGGGTATATTTACTTAATGAAACACAAGTCTAAAACGTTTGAAAAGTTCAAACAAAATCAGAGTGAAGTTTGAGATCATCGTGACAAGAAGATAAAATGTCTACGATATGATCGTGGAGGTGAATATCTGAGTTACGAGTTTGGTATACAACTTAAGACAATGTGGAAGTTGTTTCACAACTCACGCCACCTGGAACACCATAGTGTGATGGTGTGTCCGAACGTCGTAGTCGTGCTCTATTGGATATGGTGCGAACTATGATGTCTCTTATCGATTTGCCACTATCGTTTTAGGGTTATGCATTAGAGACAACCACATTCACTTAAAAAGGGGCACCATCTAAGTCCGTTGAGATGACACCGTATGTATTTTGGTTTGGCGGAAACCTAAGCTGTCATTTCTTAATGTTTGGGGCTGCGACGCTTATGTGAAAAAGGGTTTTCACCTAATGAGCTCGAACCCAAAGCGGACAAATGCATCTTCATAGAATACCCTAACGTAAAAGTTGGGTAAACCTTCTATCTTAGATCCAAGCACAAAGTGTTTGTTGCTAAAACGAGTCCTTTCTCGAGAAAGAGTTTCTTTCGAAAGATTGAGTGGGAGGAAGATAGTACTTGATGAGGTTATTGAACCTTTACTTCAACCTGAGAGTAGCGCAGCGCAGAAAGATGTTTCTGTAGAGCCTACATCAGTTGAAGAGGAAGTTAATGATGATGATCATGAAGCTTCGGATCAAGTTACTATCAAACCTCGTAGGTCGACAAGGATGCGTACTGCTCCTAAGTGGTACGGCAACCCTGTCTTAGAGGTCATGTTGTTGGACAACGATGAACCTACGAGCTATGGAGAGGCGATGATGGGCCCGGATTCCGAGAAATGGTTAGAGGCCATGAAATCCGAGATGGGATCCATGTATGAAAACAAAGTATGGGCTTTGGAAGTATTACCTGAAGGGCGAAAGGCCATTCAGAACAAATGGATCTTTAAAAGGAAGACTGACGCGGACGGTAATGTCACCGTCTATAAAGCTCGACTTGTGGCAAAGGGTTTATCACAAGTTCAAGGAGTTGACTACGATGAGACTTTCTCACCCGTAGCGATGCTAAAGTCTGTTGGAATTATGTTAGTAGTTGCTGCATTTTTCGATTAAGAAATCTGGCAGATGGATGTCAAAACATCGTTTCCTTAACGGTATCCGTGAGGAAAGGTTGTATGTGATACAACCGGAAGGTTTTGTCAGTCCTAAGGATGCTAAAATGTATGCAAACTCCAGCGATCCTTCTATGGACTGGAGCAAGCATCTCGGAGTTCGAATATACACTTTGATGAGGTGATCAAAGTTTTTTTTACAAAGTTTATGAGAAACTTGTATTTACAATAAAGTGAGTGGGAGCACTCTAGAATTTCTGATAAGTATGTGTGGATGACATATTGTTGATCGGAAATGATGTAGAATTTCTGGAAAGCATAAAGGGTCATTTGAAAGGAGTTTTTCAAAGGAAGACCTGGAATGTAGCTACTTAAATATTGGGCATCAAGATCTATAGAGATAGATCAAGACGTCTGATAAGACTTTCAATGAGTACATACCTTGACAAGATTTTGAAAGAGTTCAAAATGGATCAGTCAAAGAAAGAGTTCTTGCCTGATTTGTAAGGTGTGGAGTTGAGTGAGACTCAAAGCTCGACCACGGCAGAAGAAAGAGAAAGGACGAAGGTCGTCCCCTATGCCTTATCCATAGGCTCTGTATAGTATGCCATGCTGTGTACCGCACCTGATGTGTGCCTTGCCATGATTCTGTCAAGGGGTACAAGAGTGATCCAGGAGTGGATCACTGGATAGCGGTCAAGATTATCCTTAGTAACTAGAGTACTAAGGAAATATTTCTCGATTATGGAGGTGATAAAGAGTTCGTCGTAAAGGGTTACGTCGATGCAAGCTTTGACACCTATCCGGACGACTCTGAGTAGCAGTCAGGATACGTATAGTGGAGCAGCCATTTGGAATAGCTCCAAATGGAGTGTGGTAGCAGTGTCTACAGTAAGACATATAGATTTGCAAAGAACACACGGATCTGAATGTTGCAGACCGTTGACTAAAGACCTCTCTCACATGCAAAGCATGATCGAACCCCAGAACTCATTGGGTGTTAGATTCATAACAATGTAAATCACATGGTGATGTGAACTAGATTATTGACTCTAGTGCAAGTGGGAGACTGTTGGAAATATGCCCTAGAGGCAATAATAATTTAGTTATTATCATATTTCCTTGTTCATGATAATCGTTTATTATCCATGCTATAATTGTATTGATTGGAAACTCAATTACATGTGTGGGTACATAGACAAACAATGTGTCCCTAGTGAGCCTCTAGTTAAACTGGCTCGTTGATCAAAGATGGTGAAGGTTTCCTAGCCATAGACATGAGATGTCATTTGATAACGAGATCACATCATTAGGAGAATGATGTGATGGACAAGACCCAAACTATGAACATAGCATATGATCGTGTCAGTTTATTGCTATTGTTTTCTGCATGTCAAGTATCTGTTCCTATGACCATGAGATCATGCAACTCACTGACACCGGAGGAATACCTTGTGTGTATCAAATGTCACAACGTAACTGGGTGACTATAAAGGTGCTCTACAGGTATCTCCGAGGGTGTCTGTTGGGTTGGCATGGATCGAGACTGGGATTTGTTACTCCGTGTGACGGAGAGGTATCTCAGGGCCCACTCGGTAATACAACATCACAACAAGCCTTGCAAGCAATGTGACTAAAGTGTTAGCCACGGGATCTTGTATTACGGAACGAGTAAAGAGACTTGCCGGTAACGAGATTGAACTAGGTATAGAGATACCGACGATCAAATCTCGGGCAAGTAACATACCGAAGAACAAAGGGAACAGCATACGTGATTAACTGAATCCTTGACATAGAGGTTCGACCGATAAAGATCTTCATAGAATATGTAGGAGCCAATATGGGCATCCAGGTCCCGCTATTGGTTATTGGCCGTAGAGGTGTCTCGGTCATGTCTGCATAGTTCTCGAACCCGTAGGGTCTACACACTTAACGTTTGGTGACGATATAAGTATAGTTGAGTTGTTATGTTGGTGATCGAAGGTTGTTCGGAGTCCCGGATAAGATCCCGGACATGACGAGGATCTCCGGAATAGTCCGGAGGTAAAGATTGATATATGGGATAATAGTGTTTGGTCTCCGGAAGGGTTCCGGAATTCACCGGAAGGGGTTTCGGATATTTCCCGAAATGTTCGGGTACGAGAACACTTTATTTGGGCCAAGGGGTAAAGCCCGCGAGGTTTTGGGAAGGTGCAAAAGGAAGTTTTGCGGAGGCCTGGGGCGGTACTACAGCTCATAGGCGGTACTACCGCTTTAAGCGGTACTACCGCTCGTAAGCGGTACTACCGCTTGTACGCGGTACTACCGTCTTGGAGTCCGAGTAGGACTCTTGCCTTGCGGGCCAAACCGACTTTGAGGAGGCTTTTTCTCCAAGTTTCGACCCCAGGGCTCAACATATAAATAGAGGGGCAGGGCTAGCACCCGGACAATATCAAGGAATCCCGAAGCCGTGTGCCTGCAACCCTGTCCCTCTAGTTCATCCTCTGTCATAGTTTCCGTAGTGCTTGGCGAAGCCCTGCGGAGATTGTTCTTCACCACCACCGTCACCACGCCGTCGTGCTGCCGGAACTCATCTACTACTTCACCATCGCTCGCTGGATCGAGGAGGTGAAGGCGTCATCAAGCTGTACGTGTGTTGAACGCGGAGGTGCCGTCCGTTCGGCGCTAGATCGGAAGGACCGTGATCAGGATCGCGAGACGATTTGTGATTTGATCGCGGGACGGATCATGATGGGATCGCGGGACGGATCGTGATTGGATCGCGAGACGGATCGTGATGGGATCGCGGGACGCTCGGCGACTTGGATCGCGAAGACGTTCGACTACATCAACCGCGTTTCTTAACGCTTCCGCTTAGCGATCTACAAGGGTATGTAGATTCACTCTCCCTCTCGTAGATGCTCATCACCATGGATAGGTCTTGCATGTGCGTAGGAAATTTTTTGCTTCCCATGCAACGTTACCCAACAGGACCCCCTCCGGTTGATTCTTTCGCCAGTATTTTTTATATTTTCCAAAAATATTCTCCGTAAATTTTCATCCCATTCCAAGAACTTTTATTTCTGCACAAAAACAACACCACGGTAGTTCTGCTGAAAACAACGTCAGTCCGGATTAGTTCTAATAAAAATCATACCAAAATCATATAAAATTATTGTAAACATGGCATGAATACTTCATAAATTATAGATACGTTGGAGACGTATCAGCATCCCCAAGCTTAATTCCTGCTCGTCCTCGAGTAGGTAAATGATAAAAGAAATAATTTATGAAGTGTGAATGCTAGCAAGTGCACAAGTTTGATCAATGATAATTCCAATCACTTTTTCTAGCATCAATATAAACCATAAACAGTAGCTCATCTCATAAAACTTCTCATGATCAAGTAACAAGCTATTCACATGTTAAAGTGTAGACCAGAAAGTTTCTTGAAAACTAACAAACCATATTCCTAGTCATCGAACGATTGCAATTCATCTTATTTTCAGGAAGGGTCTATGTAAGAGCTTTATTTAGCAAATTCCACATACTCAACTATCATATAGTCTTCCATGATTATTGACACTCAAAGCATATTTTTAGAACAAATAGCATGCATCGAACACAGAGAAAGATAGGGGCTTAATGTTTCGCCTCCCAACTTATTTATCATATAGATAATTGTCAACAATAATAATTCATGATCAAATATATTTGACTGGATATATATGTTTGGATCTTTCCCCACCACATGATGCTTGCCAACTAATAGATTGAGGTTGGAATAAGAAGTTGACTCAACATGAATAGTAAATAACATGAAAGTAAATAGATTGGCCCTTCGCAGAGGGAAGCAGGGATTTGCATATGTACCAGAGCTCATTGTTTAAAACAGAGTTGAATATAATTTTGGGAGGTATGCTTTCATTGTCAACATAACAACCAAGAGATTTCACCATCTTTCATGCTAGATACATTATAGGCGGTTCCCAAACAGAATGATAAAGTTTTTACTCCCCCTCCACCAATCAAACACACTCCACGGCGAGCCGAATCCATGGGTACCGTCCATACAAACAACAATCCTGGAGGAGTTTTGTTTCATTATATTTTGATTTGATTTTTGAGCATGGAACTGGGCATCCCGAATACCGGCCACTTTCTCGTGAATGATAGTGAATCAACACATATCGTGAGAATAACCCACCTAGCATGGAAGATACTGACCGCCCCCAGTCGCTACATGAGCGATTCGGGCATACAAAACAGAATATTATTTGAAGGTTTAGAGTTTGGCACATGCAAATTTACTTGGAACGGCAGGTAAATACCGCATATAGGTAGGTATGGTGGACTCTCATGGAAGAAACGTGGCTCAAGGGTTTGGATGCACAAGTAGTATCTCTACTTAGTACGAAGTTTTGGCTAGCAAAAGGTTCTAAACAAGCACCACAAGTTAGAGGATCCATAACAATATAACTTCAATGCAAATATACCCAGCCATAACTCATTACGTTGTCTTCCTTGTCCAACGTCAACTAATTTGCTCAAGTTTGAAAATAATTAAAGAGCTCACAATCATAGAAGATGTCCAAGATAGTATATTTATATGTGGAATCTCTCTTCCTTCAATATTCTTTCATGAGTTGTTCAAGTGACCAATGCGGTGTTTGCTAACTTTCAATAAATTTTACCACCTATACTTATTATGTGTGAAGTCATTACTCCCCATGGGATAAGTATATGAAGCATATTTAATTTCAGATTTATGATATTCAATTCATTCAACCATTTACTCATAGGATATAAGTGAAGCACAAGAGTAAACATCAAACTACTCACGAAAGATATAAGTGAAGATCAATGAGTAGTCAAACAATTAAGTAGCTATGTGAGGACTCTCTCTCAATAAAGATTTTCAGATCTGAGTATTTTGTTTAAACAGCAAGCAAAAGAAAAATAACACTCCAAGAATAGCACACATCATGTGGACGAATAAAACTTTAGGCTCAACATAGGCTAACCGATAATTGTTAATGAAGAGAGGTGGGATGCGTAGCATCCCCAAGCTTAGATGCTTGAGACTGCTTTGAAATATTTACTTGGGGTGCCTTGGGCATCCCCAAGCTTGAGCTTTTGTATCTCGTTCAATCCTCTCATATCATGGTTTCACCTATTCTCAAAAACTTCATCCACACAAAACTCGAAAAGAACTCGTGAGATAGGTTGGCACACATAAGAATAAATCAACACTTCATGTACTGCCAAGACAAGTTGCATAATAATTTCCAAACATTGTATACTTCATACTATCATTTCCAAAATTTATATCTACCAATATAGGCTATGGAAACTATAGGATAAGTAGATAACAAAACTATGACAGCAATCTGTCCAAACAGAATAGTCTGTAGCAATTTATGTAAATAGTGTACTTTTGCAACTCAAACAATTATGAAAATTTAGGACATGCTAAGTAATTTATATGACAACACTGTGTAAAAATTTCAGAAACTTTCCACGTTCCAGTAGAATATGAAAATTCAAACACTACAGCAAAAGTTTCTGTTTTTTACACAGCACACATCAAACATGCAATGCAAGCATCCTAAGGCAATTCTTGGAACTTTTTTATTGAAAAACAAGATTATAAATAACTCCTAACAGAGAACAACAAAATAATATGATGATCCAAGCAAAGCACATATTATGTGACGAATAAAAATATAGCTCCAAGTAAGATATACCGATAGTGTTGAAGACGAAAGAGGGGATGCCTTCCGGGGCATCCCCAAGCTTAGGCGCTTGAGTCTTCCTTGGATATTACCTTGGGGGTGCCTTGGGAATCCCCAAGCTTAGGTTCTTGTCACTCCTTATTCTCCTCATATCGGTGTCTCACCCAAAATTTGAAAACTTCAATCACATAAAACTTAATGGAACTTCGTGAGATGGGTTAGTATAATAAAGGTAGATCATTCACTTATGTACTGTCAAGACAAGATTCATAATTGTTCCCACATGATACCTACTGTATTCTATCATTCCCATAATTTATACCGCTAAATATAAGCTATGGAAACACTAAAACAAGCAAACTATGCATGCAAAACAAAATCTGTCAAAAACAGAACAGTGTGTGAAGTTCTGTAGTGTAACCATACCTCCTTGTCTCTAAAAATTCTGAAAAATTAGGACAACCTGAAGAATTTGTATATCAAGACTGTGTAAAAATTTCAGATCATTATCACGCTCCAGTAAAAATGACAAATCCTATACTGGAGTCAAAAGTTTCTGTTTTGGTTCAGCATCAATTCTACTCATCTTGTGAGTCATCCCAAAGGCTTTACTTGGCACTTTATTGAAATAAAAAACACAAAACATGATTAATACAGTAGCTTAATCATGTGAACACACTAAAACAGAAAGTAAATGTGTTGGGTTGTCTCCCAACAAGCGCTTTTCTTGAATGCCTTTTAGCTAGGCATGATGATTTCAATGATGCTCATATAAGAATAGTAGTTGAAACATGCAAGAGAGCATCATGAAGATCATGACAAGCACATTTAAGCCTAACCCACTTCCTATGCATAGGGATTTTGTGAGCAAACAATTTATGGGAGCAAGAATCAACTAGCATAGGAAGGCAAAACAAGCATAACTTCAAAACTTTGAACACATAGAGAGGAAACTTGATATTATTGCAATATGTAGAAGCATAAAATCCTCTCTCATAATAATTTTCAGTAGCATCATGAACGAATTCAACAATATAACGATCACATAAAGCATTCTTTTCATGATCCACAAGCATAGAAAATTTGTCACTCTCCACATAAGCAATTTTCTTCTCATGACTAATAGTGGGAGTATCATAAAAGAATTGAATACTACAAATTGGTTCCACATTAAAAGAGTAATATTCAGTAAAAGGATATTCATAATTATGACAAGTATCATAATAGTAATCATCACTCTTTTTCATCGCATAAGTATCATCACAATAATCATCATAAGTAGGAGGCATGCAATCATTATAACAAATTTGATCATTCAAAGTAGGGGGAATACAAAGATCATCTTCATTAAGCATAGCATCCCCAAGCTTGGGACAAACATTAATTGCAGCAAATAAATTCTCAAACATGTCATTTTCATCAAACATAGCATCCCCAAGCTTGTGGCTTTGTATATCATAAACATAATCACTCTCATCATTAATAGTATGAATAGCACCAATAGTATAGCAATTATTATCATCATCCTCCAAGTTGGTGCCATAAATATTTTCAAGATTATAAGAAGTATCATTATCTTCCCAATCATAATTATCACAAGAAGCAATAGGCATAACAAAATCATCCTCAAGTGTATCATCTTCCACAACTATTTTTGATTCATTCTCATGAGGCCTATCAATAATGGGAGCAACATTATTTGGGAGAGATACCTCTTTACCTTTACTTTTCCTTCTTTTCTTCTTCTTCACCACATTATGTGTGGGTTTATTTAATTCCTCCAAGCTTCTTTTTGAAGAGGTTGGTTGTATAAAAAGCTCCTCCTCGTTACCTGATTCATCATAAGAAAAAAAGGAGGATATTGGGAAACCTCTTCCCCTTCATTAGTATTCTCTTCATCTTCTATTTGTTTTCTTGTCTTTAAGTAATTGGCAATATAAGGATTCTCAATGCAATTTACCACGCAATACATATAGATTTCATTTAGATCAAAATCAATCATTTTCATGAGAACCCAAGCTGGAACATCCTTAGTTTTATGTTTCATTTCTTCATACCGCAAAAATAGACTAAGTTCATTATGATGCTCAAGGGTAATGAGGTTATCACAATTTTTGGACACAATTCGATCATGAAATAATTCACATTGGAAATTAAAATGACCACTTTCATTGCAAAGTTCACAAGGACGGCGAGAAATATTAAGTCTTTCAGCACAAACATATAGCCTCTCTTGCAACCATTTAGTTTCTAAATGCTTATGCCTCTTACAAAATCTATCTTCCCTTTTAGGCATGTCTTCACAAACTCTATGCACTCCACAAAAATTGACATGCTTATAAGAAATCTTTTTATCATGACTAGTGCAATCATCATTAGTACTATGGATATTCAAAGAATTCATACTAACAATATTGCAATCATGCTCATCACTCAAAGATTTAGTGCGAAACATTTTAATAACTTCTTCTTCTAACACTTGAGCACAATTTTCCTTTCCATCATTTTCACGAAAAACATTAAAAAAATGAAGCATATGAGGCAACCTCAAATCCATTTTTTTGTAGTTTTCTTTTATAGACTAAACTAGTGATAAAACAAGAAACTAAAAGATTCAATTACAAGATCTAAAGATATACCTTCAAGCACTCACCTCCCCGGCAACGGCGCCAGAAAAGAGCTTGATGTCTACTACACAACCTTCTTCTTGTAGACTCGTGTTGGGCCTCCAAGCGCAGAGTTTTGTAGGACAGTAGCAATTTTCCCTCAAGTGTATGACCTAAGGTTTATCAATCCGTGGGAGGCGTAGGATGAAGATGGTCTCTCTCAAACAATCCTGCAACCAAATAACAAAGAGTCTCTTGTGTCCCCAACACACCCAATACAATGGTAAATTGTATAGGTGCACTAGTTCGGCGAAGAGATGGTGATACAACTGTAATATGGATGGTAGATATAGGTTTTTGTAATCTGAAAATATAAAAACAGCAAGGTAACTAATGATAAAAGTGAGCACAAACGGTATTGCAATTCTTAGAAACAAGGCCTAGGGTTCATACTTTCGCTAGTGCAATCTCTCAACAATACTAACATAGTTGAATCATATGTAAATCCCTCTCGAGCGACAAAGAGTTTACTCCAAAGTCACAAATAGCGGAGAACTAACGAAGAAATTATTGTAGGGTACGAAACCACCTCAAAGTTATCTTTTCCGATCAATCTTATGATCTATCCCTATAAGTGTCACAAACAGCCCTAGAGTTCGTACTAAAATAACACCTTAAGATACACATCAACCAAAACCCTAATGTCACCTAGATACTCCAATGTCACCACAAGTACCCATGGGCTTGATTATACGATATGCATCACACAATTTCAGATTCATCATGTTCAATCCAACACAAAGAACTTCAAAGAGTGCCCCAAAGTTTCTACCGGAGAGTCAAGACGAAAACATGTGCCAACCCCTATGCATAGATTCCCAAGGTCACGGAACCCGCAAGTTGATCACCAAAACATACATCAAGTTGATCAATAGAACATCCCATTGTCACCACGGATATCCCATCGCAAGACATACATCAAGTGTTCTCAAATCCTTAAAGACTCAATCCGATAAGAAAACTTCAAAGGGAAAACTCAATTCATCACAAGAAGATAGAGAGGGGAAAACTCCATATGATTCATCTATATCAACAAGGCTCGCGGTACATCAAGATCGTGTCATCTCAAGAACACGAGAGAGAGAGATCAAACACATAGCTACTGGTACATACCCTCAGCCCCGAGGGTGAAATACTCCCTTCTCGTCATGGAGACCGCCGGGATGATGAAGATGGCCTCCGATGATGGTTTCCCCCTCCGACAGGGTGCCGGAATGGGCTCCCGATTGGTTTTTCATGGCTACAGAGGCTTGCGGCGGCGGAACTCCTGATCTAGGTTTCTTTCTGGGGGTTTTGGGATTTATAGGAATTTTTGGCGTCGGTCTCACGTCAAGGGAGGCCACGAGGGACCCACAAGCCAGGGGGGCGCGCCCTAGGGGGGGGCGCCCCCCTGGCTTGTGGCCAGGTGGTGGACCCCCTCTGGTTGATTCTTTCGCCAGTATTTTTTATATTTTCCAAAAATATTCTCCGTAAATTTTCATCCCATTCCGAGAACTTTTATTTCTGCACAAAAACAACACCACGGTAGTTCTGCTGAAAACAGCGTTAGTCCGGGTTAGTTCTAATAAAAATCATACCAAAATCATATAAATTATTGTAAACATGGCATGAATACTTCATAAATTATAGATACTTTGGAGACGTATCACGACGTCGTAGAGCGCCCGCTGCTCGGCCACGAAGTTGGGGTTCACCACGGCCTCCTCACTCGCGCGCTCGTCGTAGATTTGGCCCTCCTCCAGCTAGTGCTGCTCGAGGAGGAACGGGTTGTACCGTTGTTCCTCCTACGCCCGTCGGAACAACGACATAGGCATCGGCGTAGGCTGCTCCTCCGACATGGCAGCAATGAAGTGTGCATGCGCCTGCTCTATGGCAAAGCCGGCATATGCACCGACATGGGCTCCGACATTGAGTCATTGTCGAAGCCCGTCTCCATCGTGGGGGTCATCGTCAAAGACCTCGGGGAGCTTCCCGGCATGCCGGCCTCGATCCTCCTGGCACAACGGCTTTGCCAGGCGGCCACCTAGTGCTTCTACTGGGTCGAGAGACTCTCCCACAAAGTGTTCTCGCTCATGGTCATCCGGTGCACGGGAGAAAGATGTGGAGTGGATGCGTTGTGGTATGTTGTGAGCTTGGTGTGGCTGCCTTTAAATAGCGGATTTCGATGAGACCAGTCCTCTGGGTGCGTCAATGCGCATGTGTCGGAATTGGTTCCTCGCCCGGCCAGCCCGTTTAATGATGGCAGAAGGATGAATGGGCATTGAATGGGCACGGTAGATATCCGACCCGTTGATACGTCTCCAACGTATCGATTAATTATGAAGTATTCATGCCATATTTACCCATGTTTACAAAAAAATTTATATGGTTTTGATGCACTTTATATGATTTAATTGGAACTAACACGGACTGACGTTGTTTTTAGAAGAATTACCGTGGTGTTGTTTCTGTGCAGAAAATAAAAGTTCTCAGAATTGCCCGAAACTTTTTGACGATTTTTCTAGAGCAAATAAGAAATACTGGAGCGAAGAACCACCGAAGGGGGGCCACCAGGTGCCCCCAAGCCATCAGGGCGCGCCCAAGGGGGGTGGTCGCGCCCTGATAGCTTGGGACCACCCCGTGGCTCCGTTTAGCGTGATTCCAATGCTGAAAAATCATATAAATCCCAAAAACCCCAGAAGTTAACCTAGAACTTTCGTTTCGCCGCAGTAAGCCTCTGTACCGAAGAAATCTCATCCGGAACCATGTTCCGGCACCCTGCCAGAGGGGGCATTCATCACCGGAGGCCATCTTCATCATCCCGGCGGTCTCCATGATGAAGAGGGAGTACTTCACCCTCGGGGCTGAGAGTATGTACCAGTAGCTATGTGATTGATCTCTCCCTCGTGTTCTTAAGATGTCACGATCTTGATGTATCATGAGCTTTGTTGATATAGTTGAATCATATGGTGTTCTTCCCTTGCTATCTTGATGTGATGAATTGAATCTTTCCCTTTGAGGTTTTGTTATGTCGGATTGAATATCGGATTTGAGATCACTTGATGTATGTCTTGCATGTGGATACCTGTGGTGACAATGGGGTGTTCTATTGATTCACTTGATATATGTTTTGGTACTCAACTTGCGGATTCCCGTGGTGACAATGGGGCAATCTATGCATATGGGTTGACACGTTCTTGTCCTACTTTCTCCGATAGAAATCTTGGGGACTCTTTGAAGTTCTTTGTGTTGGCTTGAATATGATGGATCTAAAATTATTTGATGCATGTCGAATAATTAACCCACGAATACTTGTGGTGACATTGGAGTATCTAGGTGACATTAGGGTTGATTGATGCGTATCATATGGCGTTATTTTAGTACAAACTCTAGGGCTGTTTGTGACACTTATAGGAATAGCCCAATAGATTGATCGGAAAGGATAACTTTGAGGTGGTTCTACTACCTACAATAATTTCATCTTATGTTCTCTGCTAGATGTGAACTTTGGAATGATTATTTGTCGCGCGTTGAGGGATGATCATATGATTCATATTATTTGCCGCGCCTGAGGATGCGTCGTGGGGCTGCAAGGGAACTGAAGGAACAGCCGAGTACAACGCCGACCATTGTCGGTTCTGAATCCGGCATATCTCGTAGTAGGGGTCCTAAGCTAGGCGTCTTGGAGCGATGGTAACATGGACACAGGATTTTACCCAGGTTCGGGCTCTCTCGAGGAGATAATACCCTACGTCCACCTTTTGATTGTATTCATATGGGGATGGTACATAGTACAGGTATCTACCACGAGATTGTTGTAATGAATATGAGATTGAGATCGTCTATTGACTAGCCTAGCCTCGGTTTATATAATGCACCGTAGGCCTAGGGTTTAGAGGAGTCCTTGTCTTGTGCGCCAAGTCTTGTGGAATCTCCCTTGTATGCATCATGGGCTCTCCGAACTGGTCCATTAGTGAATCGCCCTGGGGGTCCTCGGCCCGACCCACTGGTCGGGAGACGACGTGGTGAGTACCCCCTAGTCCAGGACACCGTCAGTAGCCCCCTGAACCGGTCTTCAAGTTGGGGACGCTCCTCGGTTCTTCCGAACTGTTCTTCATCTTCAGCCGTCGGTCTTGAAAACTGGTTCAACAAATCTTCCCATCTCCGATCTTGAGGATCACCGAGGTGTATCTGAAGAGTTCGCACGTCGGGCATCCGAGGAGCCCCTTTAAGTTCTCGGCCATTATCAATGCCTTGTTATTTTTTATGCCACATCTCGGGTTTTAAGTGCTTCCCGTGTGGTGGTGTCCTCTTGCGTCCAAGCTCCAACGCCGAACTGCATCCGAGGTGTCCTCTTGCGTCCGAGCTCCAATGCCGAACTGTATCCGAGGTATCATAGATTACCTCGGTCTCTGAATATTTGAAGGAGTAAATCCGAGCTTAAATGCTGGAATATAATTTTATGGAGCCAGCCATTCGCATCTGAGCTTTATGTCGGACTGCTTCCGAGCTCCAACGCCGGACTGCATTCAAGCTCCAAAGATGATCAGCGTCCGAGGTCTCAGAAATTACCTTGGTCTTTTTGAAAAATGAAGGAATTCAGCCGAGCTTAATGCCGGAAATGCCCTCTATGGAGCCAGCCACTTGCGCCCGAGCTTTATGCCGGACTGCTTCCGAGGTGGTGCACCACCCCGACCGTAGGCTGATTTTTTGTGGATATTTTCGATTGGTGCAATTTATTCTCTGCCGAGATATATAGCCAGAAGCCCGCAAGGTGCGTGTCGGTCTAAAACCCATGATGCACTTGAAGGATAAAAGAAAACCACTAATCCCAGTAGCCCCTGAGACTTAGGTCGATTTGCAAAATTGGCCTAAGGATCAAGTCCTTGCTCGGCAGCAAACTTAGGAACAGAAACGCGGTGCGCCTAGTTTCCCAGACTCAGGTTGGGTGCGGCCAACCAACCCAAGGATCGATTCTCTATGGAAACAGTATTGCACTTTGAATTTGCTGCATTGAATAGGCAGTGCAGTAGCCCCCGAGCCTTAATTTGGGCACGGGTGGTCGAATTAAGGATCGATATTTATGTGACACAAACTTTGTTACGTTTGACACAATTTATGTGTAATGATTCTATGTATCCAAATACTTTACATCATTAATGCTCGGATCCGCATTGTACAAGACTTTGTTGACCGACCATCGGCTTCAACCTCCTCGGCCAGTAGCCGAGGAGTGTTTGTCCTACTTTATAAAGCCTTTATGAGGGCAAAGATTTACGGCAAACAAGGCAATCCGGCCATGTGGTTTTATAAACAAAGGTACGCGGAGAGATATGTTATATTACTATTTAACGTAAGAAACATCTTCTGGGAAAAATAGTTCCTTTATAAGTTCCTTTTCCCAGGCTATCATGTTGACCATGATCGTGAAACCTCAAGTCCGATCAATGTGGGAGGAAAATATTGAGGATTTAGTTCGGGGAAAGTTTCCGAACTCTGTGGTCCTTAGTGAACCTAAATTCTCACTTTCGTCGTTGCCGACCAATTATATTCTTAAGATGGCTAGCTTTCGGCTTCACCCAGTTTGAGGTACTAACACGGATGACCCGGAAGTAACAATCGCAGAGGTGCTCCCTTTACCCCCTAGCCGAACAATCGGGAACGTAGGGGATAAGCACAGGAGCCAGGCAACCCAGCTTGGCCAAAATCTTAAGTCAAATTGATGCATATTTATGGCTTTATAACGATGATTATGGAAGGCAGCACTCGTATATTGAATACAAATGCTTTTATGCTATATGCTATTTTGACTCCTTTGTGACCGTTTATCATTTGAGAGTGGCCCATCGTCGGCTTCTACCCCTTTGTAGATGCTACGCAGGGTGTTTCCGCAGTAACAAGACAACCCTTAGCCGACGTCTCGGTGCCCGGAGGCGGTTGTGTTTGCGGAAACGAGGCAATCAGATATCTAGGCTTTATAACTTTCACTTGGTCATGGGAGCTTAAAGTTTGGGAGACCAGTTACTAGCCCCCGGTTAGTGTTCGGCGTCAGCCGAGGTCAAGCCGTTAACACTCCGGCCAATTTTATGAAAGGGCCGTTGTTTAATACGGTCATCGGATCGCCGACCAGTTTATGCTCATTGTGACAGTCAGTTTTCGGCTTTCTTCACTAAGATACTTGACCAGTTAAACCGGAAGTACAGTCGCAGTGGTTCTCCCTTTGCACTCCTAGCCGAACAAAGCGGAAACGTAAGGGGTAAGCACAGGAGCCGGGCAATCCAGCTATAGACCGAAGACACAACTCGAAATCAATGCATATAAATGCGAGATACCGAGGACATTTTGCCGAGTACTGCATGGAGTACCTCGGTGTTTGGTGCGTTCGGTACTAACCGCAGACACCCTTTAATATTGCCGATGCGTGAAATGCATCTGGCGTTGTACTGCGAGAGTTATGCTCGGAAAAACAAAAAACTTATGTAAAAAACTTTATGTTTAGATAAAAGAAAATTGTGCCAATCCGAAATCGGTCTAAAATTTAATTTGTGCTTCGGTCATGCTTTAACATGATACATCCGATCTCCGGACTCCAAGTGGGTCAGCCTTTGGCTTCAACCTCCATATCCCGAAGGCGGAGTGTTTCTCCTTGCCTTGTTTAGCGAACTAAACTCGAGCGGCTTTAGAAAGAAACCAGGCTGCCCGGCTATTGACCACACACTCGTGTCGGAAAAAAGAGTAGTAGAAAAAGACTTTACAACGACCAAGAAGAAAACACATTTATTATAAAACAGCTCATACAAATTTAAGAGCCCCCGGTTAAATCGGGTAAAGAAATTTTTAACAAACAAAGTTTTTAACAAGAAATATAATGTTTGGTGGAACCGAACAAAAATTTAAAATTGAAAAAAGTTGAGCATGAAAGCGACTTAGTTGATTAATGTGCTCGGTGTTGATGACGTGGTCCGAGCTTGCGGCGAGTCGTGGTCCCAGCCCCCAAGCCGGTCCCGAGGTGCCCAGGCGGAGAGCTCGGCTTAATGAAGTGGCGATGCAACATGGTCGATGTGATGACGCGAAGCCCCAGGTCCAGTCGAGGAGAGGAAAGTGGTCGGCTGGTGACGCCAAAGTCCCTAGAGCAGCTTGATGAAGAGATGGAGAAGCCCCCGGTCTAGCCAGGGTGTTGGAGCAGATCGGCGGAGAGATGCTGGAGCCTCCATGTCAGCCGACGTGTTAAACCAGGTCGGTGTGGTGGTTATTGGCTTGAAGAAAAGGCGGCACGTCGGTGCTAACGCAGGTCAAAATTTGTGACGCGGTTGATGCCAGCTTGATGAAGTGACCGCACGGCGATTCCGGTGTGCCAGCCCCGTGCAATCCGTGAGGCGACGATGCCAAACTCTTGGTCGGGTTTCCGAACTCTTGGTTGGCTTGCCGAGGTGATGAATCTAAAGAGGTTGACCTCGGCTCTACAAAGCGACGATCTAGCGCAGGTCGGCAGCCGTGGAGGAATGTTGTCGGGCCGGTTTGACAATGGCACGACGGTGAAAATCGCCTCAAAAAAGACTTAAAATTTGTGGGCACGTGTTTGAGAACAACACAATACCCTAGAAAAAAAATTCCTTCAAGAAGGATGTCCAATATCCCGTTCACGAAGAAAGATGAATTCGGGTCGGATTCGTTTTCGTGCACGAAACAGATCCGAAAATTGACGCACTTATCGGGCCATTCCCGGAGTTTGAACGGTCGGATCGAGCTGAAATTTTGAGAGCTTGTCGATGCAGGAATTCCGCAGCGGATCAACAGTTGGATCTTCCAAAGGATGAACGAGCTGGGCGCTGGAATCCTCGCTCTAAAGTCGTCTAGATTCACGTCCAGATTTGACAGGGCTCCGGTATATTGTAGATCGCCGGAGATTCCTCCACCGGAACGCGACGAAATTTTGCAGGGTTGTTCTAGACTCAATTCCACACTATTCCACCGAAGCAATCGTCAAAGTGACACTCGAGGAGGCGGGGCGGACGAACACGAATTTGCTGTCCAGAAAAACTGCATGATCGCGTGAGGGCAATGTTGACGTTGAGCCTCCGAGCACCATGGAGGATTCTTCCATGATCTTGGTTGAGATTGGAGTTAATGTTGATGAAGACACCTGTCCGATCTAGATGATCCGACGTGGCGTGCAGTCCTCGGCCTAGCCGAGGTGACCAGTTAAGCCGGCGACGAAGATGCCGACGTTGACGATGTAGCTTGGTTCCGACGCGTAGATCGCGATTGAGCCAATCTAAATTCCCATCGCACCGCGGCGACTACCCAGCAGGCTCTAAATGAAAGCACCAATGTCGGTTCTGAATCCGGCATATCTCGTAGTAGGGGTCCTAAGATAGGCGTCTTGGAGCGATGGTAACATGGACACAGGATTTTACCCAGGTTCGGGCTCTCTCGAGGAGATAATACCCTACGTCCACCTTTTGATTGTATTCATATGGGGATGGTACATAGTACAGGTATCTACCACGAGATTGTTGTAATGAATATGAGATTGAGATCGTCTATTGACTAGCCTGGCCTCGGTTTATATAATGCACCGTAGGCCTAGGGTTTAGAGGAGTCCTTGTCTTGTGCGCCAAGTCTTGTGGAATCTCCCTTGTATGCATCATGGGCTCTCCAAACTGGCCCATTAGAGAATCGCCCTGGGGGTCCTCGGCCCAACCCACTGGTCGGGAGACGACGTGGTGAGTACCCCCTAGTCCAGGACACCGTCAACCATGAGGGCCCGTCCACCGTTCTATTGAGGAGTGTTGCGCCGTGCGCTGGTCGAGGAGTGTTACGGGTGTTGTGCCCAGCGCTGATCTTGGCCACCGCCGCCGTGGTCTTAAGCGGCCGTGTCAAGGTACGCTCTGGTCAGGGCACTGCCTCTGCCGGTTCGTCGCGCGGAGGACGTCAATTCCTGATAATCAAGAATAAAGATTAGGTACAAATCGCACTAGCACATGATGTCTCATATCAATTAGCAGATTAAAATATCCTTTCGTTGTGTTGGTGCGATTCTTCGTTGATTTGGTCGTTCGGGTGTTGCTCCAAAGTGTTGATTCCGACGGAATAGTTGATTTGCTATTTATCTTCTTGATGGCCCCATCTGCGAAGCGATCCGTCATCTCTTCCGGCCAAATTGCTCGATTGGAGAGCAGAGTGCATGATAACGTGTTAGAGTAAAACGAGATTGAATGAAAGTGAATGGACCATTAGTCTTGTTTCTATTGATTCTCAAGTATATATACATATGGAAGAGGTGGGAAGAAGAGGTGTCTGTTCGGAGGCATCCCTTCAGAACAGGTGCTTGTTGGCATATAGACAGAGAGAAAAGAAGAGGTGTCTGTTTGGAGGCATCCCTACAGAACAGGTGCCTGTTGGGAATAGAGAGAGAGAAGAGACATGACTGTTCAGGGTTGGACACACCCTTTGCTAATGACTGTTCGTTAATTAGCATGTGCTAATTAACAATAGACATGTGCTAATTAATTCCTAAAACTCCCCTTGTACAACACCGCTCCTTGAATGTTTCATCGTTGAAAGCTTCTTGTATATAGATCTTCCATCGTGAGAAATCTTCCATGTAATCTTGAGAGTCTCCCCCAAAAACCCCGTGGGAAAAATATGAGGAGAATAGAGTAGATATGTTGCTAAAACTCTTTTAAACCCAATGGGAAAAAATAATAAGGAGAAAAGGTGCAACATATAATGATTATTGTCTCTTTGATAACTCAAATGAGAAAACCTTTGAAGAAGGAGAAAACTCATTGTTGAGTTTAGAAACAAAAAGTATGTCTTGAGTACTCCCTTAAAAACCCCGGTGGGGAAAATAGAAAGTATGACATATGATCTTTGAGAAGATACTAACTCATTAAACTGTTATGAGAAACTTTCAGAGAAAACTCATAAGGAAAATAGTGCGATTTGATATGCCATTGAAAACTCCTTTAAAAACCCAGTGGAAAAAATATAAGGAGAAAATGATATGGCATATATGGAAACTTGTGTTTATATTGTCTCGTTAAAAACCTTTTATGAGAAACCATTAGGGGAAAACTCATGAAGGGAAAAAGAGTACAATATATGCAATCTGATGATTGTTATAGGTTATAATTTGGGAGATTACTCCCCCTGAACTTTGCAAATATAGAGGATGTCTCATACCAATTCCATTGACATGAACATGACATTATGAGTAATTTGTTGGATTTGCACCGTATTTTGTTTGCAAATATTTCCTCACTTTTCTATAATCCATGAGGATAAGTAATTTTCGAGCAATGTGCTTTTTGATATTGCTCTTCATATAACCTGTAGGTATTGAAACACAAGTGGAAGCATCTTGTAAATCAAGTTATGTGATTCCGATGAATCTCAACCACATGATTCTGAGTGTGGTTAATCATTCTGCTAAGCCATGCATATTTTGCAATGCTTGTAGACAAAGCAATTATGTCAGAATGATAAGTGGAAATAACCATTAAAGTTCATTTAGATGACTTCCATATGAAGGCTATTCAGCAAATTCAGTCATTGATATGGCGTCATTGGGATCAAATAAAGAGCCAATATCATTATATCATATCATGGCCATATCTTGTATTTCCTGATGGAAATATCCAAGATTTGTTGAAAGCTTCAGATATAAGATGATATTCCTTATATCAACCATATACCTTTTGTTGGCGGTTGCACTCTAAATCAAGATAGCAAATATAGTGTCAGGCCAGACATATTTTGCAATTATATGAGTGCTTTGACATTAATGGGATATAGAACTTCAGGTCCTAGTATCACTTCATCATCACCCCTAGGTATGAATGGATTTGTACCTTATGAAAGGTAGTATGACCATACATGTTTTTGTTGTGATAATATATCCGCACTGAACTTCTCGTATATGTTTTGGATATATGTAGACTGATACGTATTCTTGATAGAATGCTCAAGTTGTAAACTTAAGCTAAATTTGGTCGAATCCAAATTTTCTGTCTTGAGATGATTTTGTGTATGTTTATGTCTTGTAGAGACATTGATGACAAAACCACCGATATACACTGAGGTGATGTAAGGAAATCAAATTTTGTGATTCCTTTATTAACACATAAAAAATCATCATCCTTTAATTAATCATTTGAAGAAGGAACTCATCTAGTCGGTAGTACCATATGATTTCCGACTATTTCGAGCCATAGAGTGACTTCTGAAGTTTTACACAAATATGTTGCGATTTATTTTGGATTCGGAATTGTAAGCCCTTCAGGGACTTCGTTATAGATTTCCGAAATGAGTGACTCATATGAGTATGTAGCCACTGGATCCATTAACTGCATGGATAATATTATTTGTACTGCCAATGATCGTTATTATCGAAACATAATTCCACTCATACCAAGAGGGTATGTTACATCATAATTTGATGTCGGGTCTCTGCGTGAACCCATTTGCTACAAGCCTCGCTTTCTCACCACCTCATTGACTTTGTCTATGAACGAGAAGTTTTTAGTATTCCTTATGGGAGATACTTATGAGTAGTAGGTATTACTGCGGTAAATACCACTCTTTGTTGAGCGAGTGATATTCTTCATTACTTGCTTCCTTTTATGTGAACCAATATGAGTGCAAAAGGCACTCTACCATGGATTTTGGTTCAGGGCCCAAAAGGTTTTAGCAATTTAGAGAAGAAATATATGTCGACAAATGTAGTCTTTATTTTATATGATTATGTGAAATCGATGAAAATTGTGGAAATGTAATTATTCCTTTTAACTCCTTGTGATTTCCTATAACAATGGAGTCAAGGTGTTTCGATGTCCCGACACCAAAAAACATTTATGCCGGGCTTTGAATGATGAGCATCCGGTGAGGTGTCTTTCAACTTGATGTTGAATTACATTTATCGGTTGAGGATTTGATTTCCTCTTTTTCCGCGGAAGCATATGCGAGATTACATCTCGTGTGATCAGATTTCTCCCCCTGTTGCTCTCATTTCGGGAGAAGAGTGATTTATCAGGTACCTCCACTCTTTCTGACACTTTACTGCAGGAATATAAAATTGAGTGAGATCTTTGTCATCAGTAAATGTATGTGGCAGATTTGCAATGAGTTGCAAATATGTGATTCTAAACTTCTAGTTCAGATTATTTGAGTACGTGGATATAAGGACTGAATGTCAATAACATTTCTATTTTATTTCTCAGCATTATTTGTGGTACTTATCTCCCCCTAATGTCGGAAATGTCCTTATTGCTGATGCAATCAGCATACGGGCTATGAATAATTTTGATTGACGGATAAAGTGGTATTCCTCACACAGATCCCTAATTTTCTGTGAGGGCCCATTGATGTACGCTGGAGTGGTGATATCGGTATGTAACCAAATTATCGCAGATACAAAATACTTTGTTGATTTCCACGTAATTACTACAAGGGGAAAGTAGTATGCTATGCAGTTGGTATGATTTATATCATACTTACGGTGTGTAATGCCGTATTTGTCTAGCAAGAGGCTAGTAAATTACAATTCTATAAGTTTGGTCATGTTATTAATTTCACTATCTTTGATAAGATATTTAACTAAACCATTCTGGGTATGTACATAAAGTATTATATATAATCAGACATTGCTTGTGAAATGAGTTCAATGAAGTTGTCCATTCTAATGGATTTATCCCTTGTTTAGGATAATTTGCTCTTACTTTGAGAAGTTGAGCAATTAATTTAGTTATATCATTCATGGTTTTATGTGACAAGAAACACACTTGAAATCACTTTATAAATGTTTCTATGAGTACCATGAAGTATCTTATTAAACCCAGATAATGGTTGAGTCCACATATGTCTTTTGAATGTGTTCAAAGGAAGAATGAGTGGCTCATTTGGAATTTTAAGGTGAGAGATCCTTAAAACTTATTTCCCCTATGGCACATGAGGTGCAATAAAATCTGATGATTGGGAAATATTGTAACTTGAAAAGTTGTGACCAACAGAATTGCCAATATTTTTTTCTAATCAACCCCAAACCTAGATTGTAAGGCTTAAAGACAAATATTTTGTAAGATTTATAAAATTATTTTGTACGCAACAAAACTGAGTATGAATTGATTCATACATTCAAAATTTAGCAAATATAATGTCCGGAAAATAGGATATTGGACATCGTACTACTTTTAGTAGCACAAGTATAGGCGAAAGATATTTTGGGAATAATTAGGAGATTACATGAGGTCTCCAATATTACTATTTTTATTACGCAAACATATCATCAGTGCAAAGGAATTAACCATCCTTTTATTGCACTAGACCATTAGTTCTTCTTCTGATGAAGATTTGAGAACAATCATTTACCAGAATATTTTCTGGTTGTAAGTTTGCAAATTTTCAAATTTATCCCAATGAACTATTTGACTTTTTAACAAATTTGTGGTGTTGTTTGACCATATGTTTGAGGGTTTGGTGAACATAGGTCTGATATTTTCATAACCACACATTGAGAAACTTGAGAGTTGTCTTTGTGATCGTTTGAAAACGGTCTATTCCCTATTTAGAGGTAATTTTACCTTTGGTTGTCTTTTCGCCGCCACTTTACTTTGAAGTCCTCATGGTTCTATTTTGTTACCACTAACTTGCTTAATATACTAAGCACTAGCAAGAATTTCAAATAATGGTATAGCACCCGTTGGGTGAATCTGATGATTTATATGAAATTCCATGTTTCTTCATCATGAAAATGGTAGAACTATCATAAGAAGATGTAAAGTGTATTGAGGGCTTTTCAACTGGATCTGCATATGAAAATATTTCATCATGAGATCTCAACTTAAAGTTGATTAGGTGACTAAATTGTGAGATGCGATAGACTTGAGGTCTTGGAAAATGAATGGGTGATCATTCATGATGTGATCGATCATGGCAGCATGTTTCTCTTAGGGAAATATTCAAGGTGAATAAATATTTATCAATCATGTACTTAGTTTGAGAACTAAGTGAAGTTGGTGACATATAAAATGCATATATTTGCGTAATTCTCCATGACTTATTCAAGCAAAATGAGGCTTGAATAACTGATGTTGGTAGATAATACCATTCAACATGTAATGATAATGCATGAATTTATTATGATAATTCTCCATCATTTTTTTTTGTGAACAACAACAATTGCTTCGGAGGAGCAAATTTTAGAATAGCTGATGCTTTATAACCATATGTGTAGACCTCACTTTATATAGGATAACACTCTGAAGATAATCACCGGATGCGGTGTAGATCTCGCAGTAATAGAAAACATAGTCTGACTTTTATCAGTAGATGTTCATATCTCTATTATCTTATGTTATGCTATATTTAAGAAAATCACTTTGAAGGTAATCATATGTCAAAGTGACATGATGTAGACCTTGCAGTAATAGTGGATAGTCTGTAAAAATTTACAGTAGATGCCAGTATTACCTTATGATATTCTGAGGTAGTCACATCAAATATTAATATTTGGAAGATCACGTTGAAGGTAGTCATCTTGTCAAAATGGCAAGACGTAGACCTCGCAGTATTGGTAGATAATCTGCAAATTGTGCAGTAGATGCCACCATTACCTTGTGATTCACAAACAAATTTGGATGCCATCATATTAAGTATGACATTACGTAATCCTTGTTTTGAATTACAATAAGATTTGCAAAAATTAAAATCAATTGCAAAAATATAGGTGTTCTCCTAAAACGCATGCCTTAGGAAATGTTTGTGGCAAAGATATATATATCGTCTTAAATTCCGAAGGAATAAATGTACGCAAAATATTCTTTTGCATTAGTATTACTGTGGTAATACATGCAAATGCAAATCATATTCATTGCTGATGCAATCTATGATGACTAAATGCTGTTATACGCCACAATTACCTAAGGATCTAATTTAGCCAGAGGGCTTAAAACGTGGCAACACAAATCTGAGGATTAATACATAGGCAATTTCGTACACTGATGCACTGAAGGCTATACTCCCAAAATCCTATATACTAATCTGCAAAGTACGTCAAGCCTGAGGGCCTAGTAGTGTATAGAAACTGAAGTACTATTGCGCGAATGCGAACGAATTAGAGGACTGTGTGGTTTTGACCGAAGAGATAAGGTCACCATCGCTATCTTTTGTGGGGAGAATATATAGTGCTACGGGAGCACCCGTGCAACCTCGGCCGTCGATCTAAGATCGAATGGGCAGCATTCCGGGATGTGGATCAAAGCGTCATTTCGGGAATGTTTGGGGATTTTTTTGCAAAACATTCATGCTGGATTTGTCTTTTTTGTCTCTCAATGTGTATTGCGAGTTTTTATTTCAAACTTTTAGGGATTGTCCATTCATGTGATGTTAACATCCATAAATTTTTTCAGAATTTTTTAAATATATAAATGTGCATTTTAAAAATTGGGAGCACCTAATGTGAGGTGCTCCCGTAGAACTAGATATCCACCCATCCTTTGTGTGGTTACGAATCAATCTAGTATTTGATTGGTTCGGTTGTACATGGAGACACCAGCGTCGTGAGCCTGGGGCGACGCCGGAGGGCGCTACCCTGCGCCGGGTGCCCCGTACTAGAGGGTTGACGTTTGTCGTCCGCACATCACGCGCTTGCCGAGGCCGCCGGGCTGCGCGCCGCCGACATTGAAGGTCGGGGCCATCCTCCGGCCAGAGGACTCAGGCGAGCGTGGGGGTGCAGGACCGAGTCGGGCACCGCTGCGCCGTTGCCGCGCTGTATCAGGAGAAGCGGCATCAGAGCCGAAGGCCGTCGTCTTGCCGTGCTCTCCTGCCGCCGTCTGTAGAAAGGGTCGAGGGTACGTCGTTGTGACGTGCACTGGACGGCGGTACTGCTAAGAGAGCTAGACGGAGCCGCCGTTCCAGTCGCCCGCCGCGCCGTTGGCCGCGCCTGTGGATGCGTCGCGGGGCTGCAAGGGAACTGAAGGAACAGCCGAGTACAACGCCGACCACGAGGGCCCGTCCACCGTTCTATTGAGGAGTGTTGCGCCGTGTGCTGGTCGAGGAGTGTTGCGGGTGTTGTGCCCTGCGCTGATCTTGGCCACCGCCGCCGCGGTCTTAAGCGGCCGTGTCAAGGTACGCTCTGGTCAGGGCACTGCCTCTGCCGGTTCGTCGCGTGCAGGACGTCAATTCCTGATAATCAAGAATAATGATTAGGTACAAATCACACTAGCACATGATGTCTCATATCAATTAGCAGATTAAAATATCCTTTGGTCGTGTTGGTGCGATTCTTCGTTGATTTGGTCGTTCGGGTGTTGCTCCAAAGTGTTGATTCCGACAGAATAGTTGATTTGCTGTTTATCTTCTTGATGGCCCCATCTGCGATGCGATCCGTCATCTCTTCCGGCCAAATTGCTCGATTGGAGAGCAGAGTGCATGATAACGTGTTAGAGTAAAACGGGATTGAATAAAAGTGAATGGACCATTAGTCTTGTTTCTATTGATTCTCAAGTATATATACATATGGAAGAGGTGGGAAGAAGAGGTGTCTGTTCGGAGGCATCCCTTTAGAACAGGTGCCTGTTGGCATATAGACAGAGAGAAAAGAAGAGGTGTCTGTTTGGAGACATCCCTCCAGAACAGGTGCTTGTTGGCAATAGAGAGAGAAGAGACATGACTGTTCGGGGTTTGACACACCCTTTGCTAATGACTGTTCGTTAATTAGCATGTGCTAATTAACAATAGACATGTGCTAATTAATTCCTAACCGTTTTATTGATGACGATGAAGGGGCGATGCGGATCTACGTGGCGGCGAGCGAGTGAAGGGACAATTGGCAATATATATCGCTTTTGGAGCAAAACGTAGTCAACTTTGCCGCCGCTTTGTAGGCAGCGGCTCTGGCCCGCGCGAATATGCCCACCATGGAAAGACAAATAAGGTAGTTTCGAAAAAAAGGAAAAGGACAAATAAGGTGACGCCCACGAATGTGCCGTTTCGACTTTTTTTATTAACAAAAATCAGTCCGGGAACATCGATGTGGGAGCCGACCATCCAACGCGAGCTATCTGCATACATTTCAAGCCGGATTTCAACAAACCGGAGACTTTTCATACAAGCAAGAGCGCATTCATTGCATTTCAGACATTTTTCATTAAAATGACCGTGCCTAAACCTAGTACGCCCGTCGTCCAGGGGCGAAGCCAACGAAAATAATCACCGGGGTCATCTTCATAGACTATAAGGGTTGAACACTAACTTCTCTTCAATAAGGTGAACATTTAGTACTAGCGTTACCTAATTTCATTGGGATCAATTGACCCCAATGCTACAGTGCTAGCTTCGCCCATGCCTTCGTTCAAGTCCTTGTTGTTCCCTTCTGGCGACGAGTCCTTCATCTGTCGTCTCCATGAGCGGCGGGGATAATACCCGTGAAGTGAAGGTGCGGTTGCCGACGAGGAAGAGTAGACATGGGAGACGGACAGACCCACTTGGGACTCGAGGCCCCACTGCCTCCCACTTGTCGGATCTGTGACCTGTCCGTTGGCGGTGGACGTGAGATTGATGATGGACGTGGACGGGCCGGCGCTATCCTCCTACAACATGCACCCCCGAAAGATCAGCAGCGGCGCATAGGACGCGCAACTAGTGGCATTCTCGTACTCGATAGCCTGCGCCGCCTCGGCGTCCAATTGCGCTGGCTCCGCGTTGTGAACTAGTGGCATTCAAGTTGATCAATAGAACATCCCATTGTCACCACGGATATCCCATCGCAAGACATACATCAAGTATTCTCAAATCCTTAAAGACTCAATCCGATAAGAAAACTTCAAAGGGAAAACTCAATTCATCACAAGAAGATAGAGAGGGGAAAACTCCATATGATTCATCTATATCAATAAGGCTCGCGGTACATCAAGATCGTGTCATCTCAAGAGCACGAGAGAGAGAGAGAGATCAAACACATAGCTACTGGTACATACCCTCAGCCCCGAGGGTGAAATACTCCCTCCTCGTCATGGAGACCGCCGGGATGATGAAGATGGCCTCCGGTGATGGTTTCCCCCTCCGGCAGGGTGCCGGAACGGGCTCCCGATTGGTTTTTCGTGGCTACGGAGGCTTGCGGTGACGGAACTCCCGATCTAGGTTTCTTTCTGGGGGTTTTGGGATTTATAGGAATTTTTGGCGTCGGTCTCACGTCAAGGGAGGCCACGAGGGACCCACAAGCCAGGGGGGCGTGCCCTAGGGGGGCGCCCCCCTGGCTTGTGGCCAGGTGGTGGACCCCCTCCGGTTGATTCTTTCGCCAGTATTTTTTATATTTTCCAAAAATATTCTACGTAAATTTTCATCCCATTCCAAGAACTTTTATTTCTGCACAAAAACAACACCACGGTAGTTCTGCTGAAAACAACGTCAGTCCGGATTAGTTCTAATAAAAATCATACCAAAATCAGATAAAATTATTGTAAACATGGCATGAATACTTCATAAATTATAGATACGTTGGAGACGTATCAGCATCCCCAAGCTTAATTCCTGCTCGTCCTCGAGTAGGTAAATGATAAAAGAAATAATTTATGAAGTGTGAATGCTAGCAAGTGCACAAGTTTGATCAATGATAATTCCAATCACTTTTTCTAGCATCAATATAAACCATAAACAGTAGCTCATCTCAGAAAACTTCTCATGATCAAGTAACAAGCTATTCACATGTTAAAGTGTAGACCAGAAAGTTTCTTGAAAACTAACAAACCATATTCCTAGTCATCGAACAATTGCAATTCATCTTATTTTCAGGAAGGGTCTATGTAAGAGCTTTATTTAGCAAATTCCACATACTCAACTATCATATAGTCTTCCATGATTATTGACACTCAAAGCATATTTTTAGAACAAATAGCATCCATCGAACACAGAGAAAGATAGGGGCTTAATGTTTCGCCTCCCAACTTAATTATCATATAGATAATTGTCAACAATAATAATTCATGATCAAATATATTTGACTAGATATATATGTTTGGATCTTTCCCCACCACATGATGCTTGCCAACTAATAGATTGAGGTTGGAATAAGAAGTTGACTCAACATGAATAGTAAATAACATGAAAGTAAATAGATTGGCCCTTCGCAGAGGGAAGCAGGGATTTGCATATGTACCAGAGCTCATTGTTTAAAACAGAGTTGAATATAATTTTGGGAGGTATGCTTTCATTGTCAACATAACAACCAAGAGATTTCACCATCTTTCATGCTAGATACATTATAGGCGGTTCCCAAACAGAATGATAAAGTTTTTACCCCCCCTCCACCAATCAAACACACTCCACGGCGAGCCGAATCCATGGGTACCGTCCATACAAACAACAATCCTGGAGGAGTTTTGTTTCATTATATTTTGATTTGATTTTTGAGCATGGAACTGGGCATCCCGAATACCAGCCACTTTCTCGTGAATGATAGTGAATCAACACATATCGTGAGAATAACCCACCTAGCATGGAAGATACTGACCGCCCCCAGTCGCTACATGAGCGATTCGGGCATACAAAACAGAATATTATTTGAAGGTTTAGAGTTTGGCACATGCAAATTTACTAGGAACAGCAGGTAAATACCGCATATAGGTAGGTATGGTGGACTCTCATGGAAGAAACGTGGCTCAAGGGTTTGGATGCACAAGTAGTATCTCTACTTAGTACGAAGTTTTGGCTAGCAAAAGGTTCTAAACAAGCACCACAAGTTAGAGGATCCATAACAATATAACTTCAATGCAAATATACCCAGCCATAACTCATTACGTTGTCTTCCTTGTCCAACGTCAACTAATTTGCTCAAGTTTGAAAATAATTAAAGAGCTCACAATCATAGAAGATGTCCAAGATAGTATATTTATATGTGGAATCTCTCTTCCTTCAATATTCTTTCATGAGTTGTTCAAGTGACCAATGCGGTGTTTGCTAACTTTCAATAAATTTTACCACCTATACTTATTATGTGTGAAGTCATTACTCCCCATGGGATAAGTATATGAAGCATATTTAATTTCAGATTTATGATATTCAATTCATTCAACCATTTACTCATAGGATATAAGTGAAGCACAAGAGTAAACATCAAACTACTCACGAAAGATATAAGTGAAGATCAATGAGTAGTCAAACAATTAAGTAGCTATGTGAGGACTCTCTCTCAATAAAGATTTTCAGATCTGAGTATTTTGTTTAAACAGCAAGCAAAAGAAAAATAACACTCCAAGAATAGCACACATCATGTGGACGAATAAAACTTTAGGCTCAACATAGGCTAACCGATAATTGTTAATGAAGAGAGGTGGGATGCGTAGCATCCCCAAGCTTAGATGCTTGAGACTGCTTTGAAATATTTACTTGGGGTGCCTTGGGCATCCCCAAGCTTGAGCTTTTGTATCTCGTTCAATCCTCTCATATCATGGTTTCACCTATTCTCAAAAACTTCATCCACACAAAACTCGAAAAGAACTCGTGAGATAGGTTGGCACACATAAGAATAAATCAACACTTCATGTACTGCCAAGACAAGTTGCATAATAATTTCCAAACATTGTATACTTCATACTATCATTTCCAAAATTTATATCTACCAATATAGGCTATGGAAACTATAGGATAAGTAGATAACAAAACTATGACAGCAATCTGTCCAAACAGAATAGTCTGTAGCAATTTATGTAAATAGTGTACTTTTGCAACTCAAACAATTATGAAAATTTAGGACATGCTAAGTAATTTATATGACAACACTGTGTAAAAATTTCAGAAACTTTCCACGTTCCAGTAAAATATGAAAATTCAAACACTACAGCAAAAGTTTCTGTTTTTTACACAGCACACATCAAACATGCAATGCAAGCATCCTAAGGCAATTCTTGGAACTTTTTTATTGAAAAACAAGATTATAAATAACTCCTAACAGAGAACAACAAAATAATATGATGATCCAAGCAAAGCACATATTATGTGACGAATAAAAATATAGCTCCAAGTAAGATATACCGATAGTGTTGAAGACGAAAGAGGGGATGCCTTCCGGGGCATCCCCAAGCTTAGGCGCTTGAGTCTTCCTTGGATATTACCTTGGGGGTGCCTTGGGAATCCCCAAGCTTAGGTTCTTGTCACTCCTTATTCTCCTCATATCGGTGTCTCACCCAAAATTTGAAAACTTCAATCACATAAAACTTAATGGAACTTCGTGAGATGGGTTAGTATAATAAAGGTAGATCATTCACTTAGGTACTGTCAAGACAAGATTCATAATTGTTCCCACATGATACCTACTGTATTCTATCATTCCCATAATTTATACCGCTAAATATAAGCTATGGAAACACTAAAACAAGCAAACTATGCATGCAAAACAGAATCTGTCAAAAACAGAACAGTGTGTGAAGATCTGTAGTGTAACCATACCTCCTTGTCTCTAAAAATTCTGAAAAATTAGGACAACCTGAAGAATTTGTATATCAAGACTGTGTAAAAATTTCAGATCATTATCACGCTCCAGTAAAAATGACAAATCCTATACTGGAGTCAAAAGTTTCTGTTTTGGTTCAGCATCAATTCTACTCATCTTGTGAGTCATCCCAAAGGCTTTACTTGGCACTTTATTGAAATAAAAAACACAAAACATGATTAATACAGTAGCTTAATCATGTGAACACACTAAAACAGAAAGTAAAAGTGTTGGGTTGTCTCCCAACAAGCACTTTTCTTGAATGCCTTTTAGCTAAGCATGATGATTTCAATGATGCTCATATAAGAATAGTAGTTGAAACATGCAAGAGAGCATCATGAAGATCATGACAAGCACATTTAAGCCTAACCCACTTCCTATGCATAGGGATTTTGTGAGCAAACAATTTATGGGAGCAAGAATCAACTAGCATAGGAAGGCAAAACAAGCATAACTTCAAAACTTTGAACACATAGAGAGGAAACTTGATATTATTGCAATATGTAGAAGCATAAAATCCTCTCTCATAATAATTTTCAGTAGCATCATGAACGAATTCAACAATATAACCATCACATAAATCATTCTTTTCATGATCCACAAGCATAGAAAATTTGTCACTCTCCACATAAGCAATTTTCTTCTCATGACTAATAGTGGGAGTATCATAAAAGAATTGAATACTACAAATTGGTTCCACATTAAAAGAGTAATATTCAGTAAAAGGATATTCATAATTATGACAAGTATCATAATAGTAATCATCACTCTTTTTCATCGCATAAGTATCATCACAATAATCATCATAAGTAGGAGGCATGCAATCATTATAACAAATTTGATCATTCAAAGTAGGGGTACAAAGATCATCTTCATTAAGCATAGCATCCCCAAGCTTGGGACAAACATTAATTGCAGCAAATAAATTCTCAAACATGTCATTTTCATCAAACATAGCATCCCCAAGCTTGTGGCTTTGTATATCATAAACATAATCACTCTCATCATTAATAGTATGAATAGCACCAATAGTATAGCAATTATTATCATCATCATCCAAGTTGGTGCCATAAATATTTTCAAGATTATAAGAAGTATCATTATCTTCCCAATCATAATTATCACAAGAAGCAATAGGCATAACAAAATCATCCTCAAGTGTATCATCTTCCACAACTATTTTTGATTCATTCTCATGAGGCCTATCAATAATGGGAGCAACATTATTTGGGAGAGATACCTCTTTACCTTTACTTTTCCTTCTTTTCTTCTTCTTCACCACATTATGTGTGGGTTTATTTAATTCCTCCAAGCTTCTTTTTGAAGAGGTTGGTTGAATAAAAAGCTCCTCCTCGTTACCTGATTCATCATAAGAAAAAAGGAGGATATTGGGAAACCTCTTCCCCTTCATTAGTATTCTCTTCATATTCTATTTGTTTTCTTGTCTTTAAGTAATTGGCAATATAAGGATTCTCAATGCAATTTACCACGCAATACATATAGATTTCATTTAGATCAAAATCAATCATTTTCATGAGAACCCAAGCTGGAACATCCTTAGTTTTATGTTTCATTTCTTCATACCGCAAAAATAGACTAAGTTCATTATGATGCTCAAGGGTAATGAGGTTATCACAATTTTTGGACACAATTCGATCATGAAATAATTCACATTGGAAATTAAAATGACCACTTTCATTGCAAAGTTCACAAGGACGGCGAGAAATATTAAGTCTTTCAGCACAAACATATAGCCTCTCTTGCAACCATTTAGTTTCTAAATGCTTATGCCTCTTACAAAATCTATCTTCCCTTTTAGGCATGTCTTCACAAACTCTATGCACTCCACAAAAATTGACATGCTTATAAGAAATCTTTTTATCATGACTAGTGCAATCATCATTAGTACTATGGATATTCAAAGAATTCATACTAACAATATTGCAATCATGCTCATCACTCAAAGATTTAGTGCGAAACATTTTAATAACTTCTTCTTCTAACACTTGAGCACAATTTTCCTTTCCATCATTTTCACGAAAGACATTAAAAAATGAAGCATATGAGGCAACCTCAAATCCATTTTTTTGTAGTTTTCTTTTATAGACTAAACTAGTGATAAAACAAGAAACTAAAAGATTCAATTACAAGATCTAAAGATATACCTTCAAGCACTCACCTCCCCGGCAACGGCGCCAGAAAAGAGCTTGATGTCTACTACACAACCTTCTTCTTGTAGACTCGTGTTGGGCCTCCAAGCGCAGAGTTTTGTAGGACAGTAGCAATTTTCCCTCAAGTGTATGACCTAAGGTTTATCAATCCGTGGGAGGCGTAGGATGAAGATGGTCTCTCTCAAACAATCCTGCAACCAAATAACAAAGAGTCTCTTGTGTCCTCAACACACCCAATACAATGGTAAATTTTATAGGTGCACTAGTTCGGCGAAGAGATGGTGATACAACTGTAATATGGATGGTAGATATAGGTTTTTGTAATCTGAAAATATAAAAACAGCAAGGTAACTAATGATAAAAGTGAGCACAAACGGTATTGCAATTCTTAGAAACAAGGCCTAGGGTTCATACTTTCGCTAGTGCAATCTCTCAACAATACTAACATACTTGAATCATATGTAAATCCCTCTCGAGCGACAAAGAGTTCACTCCAAAGTCACAAATAGCGGAGAACTAACGAAGAAATTATTGTAGGGTACGAAACCACCTCAAAGTTATCTTTTCCGATCAATCTTATGATCTATCCCTATAAGTGTCACAAACAGCCCTAGAGTTCGTACTAAAATAACACCTTAAGATACACATCAACCAAAACCCTAATGTCACCTAGATACTCCAATGTCACCACAAGTACCCATGGGCTTGATTATACGATATGCATCACACAATTTCAGATTCATCATGTTCAATCCAACACAAAGAACTTCAAAGAGTGCCCCAAAGTTTCTACCGGAGAGTCAAGACGAAAACATGTGCCAACCCCTATGCATAGATTCCCAAGGTCACGGAACCCGCAAGTTGATCACCAAAACATACATCAAGTTGATCAATAGAACATCCCATTGTCACCACGGATATCCCATCGCAAGACATACATCAAGTGTTCTCAAATCCTTAAAGACTCAATCCGATAAGAAAACTTCAAAGGGAAAACTCAATTCATCACAAGAAGATAGAGAGGGGAAAACTCCATATGATTCATCTATATCAACAAGGCTCGCGGTACATCAAGATCGTGTCATCTCAAGAACACGAGAGAGAGAGATCAAACACATAGCTACTGGTACATACCCTCAGCCCCGAGGGTGAAATACTCCCTCCTCGTCATGGAGACCGCCGGGATGATGAAGATGGCCTCCGATGATGGTTTCCCCCTCTGACAGGGTGCCGGAATGGGCTCCCGATTGGTTTTTCATGGCTACAGAGGCTTGCGGCGGCGGAACTCCTGATCTAGGTTTCTTTCTGGGGGTTTTGGGATTTATAGGAATTTTTGGCGTCGGTCTCACGTCAAGGGAGGCCACGAGGGACCCACAAGCCAGGGGGCGCGCCCTAGGGGGGGGGGGCGCCCCCCTGGCTTGTGGCCAGGTGGTGGACCCCCTCTGGTTGCTTCTTTCGCCAGTATTTTTTATATTTTCTAAAAATATTCTTCGTAAATTTTCATCCCATTCCGAGAACTTTTATTTCTGCACAAAAACAACACCACGGTAGTTCTGCTGAAAACAGCGTTAGTCCGGGTTAGTTCTAATAAAAATCATACCAAAATCATATAAATTATTGTAAACATGGCATGAATACTTCATAAATTATAGATACTTTGGAGACGTATCACGACGTCGTAGAGCGCCCGCTGCTCGGCCACGAAGTTGGGGTTCACCACGGCCTCCTCACTCGCGCGCTCGTCGTAGATTTGGCCCTCCTCCAGCTAGTGCTGCTCGAGGAGGAACGGGTTGTACCGTTGTTCCTCCTACGCCCGTCGGAACAACGA
This sequence comes from Elymus sibiricus, assembly GCA_039707655.1. NCBI lineage: Eukaryota > Viridiplantae > Streptophyta > Magnoliopsida > Poales > Poaceae > Elymus > Elymus sibiricus. The sequence continues at coordinate 35,847,326 of CM077667.1, read as the reverse complement.
CATAGGCATCGGCGTAGGCTGCTCCTCCGACATGGCAGCAATGAAGTGTGCATGCGCCTGCTCTATGGCGAAGCCGGCATATGCACCGACATGGGCTCCGACATTGAGTCATTGTCGAAGCCCGTCTCCATCGTGGGGGTCATCGTCAAAGACCTCGGGGAGCTGCCCGGCATGCCGGCCTCGATCCTCCTGGCACAACGGCTTTGCCAGGCGGCCACCTAGTGCTTCTACTGGGTCGAGAGACTCTCCCACAAAGTGTTCTCGCTCACGGTCATCCGGTGCACGGGAGAAAGATGTGGAGTGGATGCGTTGCGGTATGTTGTGAGCTTGGTGTGGCTGCCTTTAAATAGCGGATTTCGGTGAGACCAGTCCTCTGGGTGCGTCAATGCGCATGTGTGGGAATTGGTTCCTCGCCCGGCCAGCCCGTTTAATGATGGCAGAAGGACGAATGGGCATTGAATGGGCACGGTAGATATCCGACCCGTTGATACGTCTCCAACGTATCGATTAATTATGAAGTATTCATGCCATATTTACCCATGTTTACAAAAAAATTTATATGGTTTTGATGCACTTTATATGATTTAATTGGAACTAACACGGACTGACGTTGTTTTTAGAAGAATTACCGTGGTGTTGTTTCTGTGCAGAAAATAAAAGTTCTCAGAATTGCCCGAAACTTTTTGACGATTTTTCTAGAGCAAATAAGAAATACTGGAGCGAAGAACCACCGAAGGGGGGCCACCAGGTGCCCCCAAGCCATCAGGGCGCGCCCAAGGGGGTGGTCGCGCCCTGATAGCTTGGGACCACCCCGTGGCTCCGTTTAGCGTGATTCCAATGCTGAAAAATCATATAAATCCCAAAAACCCGAGAAGTTAACCTAGAACTTTCGTTTTGCCGCAGTAAGCCTCTGTACCGAAGAAATCTCATCCGGAACCATGTTCCGGCACCCTGCCAGAGGGGGCATTCATCACCGGAGGCCATCTTCATCATCCCGGCGGTCTCCATGATGAAGAGGGAGTACTTCACCCTCGGGGCTGAGAGTATGTACCAGTAGCTATGTGATTGATCTCTCCCTCGTGTTCTTAAGATGTCACGATCTTGATGTATCATGAGCTTTGTTGATATAGTTGAATCATATGGTGTTCTTCCCTTGCTATCTTGATGTGATGAATTGAATCTTTCCCTTTGAGGTTTTGTTATGTCGGATTGAATATCGGATTTGAGATCACTTGATGTATGTCTTGCATGTGGATACCTGTGGTGACAATGGGGTGTTCTATTGATTCACTTGATATATGTTTTGGTACTCAACTTGCGGATTCCCGTGGTGACAATGGGGCAATCTATGCATATGGGTTGACACGTTCTTGTCCTACTTTCTCCGATAGAAATCTTGGGGACTCTTTGAAGTTCTTTGTGTTGGATTGAATATGATGGATCTAAAATTATTTGATGCATGTCGAATAATTAACCCACGAATACTTGTGGTGACATTGGAGTATCTAGGTGACATTAGGGTTGATTGATGCGTATCATATGGCGTTATTTTAGTACAAACTCTAGGGCTGTTTGTGACACTTATAGGAATAGCCCAATAGATTGATCGGAAAGGATAACTTTGAGGTGGTTCTACTACCTACAATAATTTCATCTTATGTTCTCTCCTAGATGTGAACTTTGGAATGATTATTTGTCGCGCGTTGAGGGATGATCATATGATTCATATTATTTGCCGCGCCTGAGGATGCGTCGTGGGGCTGCAAGGGAACTGAAGGAACAGCCGAGTACAACGCCGACCATTGTCGGTTCTGAATCCGGCATATCTCGTAGTAGGGGTCCTAAGCTAGGCGTCTTGGAGCGATGGTAACATGGACACAGGATTTTACCCAGGTTCGGGCTCTCTCGAGGAGATAATACCCTACGTCCACCTTTTGATTGTATTCATATGGGGATGGTACATAGTACAGGTATCTACCACGAGATTGTTGTAATGAATATGAGATTGAGATCATCTATTGACTAGCCTAGCCTCGGTTTATATAATGCACCGTAGGCCTAGGGTTTAGAGGAGTCCTTGTCTTGTGCGCCAAGTCTTGTGGAATCTCCCTTGTATGCATCATGGGCTCTCCGAACTGGTCCATTAGTGAATCGCCCTGGGGGTCCTCGGCCCGACCCACTGGTCGGGAGACGACGTGGTGAGTACCCCCTAGTCCAGGACACCGTCAGTAGCCCCCTGAACCGGTCTTCAAGTTGGGGACGCTCCTCGGTTCTTCCGAACTGTTCTTCATCTTCAGCCGTCGGTCTTGAAAACTGGTTCAACAAATCTTCCCATCTCCGATCTTGAGGATCGCCGAGGTGTATCTGAAGAGTTCGCACGTCGGGCATCCGAGGAGCCCCTTTAAGTTCTCGGCCATTATCAATGCCTTGTTATTTTTTATGCCACATCTCGGGTTTTAAGTGCTTCCCGTGTGGCGGTGTCCTCTTGCGTCCAAGCTCCAATGCCGAACTGCATCCGAGGTGTCCTCTTGCGTCCGAGCTCCAATGCCGAACTGTATCCGAGGTATCATAGATTACCTCGGTCTCTGAAAATTTGAAGGAGTAAATCCGAGCTTAAATGCTGGAATAGAATTTTATGGAGCCAGCCATTCGCATCTGAGCTTTATGTCGGACTGCTTCCGAGCTCCAACGCCGGACTGCATTCAAGCTCCAACGATGATCAGCGTCGGAGGTCTCAGAAATTACCTTGGTCTTTTTGAAAAATGAAGGAATTCAGCTGAGCTTAATGCCGGAAATGCCCTCTATGGAGCCAGCCACTTGCGCCCGAGCTTTATGCCGGACTGCTTCCGAGGTGGTGCACCACCCCGACCGTAGGCTGATTTTTTGTGGATATTTTCGATTGGTGCAATTTATTCTCTGCCGAGATATATAGCCAGAAGCCCGCAAGGTGCGTGTCGGTCTAAAACCCATGATGCACTTGAAGGATAAAAGAAAACCACTAATCCCAGTAGCCCCTGAGACTTAGGTCGATTTGCAAAATTGGCCTAAGGATCAAGTCCTTGCTCGGCAGCAAACTTAGGAACAGAAACGCGGTGCGCCTAGTTTCCCAGACTCAGGTTGGGTGCGGCCAACCAACCCAAGGATCGATTCTCTATGGAAACAGTATTGCACTTTGAATTTGCTGCATTGAATAGGCAGTGCAGTAGCCCCCGAGCCTTAATTTGGGCACGGGTGGTCGAATTAAGGATCGATATTTATGTGACACAAACTTTGTTACGTTTGACACAATTTATGTGTAATGATTCTATGTATCCAAATACTTTACATCATTAATGCTCGGATCCGCATTGTACAAGACTTTGTTGACCGACCATCGGCTTCAACCTCCTCGGCCAGTAGTCGAGGAGTGTTTGTCCTACTTTATAAAGCCTTTATGAGGGCAAAGATTTACGGCAAACAAGGCAATCCGGCCATGTGGTTTTATAAACAAAGGTACGCGGAGAGATATGTTATATTACTATTTAACGTAAGAAACATCTTCTGGGAAAAATAGTTCCTTTATAAGTTCCTTTTCCCAGGCTATCATGTTGACCTTGATCGTGAAACCTCAAGTCCGATCAATGTGGGAGGAAAATATTGAGGATTTAGTTCGGGGAAAGTTTCCGAACTCTGTGGTCCTTAGTGAACCTAAATTCTCACTTTCGTCATTGCCGACCAATTATATTCTTAAGATGGCTAGCTTTCGGCTTCACCCAGTTTGAGGTACTAAGACGGATGACCCGGAAGTAACAATCGCAGAGGTGCTCCCTTTACCCCCTAGCCGAACAATCGGGAACGTAGGGGATAAGCACAGGAGCTAGGCAACCCAGCTTGGCCAAAATCTTAAGTCAAATTGATGCATATTTATGGCTTTATAATGATGATTATGGAAGGCAGCACTCGTATATTGAATACAAATGCTTTTATGCTATATGCTATTTTGACTCCTTTGTGACCGTTTATCATTTGAGAGTGGCCCATCGTCGGCTTCTACCCCTTTGTAGATGCTACGCAGGGTGTTTCCGCAGTAACAAGACAACCCTTAGCCGACGTCTCGGTGCCCGGAGGCGGTTGTGTTTGCGGAAACGAGGCAATCAGATATCTAGGCTTTATAACTTTCACTTGGTCATGGGAGCTTAAAGTTTGGGAGACCAGTTACTAGCCCCCGGTTAGTGTTCGGCGTCAGCCGAGGTCAAGCCGTTAACACTCCGGCCAATTTTATGAAAGGGCCGTTGTTTAATACGGTCATCGGATCGCCGACCAGTTTATGCTCATTGTGACAGTCAGTTTTCGGCTTTCTCCACTAAGATACTTGACCAGTTAAACCGGAAGTACAATCGCAGTGGTTCTCCCTTTGCACTCCTAGCCGAACAAAGCGGAAACGTAAGGGGTAAGCACAGGAGCCGGGCAATCCAGCTATAGACCGAAGACACAACTCGAAATCAATGCATATAAATGCGAGATACCAAGGACATTTTGCCGAGTACTGCATGGAGTACCTCGGTGTTTGGTGCGTTCGGTACTAACCGCAGACACCCTTTAATATTGCCGATGCGTGAAATGCATCTGGCGTTGTACTGCGAGAGTTATGCTCGGAAAAACAAAAAACTTATGTAAAAAACTTTATGTTTAGATAAAAGAAAATTGTGCCAATCCGAAATTGGTCTAAAATTTAATTTGTGCTTCGGTCATGCTTTAACATGATACATCCGATCTCCGGACTCCAAGCGGGTCAGCCTTTGGCTTCAACCTCCATATCCCGAAGGCGGAGTGTTTCTCCTTGTCTTGTTTAGCGAACTAAACTCGAGCGGCTTTAGAAAGAAACCAGGCTGCCCGGCTATTGACCACACACTCGTGTCGGAAAAAAGAGTAGTAGAAAAAGACTTTACAACGACCAAGAAGAAAACACATTTATTATAAAACAGCTCATACAAATTTAAGAGCCCCCGGTTAAATCGGGTAAAGAAATTTTTAACAAACAAAGTTTTTAACAAGAAATATAATGTTTGGTGGAACCGAACAAAAATTTAAAATTGAAAAAAGTTGAGCATGAAAGCGACTTAGTTGATTAATGTGCTCGGTGTTGATGACGTGGTCCGAGCTTGCGGCGAGTCGTGGTCCCAGCCCCCAAGCCGGTCCCGAGGTGCCCGGGCGGAGAGCTCGGCTTAATGAAGTGGCGATGCAACACGGTCGATGTGATGACGCGAAGCCCCAGGTCCAGTCGAGGAGACGAAAGTGGTCGGCTGGTGACGCCAAAGTCCCTAGAGCAGCTTGATGAAGAGATGGAGAAGCCCCCGGTCTAGCCAGGGTGTTGGAGCAGATCGGCGGAGAGATGCTGGAGCCTCCATGTCAGCCGACGTGTTAAACCAGGTCGGTGTGGTGGTTATTGGCTTGAAGAAAAGGCGGCACGTCGGTGCTAACGCAGGTCAAAATTTGTGACGCGGTTGATGCCAGCTTGATGAAGTGACCGCACGGCGATTCCGGTGTGCCAGCCCCGTGCAATCCGTGAGGCGACGATGCCAAACTCTTGGTCGGGTTTCCGAACTCTTGGTTGGCTTGCCGAGGTGATGAATCTAAAGAGGTTGACCTCGGCTCGACAAAGCGACGATCTAGCGCAGGTCGGCAGCCGTGGAGCAATGTTGTCGGGCCGGTTTGACAATGGCACGACGGTGAAAATCGCCTCAAAAAAGACTTAAAATTTGTGGGCACGTGTTTGAGAACAACACAATACCCTAGAAAAAAAATTCCTTCAAGAAGGATGTCCAATATCCCGTTCACGAAGAAAGATGAATTCGGGTCGGATTCGTTTTCGTGCAGGAAACAGATCCGAAAATTGACGCACTTATCGGGCCGTTCCCGGAGTTTGAACGGTCGGATCGAGCTGAAATTTTGAGAGCTTGTCGATGCAGGAATTCCGCAGCGGATCAACGGTTGGATCTTCCAAAGGATGAACGAGCTGGGCGCTGGAATCCTCGCTCTAAAGTCGTCTAGATTCACGTCCAGATTTGACAGGGCTCCGGTATATTGTAGATCGCCGGAGATTCCTCCACCGGAACGCGACGAAATTTTGCAGGGTTGTTCTAGACTCAATGCCGCACTATTCCACCAAAGCAATCGTCAATGTGACACTCGAGGAGGCGGGGCGGACGAACACGAATTCGCTGTCCAGAAAAACTGCATGATCCCGTGAGGGCAATGTTGACGTTGAGCCTCCGAGCACCATGGAGGAATCTTCCATGATCTTGGTTGAGATTGGAGTTAATGTTGATGAAGACACCCGTCCGATCTAGATGATCCGACGTGGCGCGCAGTCCTCGGCCTGGCCGAGGTGACCAGTTAAGCCGGCGACGAAGATGCCGACGTTGACGATGTAGCTCGGTTCCGACGCGTAGATCGTGATTGAGCCAATCTAAATTCCCATCGCACCGTGGCGACTACCCAGCAGGCTCTAAATGAAAGCACCAATGTCGGTTCTGAATCCGGCATATCTCGTAGTAGGGGTCCTAAGATAGGCGTCTTGGAGCGATGGTAACATGGACACAGGATTTTACCCAGGTTCGGGCTCTCTCGAGGAGATAATACCCTACGTCCTGCTTTTGATTGTATTCATATGGGGATAGTACATAGTACAGGTATCTACCACGAGATTGTTGTAATGAATATGAGATTGAGATCGTCTATTGACTAGCCTGGCCTCGGTTTATATAATGCACCGTAGGCCTAGGGTTTAGAGGAGTCCTTGTCTTGTGCGCCAAGTCTTGTGGAATCTCCCTTGTATGCATCATGGGCTCTCCAAACTGGCCCATTAGAGAATCGCCCTGGGGGTCCTCGGCCCAACCCACTGGTCGGAAGACGACGTGGTGAGTACCCCCTAGTCCAGGACACCGTCAACCATGAGGGCCCGTCCACCGTTCTATTGAGGAGTGTTGCGCCGTGCGCTGGTCGAGGAGTGTTACGGGTGTTGTGCCCAACGCTGATCTTGGCCACCGCCGCCGCGGTCTTAAGCGGCCGTGTCAAGGTACGCCCTGGTCAGGGCACTGCCTCTGCCGGTTCGTCGCGCGGAGGACGTCAGTTCCTGATAATCAAGAATAAAGATTAGGTACAAATCGCACTAGCACATGATGTCTCATATCAATTAGCAGATTAAAATATCCTTTGGTTGTGTTGGTGCGATTCTTCGTTGATTTGGTCGTTCGGGTGTTGCTCCAAAGTGTTGATTCCGACGGAATAGTTGATTTGCTATTTATCTTCTTGATGGCCCCATCTGCGAAGCGATCCGTCATCTCTTCCGGCCAAATTGCTCGATTGGAGAGCAGAGTGCATGATAACGTGTTAGAGTAAAACGAGATTGAATGAAAGTGAATGGACCATTAGTCTTGTTTCTATTGATTCTCAAGTATATATACATATGGAAGAGGTGGGAAGAAGAGGTGTCTGTTCGGAGGCATCCCTTCAGAACAGGTGCCTGTTGGCATATAGACAGAGAGAAAAGAAGAGGTGTCTGTTTGGAGGCATCCCTACAGAACAGGTGCCTGTTGGGAATAGAGAGAGAGAAGAGACATGACTGTTCAGGGTTGGACACACCCTTTGCTAATGACTGTTCGTTAATTAGCATGTGCTAATTAACAATAGACATGTGCTAATTAATTCCTAAAACTCCCCTTGTACAACACCGCTCCTTGAATGTTTCATCGTTGAAAGCTTCTTGTATATAGATCTTCCATCGTGAGAAATCTTCCATGTAATCTTGAGAGTCTCCCCCAAAAACCCCGTGGGAAAAATATGAGGAGAATAGAGTAGATATGTTGCTAAAACTCCTTTAAACCCAATGGGAAAAAATAATAAGGAGAAAAGGTGCAACATATAATGATTATTGTCTCTTTGATAACTCAAATGAGAAAACCTTTGAAGAAGGAGAAAACTCATTGTTGAGTTTAGAAACAAAAAGTATGTCTTGAGTACTCCCTTAAAAACCCCGGTGGGGAAAATAGAAAGTATGACATATGATCTTTGAGAAGATACTAACTCATTAAACTGTTATGAGAAACTTTCAGAGAAAACTCATAAGGAAAACAGTGCGATTTGATATGCCATTGAAAACTCCTTTAAAAACCCAGTGGAAAAAATATAAGGAGAAAATGATATGGCATATATGGAAACTTGTGTTTATATTGTCTCGTTAAAAATCTTTTATGAGAAACCATTAGGGGAAAACTCATGAAGGGAAAAAGAGTACAATATATGCAATCTGATGATTGTTACAGGTTATAATTTGGGAGATTACTCCCCCTGAACTTTGCAAATATAGAGGATGTCTCATACCAATTCCATTGACATGAACATGACATTGTGAGTAATTTGTTGGATTTGCACCGTATTTTGTTTGCAAATATTTCCTCACTTTTCTATAATCCATGAGGATAAGTAATTTTCGAGCAATGTGCTTTTTGATATTGCTCTTCATATAACCTGTAGGTATTGAGTAACACAAGTGGAAGCATCTTGTAAATCAAGTTATGTGATTCTGATGAATCTCAACCACATGATTCTGAGTGTGGTTAATCATTCTGCTAAGCCATGCATATTTTGCAATGCTTGTAGATAAAGCAATTATGTCAGAATGATAAGTGGAAATAACCATTAAAGTTCATTTAGATGACTTCCATATGAAGGCTATTCAGCAAATTTAGTCATTGATATGGCGTCATTGGGATCAAATAAAGAGCCAATATCATTATATCATATCATGGCCATATCTTGTATTTCCTGATGGAAATATCCAAGATTTGTTGAAAGCTTCAGATATAAGATGATATTCCTTATATCAACCATATACCTTTTGTTGGCGGTTGCACTCTAAATCAAGATAGCAAATATAGTGTCAGGCCTGACATATTTTGCAATTATATGAGTGCTTTGACATTAATGGGATATAGAACTTCAGGTCCTAGTATCACTTCATCATCACCCCTAGGTATGAATGGATTTGTACCTTATGAAAGGTAGTATGACCATACATGTTTTTGTTGTGATAATATATCCGCACTGAACTTCTCGTATATGTTTTGGATATATGTAGACTGATACGTATTCTTGATAGAATGCTCAAGTTGTAAACTTAAGCTAAATTTGGTCGAATCCAAATTTTCTGTCTTGAGATGATTTTGTGTATGTTTATGTCTTGTAGAGACATTGATGACAAAACCACCGATATACACTGAGGTGATGTAAGGAAATCAAATTTTGTGATTCCTTTATTAACACATAAAAAATCATCATCCTTTAATTAATCATTTGAAGAAGGAACTCATCTAGTCGGTAGTACCATATGATTTCCGACTATTTCGAGCCATAGAGTGACTTTTGAAGTTTTACACAAATATGTTGCGATTTATTTTGGATTCGGAATTGTAAGCCCTTCAGGGACTTCGTTATAGATTTCCGAAATGAGTGACTCATATGAGTATGTAGCCACTGGATCCATTAACTGCATGGATAATATTATTTGTACTGCCAATGATCGTTATTATCGAAACATAATTCCACTCATACCAAGAGGGTATGTTACATCATAATTTGATGTCGGGTCTCTGCGTGAACCCTTTTGCTACAAGCCTCGCTTTCTCACCACCTCATTGACTTTGTCTATGAACGAGAAGTTTTTAGTATTCCTTATGGGAGATACTTATGAGTAGTAGGTATTACTGCGGTAAATACCACTCTTTGTTGAGCGAGTGATATTCTTCATTACTTGCTTCCTTTTATGTGAACCAATATGAGTGCAAAAGGCACTCTACCATGGATTTTGGTTCAGGACCCAAAAGGTTTTAGCAATTTAGAGAAGAAATATATGTCGACAAATGTAGTCTTTATTTTATATGATTATGTGAAATCGATGAAAATTGTGGAAATGTAATTACTCCTTTTAACTCCTTGTGATTTCCTACAACAATGGAGTCAAGGTGTTTCGATGTCCCGACACCAAAAAACATTTATGCCGGGCTTTGAATGATGAGCATCCGGTGAGGTGTCTTTCAACTTGATGTTGAATTACATTTATCGGTTGAGGATTTGATTTCCTCTTTTTCCGCGGAAGCATATGCGAGATTACATCTCGTGTGATCAGATTTCTCCCCCTGTTGCTCTCATTTCGGGAGAAGAGTGATTTATCAGGTACCTCCACTCTTTCTGACACTTTACTGCAGGAATATAAAATTGAGTGACATCTTTGTCATCAGTAAATGTATGTGGCAGATTTGCAATGAGTTGCAAATATGTGATTCTAAACTTCTAGTTCAGATTATTTGAGTACGTGGATATAAGGACTGAATGTCAATAACATTTCTATTTTATTTCTCAGCATTATTTGTGGTACTTATCTCCCCCTAATGTCGGAAATGTCCTTATTGCTGATGCAATCAGCATACGGGCTATGAATAATTTTGATTGACGGATAAAGTGGTATTCCTCACACAGATCCCTAATTTTCTGTGAGGGCCCATTGATGTACGCTGGAGTGGTGATATCGGTATGTAACCAAATTATCGCAGATACAAAATACTTTGTTGATTTCCACGTAATTACTACAAGGGGAAAGTAGTATGCTATGCAGTTGGTATGATTTATATCATACTTACGATGTGTAATGCCGTATTTGTCTAGCAAGAGGCTAGTAAATTACAATTCTATAAGTTTGGTCATGTTATTAATTTCACTATCTTTGATAAGATATTTAACTAAACCATTCTGGGTATGTACATAAAGTATTATATATAATCAGACATTGCTTGTGAAATGAGTTCAATGAAGTTGTCCATTCTAATGGATTTATCCCTTGTTTAGGATAATTTGCTCTTACTTTGAGAAGTTGAGCAATTAATTTAGTTATATCATTCATGGTTTTATGTGACAAGAAACACACTTGAAATCACTTTATAAATGTTTCTATGAGTACCATGAAGTATCTTATTAAACCCAGATAATGGTTGAGTCCACATATGTCTTTTGAATGTGTTCAAAGGAAGAATGAGTGGCTCATTTGGAATTTTAAGGTGAGAGATCCTTAAAACTTATTTCCCCTATGGCACATGAGGTGCAATAAAATCTGATGATTGGGAAATATTGTAACTTGAAAAGTTGTGACCAACAGAATTGCCAATATTTTTTTCTAATCAACCCCAAACCAAGATTGTAAGGCTTAAAGACAAATATTTTGTAAGATTTATAAAATTATTTTGTACGCAACAAAACTGAGTATGAATTGATTCATACATTCAAAATTTAGCAAATATAATGTCCGGAAAATAGGATATTGGACATCGTACTACTTTTAGTAGCACAAGTATAGGCGAAAGATATTTTGGGAATAATTAGGAGATTACATGAGGTCTCCAATATTACTATTTTTATTACGCAAACATATCAACAGTGCAAAGGAATTAACCATCCTTTTATTGCACTAGACCATTAGTTCTTCTTCTGATGAAGATTTGAGAACAATCATTTACCAGAATATTTTCTGGTTGTAAGTTTGCAAATTTTCAAATTTATCCCAATGAACTATTTGACTTTTTAACAAATTTGTGGTGTTGTTTGACCATATGTTTGAGGGTTTGGTGAACATAGGTCTGATATTTTCATAACCACACATTGAGAAACTTGAGAGTTGTCTTTGTGATCGTTTGAAAACGGTCTATTCCCTATTTAGAGGTAATTTTACCTTTGGTTGTCTTTTAGCCGCGACTTTACTTTGAAGTCCTCATGGTTCTATTTTGTTACCACTAACTTGCTTAATATACTAAGCACTAGCAAGAATTTCAAATAATGGTATAGCACCCGTTGGGTGAATCTGATGATTTATATGAAATTCCATGTTTCTTCATCATGAAAATGGTAGAACTATCATAAGAAGATGTAAAGTGTATTGAGGGGTTTTCAACTGGATCTGCATATGAAAATATTTCATCATGAGATCTCAACTTAAAGTTGATTAGGTGACTAAATTGTGAGATGCGATAGACTTGAGGTCTTGGAAAATGAATGGGTGATCATTCATGATGTGATCGATCATGGCAGCATGTTTCTCTTAGGGAAATATTCAAGGTGAATAAATATTTATCAATCATGTACTTAGTTTGAGAACTAAGTGAAGTTGGTGACATATAAAATGCATATATTTGCGTAATTCTCCATGACTTATTCAAGCAAAATTTTAGAATAGCTGATGCTTTATAACCATATGTGTAGACCTCAATTTATATAGGATAACACTCTGAAGATAATCACCGGATGCGGTGTAGATCTCGCAGTAATAGAAAACATCGTCTGACTTTTATCAGTAGATGTTCTTATCTCTATTATCTTATGTTATGCTATATTTAAGAAAATCACTTTGAAGGTAATCATATGTCAAAGTGACAAGATGTAGACCTTGCAGTAATAGTGGATAGTCTGTAAAAATTTACAGTAGATGCCAGTATTACCTTATGATATTCTGAGGTAGTCACATCAAATATTAATATTTGGAAGATCACGTTGAAGGTAGCCATCTTGCCAAAATGGCAAGACGTAGACCTCGCAGTATTGGTAGATAATCTGCAAATTGTGCAGTAGATGCCACCATTACCTTGTGATTCACAAACAAATTTGGATGCCATCATATTAAGTATGACATTACGTAATCCTTGTTTTGAATTACAATAAGATTTGCAAAAATTAAAATCAATTGCAAAAATATAGGTGTTCTCCTAAAACGCATGCCTTAGGAAATGTTTGTGGCAAAGATATATATATCGTCTTAAATTCCGAAGGAATAAATGTACGCAAAATATTCTTTTGCATTAGTATTACTGTGGTAATACATGCAAATGCAAATCATATTCATTGCTGATGCAATCTATGATGACTAAATGCTGTTATACGCCACAATTACCTAAGGATCTAATTTAGCCAGAGGGCTTAAAACGTGGCAACACAAATCTGAGGATTAATACATAGGCAATTTCGTACACTGATGCACTGAAGGCTATACTCCCAAAATCCTATATACTAATCTGCAAAGTACGTCAAGCCTGGGGGCCTAGTAGTGTATAGAAACTGAAGTACTATTGCGCGAATGCGAACGAATTAGAGGACTGTGTGGTTTTGACCGAAGAGATAAGGTCACCATCGCTATCCTTTGTGGGGAGAATATATAGTGCTACGGGAGCACCCGTGCAACCTCGGCCGTCGATCTAAGATTGAATGGGCAGCATTCCGGGATGTGGATCAAAGCGTCATTTCGGGAATGTTTGGGGATTTTTTTTGCAAAACATTCATGCTGGATTTGTCTTTTTTGTCTCTCAATGTGTATTGCGAGTTTTTATTTCAAACTTTTAGGGATTGTACATTCATGTGATGTTAACATCCATAAATTTTTTCAGAATTTTTTAAATATATAAATGTGCATTTTAAAAATTGGGAGCACCTAATGTGAGGTGCTCCTGTAGAACCAGATATCCACCCATCCTTTGTGTGGTTACGAATCAATCTAGTATTTGATTGGTTCGGTTGTACATGGAGACACCAGCGTCGTGAGCCTGGGGCGACGCCGGAGGGCGCTACCCTGCGCCGGGTGCCCCGTACTAGAGGGTTGACGTTTGTCGTCCGCACATCACGCGCCTGCCGAGGCCGCCGGGCTGCGCGCCGCCGACATTGAAGGTCGGGGCCATCCTCCGGCCAGAGGACTCAGGCGAGCGTGGGGGTGCAGGACCGAGTCGGGCACCGCTGCGCCGTTGCCGCGCTGTATCAGGAGAAGCGGCATCAGAGCCGAAGGCCGTCCTCTTGCCGTGCTCTCCTGCCGCCGTCTGTAGAAAGGGTCGAGGCTACGTCGTTGTGACGTGCACTGGACGGCGGTACTGCTAAGAGAGTTAGACGGAGCCGCCGTTCCAGTCGCCCGCCGCGCCGTTGGCCGCGCCTGTGGATGCGTCGCGGGGCTGCAAGGGAACTGAAGGAACAGCCGAGTACAACGCCGACCACGAGGGCCCGTCCACCGTTCTATTGAGGAGTGTTGCGCCGTGTGCTGGTCGAGGAGTGTTGCGGGTGTTGTGCCCTGCGCTGATCTTGGCCACCGCCGCCGCGGTCTTAAGCGGCCGTGTCAAGGTACGCTCTGGTCAGGGCACTGCCTCTGCCGGTTCGTCGCGTGGAGGACGTCAATTCCTGATAATCAAGAATAATGATTAGGTACAAAACACACTAGCACATGATGTCTCATATCAATTAGCAGATTAAAATATCCTTTGGTCGTGTTGGTGCGATTCTTCGTTGATTTGGTCGTTCGGGTGTTGCTCCAAAGTGTTGATTCCGACGGAATAGTTGATTTGCTGTTTATCTTCTTGATGGCCCCATCTGCGATGCGATCCGTCATCTCTTCCGGCCAAATTGCTCGATTGGAGAGCAGAGTGCATGATAACGTGTTAGAGTAAAACGGGATTGAATAAAAGTGAATGGACCATTAGTCTTGTTTCTATTGATTCTCAAGTATATATACATATGGAAGAGGTGGGAAGAAGAGGTGTCTGTTCGGAGGCATCCCTTTAGAACAGGTGCCTGTTGGCATATAGACAGAGAGAAAAGAAGAGGTGTCTGTTTGGAGACATCCCTCCAGAACAGGTGCTTGTTGGCAATAGAGAGAGAAGAGACATGACTGTTCGGGGTTTGACACACCCTTTGCTAATGACTGTTCGTTAATTAGCATGTGCTAATTAACAATAGACATGTGCTAATTAATTCCTAACAGTTTTATTGATGACGATGAAGGGGCGATGCGGATCTACGTGGCGGCGAGCGAGTGAAGGGACAATTGGCAATATATATGGCTTTTGGAGCAAAACGTAGTCAACTTTGCCGCCGCTTTGTAGGCAGCGGCTCTGGCCCGCGCGAATATGCCCACCATGGAAAGACAAATAAGGTAGTTTCGAAAAAAAGGAAAAGGACAAATAAGGTGACGCCCACGAATGTGCCGTTTCGACTTTTTTTATTAACAAAAATCAGTCCGGGAACATCGATGTGGGAGCCGACCATCCAACGCGAGCTATCTGCATACATTTCAAGCCGGATTTCAACAAACCGGAGACTTTTCATACAAGCAAGAGCGCATTCATTGCATTTCAGACATTTTTCATTAAAATGACCGTGCCTAAACCTAGTACGCCCGTCGTCCAGGGGCGAAGCCAACGAAAATAATCACCGGGGTCATCTTCATAGACTATAAGGGTTGAACACTAACTTCTCTTCAATAAGGTGAACATTTAGTACTAGCGTTACCTAATTTCATTGGGATCAATTGACCCCAATGCTACAGTGCTAGCTTCGCCCATGCCTTCGTTCAAGTCCTTGTTGTTCCCTTCTGGCGACGAGTCCTTCATCTGTCGTCTCCATGAGCGGCGGGGATAATACCCGTGAAGTGAAGGTGCGGTTGCCGACGAGGAAGAGTAGACATGGGAGACGGACAGACCCACTTGGGACTCGAGGCCCCACTGCCTCCCACTTGTCGGATCTGTGACCTGTCCGTTGGCGGTGGACGTGAGATTGATGATGGACGTGGACGGGCCGGCGCTATCCTCCTACAACATGCACCCCCGAAAGATCAGCAGCGGCGCATAGGACGCGCAACTAGTGGCATTCTCGTACTCGATAGCCTGCGCCGCCTCGGCGTCCAATTGCGCTGGCTCCGCGTTGTGAACTAGTGGCATTCAAGTTGA
The DNA here is from genome assembly GCA_039707655.1 of Elymus sibiricus. Lineage (NCBI taxonomy): Eukaryota > Viridiplantae > Streptophyta > Magnoliopsida > Poales > Poaceae > Elymus > Elymus sibiricus. The sequence goes on along the minus strand of CM077667.1, from coordinate 35,831,547 downwards.
TCAATAGAACATCCCATTGTCACCACGGATATCCCATCGCAAGACATACATCAAGTGTTCTCAAATCCTTAAAGACTCAATCCGATAAGAAAACTTCAAAGGGAAAACTCAATTCATCACAAGAAGATAGAGAGGGGAAAACTCCATATGATTCATCTATATCAATAAGGCTCGCGGTACATCAAGATCGTGTCATCTCAAGAGCACGAGAGAGAGAGATCAAACACATAGCTACTGGTACATACCCTCAGCCCCGAGGGTGAAATACTCCCTCCTCGTCATGGAGACCGCCGGGATGATGAAGATGGCCTCCGGTGATGGTTTCCCCCTCCGGCAGGGTGCCGGAATGGGCTCCCGATTGGTTTTTCGTGGCTACGGAGGCTTGCGGCGACGGAACTCCCGATCTAGGTTTCTTTCTGGGGGTTTTGGGATTTATAGGAATTTTTGGCGTCGGTCTCACGTCAAGGGAGGCCACGAGGGACCCACAAGCCAGGGGGGCGTGCCCTAGGGGGGCGCCCCCCTGGCTTGTGGCCAGGTGGTGGACCCCCTCCGGTTGATTCTTTCGCCAGTATTTTTTATATTTTCCAAAAATATTCTACGTAAATTTTCATCCCATTCCAAGAACTTTTATTTCTGCACAAAAACAACACCACGGTAGTTCTGCTGAAAACAATGTCAGTCTGGATTAGTTCTAATAAAAATCATACCAAAATCATATAAAATTATTGTAAACATGGCATGAATACTTCATAAATTATAGATACGTTGGAGACGTATCAGCATCCCCAAGCTTAATTCCTGCTCGTCCTCGAGTAGGTAAATGATAAAAGAAATAATTTATGAAGTGTGAATGCTAGCAAGTGCACAAGTTTGATCAATGATAATTCCAATCACTTTTTCTAGCATCAATATAAACCATAAACAGTAGCTCATCTCATAAAACTTCTCATGATCAAGTAACAAGCTATTCACATGTTAAAGTGTAGACCAGAAAGTTTCTTGAAAACTAACAAACCATATTCCTAGTCATCGAACAATTGCAATCCATCTTATTTTCAGGAAGGGTCTATGTAAGAGCTTTATTTAGCAAATTCCACATACTCAACTATCATATAGTCTTTCATGATTATTGACACTCAAAGCATATTTTTAGAACAAATAGCATCCATCGAACACAGAGAAAGATAGGGGCTTAATGTTTCGCCTCCCAACTTATTTATCATATAGATAATTGTCAACAATAATAATTCATGATCAAATATATTTGACTGGATATATATGTTTGGATCTTTCCCCACCACATGATGCTTGCCAACTAATAGATTGAGGTTGGAATAAGAAGTTGACTCAACATGAATAGTAAATAACATGAAAGTAAATAGACTGGCCCTTCGCAGAGGGAAGCAGGGATTTGCATATGTACCAGAGCTCATTGTTTAAAACAGAGTTGAATATAATTTTGGGAGGTATGCTTTCATTGTCAACATAACAACCAAGAGATTTCACCATCTTTCATGCTAGATACATTATAGGCGGTTCCCAAACAGAATGATAAAGTTTTTACTCCCCCTCCACCAATCAAACACACTCCACGGCGAGCCGAATCCATGGGTACCGTCCATACAAACAACAATCCTGGAGGAGTTTTGTTTCATTATATTTTGATTTGATTTTTGAGCATGGAACTGGGCATCCCGAATACCAGCCACTTTCTCGTGAATGATAGTGAATCAACACATATCGTGAGAATAACCCACCTAGCATGGAAGATACTGACCGCCCCCAGTCGCTACATGAGCGATTCGGGCATACAAAACAGAATATTATTTGAAGGTTTAGAGTTTGGCACATGCAAATTTACTTGGAACGGCAGGTAAATACCGCATATAGGTAGGTATGGTGGACTCTCATGGAAGAAACGTGGCTCAAGGGTTTGGATGCACAAGTAGTATCTCTACTTAGTACGAAGTTTTGGCTAGCAAAAGGTTCTAAACAAGCACCACATGTTAGAGGATCCATAACAATATAACTTCAATGCAAATATACCCAACCATAACTCATTACGTTGTCTTCCTTGTCCAACGTCAACTAATTTGCTCAAGTTTGAAAATAATTAAAGAGCTCACAATCATAGAAGATGTCCAAGATAGTATATTTATATGTGGAATCTCTCTTCCTTCAATATTCTTTCATGAGTTGTTCAAGTGACCAATGCGGTGTTTGCTAACTTTCAATAAATTTTACCACCTATACTTATTATGTGTGAAGTCATTACTCCCCATGGGATAAGTATATGAAGCATATTTAATTTCAGATTTATGATATTCAATTCATTCAACCATTTACTCATAGGATATAAGTGAAGCACAAGAGTAAACATCAAACTACTCACGAAAGATATAAGTGAAGATCAATGAGTAGTCAAACAATTAAGTAGCTATGTGAGGACTCTCTCTCAATAAAGATTTTCAGATCTGAGTATTTTGTTTAAACAGCAAGAAAAATAAAAATAACACTCCAAGAATAGCACACATCATGTGGACGAATAAAACTTTAGGCACAACATAGGCTAACCGATAATTGTTGATGAAGAGAGGTGGGATGCGTAGCATCCCCAAGCTTAGATGCTTGAGACTTCTTTGAAATATTTACTTGGGGTACCTTGGGCATCCCCAAGCTTGAGCTTTTGTATCTCGTTCAATCCTCTCATATCATGGTTTCACCTATTCTCAAAAACTTCATCCACACAAAACTCGAAAAGAACTCGTGAGATAGGTTGGCACACATAAGAATAAATCAACACTTCATGTACTGCCAAGACAAGTTGCATAATAATTTCCAAACATTGTATACTTCATACTATCATTTCCAAAATTTATATCTACCAATATAGGCTATGGAAACTATAGGATAAGTAGATAACAAAACTATGACAGCAATCTGTCCAAACAGAATAGTCTGTAGCAATTTATGTAAATAGTGTACTTCTGCAACTCACACAATTATGAAAATTTAGGACATGCTAAGTAATTTATATGAAAACACTGTGTAAAAATTTCAGAAACTTTCCACGTTCCAGTAAAATATGAAAATTCAAACACTACAGCAAAAGTTTCTGTTTTTTACACAGCACACATCAAACATGCAATGCAAGCATCCTAAGGCAATTCTTGGAACTTTTTTATTGAAAAACAAGATTATAAATAACTCCTAACAGAGAACAACAAAATAATATGATGATCCAAGCAAAGCACATATTATGTGACGAATAAAAATATAGCTCCAAGTAAGATATACCGATAGTGTTGAAGACGAAAGAGGGGATGCCTTCCGGGGCATCCCCAAGCTTAGGCACTTGAGTCTTCCTTGGATATTACCTTGGGGGTGCCTTGGGCATCCCCAAGCTTAGGTTCTTGTCACTCCTTATTCTCCTCATATCGGTGTCTCACCCAAAACTTGAAAACTTCAATCACATAAAACTTAACGGAACTTCGTGAGATGGGTTAGTATAATAGAGGCAGATCATTCACTTAGGTACTGTCAAGAAAAGATTCATAATTGTTCCCACATGATACCTACTGTATTCTATCATTCCCATAATTTATACCGCTAAATATAAGCTATGGAAACACTAAAACAAGCAAACTATGCATGCAAAACAGAATCTGTCAAAAACAGAACAGTGTGTGAAGATCTGTAGTGTAACCATACCTCCTTGTCTCTAAAAATTCTGAAAAATTAGGACAACCTGAAGAATTTGTATATCAAGACTGTGTAAAAATTTCAGATCATTATCACTCTCCAGTAAAAATGAAAAATCCTATACTGGAGTCAAAAGTTTCTGTTTTGGTTCAGCATCAATTCTACTCATCTTGTGAGTCATCCCAAAGGCTTTACTTGGCACTTTATTGAAATAAAAAACACAAAACATGATTAATACAGTAGCTTAATCATGTGAACACACTAAAACAGAAAGTAAAAGTGTTGGGTTGTCTCCCAACAAGCGCTTTTCTTGAATGCCTTTTAGCTAGGCATGATGATTTCAATGATGCTCATATAAGAATAGTAGTTGAAACATGGAAGAGAGCATCATGAAGATCATGACAAGCACATTTAAGCCTAACCCACTTCCTATGCATAGGGATTTTGTGAGCAAACAATTTATGGGAGCAAGAATCAACTAGCATAGGAAGGCAAAACAAGCATAACTTCAAAACTTTGAACACATAGAGAGGAAACTTGATATTATTGCAATATGTAGAAGCATAAAATCCTCTCTCATAATAATTTTCAGTAGCATCATGAACGAATTCAACAATATAACCAGCACATAAAGCATTCTTTTCATGATCCACAAGCATAGAAAATTTGTCACTCTCCACATAAGCAATTTTCTTCTCATGACTAATAGTGGGAGTATCGTAAAAGAATTGAATACTACAAATTGGTTCCACATTAAAAGAGTAATATTCAGTAAAAGGATATTCATAATTATGACAAGTATCATAGTAGTAATCATCACTATTTTTCATCGCATAAGTATCATCACAATAATCATCATAAGTAGGAGGCATGCAATCATTATAACAAATTTGATCATTCAAAGTAGGGGGAATACAAAGATCATCTTCATTAAGCATAGCATCCCCAAGCTTGGGACAAACATTAATTGCAGCAAGTAAATTCTCAAACATGTCATTTTCATCAAACATAGCATCCCCAAGCTTGTGGCTTTGTATATCATAAACATAATCACTCTCATCATTAATAGTATGAATAGCACCAATAGTATAGCAATTATTATCATCATCCTCCAAGTTGGTGCCATAAATATTTTCAAGATTATAAGAAGTATCATTATCTTCCCAATCATAATTATCACAAGAAGCAATAGGCATAACAAAATCATCCTCAAGTGTATCATCTTCCACAACTATCTTTGATTCATTCTCATGAGGCCTATCAATAATGGGAGCAACATTATTTGGGAGAGATACCTCTTTACCTTTACTTTTCCTTCTTTTTTCTTCTTCACCACATTATGTGTGGGTTTATTTAATTCCTCCAAGCTTCTTTTTGAAGAGGTTGGTTGAATAAAAACCTCCTCCTCGTTACCCGATTCATCATAAGAAAAAATAGGAGGATATTGGGAAACCTCTTCCCCTTCATTAGTATTCTCTTCATCTTCTATTTGTTTTCTTGTCTTTAAGTAATTGGCAATATAAGGATTCTCAATGCAATTTACCACGCAATACATATAGATTTCATTTAGATCAAAATCAATCATTTTCATGAGAACCCAAGCTGGAACATCCTTAGTTTTATGTTTCATTTCTTCATACCCCAAAAATAGACTAAGTTCATTATGATGCTCAAGGGTAATGAGGTTATCACAATTTTTGAACACAATTAGATCATGAAATAATTCACATTGGAAATTAAAATGACCACTTTCATTGCAAAGTTCACAAGGACGGCGAGAAATATTAAGTCTTTCAGCACAAACATATAGTCTCTCTTGCAACCATTTAGTTTCTAAATGCTTATGCCTCTTACAAAATCTATCTTCCCTTTTAGGCATGTCTTCACAAACTCTATGCACTCCACAAAAATTGACATGCTTATAAGAAATCTTTTTATCATGACTAGTGCAATCATCATTAGTACTATGGATATTCAAAGAATTCATACTAACAATATTGCAATCATGCTCATCACTCAAAGATTTAGTGCCAAACATTTTAATAACTTCTTCTTCTAACACTTGAGCACAATTTTCCTTTCCATCATTTTCACGAAAGACATTAAAAAAATGAAGCATATGAGGCAACCTCAATTCCATTTTTTTGTAGTTTTCTTTTATAGACTAAACTAGTGATAAAACAAGAAACTAAAAGATTCAATTACAAGATCTAAAGATATACCTTCAAGCACTCACCTCCCCGGCAACGGCGCCAGAAAAGAGCTTGATGTCTACTACACAACCTTCTTCTTGTAGACTCGTGTTGGGCCTCCAAGCGCAGAGTTTTGTAGGACAGTAGCAATTTTCCCTTAAGTGGATGACCTAAGGTTTATCAATCCGTGGGAGGCGTAGGATGAAGATGGTCTCTCTCAAACAATCCTGCAACCAAATAACAAAGAGTCTCTTGTGTCCCCAACACACCCAATACAATGGTAAATTGTATAGGTGCACTAGTTCGGCGAAGAGATGGTGATACAAGTGTAATATGGATGGTAGATATAGGTTTTTGTAATCTGAAAATATAAAAACAGCAAGGTAACTAATGATAAAAGTGAGCACAAACGGTATTGCAATTCTTAGAAACAAGGCCTAGGGTTCATACTTTCGCTAGTGCAATCTCTCAACAATACTAACATACTTGAATCATATGTAAATCCCTCTCGAGCGACAAAGAGTTCACTCCAAAGTCACAAAGAGCGGAGAACTAACGAAGAAATTATTGTAGGGTACGAAACCACCTCAAAGTTATCTTTTCCGATCAATCTTATGATCTATCCCTATAAGTGTCACAAACAGCCCTAGAGTTCGTACTAAAATAACACCTTAAGATACACATCAACCAAAACCCTAATGTCACCTAGATACTCCAATGTCACCACAAGTACCCATGGGCTTGATTATACGATATGCATCACACAATTTTAGATTCATCATGTTCAATCCAACACAAAGAACTTCAAAGAGTGCCCCAAAGTTTCTACCGGAGAGTCAAGACGAAAACATGTGCCAACCCCTATGCATAGATTCCCAAGGTCACGGAACCCGCAAGTTGATCACCAAAACATACATCAAGTTGATCAATAGAACATCCCATTGTCACCACGGATATCCCATCGCAAGACATACATCAAGTGTTCTCAAATCCTTAAAGACTCAATCCGATAAGAAAACTTCAAAGGGAAAACTTAATTCATCACAAGAAGATAGAGAGGGGAAAACTCCATATGATTCATCTATATCGACAAGGCTCGCGGTACATCAAGATCGTGTCATCTCAAGAACACGAGAGAGAGAGATCAAACACATAGCTACTGGTACATACCCTCAGCCCCGAGGGTGAAATACTCCCTCCTCGTCATGGAGACCGCCGGGATGATGAAGATGGCCTCCGGTGATGGTTTCCCCCTCCGGCAGGGTGCCAGAACAGGCTCCCGATTGGTTTTTCATGGCTACAGAGGCTTGCGGCGGCGGAACTCCCGATCTAGGTTTCTTTCTGGGGGTTTTGGGATTTATAGGAATTTTTTGCGTCGGTCTCACGTCAAGGGAGGCCACGAGGGACCCACAAGCCAGAGGGCGCGCCCTAGGGGGGGTGCCCCCCTGGCTTGTGGCCAGGTGGTGGACCCCCTCTGGTTGATTCTTTCGCCAGTATTTTTTATATTTTCCAAAAATATTCTCCGTAAATTTTCATCCAATTCCGAGAACTTTTATTTCTGCACAAAAACAACACCACGGTAGTTCTGCTGAAAACAGCGTCAGTCCGGGTTAGTTCTAATAAAAATCATACCAAAATCATATAAAATTATTGTAAACATGGCATGCATACTTCATAAATTATAGATACGTTGGAGACATATCACGACGTCGTAGAGCGCCCGCTGCTCGGCCACGAAGTTGGGGTTCACCACGGCCTCCTCACTCGCGCGCTCGTCGTAGATTTGGCCCTCCTCCAGCTAGTGCTGCTCGAGGAGGAACGGGTTGTACCGTTGTTCCTCCTACGCCCGTCGGAACAACGACATAGGCATCGGCGTAGGCCGCTCCTCCGACATGGCAGCGATGAAGTGTGCATGCGCCTGCTCCATGGCGAAGCCGGCATATGAACCGACATGGGCTCCGACATTGAGTCATTGTCGAAGCCCGTCTCCATCGTGGGGGTCATCGTCAAAGACCTCGGGGAGCTGCCCGGCATGCCGGCCTCGATCCTCCTGGCACAACGGCTTTGCCAGGCAGCCACCTAGTGCTTCTACTGGGTCGAGAGACTCTCCCACAAAGTGTTCTCGCTCACGGTCATCCAGTGCACGGGAGAAAGATGTGGAGTGGATGCGTTGTGGTATGTTGTGAGCTTGGTGTGGCTGCCTTTAAATAGCGGATTTCGGTGAGACCAGTCCTCTGGGTGCGTCAATGCGCATGTGCCGGAATTGGTTCCTTGCCCGGCTAGCCCGTTTAATGATGGCAGAAGGACGAATGGGCATTGAATGGGCATGGTAGATATCCGACCCGTTGATACGTCTCCAACGTATCGATAAATTATATAGTATTCATGCCATATTTACCCATGCTTACAAAAAAAATTATATTGTTTTGATGCACTTTATATGATTTAATTGGAACTAACACGGACTGACGTTGTTTTTAGAAGAATTACCATGGTGTTGTTTCTGTGCAGAAAATAAAAGTTCTCAGAATTGCCCGAAACTTTTTAACGATTTTTCTAGAGCAAATAAGAAATACTGGAGCGAAGAACCACCGAAGGGGGGCCACCAGGTGCCCCCAAGCCATCAGGGCGCGCCCAAGGGGGTGGTCGCTCCCTGATAGCTTGGGACCACCCCGTGGCTCCGTTTAGCGTGATTCCAATGCTGAAAAATCATATAAATCCCAAAAACCCCAAAAGTTAACCTAGAACTTTCGTTTCGCCGCCGTAAGCCTCTGTACCGAAGAAATCTCATCCGGAACCATGTTCCGGCACCCTGCCGGAGGGGGCATTCATCACCGGAGGCCATCTTCATCATCCCGGCGGTCTCCATGATGAAGAGGGAGTACTTCACCCTCGGGGCTGAGAGTATGTACCAGTAGCTATGTGATTGATCTCTCTCTCGTGTTCTTAAGATGTCACGATCTTGATGTATCATGAGTTTTGTTGATATAGTTGAATCATATGGTGTTCTTCCCTTGCTATCTTGATGTGATGAATTGAATCTTTCCCTTTGAGGTTTTGTTATGTCGGATTGAATATCGGATTTGAGATCACTTGATGTATGTCTTGCATGTGGATACTTGTGGTGACAATGGGGTGTTCTATTGATTCACTTGATATATGTTTTGGTACTCAACTTGCGGATTCCCGTGGTGACAATGGGGTAATCTATGCATATGGGTTGACACGTTCTTGTCCTACTTTCTCCGATAGAAATCTTGGGGACTCTTTGAAGTTCTTTGTGTTGGATTGAATATGATGGATCTAAAATTATTTGATGCATGTCGAATAATTAACCCACGAATACTTGTGGTGACATTGGAGTATCTAGGTGACATTAGGGTTGATTGATGCGTATCATATGGCGTTATTTTAGTACGAACTCTAGGGCTGTTTGTGACACTTATAGGAATAGCCCAATAGATTGATCGGAAAGGATAACTTTGAGGTGGTTCTACTACCTACAATAATTTCATCTTATGTTCTCTGATAGATGTGAACTTTGGAATGATTATTTGTCGCACGTTGATGGATGATCATATGATTCATATTATTTGCCGCGCCTGAGGATGCGTCGTGGGGCTGCAAGGGAACTGAAGGAACAGCCGAGTACAACGCCGACCATTGTCGGTTCTGAATCCGGCATATCTCGTAGTAGGGGTCCTAAGCTAGGCGTCTTGGAGCGATGGTAACATGGACACAGGATTTTACCCAGGTTCGGGCTCTCTCGAGGAGATAATACCCTACGTCCACCTTTTGATTGTATTCATATGGGGATGGTACATAGTACAGGTATCTACCACGAGATTGTTGTAATGAATATGAGATTGAGATCGTCTATTGACTAGCCTAGCCTCGGTTTATATAATGCACCGTAGGCCTAGGGTTTAGAGGAGTCCTTGTCTTGTGCGCCAAGTCTTGTGGAATCTCCCTTGTATGCATCATGGGCTCTCCGAACTGGTCCATTAGTGAATCGCCCTGGGGGTCCTCGGCCCGACCCACTGGTCGGGAGACGACGTGGTGAGTACCCCCTAGTCCAGGACACCGTCAGTAGCCCCCTGAACCGGTCTTCAAGTTGGGGACGCTCCTCGGTTCTTCCGAACTGTTCTTCATCTTCAGCCGTCGGTCTTGAAAACTGGTTCAACAAATCTTCCCATCTCCGATCTTGAGGATCGCCGAGGTGTATCTAAAGAGTTCACACGTCGGGCATCCGAGGAGCCCCTTTAAGTTCTCGGCCATTATCAATGCCTTGTTATTTTTTATGCCACATCTCGGGTTTTAAGTGCTTCCTGTGTGGCGGTGTCCTCTTGCGTCCAAGCTCCAATGCCGAACTGCATCCGAGGTGTCCTCTTGCGTCCGAGCTCCAATGCCGAACTGTATCCGAGGTATCATAGATTACCTTGGTCTCTGAAAATTTGAAGGAGAAATCCGAGCTTAAATGCTGGAATAGAATTTTATGGAGCCAGCCATTCGCATCTGAGCTTTATGTCGGACTGCTTCCGAGCTCCAACGCCGGACTGCATTCAAGCTCCAATGATGATCAGCGTCCGAGGTCTCATAAATTACCTCGGTATTTTTGAAAAATGAAGGAATTCAGCCGAGCTTAATGCCGAAAATGCCCTCTATGGAGCCAGCCACTTGCGCCCGAGCTTTATGCCGGACTGCTTCCGAGGTGGTGCACCACCCCGACCGTAGGCTGATTTTTTGTGGATATTTTCGATTGGTGCAATTTATTCTCTGCCGAGATATATAGCCAGAAGCCCGCAAGGTGCGTGTCGGTCTAAAACCCATGATGCACCTGAAGGATAAAAGAAAACCACTAATCCCAATAGCCCCTGGGACTTAGGTCGATTTGCAAAATTGGCCTAAGGATCAAGTCCTTGCTCGGCAGCAAACTTAGGAACAGAAACGCGGTGCGCCTAGTTTCCCAGACTCAGGTTGGGTGCGGCCAACCAACCCAAGGATCGATTCTCTATGGAAACAGTATTGCACTTTGAATTTGCTGCATTGAATAGGCAGTGCAGTAGCCCCCGAGCCTTAATTTGGGCACGGGTGGTCGAATTAAGGATCGATATTTATGTGACACAAACTTTGTTACGTTTGACACAATTTATGTGTAATGATTCTATGTATCCAAATACTTTACATCATTAATGCTCGGATCCGCATTGTACAAGACTTTGTTGACCGACCATCGGCTTCAACCTCCTCGGCCAGTAGCCGAGGAGTGTTTGTCCTACTTTATAAAGCCTTTATGAGGGCAAAGATTTACGGCAAACAAGGCAATCCGGCCATGTGGTTTTATAAACAAAGGTACGCGGAGAGATATGTTATATTACTATTTAACGTAAGAAACATCTTCTGGGAAAAATAGTTCCTTTATAAGTTCCTTTTCCCAGGCTATCATGTTGACCATGATCGTGAAACCTCAAGTCCGATCAATGTGGGAGGAAAATATTGAGGATTTAGTTCGGGGAAAGTTTCCGAACTCTGTGGTCCTTAGTGAACCTAAATTCTCACTTTCGTCGTTGCCGACCAATTATATTCTTAAGATGGCTAGCTTTCGGCTTCACCCAGTTTGAGGTACTAACACGGATGATCCGGAAGTAACAATCGCAGAGGTGCTCCCTTTACCCCCTAGCCGAACAATCGGGAACGTAGGGGATAAGCACAGGAGCCAGGCAACCCAGCTTGGCCAAAATCTTAAGTCAAATTGATGCATATTTATGGCTTTATAACGATGATTATGGAAGGCAGCACTCGTATATTGAATACAAATGCTTTTATGCTATATGCTATTTTGACTCCTTTGTGACCGTTTATCATTTGAGAGTGGCCCATCGTCGGCTTCTACCCCTTTGTAGATGCTACGCAGGGTGTTTCCGCAGTAACAAGACAACCCTTAGCCGACGTCTCGGTGCCCGGAGGCGGTTGTGTTTGCGGAAACGAGGCAATCAGATATCTAGGCTTTATAACTTTCACTTGGTCATGGGAGCTTAAAGTTTGGGAGACCAGTTACTAGCCCCCGGTTAGTGTTCGGCGTCAGCCGAGGTCAAGCCGTTAACACTCCGGCCAATTTTATGAAAGGGCCGTTGTTTAATACGGTCATCGGATCGCCGACCAGTTTATGCTCATTATGACAGTCAGTTTTCGGCTTTCTCCACTAAGATACTTGACCAGTTAAACCGGAAGTACAATCGCAGTGGTTCTCCCTTTGCACTCCTAGCCGAACAAAGCGGAAACGTAAGGGGTAAGCACAGGAGCCGGGCAATCCAGCTATAGACCGAAGACACAACTCGAAATCAATGCATATAAATGCGAGATACCGAGGACATTTTGCCGAGTACTGCATGGAGTACCTCGGTGTTTGGTGCGTTCGGTACTAACCGCAGACACCCTTTAATATTGCCGATGCGTGAAATGCATCTGGCGTTGTACTGCGAGAGTTATGCTCGGAAAAACAAAAAACTTATGTAAAAAACTTTATGTTTAGATAAAAGAAAATTGTGCCAATCCGAAATTGGTCTAAAATTTAATTTGTGCTTCGGTCATGCTTTAACATGATACATCCGATCTCCGGACTCCAAGCGGGTCAGCCTTTGGCTTCAACCTCCATATCCCGAAGGCGGAGTGTTTCTCCGAGGCTTGTTTAGCGAACTAAACTCGAGCGGCTTTAGAGAGAAACCAGGCTGCCCGGCTATTGACCACACACTCGTGTCGGAAAAAAGAGTAGTAGAAAAAGACTTTACAACGACCAAGAAGAAAACACATTTATTATAAAACAGCTCATACAAATTTAAGAGCCCCCGGTTAAATCGGGTAAAGAAATTTTTAACAAACAAAGTTTTTAACAAGAAATATAATGTTTGGTGGAACCGAACAAAAATTTAAAATTGAAAAAAGTTGAGCATGAAAGCGACTTAGTTGATTAATGTGCTCGGTGTTGATGACGTGGTCCGAGCTTGCGGCGAGTCGTGGTCCCAGCCCCCAAGCCGGTCCCGAGGTGTCCGGGCGGAGAGCTCGGCTTAATGAAGTGGCGATGCAACACGGTCGATGTGATGACGCGAAGCCCCAGGTCCAGTCGAGGAGACGAAAGTGGTCGGCTGGTGACGCCAAAGTCCCTAGAGCAGCTTGATGAAGAGATGGAGAAGCCCCCGGTCTAGCCAGGGTGTTGGAGCAGATCGGCGGAGAGATGCTGGAGCCTCCATGTCAGCCGACGTGTTAAACCAGGTCGGTGTGGTGGTTATTGGTTTGAAGAAAAGGCGGCACGTCAGTGCTAACGCAGGTCAAAATTTGTGACGCGGTTGATGCCAGCTTGATGAAGTGACCGCACGGCGATTCGGGTGTGCCAGCCCCGTGCAATCCGTGAGGCGACGATGCCAAACTCTTGGTCGGGTTTCCGAACTCTTGGTTGGCTTGCCGAGGTGATGAATCTAAAGAGGTTGACCTCGGCTCGACAAAGCGACGATCTTGCGTAGGTCGGCAGCCGTGGAGCAATGTTGTCGGGCCGGTTTGACAATGGCACGACGGTGAAAATCGCCTCAAAAAAGACTTAAAATTTGTGGGCACGTGTTTGAGAACAACACAATACCCTAGAAAAAAAATTCCTTCAAGAAGGATGTCCAATATCCCGTTCACGAAGAAAGATGAATTCGGGTCGGATTCGTTTTCGTGCAGGAAACAGATCCGAAAATTGACGCACTTATCGGGCCGTTCCCGGAGTTTGAACGGTCGGATCGAGCTGAAATTTTGAGAGCTTGTCGATGCAGGAATTCCGCAGCGGATCAACGGTTGGATCTTCCAAAGGATGAACGAGCTGGGCGCTGGAATCCTCGCTCTAAAGTCGTCTAGATTCACGTCCAGATTTGACAGGGCTCCGGTATATTGTAGATCGCCGGAGATTCCTCCACCGGAACGCGACGAAATTTTGCAGGGTAGTTCTAGACTCAATTCCGCACAATTCCACCGAAGCAATCGTCAAAGTGACACTCGAGGAGGCGGGGCCGACGAACACGAATTCGCTGTCCAGAAAAGCTGCATGATCGCGTGAGGGCAATGTTGACGTTGAGCCCCCGAGCAGCATGGAGGATTCTTCCATGATCTTGGTTGAGATTGGAGTTAATGTTGATGAAGACACCCGTCCGATCTAGATGATCCGACGTGGCGTGCAGTCCTCGGCCTAGCCGAGGTGACCAGTTAAGCCGGCGACGAAGATGCCGACATTGACGATGTAGCTCGGTTCCGACGCGTAGATCGCGATTGAGCCAATCTGAATTCCCATCGCACCGCGGTGACTACCCAGCAGGCTCTCAATGAAAGCACCAATGTCGGTTCTGAATCCGGCATATCTCGTAGTAGGGGTCCTAAGCTAGGCGTCTTGGAGCGATGGTAACATGGACACATGATTTTACCCAGGTTCGGGCTCTCTCGAAGAGATAATACCCTACGTCCTGCTTTTGATTGTATTCATATGGGGATAGTACATAGTACAGGTATCTATTACGAGATTGTTGTAATGAATATGAGATTGAGATCGTCTATTGACTAGCCTGGCCTCGGTTTATATAATGTACCGTAGGCCTAGGGTTTAGAGGAGTCCTTGTCTTGTGCGCCAAGTCTTGTGGAATCTCCCTTGTATGCATCATGGGCTCTCCAAACTGGCCCATTAGTGAATCGCCCTGGGGTCCTCGGCCCAACCCACTGGTCGGGAGATGACGTGGTGAGTACCCCCTAGTCCAGGACACCGTCAACCATGAGGGCCCGTCCACCGTTCTATTGAGGAGTGTTGCGCCGTGCGCTGGTCGAGGAGTGTTACGGGTGTTGTGCCCAGCGCTGATCTTGGCCACCGCCGCCGCGGTCTTAAGCGGCCGTGTCAAGGTGCGCTCTGGTCAGGGCACTGCCTCTGCCGGTTCGTCGCGCGGAGGACGTCAATTCCTGATAATCAAGAATAAATATTAGGTACAAATCGCACTAGCACATGATGTCTCATATCAATTAGCAGATTAAAATATCCTTTGGTTGTGTTGGTGCGATTCTTCGTTGATTTGGTCGTTCGGGTGTTGCTCCAAAGTGTTGATTCCGACGGAATAGTTGATTTGATATTTATCTTCTTGATGGCCCCATCTGCGAAGCGATCCGTCATCTCTTCCGGCCAAATTGCTCGATTGGAGAGCAGAGTGCATGATAACGTGTTAGAGTAAAACGAGATTGAATGAAAGTGAATGGACCATTAGTCTTGTTTCTATTGATTCTCAAGTATATATACATATGGAAGAGGTGGGAAGAAGAGGTGTCTGTTCGGAGGCATCCCTTCAGAACAGGTGCCTATTGGCATATAGACAGAGAGAAAAGAAGAGGTGTCTGTTTGGAGGCATCCCTCCAGAACAGGTGCCTGTTGGGAATAGAGAGAGAGAAGAGACATGACTGTTCAGGGTTGGACACACCCTTTGCTAATGACTGTTCGTTAATTAGCATGTGCTAATTAACAATAGACATGTGCTAATTAATTCCTAAAACTCCCCTTGTACAACACCGCTCCTTGAATGTTTCATCGTTGAAAGCTTCTTGTATATAGATCTTCCATCGTGAGAAATCTTCCATGTAATCTTGAGAGTCTCCCCCAAAAACCCCATGGGAAAAATATGAGGAGAATAGAGTAGATATGTTGCTAAAACTCCTTTAAACCCAATGGGAAAAAATAATAAGGAGAAAAGGTGCAACATATAATGATTATTGTCTCTTTGATAACTCAAATGAGAAAACCTTTGAAGAAGGAGAAAACTCATTGTTGAGTTTAGAAACAAAAAGTATGTCTTGAGTACTCCCTTAAAAACCTCGGTGGGGAAAATAGAAAGTATAACATATGATCTTTGAGAAGATACTAACTCATGAAACCGTTATGAGAAACTTTCAGAGAAAACTCATAAGGAAAATAGTGCGATTTGATATGCCATTGAAAACTCCTTTAAAAACCCAGTGGAAAAAATATAAGGAGAAAATGATATGGCATATATGGAAACTTGTGTTTATATTGTCTCGTTAAAAACCTTTTATGAGAAACCATTAGGGGAAAACTCATGAAGGGAAAAAGAGTACAATATATGCAATCTGATGATTGTTACAGGTTATAATTTGGGAGATTACTCCCCCCTGAACTTTGCAAATATAGAGGATGTCTCATACCAATTCCATTGACATGAACATGACATTGTGAGTAATTTGTTGGATTTGCACCGTATTTTGTTTGCAAATATTTCCTCACTTTTCTATAATCCATGATGATAAGTAATTTTCGAGCAATGTGCTTTTTGATATTGCTCTTTATATAACCTGTAGGTATTGAGTAACACAAGTGGAAGCATCTTGTAAATCAAGTTATGTGATTCTGATGAATCTCAACCACATGATTCTGAGTGTGGTTAATCATTCTGCTAAGCCATGCATATTTTGCAATGCTTGTAGATAAAGCAATTATGTCAGAATGATAAGTGGAAATAACCATTAAAGTTCATTTAGATGACTTCCATATGAAGGCTATTCAGCAAATTCAGTCATTGATATGGCGTCATTGGGATCAAATAAAGAGCCAATATCATTATATCATATCATGGCCATATCTTGTATTTCCTGATGGAAATATCCAAGATTTGTTGAAAGCTTCAGATATAAGATGATATTCCTTATATCAACCATATACCTTTTGTTGGGGGTTGCACTCTGAATCAAGATAGCAAATATAGTGTCAGGCTTGACATATTTTGCAATTATATGAGTGCTTTGACATTAATGGGATATAGAACTTCAGGTCCTAGTATCACTTCATCATCACCCCTAGGTATGAATGGATTTGTACCTTATGAAAGGTAGTATGACCATACATGTTTTTGTTGTGATAATATATCCGCACTGAACTTCTCGTATATGTTTTGGATATATGTAGACTGATATGTATTCTTGATAGAATGCTCAAGTTGTAAACTTAAGCTAAATTTGGTCGAATCCAAATTTTCTGTCTTGAGATGATTTTGTGTATGTTTATGTCTTGTAGAGACATTGATGACGAAACCACCGATATACACTAAGGTGATGTAAGGAAATCAAATTTTGGGATTGCTTTATTAACACATAAAAAATCATCATCCTTTAATTAATCATTTGAAGAAGGAACTCATCTAGTCGGTAGTACCATATGATTTCCGACTATTTCGAGCCATAGAGTGACTTCTGAAGTTTTACACAAATATGTTGCGATTTATTTTGGATTCGGAATTGTAAGCCCTTCAGGGACTTTGTTATAGATTTCCGAAATGAGTGACTCATATGAGTATGTAGCCACTGGATCCATTAACTGCATAGATAATATTATTTGTACTGCCAATGATCGTTATTATCGAAACATAATTCCACTCATACCAAGAGGGTATGTTACATCATAATTTGATGTCGGGTCTCTGCGTGAACCCTTTTGCTACAAGCCTCGCTTTCTCACCACCTCATTGACTTTGTCTATGAACGAGAAGTTTTTAGTATTCCTTATGGGAGATACTTATGAGTAGTAGGTATTACTGCGGTAAATACCACTATTTGTTGAGCGAGTGATATTCTTCATTACTTGCTTCCTTTTATGTGAACCAATATGAGTGCAAAAGGCACTCTACCATGGATTTTGGTTCAGGGCCCAAAAGGTTTTAGCAATTTAGAGAAGAAATATATGTCGACAAATGTAGTCTTTATTTTATATGATTATGTGAAATCGATGAAAATTGTGGAAATGTAATTATTCCTTTTAACTCCTTGTGATTTCCTACAACAATGGAGTCAAGGTGTTTCGATGTCCCGACACCAAAAAACATTTATGCCGGGCTTTGAATGATGAGCATCCGGTGAGGTGTCTTTCAACTTGATGTTGAATTACATTTATCGGTTGAGGATTTGATTTCCTCTTTTTCCGCGGAAGCATATGCGAGATTACATCTCGTGTGATCAGATTTCGGCCCCTGTTGCTCTCATTTCGGGAGAAGAGTGATTTATCAGGTACCTCCACTCTTTCTGACACTTTACTGCAGGAATATAAAATTGAGTGACATCTTTGTCATCAGTAAATGTATGTGGCAGATTTGCAATGAGTTGCAAATACGTGATTCTAAACTTCTAGTTTAGATTATTTGAGTACGTGGATATAAGGACTGAATGTCAATAACATTTCTATTTTATTTCTCAGCATTATTTGTGGTACTTATCTCCCCCTAATGTCGGAAATGTCCTTATTGCTGATGCGATCAGCATACGGGCTATGAATAATTTTGATTGACGGATAAAGTGGTATTCCTCACACAGATCCCTAATTTTCTGTGAGGGCCCATTGATGTACGCTGGAGTGGTGATATCGGTATGTAACCAAATTATCGCAGATACAAAATACTTTGTTGATTTCCATGTAATTACTACAAGGGGAAAGTAGTATGCTATGCAGTTGGTATGATTTATATCATACTTACGGTGTGTAATGCCGTATTTGTCTAGCAAGAGGCTAGTAAATTACAATTCTATAAGTTTGGTCATGTTATTAATTTCACTATCTTTGATAAGATATTTAACTAAACCATTCTGGGTATGTACATAAAGTATTATATATAATCAGACATTGCTTGTGAAATGAGTTCAATGAAGTTGTCCATTCTAATGGATTTATCCCTTGTTTAGGATAATTTGCTCTTACTTTGAGAAGTTGAGCAATTAATTTAGTTATATCATTCATGGTTTTATGTGACAAGAAACACACTTGAAATCACTTTATAAATGTTTCTATGAGTACCATGAAGTATCTTATTAAACCCAGATAATGGTTGAGTCCACGTATGTCTTTTGAATGTGTTCAAAGGAAGAATGAGTGGCTCATTGGAATTTTAAGGTGAGAGATCCTTAAAACTTATTTCCCCTATGGCACATGAGGTGCAATAAAATCTGATGATTGGGAAATATTGTAACTTGAAAAGTTGTGACCAACAGAATTGCCAATATTTTTTTCTAATCAACCCCAAACCAAGATTGTAAGGCTTAAAGCCAAATATTTTGTAAGATTTAGAAAATTATTTTGTACGCAACAAAACTGAGTATGAATTGATTCATACATTCAAAATTTAGCAAATATAATGTCCGGGAAATAGGATATTGGACATCGTACTACTTTTAGTAGCACAAGTATAGGCGAAAGATATTTTGGGAATAATTAGGAGATTACATGAGGTCTCCAATATTACTATTTTTATTACGCAAACATATCATCAGTGCAAAGGAATTAACCATCCTTTTATTGCACTAGACCATTAGTTCTTCTTCTGATGAAGATTTGAGAACAATCATTTACCAGAATATTTTCTGGTTGTAAGTTTGCAAATTTTCAAATTTATCCCAATGAACTATTTGACTTTTTAACAAATTTGTGGTGTTGTTTGACCTTATGTTTGAGGGTTTGGTGAACATAGGTCTGATATTTTCATAACCACACATTGAGAAACTTGAGAGTTGTCTTTGTGATCGTTTGAAAACGGTCTATTCCCTATTTAGAGGTAATTTTACCTTTGGTTGTCTTTTAGCCGCCACTTTACTTTGAAGTCCTCATGGTTCTATTTTGTTACCACTAACTTGCTTAATATACTAAGCACTAGCAAGAATTTCAAATAATGGTATAGCACCCGTTGGGTGAATCTGATGATTTTTATGAAATTCCATGTTTCTTCATCATGAAAATGGTAGAACTATCATAAGAAGATGTAAAGTGTATTGAGGGCTTTTCAACTGGATCTGCATATGAAAATATTTCATCATGAGATCTCAACTTAAAGTTGATTAGGTGACTAAATTGTGAGATGCGATAGACTTGAGGTCTTGGAAAATGAATGGGTGATCATTCATGATGTGATCGATCATGGCAGCATGTTTCTCTTAGGGAAATATTCAAGGTGAATAAATATTTATCAATCATGTACTTAGTTTGAGAACTAAGTGAAGTTGGTGACATATAAAATGCATATATTTGCGTAATTCTCCATGACTTATTCAAGCAAAATGAGGCTTGAATAACTGATGTTGGTAGATAATACCATTCAACATTTAATGATCATGCATGAATTTATTATGATACTAAATCTTTTTTTTTTTGTGAACAACAACAATTGCTTTGGAGGAGCAAATTTTAGAATAGCTGATGCTTTATAACCATATGTGTAGACCTCAATTTATATAGGATAACACTCTGAAGATAATCACCGGATGCGGTGTAGATCTCGCAGTAATAGAAAACATCGTCTGACTTTTATCAGTAGATGTTCATATCTCTATTATCTTATGTTATGCTATATTTAAGAAAATCACTTTGAAGGTAATCATATGTCAAAGTGACAAGATGTAGACCTTGCAGTAATAGTGGATAGTCTGTAAAAATTTACAGTAGATGCCAGTATTACCTGATGATATTCTGAGGTAGTCACATCAAATATTAATATTTGGAAGATCACGTTGAAGGTAGTCATCTTGCCAAAATGGCAAGACGTAGACCTCGCAGTATTGGTAGATAATCTGCAAATTGTGCAGTAGATGCCACCATTACCTTGTGATTCACAAACAAATTTGGATGCCATCATATTAAGTATGACATTACGTAATCCTTGTTTTGAATTACAATAAGATTTGCAAAAATTAAAATCAATTGCAAAAATATAGGTGTTCTCCTAAAACGCATGCCTTAGGAAATGTTTGTGGCAAAGATATATATATCGTCTTAAATTCCGAAGGAATAAATGTACGCAAAATATTCTTTTGCATTAGTATTACTGTGGTAATACATGCAAATGCAAATCATATTCATTGCTGATGCAATCTATGATGACTAAATGCTGTTATACGCCACAATTACCTAAGGATCTAATTTAGCCAGAGGGCTTAAAACGTGGCAACACAAATCTGAGGATTAATACATAGGCAATTTCGTACACTGATGCACTGAAGGCTATACTCCCCAAATCCTATATACTAATCTGCAAAGTACGTCAAGCCTGAGGGCCTAGTAGTGTATAGAAACTGAAGTACTATTGCGCGAATGCGAACGAATTAGAGGACTGTGTGGTTTTGACCGAAGAGATAAGGTCACCATCGCTATCCTTTGTGGGGAGAATATATAGTGCCACGGGAGCACCCGTGCAACCTCGGCCGTCGATCTAAGATCGAATGGGCAGCATTCCGGAATGGGCAGCATTCCGGGATGTGGATCAAAGCGTCATTTCGGGAATGTTTGGGGATTTTTTTGCAAAACATTCATGCTGGATTTGTCTTTTTTGTCTCTCAATGTGTATTGCGAGTTTTTATTTCAAACTTTTAGGGATTGTACATTCATGTGATGTTAACATCCATAAATTTTTTCAGAATTTTTTAAATATATAAATGTGCATTTTAAAAATTGGGAGCACCTAATGTGAGGTGCTCCCGTAGAACCAGATATCCACCCATCCTTTGTGTGGTTACGAATCAATCTAGTATTTGATTGGTTCGGTTGTACATGGAGACACCAGCGTCGTGAGCCTGGGGCGACGCCGGAGGGCGCTACCCTGCGCCGGGTGCCCCGTACTAGAGGGTTGACGTTTGTCGTCCGCACAGCACGCGCCTGCCGAGGCCACCGGGCTGCGCGCCGCCGACATTGAAGGTCGGGGCCATCCTCCGGCCAGAGGACTCAGGCGAGCGTGGGGGTGCAGGACCGAGTCGGGCACCGCTGCGCCGTTGCCGCATTGTATCAGGAGAAGCGGCATCAGAGCCGAAGGCCGTCGTCTTGCCGTGCTCTCCTGCCGCCGTCTGTAGAGGAGGTTGAGGCTACGCCGTTGTGACGTGCGCTGGACGGCGGTACTGCTAAGAGAGCTAGACGGAGCCGCCGTTCCAGTCGCCCGCCGCGCCGTTGGCCGCGCCTGTGGATGCGTCGCGGGGCTGCAAGGGAACTGAAGGAACAGCCGAGTACAACGCCGACCATGAGGTCCCGTCCACCGTTCTATTGAGGAGTGTTGCGCCGTGTGCTGGTCGAGGAGTGTTGCGGGTGTTGTGCCCTGCGCTGATCTTGGCCACCGCCGCCGCGGTCTTAAGCGCCCGTGTCAAGGTACGCTCTAGTCAGGGCACTGCCTCTGCCGGTTCGTCGCGTGGAGGACGTCAATTCCTGATAATCAAGAATAAAGATTAGGTACAAATCGCACTAGCACATGATGTCTCATATCAATTAGCAGATTAAAATATCCTTTGGTCGTGTTGGTGCGATTCTTCGTTGATTTGGTCGTTCGGGTGTTGCTCCAAAGTGTTGATTCCGACGGAATAGTTGATTTGCTGTTTATCTTCTTGATGGCCCCATCTGCGAAGCGATCCGTCGTCTCTTCCGGCCAAATTGCTCGATTGGAGAGCAGAGTGCATGATAACGTGTTAGAGTAAAACGGGATTGAATAAAAGTGAATGGACCATTAGTCTTGTTTCTATTGATTCTCAAGTATATATACATATGGAAGAGGTGGGAAGAAGAGGTGTCTGTTCGGAGGCATCCCTTTAGAACAGATGCCTGTTGGCATATAGACAGAGAGAAAAGAAGAGGTGTCTGTTTGGAGGCATCCCTCCAGAACAGGTGCTTGTTGGCAATAGAGAGAGAAGAGACATGACTGTTCGGGGTTGGACACACCCTTTGCTAATGACTGTTCGTTAATTAGCATGTGCTAATTAACAATAAACATGTGCTAATTAATTCCTAACAGTTTTATTGATGACGATCAAGGGGCGATGCGGATCTACGTGGCGGCGAGCGAGCGAAGGGACAATTGGCAATATATATGGCTTTTGGAGCAAAACGTAGTCAACTTTGCCGCCGCTTTGTAGGCAGCGGCTCTGGCCCGCGCGAATATGCCCACCATGGAAAGACAAATAAGGTAGTTTCGAAAAAAAGGAAAAGGACAAATAAGGTGACGCCCACGAATGTGCCGTTTTGACTTTTTTTATTAACAAAAATCAGTCCGGGAACATCGATGTGGGAGCCGATCATCCAACGCGAGCTATATGCATACATTTCAAGCCGGATTTCAACAAACTGGAGACTTTTCATACAAGCAAGAGCGCATTCATTGCATTTCAGACATTTTTCATTAAAATGACTGTGCCTAAACCTAGTACGCCCGTCGTCCAGGGGCGAAGCCAACGAAAATAATCACCGGGATCATCTTCATAGACTATAAGGGTTGAACACTAACTTCTCTTAAATAAGGTGAACATTTAGTACTAGTGTTACCTAATTTCATTGGGGTCAATTGACCCCAATGCTACAGTGCTAGCTTCGCCCATGCCTTCGTTCAAGTCCTTGTTGTTCCCTTCTGGCGACGAGTCCTTCATCTATCGTCTCCATGAGCGGCGGGGATAATACCCGTGTAGTGAAAGTGCGGTTCCCGGCGTGGAAGAGTAGACATGGGAGACTGACAGACCCACTTGGGACTCGAGGCCCCACTGCCTCCCACTTGTCGGATCCGTGACCTGTCCGTTGGCGGTGGACGTGAGATTGATGATGGACGTGGACGGGCCGGCGCTATCCTCCTACAACATGCACACCCGAAAGATCAGCAGCGTCGCATAGGACGCGCAACTAGTGGCATTCTCGTCCTCGATAGCCTGCGCCGCCTCGGCGTCCAGCTGCGCTGGCTCCGCGTTGTGAGCGGCTGCTTGAGCACGCGCGACATCGTAGAGCTCCCGCTGCTCGGCCACGAAGTTGGGGTTCACCACGGCCTCCTCACTCGCGTGCTCATCGTAGATTTGGCCTTCCTCCTGCTAGTGCTGCTGGAGGAGGAACGGGTTGTACCGTTGTTCCTCCTACGCCCGTCGGAACAACGACATAGGCATCGGCGTAGGCTGCTCCTCCGACATGGCAACGATGAAGTGTGCATGCGCCTGCTCCATGGCGAAGCCGGCATATGCACCGACATGGGCTCCGACACTGAGTCATTGTCGAAGCCCGTCTCCATCGTGGGGGTCATCGTCAAAGACCTCGGGGAGCTGCCCGGCATGCTGGCCTCGATCCTCCTGGCACAACGGCTTTGCCAGGCGGCCACCTAGTGCTTCTACTGGGTCGAGAGACTCTCCCACAAAGTGTTCTCGCTCACGGTCATCCGGTGCATGGGAGAAAGATGTGGAGTGGATGCATTGTGGTATGTTGTGAGCTTGATGTGGCTGCCTTTAAATAGCCAATTTCGGTGAGACCAGTCCTCTGTGTGCGTCAATGCGCATGCGTCGGAGTTGGTTCCTCGCCCGGCCAGGCCGTTTAATGATGGCAGAAGGACGAATGGGCATTGAATGGGCACGGTAGATATCCGACCCGTTGATACGTCTCCAACGTATCGATAAATTATGAAGTATTCATGCCATATTTACCCATGTTTACAAAAAAAATTATATGGTTTTGATGCACTTTATATGATTTAATTGGAACTAACACGGACTGACGTTGTTTTTAGAAGAATTATCGTGGCGTTGTTTCTGTGCAGAAAATAAAAGTTCTCAGAATCGCCCGAAACTTTTTGACGATTTTTCTGGAGCAAATAAGAAATACTGGAGCGAAGAACCACCAAAGGGGGGCCACCAGGTGCCCCCAAGCCATCAGGGCGCGCCCAAGGGGGGTGGTCGCGCCCTGATAGCTTGGGAATACCCCGTGGCTCCGTTTAGCGTGATTCCAATGATGAAAAATCATATAAATCCCAAAAACCCCAGAAGTTAACCTAGAACTTTCGTTTCGCCACCGTAAGCCTCTGTACCGAAGAAATCTCATCCGGAACCATGTTCCGGCACCCTGCCGGAGGGGGCATTCATCACCGGAGGCTATCTTCATCATCCCGGCTGTCTCCATGACGAAGAGGGAGTACTTCACCCTCGGGACTGAGAGTATGTACCAGTAGCTATGTGATTGATCTCTCCCTCGTGTTCTTAAGATGTCACGATCTTGATGTATCATGAGCTTTGTTGATATAGTTGAATCATATGGTGTTCTTCCCTTGCTATCTTGATGTGATGAATTGAATCTTTCCCTTTGAGGTTTTGTTATGTCGGATTGAATATCAGATTTGAGATCACTTGATGTATGTCTTGCATGTGGATACTGTGGTGACAATGGGGTGTTCTATTGATTCACTTGATATATGTTTTGGTACTCAACTTGCGGATTCCCGTGGTGACAATGGGGCAATCTATGCATATGGGTTGACACGTTCTTGTCCTACTTTCTCCGATAGAAATCTTGGGGACTCTTTGAAGTTCTTTGTGTTGGATTGAATATGATGGATCTAAAATTGTTTGATGCATGTCGAATAATTAACCCACGAATACTTGTGGTGACATTGGAGTATCTAGGTGACATTAGGGTTGATTGATGCGTATCATATGGTGTTATTTTAGTATGAACTGTATGGCTGTTTGTGACACTTATAGGAATAACCCAATAGATTGATCGGAAAGGATAACTTTGAGGTGGTTCTACTACCTACAATAATTTCATCTTATGTTCTCCGCTAGATGTGAACTTTGGAATGATTATTTGTCGCATGTTGAGGGATGATCATATGATTCTATTATGTTAGCATTCTTGAGAGATTGCACTAGTGAAAGTATGAACCCTAGGCCTTATTTCCAAGCATTTATTTTACCGTTTTGCTCGTGCTTTACTACTTGTTACCTTGCTGTTTTTATTTATTCAGATTATCAAAACCTATTTCTACTATTCATACTACACTTGTATCACCATATCTTCGCCGAACTAGTGCACCTATATAGTTTGCCATTGTATTGGGTGTGTTGGGGACACAAGAGATTTCTTGTATTTGATTGCAGGGTTGTTTGAGAGAACATCTTCATCCTACACCTCCCACGGATTGATAAACCTTAGGTCATCCACTTGGAGGGAAAATTGCTACTGTCCTACAAAACTCTGTGCTTGGAGGTGATACGTCTCCAACGTATCTACTTTTCCAAACACTTTTGCTCTCGTTTTGACCTCTAATTTGCATGATTTGAATGGAACTAACCCGGACTGACGCTATTTTCAGCAGAACTACGTTGGTGTTATTTTTGTGCAGAAATAAAAGTTCTCGGAATTGGACGAAACTTTTTATGGATTTTTTTCTAGGAATTATAATGAATTATGGAGCGAAGACCTGCCGGAGGGAGGCCACCTGTGGGGCACAAGCCAACAGGGCGCGCCCCCCCTAGGCCGCACCCTGATGGCTTGTGGGGCCCACGAGGCTCCTTCGACCCTAATTCCAGTCCTATAAAATCACATCTTCGGAGAAAAATCAGAGAGAAGTTTTCATCACGTTTCACGAGACGGAGCCGCCGCCACCTCCTGTTCTTCCTCGGGAGGGCTGATCTGGAGTCCGTTTGGGGCTTCGGAGAGGGGAAATCATCGCCGTCGTCATCACCAATCCTTCTCCATCAACACCGCCATGATGCTCACCACCGGGAGTGAGTAATTCCTTTGTAGTCTTGCTAGACGGTGGTGGGATTGGATGAGATTGATCATGTAGTCGAGTTAAGTTTGATAGGGCTTGATCCCTAGTATCCACTATGTTTTGAGATTGATGTTGCTATGACTTTGCTCTGCTTAATGCTTGTCACTAGGGCCCGAGTACCATGATTTCAGATCTGAACATATTATATTATCTCTGAATATAAGATTGATTTGGATCCTATCTTGCAAGTTGTATGCACCTATTACGTGTCTTGATCCGCATACCCCAAGGTGACACTAATTGGGATTCTTTCCGGTGATTGCCGTAGTTTGAGGAGTTCATGTATTCACCATGTGTTAATGCTTTGTTCCGGTTCTCTATTAAAAGGAGGCCTTAATATCCCTTAGTTTCCAATAGGACCCCACTGCCACGGGAGGGTAGGACAAAAGATGTCATGCAAGTTCTTAACGCAAGCACGTATGACTATATACGGAATACATGCCTATATTACATTGATGAATTGGAGCTAGTTCTGTGTCGCCCTAGTGTGTAACTGATACATGATTGATGTCATCCAAATCATTAACCATCACCGATCCATGTGCCTACGCTTTACATATACCGAATCTTGCTAAGTTACTATTGCTACTGCTACTGTCACAACTGCTACAAAATTGCTACTGTCACTGCTACTGTTACTTTTGCTACTACTATTTGCCGTGCTACTAAACCTTTGCTGTAGAGAGATATCCAAGGTGCGGTTGAATTGAAAACTCAACTGTCAAGGCCAATAAATATTCTTTGGCTCCCCTTGTGTCGAATCAATACATTAGGGTGAAATACTACCCGTGAAGACTATCGCGATCCCCTATACTTGTGGGTTATGAAGACATTTTTCTGGCGCCGTTGCCGGGGAGCATAGCTCTATTTATTGTGTTAACTTGAGGATATCCAATTGCCACTATGAAGAATCTGAAAGATAATCGAACTAAGATCATCCTCTCTCGCACGAGAGGAGGTAAGGAACTGCCATCTAGCTCTGCTTTTGATTCACCTACTGTTTTGAATTAGCTTGTTAGACCACCATCTGTTGATCGTCCTGATATGTCACATGAACTTGATGATGCTACTTTTGAAATTAATGATGATACTATTACTACACATGTTGAAACTGAAACTGTGCCACTGAATGAATTACTTGATGCTCATATTGCTAAAGCTAGAGAACTTGAAAATGCTAAAACTGATGAGGATTTTGAATCACTTCTTACACCTCGCTGATACGTCTCCAACGTATCTATAATTTTTGATTGTTCCATGATGATATATTATCATTCTAGGATACTTTTTGGGTCATTATTTACCAATTTATAATTTTTTTGAGCACTAACCTATTGACCCAGTGCCCAGTGCCAATTGCTGTTTTTTGCATGTTTTTGCCTTTATAGGTTTACCGTACCAAACGAAGTCCAATTGCCACGAAACTTTTTGATGATTTTTTCTGGACTATATGAAGACCGAGAAGCTTCGGAAGGAGGCCAGGAGGTGCACGAGGGCACCACCACACATCAGGGCGCGCCCTGGGGGGGCGCCCTGATATGTGGTGGCCCCCTCAGCGGCCTCCCGACGTCCCTCTTCGGCCTATAAAATCCGTAAAATCCTAAAAACCCTAGAGGCAGTCCCGAAACCCTTTTTCCGCCGCCGCAAGTCTCTGTTCCATCGAGAGGCCATCTGGAGCTCCATTCCGGCACCCTGCTGGAGGGGGGATCGATCACGGAGGGCCTCTTCATCAACCTTGCTGCCCTCATGATGATGTGTGAGTAGTTCACCACAAACATACTGGTCCATAGCTAGTACCTAGATGGCAATCTCTCTCTCTCTCTCTCTTATGATTTTCAATACAACAGTCATCGCATCTTCGCTTTGATCTATTCAATGTAATCCTATTGTGTGGTGTGTTTGTTAGGATCCGATGAATTGTGGATTTATGTTCAGATTATTCATGAAAAGTATTTGAGATGCCTATGAAATATATTATCTCTTAAGTGCATGATCATTATAGCTTCGTAATGCTCTCCGATATATTGATGTGCTTTGGCCAAGCAGATTGATATTTCATCGGTGGGAGTGGTGTGATACGTCTCCAACGTATCTATAATTTTTGATTGTTCCATGCTATTATATTATCTATTTTGGATGTTTTATATGCATTAATATGCTATTTTATATTATTTTTGGGACTAACCTACTAACCTAGAGCCCAGTGCCAGTTTCTATTTTATCCTTGTTTTTAAGTTTTACAGAAAAGGAATATCAAATGGAGTCCAACGGAATAAAAACTTACGATGATTTTTTATGGACCAGAAGAAGCCCACAGGGCATTGGACTTGGGCCAGAAGAGCCACGAGGCCACCACAAGCCTAGGGGGCGCGCCCCCCTGGCTTGTCGTCGCCTCGTGGCCCCCCTTGACCTGTTTCCGATGCCCAAATTTCTTATAAATACAGAAACCTCCAGAAAGAAACCTAGATTGGGAGTTCCGCCGCCGCAAGCCTCTGTAGCCACGAAAAACCAATCGAGAGCCCGTTCCGGCACCCTGCCGGAGGGGGAAACCATCACCGAAGGCCATCTTCATCATCCCGGCGGTCTCCATGACGAGGAGGGAGTAGTTCATCCTCGGGGCTGAGGGTATGTACCAGTAGCTATGTGTTTGATCTCTCTCTCTCGTGTTCTTGAGATGGCACGATCTTGATGTATCGCGAGGTTTATTGATATAGATGAATCATATGGAGTTTTCCCCTCTCTATCTTCTTGTGATGAATTGAGTTTTCCCTTTGAAGTTTACTTATCGGATTGAGTCTTTAAGGATTTGAGAACACTTGATGTATGTCTTGTGATGGGATATCCGTGGTGACAATGGGATGTTCTATTGATTAACTTGATGTATGTTTTGGTTATCAACTTGCGGGTTCCTTGACCTTGGGAATCTATGCATAGGGGTTGGCACACGTTTTTGTCTTGACTCTTCGGTAGAAACTTTGGGGCACTCTTTGAAGTTCTTTATGTTGGATTGAACATCATGAATCTGAAATTGTGTGATGCATATTGTATAATCAAGCCCATGGGTACTCGTGGTGACATTGGAGTATCTAGGTGACATTAGGGTTTTGGTTGATGTGTATCTTAAGGTGTTATTTTAGTACGAACTCTAGGGCTGTTCGTGACACTTATAGGGATAGCTCATAAGATTGATCGGAAAAGATAACTTTGAGGTGGTTTCGTACCCTACAATAATTTCTTCGTTTGTTCTCCGCTATTTGTGACTTTGGAGGGAACTCTTTGTCGCACGTGAGGGATTTACATATGATTCAACTATGTCAGTATTGTTGAGAGAACTTGCACTAGTGAAAGTATGAACCCTAGGCCTTGTTTCTAAGCATTGCAATACCGTTTGTGCTCACTTTTATCATTAGTTACCTTGCTGTTTTTATATTTTCAGATTACAAAAACCTATAGCTACCATCCATATTACACTTGTATCACCATCTCTTCGCCGAACTAGTGCACCTATACAATTTACCATTGTATTGGGTGTGTTGGGGACACAAGAGACTCTTTGTTATTTGGTTGCAGGGTTGTTTCAGAGAGACCATCTTCATCCTACACCTCCCACGGATTGATAAACCTTAGGTCATCCACTTGAGGGAAATTTGCTACTGTCCTACAAAACTCTGCGCTTGGAGGCCCAACACGAGTCTACAAGAAGAAGGTTGCGTAGTAGATCATGAAAAGAATGCTTTATGTGATAGTTATATTGTGGAATTCCTTAATGATGCTACTGAAATTTATTATGAGGGAGGAACATATGCTTGTAGGAATTGCAATAATATCAAGTTTCCTCTCTATGTCTTCAAAGTTTTGAAGTTGCACTTGTTTTGCCCTCCTATGCTAGTTGATTCTTGCTCCCATAAATTGTTTGCTCAGAAAATCCCTATGCATAGGAAGTGGGTTAGACTTAAATGTGCTTTTCATGAGATTCATGATGCTCTTTTGCATGTTTCAATTATTATTCCTATGTGAGCATCATTGAAATCATTATGCCTAGCCAAAAGGCATTAAAGAAAAGCGCTTGTTGGGAGGCAACCCAACAATTTTACTTTCTGTTTTTGTGTGTTCACATGATTAAGCTACTGTATTAATCATGTTTTATGCCTTTTATTTCAATAAAGTGCCAAGTAAAGCCTTTGGGATGACTCAGAAGACGAGTAGAATTGATGCTGAACCAAAATAGAAACTTTTGACTCCAGTACAGGAATTTTCATTTTTTACTGGAGCATGATAATAATCTGAAATTTTTACACAGTCTTAATATACAAATTCTTCAGGTTTTCCTAATTTTTTAGAATTTTTCGAGACAGGGAAGTATGGTTACACTATAGATCTTCACAGACTGTTCTGTTTTTGACAGATTCTGTTTTGCATGCATAGTTTGCTTGTTTTATTGTTTCCATAGCTTATATTTAGCGGTATAAATTATGGGAATGATAGAATACAGTAGGTATCATGTGGTAACAATTATGAATCTTGTCTTTACAGTACCTAAGTGAATTATTTATCTTTATTACACTAACCCTTCTCACGAAGTTCCGTTAAGTTTTGTGTGATTGAAGTTTTCAAGTTTTGGGTGAGACACCGATATGAGGAGAACAAGGAGTGACAAGAACCTAAGCTTGGGGATGCCCAAGGCACCCCCAAGGTAATATCCATGGAAGACTCAAGCGCCTAAGCTTGGGGATGCCCCGGAAGCATCCCCTCTTACGTCGTCAACATTATCGGTATATCTTACTTAGAGCTATATTTTTTATTCATCACATAATATGTGTTTTTCTTGGAGAATCATTATATTTTGTTATTTTCTGTTAGGTGTTATTTTAATCTTGTTTTTCAATAAAAATTTCCAAGAATTGCCTTTTAGGATGCTTGAATTGCATGTTTGATGTGTGCTGTGTAAAAACAGAAACTTTTGCTGTAGTGTTTGAATTTTCATATTTTACTGGAAAGGGGAAAGTTTATAATTTTTTTACAAAATCCCTATGCATAGGAAGTGGGTTAGGCTTAAATGTGCTTGTCATGATCTTCATGATGCTCTCTTGCATGTTTCAACTACTATTCTTATATGAGCATCATTGAAATCATCATGCTTAGCTAAAAGGCATTCAAGAAAAGTGCTTGTTGGGAGACAACCCAACACTTTTACTTTCTGTTTTAGTGTGTTCACATGATTAAGCTACTGTATTAATCATGTTTTGTGTTTTTTATTTCAATAAAGTGCCAAGTAAAGCCTTTGGGATGACTCACAAGATGAGTAGAATTGATGCTGAACCAAAACAGAAACTTTTGACTCCAGTATAGGATTTGTCATTTTTACTGGAGCGTGATAATGATCTGAAATTTTTACACAGTCTTGATATACAAATTCTTCAGGTTGTCCTAATTTTTCAGAATTTTTAGAGACAAGGAGGTATGGTTACACTACAGATCTTCACACACTTTTCTGTTTTTGACAGATTCTGTTTTGCATGCATAGTTTGCTTGTTTTAGTGTTTCCATAGCTTATATTTAGCGGTATAAATTATGGGAATGATAGAATACAGTAGGTATCATGTGGGAACAATTATGAATCTTGTCTTGACAGTACCTAAGTGAATGATCTACCTTTATTATACTAACCCATCTCACGAAGTTCCATTAAGTTTTATGTGATTGAAGTTTTCAAATTTTGGGTGAGACACCGATATGAGGAGAATAAGGAGTGACAAGAACCTAAGCTTGGGGATTCCCAAGGCACCCCCAAGGTAATATCCAAGGAAGACTCAAGCGCCTAAGCTTGGGGATGCCCCGGAAGGCATCCCCTCTTTCGTCTTCAACACTATCGGTATATCTTACTTGGAGCTATATTTTTATTCGTCACATAATATGTGCTTTGCTTGGATCATCATATTATTTTGTTGTTCTCTGTTAGGAGTTATTTATAATCTTGTTTTTCAATAAAAAAGTTCCAAGAATTGCCTTAGGATGCTTGCATTGCATGTTTGATGTGTGCTGTGTAAAAAACAGAAACTTTTGCTGTAGTGTTTGAATTTTCATATTTTACTGGAACGTGGAAAGTTTCTGAAATTTTTACACAGTGTTGTCATATAAATTACTTAGCATGTCCTAAATTTTCATAATTGTTTGAGTTGCAAAAGTACACTATTTACATAAATTGCTACAGACTATTCTGTTTGGACAGATTGCTGTCATAGTTTTGTTATCTACTTATCCTATAGTTTCCATAGCCTATATTGGTAGATATAAATTTTGGAAATGATAGTATGAAGTATACAATGTTTGGAAATTATTATGCAACTTGTCTTGGCAGTACATGAAGTGTTGATTTATTCTTATGTGTGCCAACCTATCTCACGAGTTCTTTTCGAGTTTTGTGTGGATGAAGTTTTTGAGAATAGGTGAAACCATGATATGAGAGGATTGAACGAGATACAAAAGCTCAAGCTTGGGGATGCCCAAGGCACCCCAAGTAAATATTTCAAAGCAGTCTCAAGCATCTAAGCTTGGGGATGCTATGCATCCCACCTCTCTTCATCAACAATTATCGGTTAGCCTATGTTGAGCCTAAATTTTTATCCGTTTACATGATGCGTGCTATTCTTGGAGTGCTATTTTTCTTTTGCTTGCTATTTAATAAAATAATTAAGATCTGAAATTATTAGATGAGAGAGTCTTCACATAGTTATTTAATTGTTGGCTACTCATTTATCTTCACTTATATCTTTTTGGAGTAGTTTGTCTTTTGCTCTAGTGCTTCACTTATGTCTTTGTAGAGCATGGCGGTGGTTTCATTTTATAGAAATTGATGAACTCTAATGCTTCACTTATATTATTTTGAGAGCCTCTAAACAGCATGGTAATTTGCTTAGGTTATGAATTTAGTCCTAATATATTGGGCATCCAAGAGGGATATAATAAAAACTTTCATATAAAGTGCATTGAATACTATGAGAAGTTTGATTCCTTATGATTGTTTTGAGATATAAAGATGGTAATATTAGAGACATGCTAGTGAGTAATTGTGGATTGGTAGAAATACTTGTGTTAAAGGTTGTGATTCCCGTAGCATGCACGTATGGTGAACCGTTATGTGACGCAGTCGGAGCATGATTTATTTATTGATTGCCCTCCTTTGTGTGGAGGTCGGGATCGCGCGATGGTTAACTCCTACCAACCCTTCCCCTAGGATCATGCGTGTATTACTTTGTTTTGATAAATAATAGACTTTTGCAATAAGTATGTGAGTTCTTCATGACTAATGTTGAATCCATGGATTATACGCACTCTCACCCTTCCACCTTTGCTAGCCTCTCTAGTACCGCGCAACTTTCGCCGGTGCATTAAACCCACCTTCCTCAAAACAGCCACCATACCTACCTATTATGGCATTTCCATAGCCATTCCGAGATATATTGCCATGCAACTTCCACCGTTCCGTTTATTATGACACGCATCATCATTGTCATATTGCTTTGCATGATCATGTAGTTGACATCGTATTTGTGGCAAAGCCACCATTAATTTTCATACATGTCACTCTTGAGTCATTGCACATCCCGGTACACCGCCGGAGGCATTCATATAGAGTCATATTTTGTTCTAGTATCGAGTTGTAAATCTTGAGTTGTAAGTAAATAAAAGTGTGATGATCATCATTATAGGGCATTGTCCCATGTGAGGAAAGGATGATGGAAGCTATGATTCCCTCACAAGTTGGGATGAGTCTCCGGACTTTACAAAAAATAAAAGAGGCCAGAGAAGCCCAAATAAAAAAAAGAGGCCAAAGATGCCCACCAAAAGAAAAAAAGGAAAAAAAGAAAAAAGTGAGAGAAAAGAGAGAAGGGGCAATGCTACTATCCTTTTTCCACACTTGTGCTTCAAAGTAGCACCATGATCTTCATGATAGAGAGTCTCCTATATTGTCACTTTCATATACTAGTGGGAATTTTTCATTATAGAACTTGGCTTGTATATTCCAATGATGGGCTTCCTCAAAATTGCCCTAGGTCTTCGTGAGCAAGCAAGTTGGATGCACACCCACTTAGTTTCTTTTTGGGCTTTCATACACTTATAGCTCTAGTGCATCCGTTGCATGGCAATCCCTACTCACTCACATTGATATCTATTGATGGGCATCTCCATAGCCCGTTGATGCGCCTAGTTGGTGTGAGACTATCTCCTTCTTTTTGTCTTCTCCACAACCACCATATTATATTCCACCTATAGTGCTATGTCCATGGCTCACGCTCATGTATTGCGTGAAAGTTGAAAAAGTTTGAGAATACTAAAGTATGCAACAATTGCTTGGCTAAAACCAGGATTGTGCATGATTTAATACTTTGTGTGATGAAGATGGAGCATAGCCAGACTATATGATTTTGTAGGGATAACTTTCTTTGGCCATGTTATTTTGAGAAGACATGATTGCTTTATTAGTATGCTTGAAGTATTATTGTTTTTATGTCAATATTAAACTCTTGTTTTAAATCTTATGGATCTGAATATTCTTGCCACAATAAAAAAAGATTACATTGATAAAAATGTTAGGTAGCATTCCACATCAAAAATTCTGTTTTTATCATTTACCTACTCGAGGACGAGCAGGAATTAAGCTTGGGAATGCTTGATACGTCTCCAACGTATCTATAATTTTTGATTGTTCCATGCTATTATATTATCTGTCTTGGATGTTTTATATGCATTAATATGCTATTTTATATTATTTTTGGGACTAACCTACTAACCTAGAGCCCAGTGCTTGTTTCTGTTTTTTCCTTGTTTTTAAGTTTTACAGAAAAGGAATATCAAACGGAGTCCAAACGGAATAAAAACTTACGATCATTTTTTATGGACCAGAAGAAGCCCACGGGGCATTGGAGTTGGGCCAGAAGAGCCACGAGGCCACCACAAGCCTAGGGGCACGCCCCCCCTAGGGCGCGCCCCCCTGGCTTGTCGTCGCCTCGTGGCCCCCCTTGACTTGTTTCCGACGCCCAAATTTCTTATATATACAGAAACCTCCAGAAAGAAACCTAGATCGGGAGTTCCGCCGCCGCAAGCCTCTATAGCTACGAAAAACCAATCGGGAGCCCGTTCGGGCACCCTGTCGGAGGTGGAAACCATCACCGGAGGCCTTCTTCATCATCCCGGCGGTCTCCATGACGAGGAGGGAGTAGTTCATCCTCGGGGCTGAGGGTATGTACCAGTAGCTATGTGTTTGATCTCTCTCTCTCTCTCGTGTTCTTGAGATGGCACGATCTTGATGTATCGCGAGCTTTATTGATATAGATGAATCATATGGAGTTTTCCCCTCTCTATCTTCTTGTGATGAATTGAGTTTTCCCTTTGAAGTTTACTTATCGGCTTGAGTCTTTAAGGATTTGAGAACACTTGATGTATGTCTTACGATGGGATATCCGTGGTGACAATGGGATGTTCTATTGATTCACTTGATGTATGTTTTGGTGATCAACTTGCTGGTTCCGTGACCTTGGGAATCTATGCATAGGGGTTGGCACACGTTTTCGTCTTGACTCTCTGGTAGAAACTTTGGGGCACTCTTTGAAGTTCTTTGTGTTGGATTGAACATGATGAATCTGAAATTGTGTGATGCATATCGTATAATCAAGCCCATGGGTACTCATCGTGACATTGGAGTATCGAGGTGACATTAGGGTTTTGGTTGATGTGTATCTCAAGGTGTTATTTTAGTACGAACTCTAGGGCTGTTCGTGACACTGATAGGGATAGCTCATAAGATTGATCGGAAAAGATAACTTTGAGGTGGTTTCGTACCCTACAATAATTTCTTCGTTTGTTCTCCGCTATTTGTGACTTTGGAGTGAACTCTTTGTCGCACGTGAGGGATTTACATATGATTCAACTATGTCAGTATTGTTGAGAGAATTTGCACTAGTGAAAGTATGAACCCTAGGCCTTGTTTCTAAGCATTGCAATACCGTTTGTGCTCACTTTTATCATTAGTTACCTTGCTGTTTTTATATTTTAAGATTACAAAAACCTATATCTACCATCCATATTACACTTGTATCACCATCTCTTCACCGAACTAGTGCACCTATACAATTTACCATTGTATTGGGTGTGTTGGGGACACAAGAGACTCTTTGTTATTTGGTTGCAGGGTTGTTTGAGAGAGACCATCTTCATCCTACGCCTCCCACAGATTGATAAACCTTGGGTCATCCACTTGAGGGAAATTTGCTACTGTCCTACAAAACTCTGCGCTTGGAGGTCCAACACGAGTCTACAAGAAGAAGGTTGCGTAGTAGACATCATGGTGCGTTGTGGTAGGTTCAACCTGACAAGTTTCTATATCCCAGTGACAAAGTAGGGGACAAGATGTGTCTTTGTGTTGTTGCTACTAAGGATAAAACGATGGGGTTCATTCATATTGTTTGAGTTTACTTTGTCTACATCATGTCATCGTTCTCCAAGCATTACTCTGTTTTACTTAATACTCTAGATGCATGCTGGATAGCGGTCGATGAGTGGAGTAATAGTAATAGGTGCAGGCAGGAGTCGGCCTATTTGCTTATGGACGTGATGCCTATATATACATGATCATTTCTGTGAAAATCACATAACTATCCACCTTTCTATCAATTGCCCAACAGTAATTTGTTACCCATCGTATGCTGCCTACATGAGAGATGCCACTAGAGAACACTATGGCCCCCCCGAGTTTATTCACTTATATATTTGCAAATGCTATTATTACCTTGTTGCCTTTATTTACTTATTATTTATTTTGCAATTTATATTTATCAACAATTATCTACACAACTCATTTGCTTGCAAATAACGAGATCAAGGGGATTGACAACCCTCTTGCCCGCGTTGGGTGCAAGTTGTTTGTTCATTTGTGTGTAGCCGCTGAAGACGGTTGAGGATGGATATTCATATTGGTTCAATAAACCTTGGTTTCATAACTGAGGGAAATACTTATCCGCTTTGTGCTGCAATTACCCGTTCCTCTTCACGGAAAACCCATCGCAGATAAGAAGTATGAGGAAGGATTTCTGGCAGCGTTGCCGGGGAATATTATCATCAACTACCAAGTAAGTTCACACAAATTTTCATTCACTTGTTTATCTTTTTATTTTGTCTCATAAAAATCACAAATACAAAAATATTTACTTTACTAGCTTGCTAGTTTGCTTGCTTGCCTAGCTATGTTATCTTTATCTTTTTTTCAAAAACAAACATAAAGTTTAAAGCAAAAATATAAAGATAAATGGATCCTCATCCACTTGCTAATCTTTTCAAAAGACCTGATTATGTTGAACCAATTGCAAGTGAGTTGAAGGCACTAGAATTTCCTTATGAGGTCTTGCTTGAAAATCATGAATCTAAAAATTGTGATGAAGTGTTAAAAGAAATTTATAAAGTGATTCATGATAGTTCCTTGAATGAAAAGCATGATTGCCATGTTGCTAGTATAAATTCTATGCATATAAATTGTGCTAACAATCATGAT
Organism: Elymus sibiricus; assembly: GCA_039707655.1. NCBI lineage: Eukaryota > Viridiplantae > Streptophyta > Magnoliopsida > Poales > Poaceae > Elymus > Elymus sibiricus. The sequence goes on along the minus strand of CM077667.1, from coordinate 35,793,511 downwards.
TGGGGTGATCATGATGTTCCTTGTGATCTTGATAATTCTAGCCTTCATGATGAATCTATTATTGAGTATGATATTCGCAACACTACTAAAAGTGGGGTTGGAAGAGTGTCAAATTTAGGTAATAATGATCCCGTTGCTTTGGAGAGTGATCTATATTATGATAGTTATATTGTTGAGTGTTATTATGATCCTACATATAATGAGAGAGGCAAACATGGTTATAAGAATTTGCATGTTAGTCAATTACCTCTCTTTGTGTTGAAATTGTTAATGCTTCACTCTTCCTACTTGCATATGTTAGACACTTCTTGTCTTGATAATTTGTTTGATTATAAAATGCCTATATATAGGAAGTATGTTAGACTTAAATGTGTTTGTCACATGTTTTATGATGCTCTTTTTGTGCTTTAACTCTTGTCTTTTACGTGAGCATCATTATTATCCTAAGCCTATCTTGATGGCTATAAAGAAAGAGCTTGTTAGGAGACAACCCAATAGTTACCATTTATTTCTATTTATTTTTAATAGAATGATTATTTACTCTGTAATTTTTATGTTTTTGTGTTTAAATTAGTGTTTTTGTCAAGTAAAGCCTTTGGGATGACTCACAAGATGAGTAGAATCGATGCTGAAACAAAATAGAAACTTTTGACTCCAGTGCAGGAATTTTCATGTTTTACTGGAGAGAGATAATGATCTAAAATTTTTACACACTGTTTCTATACAAATTTTCGAGGTTGTCCTAAGTTTTCAGAATTTTTAGAGTTACATAACTATAGGCTCTCTACAGATTGCTACATATTGTTCTGCTTTAGACAGATTCTGTTTTTGCTTGCATAGTTGCTTGTTTTGATTATGCTATGGATTGTATCGGGGGGTATAAGCCATGGATAAGTTAGAATACAGTACCTATTATGCATTTATGAAATTTGAATCAATTTACAACAGTACTTAAAGTATGCAATATGTTTCTTATACTAATGGATCTCACGAGGTTTTGTTGAGTTTTGTGTGATTGAAGTTTTCAAGTTTTGGGTGTTATCTTGATGGACAAAGGAATAAGGAGTATCAAGAGCCTAAGCTTGGGGATGCCCAAGGCACCCCAATGTCATATTTTAAAGGAGACTCAAGCGTCTAAGCTTGGGGATGCCCCAGAAGGCATCCCCTCTTTCGTATCAAATCCATCGGTATGTCACTTGAAGCTATATTTTTATTCGTCACATGATATGAGTTTTGCTTGGAGCCTCGTTTGCTTTTGTTTAATTTTACTTTCTAGTTTACCACAATCATTGTTTGCTGGACACACCAATTTAAGAGAGACACACCTTCATCATAATTTGTTAGAATACTCTATGTGCTTGACTTATATCTTTTGAGCTTAGCAGTTGCTTTAGTACTTCACTTATATCTTTTTGAGCATGGTGGCGTGTAGATTTTATAGAAATGATTTCACTCTCGTTCTTCACTTTTATTTGTTTGAGAGTTAATACACTACAAGAAATTTGTCAACTTGTGACCTTCTGTCAGTGACCCTGGAAGAAATGGTCGTAAATCTATGACCATTTGAGACCAATTGGTCGTAAGCTATTCGGGGGGCTCCAAACGCTAAATCATAACGACCATTTTGGTCAGAAATGTCGTAATTTCCTTACACGAAATGGTTGTAAAGCAGACAACACTGGTCTGCTGCCTTATTTCTAGCTGATCACGACCAATACTGATGGTCATAGCCTTGTAAATTGTGGTGCATTGCTATGACTAGGCGCCACCTCATCAGTTTTGCCTATGTGTCATGTCCATGTGTCAATTTTTGCCCTAGGTTGTGAAGAAGCCTACATTTCTGTCATTCCCAAAATTCCCAAAATATTCTCATAAATTCTTTGGATAATATCTTCCTCAAATATGTCAAAACCCTTCCTTGCCTAGTTCATAACTAATTCAGGAATATCATTTTCCTATTCTGTTCAGAATAACACTTTGTGAAGGAAGTGCTATTTATATTTTCTTGATTGGCCCCAAAAATTTTGGGCACTCTTTCCTATCCAAATCATTGCCTCATGACAAAATTCAGCTCCATTTGCCTATTAAATCTTTCTCAGGAAATTTCCAAACTTTTTGTTCAGCTAGAAGCTTTGTGAAGGAAGTACTAGCTAGGAATATCCTAATAAGATGATTTTTTGCCACATATTCTATATGCCCAAATAATATCTGTCCACAAAATTTGAGCCCCGTCTAACAATACATGTGAGCTCACCATCCAATCTTTTTTTCTGGTAATATTTTCAGTTTGTGAAGCAACTATATTTTATATTGCTTTATAATTTCTGAACATTTACCAGGACATGACCCTGCCCATATAACCTCCCTCCACCAAATTTTAGTTCATTTAATTTAGCCAATTTCCCTCAATATATCTCCCAATTTTCTGTTCAGTGGAGAGCATTGTGAAGCAAGCACCATTTTTATTTATCGAAATGGTATGAAATTTTTACAGTGCCTTCATATGCCCAAATTATCCTTCCTGCTACAAATTTCAGCTCCATCCAATCATCTATGTGAGCCCAGCTTCAATTTCTATTTTCTGGCCAGATTGTCACATTACAAAGCAAGTGCTATCTAGACCCCTCCTATTGCCCTCAAACTTTTTGGGCACTCTTCCATATCCAAATCATTGCCACATGACAATATTCAGATCCATTTGCCTAGAAATCTTCCTCAGCAAATTTCCAAAGTTTCTATCCAGAGATAAGCTTTGTGAAGGTAGTACTAGCTAGGCTTATCTAAATGATCTGATATTTTTCCAAATCTTCCATATGCTCAAATCATCACTCTCCATAATATTTGAGATCTATCAAACAATCCATGTGACTTCATCATTCAATCTTTTATTCTTGTCATATTTTCAGTTTGTGAAGCAACTATATTTTATATTGCTTCATTATTACGGAAAATTTACCAGGGCATGACGTACTTATATAACTTCCCTACACCAAATTTGAGCTCATTTCATTAAGCCAATTTCTCTCACTAATTTTCCCAAGTTTCTGTCCAAAAAAGAGCATTGTGAAGGAAGTAATACTTTGGCATGTCCAAATGATATCAATTTTCTACAGTCCTTTCCTATGCCCAAGTAACCACCCCCACCAAATTTCAGCTCAATCCATTCATTCATTTGATCCCAGCTTCAACATTCATATTTCTATCCAATGTGGTACTTTTCAAAGCAAGTTTCACATAGGCTCCTCCATTTGAGCTACAAATTTTCCAAGACAGTGTCCTTAGTAGATGATCATCCTCAGCCAAAAGTCGGGCCCATTGGCCATGTGCATTTTTCCCACCACTAATCAAACACTTGGCTGCTAATTCATGTTTGAGCTTAGTTCAGTCTCCTCGTGAGATTCTTCTGTTGTATTCTTCTTCCTAACACCTACTGGGGGAGTGCCCAACCCACTAGATGTGCCTAGGCTGCCCAGAATGCGTGGCAACACCATGGTCACGCGGTGACCACGCGGCTGGCATGTTAGTTTTTGCGCTCTGGAGTAGGGGCCCTAGGGGTCGAATCTTGCAAAACTTTTGGATTATCTATGATGAAATAGATACCTATGTACCTAAAAATAATTTTTGCAAAAATAAAGAGCACACTATGATGCAGCTGTAGTTCAAATTTGACCCGCTTCCTACTAAATCCGCGGAAATTTGTCTTTTTCACGGGAGGTGGTTGGAAAGCTTTTGACACCAAACTATTTGGTCAATTGTACATTAGATATGGCCTAATATTTTAGAAAAATGATTTGGTCCAATTTTGCAACAAATATTTGGTAGGTTCTTCACAAAAAAACTCATTTTGGGCACTCAGAAAATGAAAAATGAATTTTTCGTGCAAAGAAAATGAAAACTTCCTTAGGAAATATTGTTTGACATTCCAAATTGCAAACTTGGGCAAAATATGATATCATTTGAACAAACTATTCCATGAATGTGGCCATAACATTGATCATTTGGCTTGAAAGCCATGAATCTTCATACATGATACCTCATTTTGAGAACACTTTTTCAAACTAATTGTCGTATTCCAAGTTTGTTATTTTTGCTAATAACTAGGTCACATATAATGACACAATGTGAAGGTTTTACATTTTTTTTTAAAATTTCCTATGCCCGTTTCGAAATGCGGTCAAAACTACAGGCATGACAGTTCGTAGCTAGGGGTTGAATATTGCAAAACTTACAGAGTATCTATAATGAAATAGATACTTATGTATCTAGAAATGATTTTTGAAAAAAATATAGACCAATCTATCAAGCTGTTGTAGTTTAAATTTGACCCGCTTCCAATTGAATAGGAGGAAATTTGTCTTTTTGACGAGAGGTGGATGGAAAGATTTTTACAACAAACCGTTTGGTCAATTGGACATAAAATGTGGTCTAATGATTTCTAAAAATGGTGTGGTGCCATTCTGCAACAAATATTTCATAGGTCCTTCACAAAAAAAACTCATTTTGGGCACTCAGAAAATGGAAAATGAAATTTTCATGCAAAGAAAATGAAAAATTCCTTAAGAAACATTGTTTGACATTCCAGGATGCAAACTTGTGCAAACTATGATATCATTTGAACAAACTATTCCATGAATGTGGCCATAACATTGTTCATTTGGCATGAAAGCCATAAATCTTCATAGATGATAGCTCATTTCCGAGAACACTTTTTCAAACTAATTGCCATATTCCAAGTTTGTTATTTTTGCTGATAACTAGGTCACATATAATGACACAATGCGAAGGTTTTACATTTTTTTGATTTTTTTTGAATTTCCTATGCCCGTTTCAAAATGGGGTCAAAACGACAGGCATGACCGTTCGTAGCTAGGGGTTGAATCTTGCAAAACTTTCGGAGTATATCTAATGAAATAGATACTCATGTACCTAGAAATGATTTTTGCAAAAAATAAAGAGGAATCTATCAAGCAGTTGTAGTTTAAATTTGACCCACTTCCAGCTGAATCGGGGAAAATTTGTCTTTTTGATGAGAGGTGGATGGAAAGATTTTGACAACAAACCGTTTGGTCAATTGGACATAAAATGTGGTCTAATGATTTCTAAAAATGGTGTGGTGCCATTTTGCAACAAATATTTCATAGGTCCTTGACAAAAAATCTCATTTTGGGCACTCAGAAAATGGAAAATGAATTTTTCATCCAAAGAAAATGAAAACTTCCTTAGGAAACATTGTTTGACATTCCAAGATACAAACTTGTGCAAAATATGATATCATTTGAACAAAATATTCCATGAATGTGGCCATAACATTGATCATTTGGCTTGAAAGCCATGAATCTTCATACATGATAACTCATTTGTGAGAACACTTTTTCAAACTAATTACCGTATTCCAAGTTTGTTATTTTTGTTGATAACTAGGTCACATATAATGACACAATGCGAAGGTTTTACATTTTTTTGATTTTTTTGAATTTCCTATGCCCGTTTCAAAATGCGGTCAAAACGACAAGCATGACCGTTCGTAGCTAGGGGTTGAATATTGCAAAACTTTCGGAGTATCTCTAATGAAATAGATACTTATGTACCTAGAAATATTTTTAGGAAAAAATAAAGAGCAATCTATCAAGCAGCTGTAGTTTAAATTTAACCCGCTTCGAGCTAAATCGGAGAAAATTTGTCTTTTGACGAGAGGTGGATGGAAAGATTTTGACAACAAACCGTTTGATCAATTGGACATAAAATGTGGTCTAATTATTTATAAAAATGGTGTGGTGCCAATTTATAACAAATATTTGATAGGTTCTTCACAAAAAAACAATCATTGTTACTCGACAAATAGAAAATGCTTTTCTTGTGAAAAAACTTATTTTTAATCAATTACCACAAATTTAGATGGTCATAACATCTTCAAAGTGTTTACAGCGTTCTGATTGGTCCATGAGCATCTCACGCGGATCATGCATCAAACACCGTCGGATACTCCCGGATCCGACGGCAGCCCTCGTCCCGTCACACTCTCACCCCTTGTCCCTCTCACCCCCCTCGTCCAGACCCTAGTTTCCCTCGCGTCGCACCCGAGCCGTGTCTCCTTCCCTCCGCACGCCGCCACCCACCCACCGCCTCGTACCTCCCACAGCTCGCTGCAGACGGCCTCCCCTCTCCCATCCGCTTCCCTCCCACCAAAGACGGATCGCCCAATGCATCCATCTCTCCTCTCGTGCAACCCCTCTCTCTCTCCCCACACTTCACAACGACAGCGAGCACTCCCAGATCCCTCCGGATGCCGGACATGGAGGAGTCCGCGCAGCCCAAGCTCGCCGACCCCTCCGACCCGGAGCTCCCCAACGGCGCCGGGGACCCGGATGAGCCAGAGCCGGCGGAAGAGGAGGAGGTGGCGGTTGAACAGGTCCCGGCGAGATCGGACCCGCCTAAGGGCGCGGGGACGAACGCGGACGGCTGGCGCCCCTACACCAACGGGGAGCTGCTCGGGAAGGTCGCCGAGGCCGCCGCCTGGAGATCCAACTTTGTCGACGGGAATGGGGCACGGGGCCTGGCTGGACCACGCGGAGCCCATTGATGACCCACAAGTATAGGGGGTCAATCGTAGTCCTTTCAATAAGTAAGAGTGTCGAACCCAACGAGGAGCAGAATGAAATGACAAGCGGTTTTCAGCAAGGTAATTTCTGCAAGCACTGAAATTGTAGGTAATAGATAGTTTGATAGCAAGGTAATTTGTAACGAGCAAGTAACGGTAACGGTAAACAAGGTGCAGAAAGGTAGCCCAATCCTTTGAGGCAAAGGACAGTCCAGAACAATCACTAGTAATAGGCAAAGTGTTCTGGAGGGTACATGAGAATTTCGTCTAGTCACTTTTATCATGTTGGTTTGATTCGTGTTCGCTACTTTGATAATTTGATATGTGGGTGGACCGGTGCTAAGGTGCCGTTCTTACTTGAACTAACAACCTACTTATGATTAACCTCCTCGCAAGCATCCACAACTACGAGAAAAATATTAAGACAAAGTCTAACCATAGCATTAAACATGTGGATCCAAATCAGCCCCTTACGAAGTAGCGCATAAACTAGGGTTTAAGCTTCTGTTACTCTAGCAACCCATCATCTAATAACTACTCCACAATGCATTCCCTTAGGCCCATGAATGGTGAAGTGTCATGTAGTCGACGTTCACATGACACCACTAAGGGAATCACAACATACATATCATCAAAATATCGAACACATATCAAATTCACATGATTACTCGCAACATGACTTCTCCCGTGAGCTCAAGAACAAAGGTAACTACTCATAAATAATAATCATGCTCAAGATCAGAGGAGTAATGAATAGCATAATGGATCTGAACATATAATCTTCCACCAAATAAACCATATAGTAATCAACTACACAAGGTAATCAACACTACTAGTCACCCACAGGTACCAATCTGAGGTTCCGGTACAAAGATTGAACACAAGAGATGAACTAGGGTTTGAGAGGAGACGGTGCTGTTGAAGATGTTGATGAAGATTGGCCTCCCAAAGATGAGAGGGGTGTTGGTGATGACGATAGCTTCGATTTCCCCCTCCTAGAGGGAAGTTCCCCCGGTGGAATCGCTCCACCGGAGGGCAAAAGTGCTCCTGCCCAAGTTCCGCCTCGAGGCGGCGACGCTTCATCCCGATAGTCCTCCTTCTAATTTTTTAGGTTTTTTGGGAATATATACCAGAAGATGGGCTCCGGAGGTGGGCCAGGGTGAGCACCACCCACCAGGCCGCGCGAGGGGGTGCATGGCGCGCCCTGGTGGGTGCTCCTCACCAGGTGGCCCCCCTCCGGTAGATTTTTGCTCCAGTATTTTTTATTAATTCCAAAAATATTCTCCGTAAAGTTTCAGCTTCATTGGAGTTGTGCAGAATAGGTATCTCTGACGTGCTTTTCTTGGGTCCAGAATTCCAGCTGTCGGTATTCTCCCTCTTTGTGTAAACCTTGCATATTATGAGAGAAAATGCATTAGAATCACTCCCCAAAGCATTATTATTCAACAAAACAAAGTAAATAACAGTAGGAAATCATGATGCAAAATGGACGTATCAACTCCCCCAAGCTTAGAACTCGCTTGTCCTCAAGCGAAAGCCGATATTGAAAAGCATGTCCACATGGTTTGAGAGAGAGGTGTCGATAAAAACAAAATACGGACATAGAAGCATCATAGTTATTAACATAACAGCAACAAACTCTAACATAAGAACTTATTTCAATATATTTTTATCATAAAGCTTCTCATGAACAAGTAACAATTCATCACAACATAGAAGTATGAAGCATAAACCTTATTGGAAACCAACAAACTATGATCTCAGTCAACTTTGCAACTACAATTCATCATATTTTCAGGAAGGGTCTCATGTCGGAGCCTTTTGGCAAGTCCACATACTCAACCATCATTTAGTCTTCTATGATTGCTAACGCTCATGGCATACCCATGAACAAAAAGTTTCAACCGGACACATAGGAAGATAGGGGCTTATAGTTTTGCCTCCCAACTCACTCACCTCAAGGGTGATGTCAACAATAATAACTCATGCCCACCCATATCCAACTGGATATATGTGCCTAGATCTTTCCTCACCACATGATGCTTGCAAAGGAAAAAGTAAAAAGGAATAGAGAATACTTTGACTCTTGCATAAAAGTAAGTGCATAAAAGTAAAAGATAGGCCCTTCGCAGAGGGAAGCAGAGGTTGTCATGCGCTTATTGGTTTGTATGCTCAATCCCTTAATGTAAAAGAACGTCACGCTATATTGCCCCTATGATAGCAACCTTTATTATGCAGTCCATCACTTTTATTACTTTGCCATCATAAGTTCGTATAACGCTCAATTTTCTCTTACACTAATTGATCAAAACACTTTTAGAAGCAATTTTTATTGCTTTGTTGCACCGATGACAACTTACTTGAAGGATCTTTCTCGATACATAGGTAGGTATGGTGGACACTCAAGGAAAGGGTTTGGGTTTGGGTTTTTGGATGCACAAGAAGTATCTCTACTTAGTGCGGAATTTTTGGCTAGCAAAGATATTGAGCAAGCACCACATGTTAAAGGATCTATGACAATATAACTTGTATGTGGATACGAACAAACATAAACCATTACATTGTCTTGCTTGTCTAACGTCAACAATTTTGACATATAATATTTGATGGGGGCTCACAATCATAAAAGATGTCCAAGATAGTGTATTTGCATGTGAATCTTCTCTTCCCTAATTAATTCTTTCATGAATTGCATCATTGACCAATGCTATGTTTGTCAATCTCCAATAAATTTTACTACTTATACTTTTCCTTATGTGATGTCATTACTCACCATAAGATTAGCATATGATTCTTTTCATTTATTGCCTTTCTTTTATTTGATTGCAACAAGAAAGTAGAGAAGCAAAAACTCAAACTAAACTTTATTATATAACTTTCACACGATTACATAGATAGGTAGACCACGAAACTAACACACGAAAATAGATCACGCTAAACTTTTATTCAACTAAGGCAAAGGGAAACTAAAGATAGAACCAAAATAGGTAAAGGTGAATAAAAGTGGTGGTGATACGATACCGGGGCACCTCCCCCAAGCTTGGCTCAAGCCAAGGGGAGTGCCCATACCCATGTACTCAAGTCTCCCTTGGTGGTGGTGATGAAGAAGGTGGAGGTGATGCGTTGTCACACTTTAGCTTCATAAGATCCTCCAATTTGCGGATGACTCTCCTAAGATTGTCGATGTGTTCTTGCAACAAGATATTGTCACGAATGAGAAATTTATTCTGAACACGAACCGCTTCGAAGGTTCTAAAGGCTTCGATTTCAATAGGGGTGAGATGACTGTAATAAGGTTGAAGGATATCTTCTTCCTCTCCCTCCTTTGCTGGTGTGAGTTGATCTCCTTCAGGGAGATAATCCACCTTAGCTTCATTGTCCTTCTTCTCCTTGTAGGCTTCTTCCGGCTCCTCCCTCTTCAACTCTATCTTCATTAGCTAGGCATCTTCTTCCATATTGCTAGGAGGGGGTGAAGACATGATGCCTGACTTGACAAATCTGATAGGAAAATAGCAAGAAGCAAGAGTAGAGGGTTTTTCTGCGATGCGGTCATCAAAATAGTCGGGGGTATATATAGAGAATTTTTATTCTTGGGAAACAAGTATTTGGAAGGAAAACGGAGTCGGGAAGGCATCCGAGGTGGGTAGCAGCCACCAGGGTGCGCCCAGGGGGGCCTGGCGGGCCCTGGTGTATCGTGCTCACCTCGATCACCTTCCGGTTTATTTTTTTATTCCTAAAATTCTAAAATATTCCAAAACCGACAGAAAATATTTTTGCGGATTTTTTGGAGTCCGTTTACTTACCGTATCACGTACCTCCTATTTTTAAGTATTCTGGAGTGTTTCTTTTATTTTTTCCTCCGGTGTCATGGTTTGGATAACATTTCTTTCAACGTTAATAGGCGTACCTGAGATATAATGCTTAATTCTTTGGCCATTGACCACCTTCGGGTTAGTACCTTCGGCGTTATTAATCTTGATAGCTCCAGAACGATAAACCTCTTCAATAATATATGGTCCCTCCCATTTGGAGAGAAGTTTTCCTGCAAAGAATCTTAAATGAGAGTTGAACAAAAGAACATAATCTCCTATTTTGAATTCTCGCTTTTGGATTCTTTTGTCATGCCATCTTTTTACTTTTTCTTTGAATAGCTTGGCATTTTCATACGCTTGGGTTCTCCATTCATCTAGTGAACTAATATCAAATAGCCTCTTCTCACCGACATGTTTGAAATCATAATTGAGTTCTTTAATTGCCCAAAGTGCTTTGTGTTCTAGTTCTAGAGGCAAATGACAAGCTTTCCCATACAACATTTTGTATGGAGACATACCCATAGGATTTTTATAAGCTGTTCTATAGGCCCAAAGTGCATCATCTAATTTCTTAGACCAATTCTTACGAGACCTATTGACAGTTTTTTGTAGTATTAATTTTATTTCTCTATTGCTAAGTTCTACTTGACCACTAGATTGAGGATGATAGGGTGATGCAATTCTATGGTTAACATCGTATTTAGCAAGCATCTTACGGAAAGCACCATGAATAAAGTGTGAACCACCATCGGTCATTAAATATCTAGGGACTCCAAACCTCGGGAAGATAACCTCTTTAAGCATTTTAATAGAAGTGTGGCGATCAGCACTACTAGTTGGAATAGCTTCTACCCACTTAGTGACATAATCAACCACAACTAAAATATGAGTGTACCCGTTAGAGGAAGGAAAATGCCCCATGTAATCAAAACCCCACACGTCAAATGGTTCAACAACAAGTGAATAATTCATAGGCATTTCTTGACGCTTACCGATATTACCAATTCTTTGACATTCATCACAAGACAAGACGAACTTACGAGCATCTTTGAAAAGAGTAGGCCAATAAAATCCAGATTGCAATACCTTATGAGCAGTTCTATCTCCCGCATGATGTCCTCCATAAGCTTCGGAATGACATTTCCGTAGGATCTGTTCCTGTTCATGCTCAGGTACACAACGCCTAATAATACCATCTACTCCTTCTTTATAAAGATGTGGGTCATACCAAAAGTAATGTCTCAAGTCATAGAAGAATTTTTTTCTTTTGTTGGTATGTGAAACTAGGTGGTATATATTTAGCAACAATGTAATTAGCATAGTCAGCATACCAAGGTGTGTTGTGTGAGACACTTATTGCAGCTAGCTGTTCGTCAGGGAAACTATCATCAATAGGTAGTCGGTCATCAAGAATATTTTCTAACATAGACAAGTTATCAGCTACGGGGTTCTCACCTCCTTTCCTATCAACAATATGCAAGTCAAATTCTTGAAGCAAGAGAACCCACCTAATGAGTCTAGGTTTAGCATCTTTCTTTTCCATAAGATATTTCATAGCAGCATGATCGGTGTGAACAATAACTTTGGAGTCAACAATATAGGATCTAAATTTATCACAAGCAAACAAAACTGCTAAAAATTCCTTTTCAGTAGTGGCATAATTTCATTGGGCACTGTCTAGAGTTTTACTAGCATAATGGATAACATTCAATTTCTTATCAACTCTTTGTCCTAGGACAGCACCAACAGCATAATCACTAGCATCACACATAATTTCAAAAGGCAAGTTCCAATCAGGTGGTTGAACGATAGTTGCAGACACTACTGGACTCAGGCACTTTGCCATTCGCCATGGTGGACGGCAAAGGATAGGACTGCGGACGGCAAACCTCTTTGCCGTCAGCCGGCAGACGGCCACAGTTTCGGCACTATGAACTCCGGTAAAGGGGTTCTTTGCCGTCTGCCTATGCTCAGCGGACGTCAAAGGTTTTTTGCCGTCAGCCGGAAGACGGTAAAGAGGGTGGGCGGTGCAGTACTGACATTAGCCCCGTTAGGTGGAAACGGCATTCTTTGCCGTCTGCTCCCCCCTTTGCCGTTCGCCCCCTTTGCCGTCTGCCCCCCATTTGCCGTTCGCCCCCTTTGCCGTCTGCCCCCCTTTGCCGTTCGCCCCCTTTGCCGTCCTTGCCCCCCACCCTTGCCGTCGGCCCCCTTTGCCATCTGCCCCCAACCTTGCCATCGGCCTCCTTTGCCGTCTGCCCCCAACCCCTTTACCGTCTTCCACCGACGGCAAAGGGGACAAATGGCCCCAGGCCTGGTGTTCCGAGGTTGCACAGGCGTCTGCCATGTGTCACCTTTGCTGTTGGTGGCAGACAGCAAAGTGACCATACTGCCTCTTTTGTATTATTTTTGATATATCCAAGCATTTTCACAAGCAAAATGTATGATATACATATATATTTCACAAAACCCATATCCATGCCATATGAATATGATCATCCAACAAACATATCAAATCAAAAGTGTAAGTTTCACCATATTACAATAGTTTCATCCATACATACATAGTTTCATCCATATTACAATAGTTTCATCCATAGGTAGAAAGTTTCACATAAGTTCATCGATACAAAATGAAAACAGAAAGTAAACACTAGCACTCCATCAAAGCAAGCTGCCGTGAAGTGAATCAAATCTGCAAAATTGGAAATGACAAAGTTAGAAGAAGAATACTAGAAGAAGTAGAAGAAGATCTAGAAGAAGACGAAGAAGATGATGATGAAGAAGCTTTTTCTTCTCTTTCTCTTTCTCCTCTTGTTTTTCTTCTTCTTATTACTTCTTTGTGTCATTTTAGAGCCAACCTTGGTAATTATGCCATTTTCACCTAACTAAGCTTATTGTGTCATTTTACAAGATAATAAGCTAAATATGTGGCATTTATGAGGTTACCAAGGCTATTATGCCATTTTTGAGTTAACTAAGCTTATTATGTCATTGTGGAGGAAACAAAGCTAAGTATAGGTCATTTTAGAGCTAACCTAGGTAAAATAGGTCATTTCGGAGCTAATCAGCTAACTAAGCTTACAATGTCATTTTGGAGAAACAATGCTAAGTATAGGTTATTTTACAGCTAACTTAGGTAAAATATGTCATTTTGGAGGTAAGTAAGCTTACTATGTCATTTTAGAGGAAACAAAGCTAACTTAGGTAAAATATGACATTTATGAGCTAACTAAGGTTATTATGCCATTTGTTGAGCTTGACTTTCGGTCATTCGAGGTTTTCCTTACAAAAACTCTCATGCCTCATGGTGTGTATGGTGCGCACTCACTCACACTTATATGGTGGTGGATGTTGGTGGACACTACCTAACACTAATATTTCGACCGTCGGTGATGGTCATTTCCCCTTCTCCTCTCCCGCAATATACCAAGGTATATATCGAGAGAAGGAGAAGAGGAAACGACCCCCGCGACAACAGTCGGGATTCCTCCATCAAGAAGAGGCATGAAACTCTCACAAGGAGCTCCGACAGACCGAAAGTACGTAATTTTGTCTAAGTTCTAAGTTTGTATTTCTTTGAGAAAATGAGCCAAGTAAGTGGCATATTAGGGCTTACCGTCCTCGTCATCACAGAGGTGAAGCACCGGGGTTGCTCGGGCCTGGAGAAGGATGCCCTGGAGAAGGGTCGTGTGATGCGGCTCGGGAGTTATGATGCACCAAAGATCATTTGCAAAGTCTCGTTAGCATGATGACACTGAAATGTTAAGACTAGTAACTAATGACCATTCAAATGAAACTCACCGTTCTCGCCGTGGTAATGACTGGCATGGGCGGAGGGGTCTGGCCGGTATTCTCGCACAGAGACTGCACATTTGGTTTTGACAAGTCAATCATATTGGTTATTAATGAAATGAACCTATAGTGCATGATTTGGCGTATATGAAGAAGAAACTTACCACGATGAGTGCCCGGTTAGACGCATCGTTCCGTGCCCTCTCCTCCTCCAACAACTTAGCCGTCCTCTCCTCCAAATCCCTCTTCTCCTCCGCCGCCTGCCGGGCCTATTCCTCCAGAAGCGCCTGGGTTGCCTCTCTCTCTTTCTGCAGAGCAGCCTGCAACACAACTCCTCGTTAGCATTTTAATCATCTTTGTTCGCACAGACAATGTAATGGAGGAAAGCTATCTGAGTCCGTATGACTAACCTTGATGGCGAGCTCGACTGGCCATGGACGAGGCCTTATCTCAGGACAGGAGCTCGTTTGGCGCGCCTTGATCTCCTGAAGAGTGCGAGACGACCATATAAGTCCATCTCCAATGGCTATCGAGCCATGGGGCCTCCCGCCGCCAGCTATCATCACCAGCTCTGGATCAATAGGATGCTGGCTCGGGTTAAAGTCCTCCCCTTTCCTTGCCTTCCCTCATCTCTGTACCTCATGAGCTTGTCGTGGGAGGAGATGTTTTTGAAGTTCTCGGGATGATCGAGGTCAGACTCCGAGAATGCCTTGGCCTTCTTGTACGAGGCAGTATGGGCCATGGCATAGAGGTCGTACACCCCTGGCACCTCCGTGTTATTGTAGTGCGCCTCAAAGAGAGAGAGAGAGGAACAAAGTATTAGTAAAGGGCTCAAGCAAGCATCAAGAATGAATTGCATGAATAATGAAGCAAACCACATACCCAGTTCTCCCCGAACTGATATAGGTTGGCGCTGCCTTGATGGTGTGGCACACCAACCATTTTGGCACGCCGGTCCTTGGCGTTGTCGTGGATGGCTCGCCATTGCTCTGAGCACCACTCATCCACCAACGCCTCCCAACAATCCATCTTATCTACACACCATCTCGGGGGCACCTAAGTGAGTAAAGATTAATTTGAGCGCTACGCCTATGAATCAAATCAAGGAAACTAAGTATAAGGCCTTAAGAAAAGGTGATTACCTTCATGTACTGCTCCTTGTCCAGAAACTTTCCGCAGCACTTCGTCTTTTCCTTCTTAACTTTCACCAAGGCGTAGTAGTCTCGAACAGCCTGCAGTCGAGCCTCGTGCCGTAAGTTCTGTAGTAGGCGCTTGCACTCGCCTTCGATAACCTTTGTCACGGCCTTCTCGTACCCCTCCTCACACCTGTAGAAGGTCTGCAATCAAACGAGACAACACTGATTAGTACAATAAATAGCTATTGTTGTTTTTTAATTGTGTAAAGGAAAACTTACCCAAAACTGTCTGATCACCATGTCGGCCCTCATGTGGCACAAGACACCGTCGATCCTCGTCTCCGGCGGGGCTAGGGCAGCCAAGTAGTGCTCCCAGGTCAATCCTAGCTCTCGAACCTGGCCCTCACCGGGCAACGTGACAAACCCCGGAAAGTTGTGCCGGCAAATCACACCAAGGACAGAGTTGGGCCTGCGGGCACCCTTGGCATGAGTCCAACCCCTGCAGTAAGACAAAGCCAACGCATTAGATATTTGAAGAAACGTGAATGCAAAAGGTTAAAAAAGAGTAAATGCACTTACTTCTCCCCCTTAGGCCTAATCAACCACCTCTGCTCGCGGGTCGCCGGCACGGGGGGGAGCCGTGTACCACCACGCTGGTAGACCTTCCCCCCCTCAACCACCTCGTCCTCGCTATCAGGAAACCCATCCCCGCCACAGTCAGCATGGCCACTCGGCTCCGGCCAGCTATCCCATTGGGTCTGCTGGGACGTACCCTGATCCCTGCTTTGCCCCGGAGTCTCGTGGGACGAAGCCTGTGGGACAGGAGTCTCGTGGGACGAAGGCTCGTCGACCCTAGGCTCGTGGACCGGAGTCCGCCTAGCCTCCTCCTCAGACGGGTCCACCCTAGGCTCGTGGGCCGGAGTCCGCGTAGCCTCCTCCTCAAACGGGTCCACCCTAGCAGTCTTGTGCTCGGGTGAATCAGCTGGGGGCGGTGGCGAGGAAGGCATAGCAGCCTTCCTACCTCTCCCAGCACGGGAACGTGTACCTCTCTTCTTCCCCCGACCTCCTCTCCCGGTGGGCAACGACGCCGACGAAGAAGCTCCCGCCTGTGTCTGCATAGAGTCGAGCAATGCTCTCCGGAGATGCTGTGGTGCAAGGGAAGTACCCCTCCCACCACGCGCCGACGAAGACTGAGCCGCGGAACGCTCTGGACCCGCGCCCACCATCTTTCAACACCTGCCATGACAAAGAGTGAACGAAATTAGTATAACATAAAAAATTTGAATACCTGACATGTATATAATTTAAGTGTATCATCATCATGTATATAATAAAAATTGAATACCTGACATGAACTAATAATAATCTTGATCGTCTATATATGCTCTGGGATCATGATCATCACTATCATCAATAAATGCATCATCATCATCACTATCGGGAACAACATGTGGAAGGCCTCCTTTATGTAATCGGTCAAGCATTGACAGGTCATCCACACCAGTAACCTCTTCTTGTTCCGGCTCAGGGGTGAAGTCGGATTCACAATCGCTGTCTACTTCAATGTTCTAGGGTGAAGTAGAGCAGTTCTTGAAACGTTTTTTGGAAAGACGTGTTTCTTGGAAGAATTCTCCTTCATATGTGTCTGGGTTAATGTGAGGTTCATAATCCTCTTCATTGAGGGGAGGTGGTCTAAAATGTGGCGGCACTTCATAAACGACATCCCAACCATTCAGATTTGGATCAGTTTGGCAGGCCCACGGTAGATAGAAAACTTGGGTCGCCTGTTGAGCCGTAATATAGACATCAGGAACATCTAAATGGGTGCTTTGTTTGATTTCGACTAGCCCTATATGTTCATGAGTCCTTCTAGTCTCCTTCGGCTGGAACCAATAGCATTTGAAGATTACGACATTCGGTGGGTTTTCACCATAGAATAGAAGTTCATAAATTGCTTCCACTCTTCCACAATACTCGGTACCTCCTTCACCGATAGCAGAGACACAACAATTTGTAGACTTTCGGTTGGCCATAGATAGCTCTTTGCCAAAGGTACGAAAGCGATACCCGTTGATGTCGTATTTGTCAAATGAGCAGACCTTATAGTCAAAACCATTAGCGACTTGTCTCAATTCGGCGTCCATAGACTCTGAATTAGCCTACAATTTTAATACGAAGGGATTGTTGCATTAGCCACAAATTAGATGAAGAAATGAAATGTTCTAATGGAAATTACCGTTTGTTTGAACCAGGAGATGAAACCGGGATAGCCGCCTCCATGCTTTGGCAGAAGCTCATACTCTTCGATGGAATCCTTTTGGATCACCGCTCCATCGGAGAATTTGGCGACGTATCGACTGTATCAAATATCCGCTAATAAGAGCAGTTCAAAGGAGTTAGAAGTTGCAAAACAATGTACCGAGAACTTACTCGATGTATGGCCGCACTTCTGTTAGGTTGTTCAAGATATACAACGAAATGGTCCGCCATTCTTCGACATCCAATGCTATTCCTTTCGAAGCACCGGCTGGTGCGAGCTTCCCTTTGAATAGGCTGAGGTTGGATCAACCTTTTTTAGGGTCGCCATCATTGTACCGAGGCTTCGGATTATGCAAATGACGATTTTTGGCTTCGTAGTGTGCTGTCACGAAGTTTGCCGCCTCCTCAGTAATGAATGCGTCGGCCATCGATGCTTCAATTCGACGTTTCTTTTTACATTTTGCTTGAAGCATCTTCTGCATCCTCTCAGTTGCGAAGCACCAATGATTTTGCACGCGCCCCCCCAATCTTGCCTTGGTCGGGAGATGCAAAATCAAATGCTGCATTGGATTAAAGAAGCCCGGTGGAAAGATCTTCTCTAACTTGCATATCAACTCCGGCGCCAACTCTTCCATTTCAGATAGCACGACAGGCGATAGTTCTTTTGCACAAAGAGAATGGAAGAAATAGCTCAGCTCTGCCAGTACTAGCAATTCATCCTCAGGGATAAAGCCACACAACATCACCGGCATTACCCGCTCAAGCCATATGTGCCAATCTTGACTCTTGAGACCAAATATTTTCAGTTTGTCAAGACTCGCTCCCCTCTTTAGATTCGCTGCATACCCATCGGGGAACATCAACTGCATTTTCACCCACAAGATCATTTCCCTCATAGATGGCCTTCCAAGATTGAACCATGCCTTTGGCTTTGTCCAGTTCTGCTTTCCTTTCGGTTGTCGCGTGTTTTGTAACGGTCTATCACATAGAGCCTCCTGATCGACTCTAGCCTTAGGATTATCCTTTGACTTCCCCTCTATGCCGAACAATGTACCAAAAAGGGCCTCGGCGATATTCTTTTCAGTGTGCATGACGTCGATGTTGTGTGGGCAAAGGAGGTTTTTGAAGTAAGGCAGATCCCATAAGCATGTCTTGTGAGTCCAGGCGTGTTGCGAATTATACCCTTTGAAATACCCTGGATGCTCTGGATCAGGATCGAGAGCGTTTATCTGATCCAGGGTCTGTTGGCCTGTCAACGCAGGTGGTGCAGAGTTTTTCACAACTCTACCTTTGATGAAATTCTTCTTGTCTTTTCTGAACTTATGGCGAGGATCCAGGAACTGTCTATGCAAGTCGAAGCAAGAAAACTTGCGACCCGTCTACAGCCAACGGAACTGAAGAGCTGCCTTGCATGTGTGGCACGGGAACCTTCCATGCACACACCAGCCAACGAATAGCGCATACGCCGGCAAGTCATGCATCGAGTACATGTACCACACATGCATCATGAAGTTTTGTTTTGTAGCGGCGTCGTATGTCTTGATCCCATTATCCCAAGCTTCTTGCAATTCATTCTTAAGCGGCTGCATGTACACATTCATATTCTTCCCCGGATAGTTTGTCCCTGGAATTATCAACGTCAGGAAAATGTTCTTTCTTTTCATAATCTCTCCGGCGGGGGGGGGGGGGGGGGGAGATTGAGTGGAATGACAAATACAGGCCAACAACTGTATTGGGTTGCCGTCATACCAAACACATTGAACCCATCGGTGCTGATGGCGACTCGAGGATGCCTTGGATCTGCCGCTTTATCCTTATGTAATGCATCGAAATTCTTCCAGGCAAAAGCGTCTGAAGTGTGTACCAACATCTGATTCCCATCTGCATCTAGTTCAGTTCTTTTGCCCAATTTGTGCCATGTCATCTGTCTGGCCGTCTCTTCGACCATGAAAAGACGTTGAAGTCTTGGTACGATTGGCATATAGCGAAGAACATTAACGGGGATTTTGGTCCGATTCTTCTCACCCATACCATTGTCTACCACAACATACCTGGAAGACTTGCAAATGGGACAATTGTTCAAGTCCGCATACTCAAGCCTAAATAAGGCACATCCATTCTCACAGGCATCTATCTTCTCATAGGGCATCTTAAGTACACGGAGGATTTTGTCCGAATGGTACAGGTTTGCAGGCAGTACATGGCCTTTGGGTAGAAAGCGTCCAAATATTGTCATCATCGCGTCGTAGCATTCTCTTCCCAGGTTGAATTGAGCCTTCAGAGCCATTACTTGCGCGATGGCATCCAGCTGACAAAGCTCAGTGTGGTCGCGGAGAGGACGTTTTGAAGACTCCAACATTTCATAGAATGCCTTTGCAGATTCCTCCATCTCATCGTCCGAATCCCGAGCATCATCAAAGTCTTGCACCATGTCTTCGATCCCGGTACCATGCTCGTCGATGCGACGACAAACCACCTCAGCTCTGGCACGGTGGGCAGAGTCACCATGAAAAGTCCACACCGTATAATTAGGCGTAAAACCCCACTTTTGCAGGTGTTTACCCATTTCACCCTCTGTCTGCTTTTTAAAGTTGGCGCACCGGGGACAGGGGCACCATGTTATATCCTGACCATTTGCAAATGCGGCTCTCACAAACCCCTTGGTTTTTGTTAACCATTCTTTGGTCATGTCTTTCTGACTAGCGTGACCGTTGTACATCCACGCATGATCACTCATCTTGCATAGCTACTAGACACACAAGAAATATATATATATATATATATATAATTCAGCATATATATTCATCAGTTAATCAAGTTTTTGTCAGTTTTATTACGTCTATGCAACCTACATGCTAATAGGTAAAGATAGGTCCTAATCCCACCCGAGTATGTGTAGATTGGGTTCGTTTTCCCATGCTCTACTCCGGATCTGTCGCAGAATTTCGACAGCACCTCCCCGCTGTTCTCCTGATACACGTCTCGGCAATAAGAAGAGAGGATGTATACCCGGAGAACAATAGGGAGGCACTGACGAAATTCTGCATCGGATCCGGAGTGGAGCATACGGGAAAACGAACCCAATCTACACATACTCGGGCTGTCCATGGATAACGTTGGACAATTCAAAAGGATGGCGGTTATAAATATGCAAAGACATGCATATTTATAGATGCCGCCCTTTCGAACGGGAGACGCATACTGGTCACGCATACTGTTGAATTTAAGACACCTATAGCTAGCAAGTTTCATCGGCACGAATACCGGAACAGAGCAAATTAAGGGGGGGGGGAGATGTCATTTGTGCTCACCCACGAACGCAGCAGGGGAGCTCGTCCAACGCACGGGGTAGGTCATCGAACAACTGCACATTGAAATTCACCCGATCAACACAAATATGATGTTTTTTATAACAAAATCGGAAAATATGTGACCTAACTCATAATTTATAAAACTATGACCTCCTTGGCCTCTGGAAGGCTGAAGAGCACCTTTTCAGTCAACAGGAGGCAGAATAGGTGTCGGGGGTCGGGGGTCAGTGGCGTCGGGGGTCAGTGGCGTCGGCTGTCGGGGGTCGGTGGTCGGTGGCGTCGAGGGTCGGGGGTCGGTGGCGTCGGTGGTCGGGGGTCGATGGCGTCGGGAGTCAGGGGTCAGTGGCGTCGGGGGTCAGGGGTCAGTGGCATCAGGGGTCGGGGGTCGGTGGCGTCGGGGGTCGGGGGTCGGTGGCGTCGGGGGTCGAGGGTCGGTGGTGTCGGGGGTCGAGGGTCGGTGGCGTCGGAGACCGGGGGTCAGTGGCGTCGGCGGCTCTTCTTCTTCTTCTTCTTCTTCTTCTTCTTCTTCTTCTTCTTCTTCTTCTTGTTTTCCTTTTCCTTTTTCCTCTTCTTCTTCTCCTCCTCTCCTCTTTTTCTTCTTCTTCTTTCTTCTCCTCCTCCTCCTCCTCTTCTTCTTCTTCTTCTTCTCCTTCTTCTTTTCCTTCTTCTTTTCCTTCTTTCTTTTCCTTCTTCTTCAATTCCTTCTTCTTCTTCTTATTCTTTTCTTCTTTTCCTTTTTTCTTTTACATTTTTTTTCGTTCTTTTTTTCTTAACTAATTTTTCTTCTTCTTCTTTTTTTATTAAACTAACCTAACTAACCTAACTAACTAACGTAACGAACTAACCTAATTAACCTAACTAATTTAACAGTAAAAAACAGAAAAAAATGAGGCTGCCGGCGGGGGGTTCTCACCGGCGTGGGCTGCGGGCGGCGGGGCCCCGGGGCGGTGGGGCGCCGGGGCTGCGGGGCGGCGGGTGGGACGACGGGGTGGTGGGTGGGACGACAGGCTCGGTGGTGAAGGGGGCACGGGGAAGGGGGCGCACGGCGTGGGGCGGCAGGGCGCCGGGGACGACGGGCGCGGTGGGCGGTGGCGCGGTGGTGGAGGTGGTGGTCGCGGGGAGGAGGGGGCGCGTGGAGGAAGGAGAGGGAGAGATGGGGGAGAGAGGGGGGTTTGGGGTGGGGGCCAACGGCCGTTAGGGCGGCATCCTCCTTGCCATCCGCAAGCCGACGGCAAAGAGGCAAAAGACGGACGACAAAGAGTAGCGGACGGCAAAGAGTCCGCCAGCCAACGGTGTAGTGGGGCCCACCCAATGCTCTTTGCCGTCAGCTGGCGGACGGCAAAGAGCTGGCGGATGGCAAATTAAATCTTTTCCATCTGCCAGATCTTTGCCGTCTGGTTTGTTGCAGCAGACGGCAAAGACTCTCTTTCCCATCAGCCAACAGACGGCAAAGAGCTGGCCGATGTTAAATCCCTGGATTCCAGTAGTGAGAGGTTAAGGCTTTCTTGAGTGTTTCAAAGGCTTCCACACAATCATCATCAAAAACAAAAGGGATATCCTTTTGCAAAAGATTAGTAAGAGGCCTAGAAATTTTAGAGAAGTTTTTAATGAACCTCCTATAAAAACCAGCATGACCAAGGAAACTTCGAATACCTTTAATATCTTTAGGCCATGGCATTTTCTCAATTGCATCAACTTTAGCTTTATCCACCTCAATACCTTGCTCAGATATTTTATGCCCCAAGACAATACCTTCATTAACCATAAAGTGGCACTTCTCCCAATTCAATACAAGATTAATTTGTTCACATCTCTGCAAAACTCGATCAAGGTTGCTTAAGCAATCATCAAAAGAAGTTCCGTAAATGGAAAAATCATCCATGAAAACCTCTACAATCTTTTCACAAAAATCAGAGAATATAGCAGTCATACATCTTTGAAAGGTAGCAGGTGCATTGCATAAACCAAAAGGCATACGTCTATAAGCATAGGTTCCAAAAGGGCAAATAAAGGTGGTTTTCTCTTGATCGGATTGTGACACAGGTATTTGAGAGAAACCAGAATATCCATCTAGGAAACAAAAGTGTGTGTGCTTAGATAGTCTCTCTAGCATTTGATCAATGAAAGGCAAAGGGTAATGATCTTTTCTAGTAGCTTTATTTAATTTTCTAAAATCAATAACCATTCTATAGCCAGTGACAACTCTTTGTGGAATGAGTTCATTCTTATCATTAGGAACAACGGTAATACCTCCTTTCTTTGGCACACAATGAACGAGACTTACCCATCTACTATCAGCTATGGGATAGATTATACCTGCTTCCATAAGCTTTAATGTTCCAGTTCTTACCACTTCTTTCATCTTAGGATTCAACCGCCGTTGGTGATCAACAACGGGTTTAGGATCTGGTTCCATATTGATCTTGTGCTGACATAGAGTGGAACTAATGCCCTTAAGATCATCTAGCGTATATCCAATAGCAGCCCGGTGCTTCCTTAGAACTTTCAATAATCTTTCTTCTTCATGTTCTGAAAGGTTAGCACTAATAATAACAGGATATATCTTTTTCTCATCAAGATAAGCATACTTCAAAGTGTCAGGCAATTGTTTCAATTCAAACACGGGATCACCTTTAGGTGGAGGAGGACCTCCAAGAGTTTCAATAGGAAAATTGTGTTTCAAGAGAGGTTCTTGTTCGAAGAAAATTTGATCTATTTCATTTCTTTCACGCATGTGCATATCATTTTCATGGTCGAGCAAATATTGTTCTAAGGGATCGGTAGGAGGCACAGCAATAGAAGCAAGACCAATTATTTCATCTTCACTAGGTAACGCTTTATCACGAGGTTGTCTACTAAACTTGGAAAAATTAAATTCATGAGACACATTACCAAAACTGACACCGACAGTTTGTTTTTCACAATCTATCATAGCATTGATGGTGCTCAGGAAAGGTCTACCAAAGATAATGGGACAAAAGTCATCTTGTGGGGAACCAAGAACTAGAAAATCAGTAGGGTATTTTATTTTCCCACACAAGACTTCAACATCTCTAACAATCCCAAGTGGTGTGATAGTATCTCTATTAGCAAGTTTAATAGTAACATCAATATCTTCCATTTCAGCAGGTGCTATTTCATTCATAATTTCTTGGTATAAGGTAAAAGGGACAACACTCACACTAGCACCTAAATCACATAAACCATGGTAGCAATGATCTCCTGTTTTAACTGAGACAACGGGCAAGCCTTCTATAGGTCTATGTTTATCTTTCTTATCAGGCTTATCAATTCTAGCAGCTTCATCACAAAGGTAAATAACATGCCCATCAATATTTTCTTCCAAGATATCTTTAACCATAGAACACTTGGTTCTATTTTAATTTGCTCAGGAGGTTTAGGTGCTCTTATATTACTCTTACGAACCACGGTTGATACCTTAGCATGTTCCTTTATCCTAACAGGGAAAGGTGGCTTTTCAATATAAGCAGTATGCCCAACGGGATCAACATTGTAAAAGATAGTTTCTTCTTTAGCTTTGACCGGTTCTTTAATTTCTTCTTTAACAGGAGGATGATATTTAAACCACTTCTCCTTAGGGAGGTCAACGTGAGTAGCAAATGCTTCGCAGAAAGAGGCTACTATCTCAGAGTCAAGTCCATATCTTGTGAAAAGTATCGGTATTCATAAAAGATTTAACACAATCAAATTCAAGCTTTATACCTGACTCATTACCTTCATCGAGTTCCCAATATTTAGAGTTGCGTTTAATTCTTTCCAAGAGATCCCACTTGAAATCAATAGTCTTCTTCATATAAGAACCAGCACAAGAAGTATCGAGCATGGATTGATCATTATGAGAAAGCCGAGCATAAAAATTCTGAATGATAACTTCCCTCGAAATGTCATGATTGGGGCATGAATATAACATTGACTTAAGCCTCCCCCAAGCTAGAGCGATACTTTCTCCTTCATGAGGCCAAAAATTATATATATAATTCCGATCACGATGAACTAGATGCATATGATAAAACTTTTGATGGAATTCCAATTGCAAACGATTCCAGTTCCACGATCCAAGATCATCACATAGCCTATACCATGTAAATGCTTTTCCCTCCAAAGATAAAGGGAAAACCTTCTTCTTAACTTCATCTCCGGGTAAACCTGCAAGCTTAAATAATCCACATATTTCGTTCACATATAAGAGATGCATATCAGGATGTTCAGTTCCATCTCCTGCATAAGGTTTAGCAAGCAAGTGTTCTACCATACCCGAAGGAATTTCGTAAGCAACATTTTCAGTAGGTGTTGTAGGTTGAGGGGTAACTAATTGTGGTTCCGGTCGAGGTGAAGATACCCCGAACAAACCCCTCAAAGGATTGTTCTCCATAGTAGCAAGTAGCAATAAATTTCAGCACGTAGTATAAGTTTTTCCTTACCGATTTCCACTTACCAAGAGCGCTTCACTCCCCGGCAATGGCGCCAGAAAAGAGTCTTGATGACCCACAAGTATAGGGGGTCAATCGTAGTCCTTTCGATAAGTAAGAGTGTCAAACCCAACGAGGAGCAGAAGGAAATGACAAGCGGTTTTCAGCAAGGTAATTTCTGCAAGCACTGAAATTGTAGGTAATAGATAGTTTGATAGCAAGGTAATTTGTAATGAGCAAGTAACTGTACTGGTAAACAAGGTGCAGCAAGGTAGCCCAATCCTTTGAGGCAAAGGACAGGCCAGAACAATCACTAGTAATAGGCAAAGTGTTCTTGAGGGTACACGGGAATTTCGTCTAGTCACTTTTATCATGTTGGTTTGATTCGTGTTCGCTACTTTGATAATTTGATATGTGGGTGGACCGGTGCTAAGGTGCTGTTCTTACTTGAACTAACAACCAACTTATGATTACCCCCCCCCCCCCGCAAGCATCCACAACTACGAGAAAAGTATTAAGACAAAGTCTAACCATAGCATTAAACATCCAAATCAGCTCCTTACGAAGTAGCGCATAAACTAGGGTTTAAGCTTCTGTCACTCTAGCAACCTATCATCTAATAACTACTCCACAATGCATTCCCTTAGGCCCATGAATGGTGAAGTGTCATGTAGTCGACGTTCACATGACACCACTAAGGGAATCACAACATACATATCATCAAAATATCGAACACATATCAAATTCACATGATTACTCGCAACATGACTTCTCCCGTGACCTCAAGAACAAAGGTAACTACACACAAATAATAATCGTGCTCAAGATCAGAGGAGTAATGAATAGCATAATGGATCTGAACATATAATCTTACACCAAATAAACCATATAGTAATCAACTACACAAGGTAATCAACACTACTGGTCACCCACATGTACCAATCTGAGGTTCCGGTACAAAGATTGAACAGAAGAGATGAACTAGGGTTTGAGAGGAGACGGTGCTGTTGAAGATGTTGATGAAGATTGGCCTCCCAAAGATGAGAGGGGTGTTGGTGATGACGATAGCTTCGATTTCCCCCTCCGGGAGGGAAGTTCCCCCAACGGAATCGCTCCGCCGGAGGGCAACAGTGCTCCTGCCCAAGTTCCGTCTCGAGGCGGCGGCGCTTCGTCCCGAAATTCCTCCTCCTAATTTTTTTAGGTTTTTTGGGAATATATACCAGAAGATGGGCTCCGGAGGTGGGCCAGGGTGAGCACCACCCACCAGGCCGCGCCAGGGGGTGCCTGGCGCGCCCTGGTGGGTGCTCCTCACCAGGTGGCCCCCCTCCGGTAGATTTTTGCTCCAATATTTTTTATTAATTCCAAAAATATTCTCCATAAAGTTTCAGCTTCATTGGAGTTGTGCAGAATAGGTATCTCTGACATGCTTTTCTTGGGTCCAGAATTCCAGCTGCCGGTATTCTCCCTCTTTGTGAAAAGCTTGCATATTATGAGAGAAAAGGCATTAGAATCACTCCCCAAAGCATTATTATTTAACAAAAAAAGTAAATAACAGTAGGAAATCATGATGCAAAATGGACGTATCATCCATGTGGCCGGCCAACAAGCTGTGACCATGGGACCCGCCGCTGACCGACATGGGCGTCCTCCGGGCCTGGACCGTCGGCAAGCGCATCCGGGCGCATGCTGCTGCCGATGGCTATGCGCTCCAGCATGTCCTCATCTCCCCCTTCCACCGCTGCCTCCAGACCGCCACCCAGGCCATCGCCGCGCTCTGCGCTGTCCCCGACGATGCCGCGCTCGCCGCCGTCATCGACTCCAGCGCCAATGTGCCCCTCGACACCTCCCGCGTCAAGGTCTGTTCCCTTCCTCCCTCCCTCCATTGTTTCGTGTTTGATTCATTCATCATCCTTACTGCTTGCGCCTGTTCATATTGATTGTATCGGTAGGCACAGATCAAATCTGTGCTTGGAATAAATCAGAGTATCGAACTGACAGATAGATGGAAACTATTGCTAAGTGGTGTTACCTTTTTAAATTTATTCTTGTGGACAGAGACTGTGAAGGCCATGGCTGTCGGCAATTAGTGGGTCTTGAGAACGTTGGAGGCGCCTAATCAACTTCGTCTTTGTCTTTTGCTTTTGTTATTTTTCCGTTGGTGATGACAGCAAGAGAATTGGTCGAGGCCTTGACGAATCAGTGGTGACGCTTCAGTGATGTCCGCTGAGGGAGTCCGGGATTAAGGGGTCCTCGGGCCGTTGACTTATCTCTTATAGTCCGGCCCGGTGGGCCGCCTTATGGCATCTTCGGGAAGGCCAGACTGCGAAATGACCCGAGGCTTATGGGGGAATATTCCGAAGACTTGGTGTGTCCTCCAAGTAAGAATGGATGTATCTATGCCCGGATGGGAACCGATCATGTGTAACCCTAGGTACCCCTGGTGTCTATATAAACCAGGGGGCTTAATTCATAGAGGGACGGGTTAACTCATTAGGGTTTAGCTCGTTTGTTCTCGAGGTAGATCAACTCTGTAACCTTCATACTCAGCAATACAATCAAGCAGGACGTAGGGTGTTACCTCCTTACGAGGGCCTGAACCTGGGTAAACACCGTCTGCTTCGTCCCCTGTTACCATCGATCTTAGATTCACAGTTCGGGACCCCCTACCCGAGATCCGCCGGTTTCGACACCGACATTGGTGCTTTCATTGAGAGTTCCGCTGTGAGATCACTCGTGGATTGATGGCTCGCTTAATCATCAGCGGACAGGCCCGTAACGAGGACATCTTTGTCCCCGGACAGGTCTTCACATTCGGCAGTGTCGTACTGCATGCTGACTCGACCGGCCAACTTGGATTGATGGCTCGCCCACAGTCAGGAGATCAGGTTCGGGAACCTAGAGTTCACCGCCAACTCCCGTGGCGATATGTTCCTCGTGGAGCCCTCGGTTTTGTCCGACGGACCCGAAAATCCCAGAGCTTTAGCTTCGGGTCCCCTATCCGACTCAACCCTTGGATCTATCTCCGTCAGAAGCCAGGCTTCGAGCCCGGGCTCGTCGATGGCACCCGAATATCTGGATTCGGCCTATGCCGAACACGCCAATCCCGAAGACGCCCTGGAGCTTAACTTTGATACGTCTCCAACGTATCTATAATTTATGAAGTATTCATGCCATGTTTACAATAGTTTTATATGATTTTGGTACGATTTGATTAGAACTAACCCGGACTGACGCTGTTTTCAGCAGAACTACCGTGGTGTTGTTTTTGTGCAGACATAAAAGTTCTAGGAATGGACTGAAAATTTACGGAGAATATTTTTGGAAAATATAAAAAATATTGGAGCAGAAAGATACCGGAGAGGAGTCCCGAGGAAGCCACAAGCCACAGGGGCGCGCCCCCCTGGCTTGTGGGTCCCTCGGGCACCCCCTTGACGTGAGACCGACGCCAAAAATTCCTATAAATCCAGAAACCTCCAGAAACAAACCTAGATCGGGAGTTCCGCCGCCGCAAGTCTCTGTAGCCACGAAAAACCAATCGGGAGCCCGTTCTGGCACCCTGCCGGAGGGGGAAACCATGACCGGAGGCCATCTTCATCATCCCGGCGGTCTCCATGACGAGGAGGGAGTAGTTCACCCTCGGGGCTGAGGGTATGTACCAGTAGCTATGTGTTTGATCTCTCTCTCTTGTGTTCTTGATCTTGATGTACCGCAAGCTTTATGTACCACGATCTTGATGTACGGCGAGCTTTATTAATATAGATGAATCATATGGAGTTTTCTCCTCTCTATCTTCTTGTGATGAATTGAGTTTTCCCTTTGAAGTTTTCTTATCGGATTGAGTCTTTAAGGATTTGAGAACACTTGATGTATGTCTTGCGATGGGATATCCGTGGTGACAATGGGATGTTCTATTGATCCACTTGATGTATGTTTTGGTGATCAACTTGTGGGTTCCGTGACCTTGGGAATCTATGCATAGGGGTTGGCACACGTTTTCGTCTTGACTCTCCGGTAGAAACTTTGGGGCACTCTTTGAAGTTCTTTGTGTTGGATTGAACATGATGAATCTGAAATTGTGTGATGCATATCGTATAATCAAGCCCATGGGTACTCGTGGTGACATTGGAGTATCTAGGTGACATTAGGGTTTTGGTTGGTGTGTATCTTAAGGTGTTATTTTAGTACGAACTCTAGGGCTGTTCGTGACACTTATAGGGATATTTCATAAGATTGATCGGAAAAAGATAACTTTGAGGTGGTTTCATACCCTACAATAATTTCTTCGTTAGTTCTCCGCTATTTGTGACTTTGGAGTGAACTCTTTGTCGCACGAGAGGGATTTACATATGATTCAACTATGTCAGTATTGTTGAGAGATTGCACTAGCGAAAGTATGAACCCTAGGCCTTGTATCACCATCTCTTCGCCGAACTAGTGCACCTATGCAATTTACCATTGTATTGGGTGTGTTGGGGACACAAGAGACTCTTTGTTATTTGGTTGCAGGGTTGCTTGAGAGAGACCATCTTCATCCTACACCTCCCACGGATTGATAAACCTTAGGTCATCCACTTGAGGGAAAATTGCTACTGTCCTACAAAACTCTGCGCTTGGAGGCCCAACGCGAGTCTACAAGAAGAAGGTTGTGTAGTAGACATCAAACTCCAAGGGCCCTTAGGAAACTGATCTGGTCGTTCTCTCGTGGTTGAACGAGGCCCTAGACCGGATCCAATCATTGGAAATCAAGGATGATCGTACCTCGACCCACGTTCCGGTCAACCTAGAGGCCGGTTACCAGGAATTTTACGGCCCACCCGCCGCCCACTTAGTAGCCACTGTCGAGGACTTAACCGACATGTTGGACTACGCCTCCGAGGAGGCAGAACACTTGAATGAAGAGATCGGCGACCCCTCCCCCATGACCACCGGGCGGTGGACAACCACCTCGACCTATGATGTCTATATGGTGGATACCCCCGACAACTGGGACAACCACACCCCCAGGAGGAACGGCGAAAAATCCGGTGAAGCGTCAAAGCACCGGAAACAATGCAAGCGATCCAAGACCAATAAGGGAAGGGAAGCCATCGCAGGCACCGGGGAAATCGACACCCCGGAGGACCTCGGCGACCCTAAAGCCCCCGAGGAGCCGTTAGAGGACCCGGAAAGGTTAACGGATCAACAGGACGCCGAGAACCTCAATGGTTCTAACGACGATAACTACCTCCCACCCGCTGAGGAGGAGGAGAGCCTCGAAGACGAAGACCTCACCGTCCCTGAAAATCTCGAGGACCAAGAACAATTCAGGCAACAGCTCATAGCCACTGCTCGGACCTTAAAGGCAAAGCATCAGCAGCTCAAAGCCGAGCAGGACACGATCAACAACAGATGGACCAAAGTCCTAGCAGCCGAAGAAGGGTTCGGCATTGAGCGGCCACACCAAAATAGGAGTTACCCGCGCCGGCGCCTGCTGCCGCAATTCGATGACAAGGCCTTTGAGCCCGAATCCCCCAGGCGCTCCCAGTACAACCAGCCAGACCTCCCCCCTCGAGGACGGGACAAGGTGGCTAGAGATGCCGAGTACTGGCCCGCGTCACCTCTGTTGGGGAACGCCGCATGGGAAACAAAACTTTTCCTATGCACACGCAAGATCTATCCATGGTGATGAGCATCTACGAGAGGGAGAGTGAATCTACATACCCTTGTAGATCGCTAAGCGGAAGCGTTAAGAAACCCGGTTGATGTAGTCGAACGTCTTCGCGATCCAAATCGCAAGTCGTCCCTCGATCCAATCACGATTTAGTGCCGAACGGACGGCACCTCCGCGTTCAACACACGTACTGCTTGATGACGCCTTCACCTCCTCGATCCAGCGAGCGATGGTGAAGTAGTAGATGAGTTTCGGCAGCACGACGGCGTGATGACGGTGGTGGTGCAGAACGATCTCCGCAGGGCTTCGCCAAACACTACGGAGATTATAAAGGAGGAAGAAATAGAGGGTTAGGGTTGCCGGCACACGGCTTGGGGAAATCTTGATGTATCCCGTGTGCTAGCCCTGCCCCTCTATTTATATGTTGAGCCCTGGGGTCTAAACTTGGAGAGAAAGCCTCCACAAGGTCGGTTTTGCCCGCACAAGGTCGGTTTGGCCCGCACGGAAAGAGTCCCACTCGGATTCCAGCAGTACCGCGTACAAGCGGTAGTACCGCTTCACACAAGCGGTAGTACCGCTTCACACAAGCGGTAGTACCGCTTACGCGGTAGTACTGCCTTACCATCGGTAGTACCGCTTAAGGCAGCAACAAAACTTCCTTTTGCACTTTCCAATACCTCGTGGGCTTTACCCCTTTGGCCCATATAAAGTGTTGCTACACCCGAACACTTCGGAAAACACCCGGAGCCCCTTCCGGTGAATTCCGGAACCCTTCTGGAGATCAAAACACTATTATCACATATATCAATCTTTACCTCCGGACTCTTCCGGAGATCCTTGTCATGTCCGGGATCTTATCCGGGACTCCGAACAACCTTCGGTCACCAACACAATAACTCAACTATACTAATCGTCACCAAACGTTAAGTGTGTAGACCCTGCGGGTTCGAGAACTATGTAGACATGACCGAGACACCTCTACGGTCAATAACCAATAGCGGGACCTGGATGCCCATATTGGTTCCTACATATTCTATGAAGATCTATATCGGTCGAACCTCTATGTCAAGGATTAAGTTAATCCCGTATGCTGTTCCCTTTGTTCTTCGGTATGTTACTTGCCCGAGATTCGATCGTCGGTATCTCTATACCTAGTTCAATCTCGTTATCGGCAAGTCTCTTTACTCGTTCCGTAATACAAGATCTCGTGGCTAACACTTTAGTCACATTGCTTGCAAGGCTCATTGTGATGTTGTATTACCGAGTGGGCCCTGAGATACCTCTCCGTCATACGGAGTAACAAATCCCAGTCTTGATCCATGCCAACCCAACAGACACCCTCGGAGATACCTGTAGAGCATCTTTATAGTCACCCAGTTACGTTGCGACGTTTGATACACACAAGGTATTCCTCCGGTGTCAGTGAGTTGCATGATCTCATGGTCATAGGAACAGATACTTGACATGCAGAAAACAATAGCAATAAACTGACACGATCATATGCTACGTTTATAGTTTGGGTCTTGTCCATCACATCATTCTCCTAATGATGTGATCCCGTTATCAAATGACATCTCATGTCCATGGCTAGAAAACCTTAACCATCTTTGATCAACGAGCTAGTTAACTAGAGGCATACTAGGGACACAGTGTTGTCTATGTACCCACACATGTATTTGAGTTTCCAATCAATACAATTATAGCATGGATAATAAACGATTATCATGAACAAGGAAATATAATAATAACCAATTTATTATTGCCTCTAGGGCATATTTCCAACAGTCTCCCACTTGCACTAGAGTCAATAATCTAGTTCACATCACTATGTGATTTACATTGTAATGAATCGAACACCCATGCAGTTCTGGTGTTGTTCATGTTTAGCCCTTGGAAGAGGTTTAGTCATCGGATCTACAACATTCAGATCCGTGTGTACTTTGCAAATATTTATGTCGTCCTCCTTGATGTAATCGCGGATGGAATTGAAACGTCGCTTTATGTGTCTGGTCCTCTTGTGAAATCTTGGTTCCTTGGCTAGAGCAATGGCACCAGTATTATCACAAAACAGAGTCATTGGGTTAAGCGCACTAGGCACTACTCCAAGATCTGTCATGAACTCCTTCATCCAGACACCTTCCTTCGCCGCCTCCGAGGCAGCGATGTACTCCGCTTCGCATGTAGAATCAGCTACCACGCTTTGCTTGGAACTGCACCAGCTTACCGCACCCCTGTTGAGAATAAATACGTATCCGGTCTGCGACTTGGAGTCATCCGGATCAGTGTCAAAGCTTGCATCGACGTAACCCTTTACGACGAGCTCTTTATCACCTCCATAAACGAGAAACATGTCCTTAGTCCTTTTCAGGTACTTCAGGATATTCTTGACCGCCGTCCAGTGTTCCACTCCTGGATCACTTTGAAACCTTCCGGCCATACTTATGGCAAGGCTGACATCGGGTCTTGTGCACAGCATTGCCTACATGATAGAGCCTATGGCTGAGGCATAGGGGACGACACTCATCTTTTCTCTATCTTCTGCAGTCACTGGGCATTGAGTCTTACTCAACTTCACACCTTGCAATACAGGCAAGAACCCCTTCTTGGACTGATCCATTTTGAACTTCTTCAAAACTTTGTCAAGGTATGTGCTTTGTGAAAGTCCTATTAAGCGTCTCGATCTATCTCTATAGATCTTGATGCCTAATATGAAAGCAGCTTCTCCTAGGTCCTTCATTGAAAAACTCTTGTTCAAATATTCCTTTACGCTTTCCAACATTTCTATATTGTTTCCAATCAGCAATATGTCATCCACATATAATATTAGAAACGCTATAGAGCTCCCACTCACTTTCTTGTAAATACAAGCTTCTCCGTAAACTTGTATAAACTCGAACGCTTTGATCACCTCATCAAAGCGAAGATTCCAACTCCGAGATGCTTGCACCAGTCCATAAATGGATCGCTGGAGTTTGCAAACTTTGTCAACATTCTCTGGATCGACAAAACCTTCTGGTTGCATCATATACAACTCTTCCTTAAGGAAACCGTTAAGGAATGCTGTTTTGACATCCATCTGCCAAATTTCATAATCGAAAAAGGCAGCTATTGCTAACATGATTCTGAC
The DNA here is from genome assembly GCA_039707655.1 of Elymus sibiricus. Lineage (NCBI taxonomy): Eukaryota > Viridiplantae > Streptophyta > Magnoliopsida > Poales > Poaceae > Elymus > Elymus sibiricus. The sequence continues at coordinate 35,759,396 of CM077667.1, read as the reverse complement.
GGACTTAAGCATCGCTACGGGTGAGAAGGTCTCATCGTAGTCAACTCCTTGAACTTGTGAAAAACCCTTTGCCACAAGTTGAGCTTTATAGACGGTGACATTACCGTCCGCGTCAGTCTTCCTCTTAAAGATCCATTTGTTCTGAATGGCCTTAGGCCCTTCAGGTAATACTTCCAAAGTCCACACTTTGTTTTCGTACATGGATCCCATCTCGGATTTCATGGCCTCAAACCACTTCTCGGAATCCGGGCCCATCATCGCTTCTCCATAGCTCGTAGGTTCATCGTTGTCCAACAACATGACCTCTAAGACAGGGTAGCTGTACCACTCAGGAGCAGTACGCGTCCTTGTCGACCTACGAGGTTCGATAGCAACTTGATCCGAAGCTTTATGATCATCATCAACTTCCTCTTCAGCTGATGTAGGCTCTATAGAAACATCTTTCTGTGCTGCGCTACTCTTAGGTTGAAGTAAAGGTTTAACAACCTCATCAAGTTCTATCTTCCTCCCACTCAATTCTTTCGAGAGAAACTCTTTCTCAAGAAATGTTCCGTTTTTAGCGACAAACACTTTGCCTTCGGATCTGAGGTAGAAGGTATACCCAACTGTCTCTTTTGGGTATCTATGAAGACGCATTTCTCCGCTTTGGGTTCCAGCTTTTCAGGCTGAAGCTTTTTGACATAAGCATCACATCCCCAAACTTTAAGAAACGACAGCTTTGGCTTCTTGCCAAACCAAAGTTCATATGGCGTCGTCTCAACGGATTTCGATGGTGCCCTATTTAAAGTGAATGCAGCTGTCTCTAATGCATAACCCCAAAATGATAGTGGCAAATCAGCAAGAGACATCATAGATCGCACCATATCTAATAAGGTTCGATTACGACGTTCGGACACACCATTACGCTGTGGTGTTCCAGGCGGTGTTAATTGTGAAACAATTCCACACTGTCTTAAGTGACTGCCAAACTCATAACTCAGATATTCTCCTCCTCGATCAGATCGTAGGAATTTAATCTTCTTGTTACGATGATTCTCAACTTCACTCTGAAATTGTTTGAACTTTTCAAACGTTTCAGACTTGTGTTTCATTAAGTAAATATACCCATATCTACTTAAGTCATCAGTGAAGGTGAGAAAGTAACGATAACCACCGCGCGCCTCAATGCTCATCGGACCGCACACATCAGTATGTATGATTTCCAACAAGTCACTTGCCCGTTCCATTGTTCCAGAGAACGACGTTTTAGTCATCTTGCCCATGAGGCATGGCTTACATGTGTCAAGTGATTCAAAATCAAGTGACTCCAAAAGTCCATCAGCATGGAGCTTGCTCATGCGTTTTACGCCAATATGACCTAAATGGCAGTGCCACAAGAAAGTGGTATTATCATTATCAATTCTACATCTTTTGGCATCAATGTTATGAACATGTGTATCATTACTATCGAGATTCAATAAGAATAAACCCCTCACATCGGGTGCATGACCATAAAAGATATTACTCATATAAATAGAACAACCATTATTCTCTGATTTAAATGAGTAACCGTCTCGCAATAAACAAGATCCAGATATAATGTTCATGCTTAACGCAGGCACCAAATAACATTTATTCAGGTTCATCACTAATCCCGATGGTAATCGAAGAGCGAGCGTGCCGACGGCGATCACATCAACCTTGGAACCATTTCCCACGCGCATCGTCACTTCGTCCTTTGCCAGCCTCCGTCTATTCCGCAGTTCCTGTTTTGAGTTGCAAATATGAGCAACCGCACCGGTATCAAATACCCAGGCACTACAACGAGAGTTGGTAAGGTACACATCAATAACATGTATATCATATATACCTTGTTTGTTGTTGGCCGCCTTCTTGTCAGCCAAATACTTGGGGCAGTTCTGCTTCCAGTGTCCAGTTCCCTTGCAATGAAAGCACACAGTTTCTGGTTTGGGTCCAGCCTTGGGTTTCTTCACGGGAGGAGCAACTGCTTTGCCACTCTTCTTGGAGTTACCCTTCTTACCCTTGCCATTTTTCTTGAAACTAGTGGTTTTATTGACCATCAACACTTGATGCTCCTTCTGAATTTCAGACTCAGCGACTTTCAGCATCGCAAACAGCTCGGCGACTGACTTGTTCATCTCGTGCATGTTATAGTTCAACACGAAGCTCTTGTAGCTAGGTGGCAATGATTGAAGAACTCTGTCAGTGATAGCCTCTGGTGGAAGGCGCATCCCCAATTCAGCCAGACGGGTGGAGTACCCAGACATTCTGAGTATGTGATCACTAACAGACCCGTTCTCCTCCATCTTGCAAGTATAGAACTTATCGGAGGTCTCATACCTCTCGATCTGGGAATTCTTCTGAAAGATAAACCTCAACTCCTGGAACATCTCATATGCTCCATGACGTTCAAAACGTCTTTGAAGTCCCGGTTCTAAGCCATACAAAATTGCACATTGAACTATTGAGTAATCATCAGAGAGAGCTTGCCAGGCGTTCACAACGTCTAGAGACTCAACTGGAGCGGGTGGATCACCAAGCGGTGCATCAAGGACATAAGCCTTCTTGGAAGCCATAAGGATAATCCTTAGATTACGGGCCCAGTCCACAAAGTTACTTCCATCATCTTTCAACTTAGCTTTCTCTAGGAACGCATTAAAATTCAGGGGTGCTACTGCGCGAGCCATGATCTACAACATAAATATAGCAAAGACAACTTAGACTATTGTTCAAGATAATGAGTTTAGTTAATCATATTACTTAAAAAACTCCCACTCAAATTGACATCCCTCCAGTCATTCGAGTGTCACATGATCCAAATCCACCAACTCAAGTCCGATCATCACGTCAGTTGAGGTGGTTTCAATGGTGAACATCTTCATGTTGATCATATCTACTATATGACTCATGTTCGACCTTTCGGTCTCTTGTGTTCCGAGGCCATGTCTGTACATGCTAGGCTCGTCAAGTTTAACCCGAGTGTTCCGCACGTGCAACACTGGCTTGCACCCGTTGTATGCGAACGTAGAGTCTATCACACCCGATCATCACGTGGTGTCTCGAAACGACGAACTTTCGCAACGGTGCACACTCGGGGAGAACACAATTTTATCTTGAAATTTAAGTGAGGGATCACCTTATAATGCTACCGTCGTCCTAAGCAAAATAAGATGCATAAAAGGATTAACATCACATGCAAATCATAAGTGACATGATATGGCCATGAACTTGTGCTTTTGATCTCCATCGTCACCGGCATGACACCATGATCTCCATCATCTTGATCTCCATCAACGTGTCGCCATGAGGTTGTCGCGCCGACTGTTGCTTCCACGACTATTGCTAACTCATAGCGATAAAGTCAAGCAAAACGGCGAAAATAATTAAAGACAACTCTATGGCTCCTGCCAGTTGCCGTACTCATCGACATGCAAGTCGTGATATTCTATACAACATATGATCATCTCATACATCACATATATCTCATCATGTAATTGGCCATATCACATCACAACATACCCTGCAAAAACAAGTTAGACGTCCTCTAATTGTTGTTGCAAGTTTTACTTGGCTGCTACGGGTATCTAGCAAGAACGATTCTTACCTACGCAAAAACCACAACGGTGATATAAAAATTGCTTTTCAACCTTCTCAAGGACCGCCTTTGTCAAATCTGATCCGACTAAAGTGGGAGAAACAGACACCCGCTAGCCATCTTTATGCAACGAAGTTACATGTCAGTTGAAGGAACCGGTCTCTCGTAAGTGTACGAGTAATGTTGGTCCGAGCCGCTTCATCCCACAATACCGCCGAAACAAGAAAAGACCAAGGGAGGAAGCAATCTGAATATCAACGCCCACAAAACCCTTTTGTGTTCTACTCGAGATATCATCTACACATAGACCTAGCTCAGATGCCACTGTTGGGGAACGTCGCATGGGAAACAAATTTTTTCCTACGCACACGCAAGATCTATCCATGGTGATGAGCATCTACGAGAGGGAGAGTGAATCTACATACCCTTGTAGATCGCTAAGCGGAAGCGTTAAGAAACGCGGTTGATGTAGTCGAACGTCTTCGCGATCCAAATCGCAAGTCGTCCCTCGATCCAATCACGATCTAGCACCGAACGGAAGGCACCTCCGCGTTCAACACACGTACTGATTGATGACACCTTCACCTCCTCGATCCAGCGAGCGATGGTGAAGTAGTAGATGAGTTTTGGCAGCACGACGGCGTGATGACGGTGGTGGTGAAGAACGATCTCCGCAGGGCTTCGCCAAACACTACGGAGATTATGACGGAGGAAGAAATAGAGGGTTAGGGTTGCCGGCACACGGCTTGGGGAAATCTTGATGTATCCCGTGTGCTAGCCCTGCCCCTCTATTTATATGTTGAGCCCTGGGGTCTAAACTTGGAGAGAAAGCCTCCACAAGGTCAGTTTTGCCCGCACAAGGTCGGTTTGGCCCGCACGGAAAGAGTCCCACTCGGATTCCAGCAGTACCGCGTACAAGCGGTAGTACCGCTCACGAGCGGTAGTACCGCTTCACACAAGCGGTAGTACCGCTTACGCGGTAGTACTGCCTTACCATCGGTAGTACCGCTTAAGGCAGCAGCAAAACTTCCTTTTGCACTTTCTAATACCTCGTGGGCTTTACCCCTTTGGCCCATATAAAGTGTTGCTGCACCCGAACACTTCGGAAAACACCCGGAACCCCTTCCGGTGAATTCCGGAACCCTTCCGGAGATCAAAACACTATTATCACATATATCAATCTTTACCTCCGGACTCTTCCGGAGATCCTTGTCATGTCCGGGATCTTATCCGGGACTCCGAACAACCTTCGGTCACCAACACAATAACTCAACTATACTAATCGTCACCAAACGTTAAGTGTGTAGACCCTGCGGGTTCGAGAACTATGTAGACATGACCGAGACACCTCTACGGTCAATAACCAATAGCGGGACCTGGATGCCCATATTGGTTCCTACATATTCTACGAAGATCTATATCGGTCGAACCTCTATGTCAAGGATTCAGTTAATCCCGTATGCTGTTCCCTTTGTTCTTCGGTATGTTACTTGCCCGAGATTCGATTGTCGGTATCTCTATACCTAGTTCAATCTCGTTATCGGCAAGTCTCTTTACTCGTTCCGTAATACAAGATCTCGTGGCTAACACTTTAGTCACATTGCTTGCAAGGCTCATTGTGAGGTTGTATTACCGCGTGGGCCCTGAGATACCTCTCCGTCATACGGAGTAACAAATCCCAGTCTTGATCCATGCCAACCCAACAGACACCCTCGGAGATACCTGTAGAGCATCTTTATAGTCACCCAGTTACGTTGCGACGTTTGATACACACAAGGTATTCCTCCGGTGTCAGTGAGTTGCATGATCTCATGGTCATAGGAACATATACTTGACATGCAGAAAACAATAGCAATAAACTGACACGATCATATGCTACGTTTATAGTTTGGGTGTTGTCCATCACATCATTCTCCTAATGATGTGATCCTGTTATCAAATGACATCTCATGTCCATGGCTAGGAAACCTTAACCATCTTTGATCAACGAGCTAGTTAACTAGAGGCATACTAGGGACACAGTGTTGTCTATGTACCCACACATGTATTTGAGTTTCCAATCAATACAATTATAGCATGGATAATAAACGATTATCATGAACAAGGAAATATAATAATAATAAATTTATTATTGCCTCTAGGGCATATTTCCAACAACCTCGTAGAAGGGGAATGGGGCCAGCACAGCCAGAGGAACAGAGCAAGAGCCCGCGCAGCGAGCACGATGAAGAACCTCGCGGGCCAAGCAATGGCGGGCAGAAGCAATTCCCTCCCGAGGTAAAAAGTGTGAACATGATATATGTCACGCATATACCAAAAAAGGAGAGGAAACGCGCCCTTCGGGAGGTCTACGCCGTAGAGCCCATAACCCCAAAGTTCAATCCGTGGTCGGCTTGCCCGATCACCTTCGATCACAGGGATCACCCGACCACGGCGACCAGTATCCATCATGGAGGCTCGGCCGCCCTCGTTCTGGACCCCATCATCGATGGGTACCACCTCACTAGAGTCATTACGGACGGAGGAAGCAGTCTTAACCTGATTTACTCAGACACAGTAAAAAAGATGGGTATCGACCCTTCGAGATTCAAACCCAGCAACACTACCTTCAAGGGAGTCATCCCCGGCGTCGAAGCACGCTGCACGGGTACCGTGATGCTGGAAGTAGTGTTCGGTTTGCCCGACAACTTTCGTAGTGAAGACTTAATCTTCGACATCGTGCCCTACCACAGTGGCTATCACGCACTGCTCGGCCATACAACGTTCGCTCGCTTTAACGCCGTCCCCCACTACGCATACCTGAAGCTCAAGATGCCTGGGCCAATGGGGATCATCACCGTCAACGGCAACACGGAACGATCACTCTGGACGGAAGAACACACACCGGCTCTAGCGGCCGAATTCCAGTCCGGCATCGAGACACCACAACCCCAACCAGGCGACAAGCTACGACAGGCGAGCAAGCGGGTCTGAGGACGACACGATCTCCCGGAGCAGTCTCCTGTTCATCATAAATAGGGACTCGCCCCCACATCACGGCCTCGCTACCCGTCAGGTACATACCGAGAAGGCACAATTTCATGCTTAAAATACCGTGGGCAGCTGCGTTGGGGACACCCTACCAAAACAGAGTGGTCGGCTCGACCGAACTACTCTCAACACAGCATGGCGTCAAGCTCATGCACGTCTCGCTGATGCAACTCATACCTCTCTCAAAGGTCCGTTCGCCGATTACAACCGCCTTTAAAGGAGCATGCTACTTTGTAAGAGCAAAGGAACGGAGGCGCACAGGTATATGCCAAGGACATCAAGCCGCCTACTAAGAGCCCCGAGCGAACCTCCCGTTTGTATACATTTGCTTTTTAAAGAAATACCTATAACAATTATGCTCGCGGTATGAATTAGAAAAATTCATCATATATAAAGATCATCTTTTACAGTCTGGTTACGACATTTTATAAAGTGTTTTCCAACTCCCTGCCTCTGGAAACAAAACTGTTCGTTACATATTTGATGCAACCGGCTAGTAGTCCGGGGGGTTTAGCTATAAAGCTCGTCCCAAGCATCGTCCCGGCACTGTTCTATACATGTCCGGCGTGACGGATTTGTGCGTTATATGCATCGGTTCCGAATTATGTCTTAGGTCAAAGGTTGGGTTGCCCGGCTCCTGTGCTTACCCTCTTATGTTCCGCTCGTTCGGCTAACTGGGTAGAGGGAGAACCACTGCGATTGTATTTCCAGCTTGCCTGGTCAAGTACCTCAGTGGTGAAAGCCGAAAATCGACCGTCATAATAAGCGAGAACCGGTCTGCAATCCGAGCACAAGTGTCAAACTAAAAATCGATAGAGGTTACTCCGTGTCATACAAGGGGTTTGCATTATCGCAAGCCATGTGGTAATGGTTTTCTACCTCGGTATACCCAAATATCACATAACACTGGGGGCTAGTAACTAGCCCCCGCAGTCAAGTTCCTTCAGCTAAGTGAAAGCACTAAAGCCACATAGTCCGATTGCCTCGTTCCCATCCCTCGCACCACCGCCTTTTGGGTCCCGATTATTCGGCTAAGGATAGCACTGCGGATGACGGAACACCCCTTGTAATAATTACATGGGGGCTGAAGCCGACGACTGGCAACTTTCAGTTCGAGAACGGCCACACAGGAGTCAAAACAATCCAAACACCAAAGTATGATAAACCCTTGATAACCCACAAGTGTAGGGGATCGTTTGTAGCCTTTTTCGATAAGTAAGAGTGTCGAACCCAACGAGGAGCTAAAGGTAGAACAAATATTCCCTCAAGTTCTATCGACCACCGATACAACTCTACGCATACTTTAACGTTTGCTTTACCTAGAACAAGTATGAAACTACTTTGTAGGTGATACGAAAGTTTGCATGAATAAAACTAGAAGTACTTTGCGGGAAATAAAACTTCGAGTAAAAAGCAAGATAATAAAAGTTAGTTGTTTAGTAGAAAGCTTTTGTCAAACAAGAAGGTTATTTGTTCCTAGGCAATTGATAACTAGATCGGTAATCATTCTTGCAATTTTACATGAGGAAGAGGCATGAGCTAACATACTTTCTCTACTTGGATCATATGCACTTATGATTGGAACTCTAGCAAGCATCCGCAACTACTAAAGATCATTAAGGTAAAACCCAACCATAGCATTAAGTATCAAGTCCTCTTTGCTCCCATATGCAACAACCCACCTACTCGGGTCTGTGTATTCTGTGACTCACGCCACCCACCATAGGCAAATCATGAACACATTGCAACACCCTACAGCGAGGATCCCTCACATTGCGCGAGACGGAGGGCACCGTAGGACAGCACCATAATAAAATATACAATCATACCAACCATGATCATCAATTAGCCCATAGGACAAAGCAGATCTACTCAAACATCATAGGATAGCCATATATCATTGGGAAATAGTATATGGAGTTGAGCACCATGTTTAAGTAGAGATTACAGCGGGGAGAAGGGGAGTTACACCACTGCATAGAGGGGGAGAGAGTTGGTGTTGACGGCGGCGAAGTTGTTGGAGTAGATCGCCGTCACGATGCTTGCCCCGGCGGCGTTCCGGTGCCACCGGGAGAGAGGGGGAGAGAGCCCCCCTCCTTCTTATTCTTCCTTGGCCTCCCCCTGGATGGGAGGAGAGTTCCCCCTCTGGTCCATGGCCGCCATGGCGGCGGAGGGGCAGGAGCCCCTCCTAGATTGGATCTCCCTCTCTGTTCTCTTCTGTTTCGCGTTCCTGTTTTTTGGCCGAAAACCGTTTCTTATATTCCCGAAGATCGTAACTCCGATCGGGCTAAAATTTTGAGGGGATTTTTATCCAAAAATTAGCTTCCTTGCGCCCGAAGGAGTGCTCCAACTGACATACGAGGTGGGCAACACCCACCAGGCCGCGGTTGGCCCCCCTGGCCGCACCCTGATGTATCGTGGGGGCTGTGGGCCTCCGTTTGCATTGATTCCACTTCTCAAAATTCACAAATATTCCAAAAAAAATCTCCGTAAATTTTTATCGTGTTGGACTTCGTTTGATATGGTAATTCTGCGAAACAAAAAACATGCAACAAACAGGAACTGGCACGGGCACTGGATCAATAGGTTAGTCCAATAAATCATATAAAATGTTGCCAAAAATCTGTGAAAGTTGTATAATATTGTCATGAAACAATAAAAAATTATAGATATGATGAAGACGTATCAGCATCCCCAAGCTTAATTCGTGCTCGTCCTCGAGTAGGTAAATGATAAAAAAGATAATTTTTGATGTGGAATGCTACCTAGCATAATCTTGATCATATATCTAATCATGGCATGAATATTAAGACACAAGTGATTCAAAGCAATAGTCTAGTTTTGACATAAAGACATTAATACTCAGGCATTCCAACAAACAATCATGTCTTTCAAAATATCAAGGCTAAAGAACGCTATCCCTACAAAATCATATAGCCTTGTCATGCTCTGTCCTCTTAACACAAAGTATAAATCATGTACTACCCCGGTGTCAGCCAAGCAATTGGTTCATACTTTTTAACGCGCTTCAGCATTTTCAACTCTCACGCAATACATGAGCGCAAGCCATGGATATAGCACTATGGGTGGAATAGAATATGGTGGTAGGTTTCAATGGGGTAAAAGTGGAGAAGAAAGTCTCGCATCAACTCAGCGTATCAACGGGCTATGGAGATGCCCATCAATAGATATCAATGCGAGGAGTAGGGATTGCCATGCAATGGATGCACTAAGAGCTATAAGTGTATGAAAGCTCAATATGAAAACTAAATGGGTATGCATCTAATTCCCACTAGTATATGAAAGTAACAACACAAGAGACTCTCTATATGAAAAACATGGTCCTACTTTGAGAACAAGTGTGGAATTAGCATGCCCCTTCTACTTCTTTCATTTTTTTTCTTTTCTTTTTCTTTTCTTTTTTTTCTTTTCCCTTTTTTCTATTTTTTTTCTTTTTCTTTTTTTTTCTTTCTTTGTCCGGAGCCTCATCCCGACTTGTGGGGGAATCATAGTTTCCATCATCCTTTCATCACTGGGGCATGCTCTAATAATGAATAATGATGATCATCACACTTCTATTTACTTACAATTCAATACTACAATGATAGTAGAACAAAGTATGACTCTATATGAATGCAATGATCTAGCGTAGCAAAGATATCAAAAAACGGACAAGCCATGAAAACAACATGCTAGCTATCTTACGTTCATGTAATGCAATATGACAATGAATGCTCAAGTCATCAAAACGGAGGCGGTGGAAGTTGCATGGCAATATATCTCGGAATGGCTATGGAAATGCCATAATAGGTAGGTATGGTGGCTGTTTTGAGGAAGATATAATAAGTCTTATGTGTGATAGAGCGTATCATATCACGGGGTTTGGATGCACCGGCGAAGTTTGCACCGACTCTCGAGGTGAGAAAGGGCAATGCACGGTACCGTAGAGGCTAGCAAATTGCGGAAAGGTAAGAGTGCGTATAATCCATGGACTCACATTAGTCATAAAGAACTCACATACTTTTTGCAAAATATTTATTAGCTCTCTCGAATCAAAGTATTACTACGCATGCTCCTAGGGGGGAGGTTAGTAGGAGTTAACCATCGCGCGCCCCCGACCTTCACACAAAGATAGACAATCAAGGATATATTGTGCTCCAACTTCCTAGCATAACGGGAGACTATACGTGCATGCTTCGGGAATCACAAACCTTAACACCAATATCTTACTAAACACGATCATCCACTAGTACCTCCCACATATTATCATCTCTATATCGCAAAACTATTGCAAGGAATCAAACATGTCATATTCAGTGATCCCTAAGTTTTATGTAGGATTTTATGACTAACCATGCAAATGACCAATTCCTGTTGACTCTCTAAATAGATATAAGTGAAGCAAGAGAGTTTAATTCTTTCTACAAAAGACCATGCTCTAATAAATATAAGTGAAGCAATAGAGCATTCTTCAAATAACGGTTTTCTATGCGAAGAGAAACAGGCAATCCAAACTTCAAATGATATAAGTGAAGCACATGAAGCATTCTATAAAGCCATACTCAAAAGATATAAGTGAAGTACAATGAGCATTCTATAAATCAACCATGGACTATCTCATACCAGCATGGTGCATAAAAGAAAAGTGAAAACTAAACGCAAAAGACGCTCCAGGATTTGCACATATCACATGAATGAAACGAATCCGAAAACATACCGATACTTGTTGAAGAAAGATGGGATGCCTTCCGGGGCATCCCCAAGCTTAGACGCCTGAGTATCCTTGGATATTTACTTGGGGTGCCTTGGGCATCCCCAAGCTTGAACTCTTGCCTCTCCTTCTTCTCCTCATATCGAGACCTCCTCGATCTTCGAACACTTCATCCACACAAAACTTAACAGAAGACTGGTAAGATCCGTTAGTATAATAAAGCAAAATACTAATTTAAGTACTGTTGCAAAGCAATTCATATTTTATATTTGCATTATCCCTGCTGTATTATAACTTTTCTATGGCTTACACCACCGATAAAATCGATAGTTTCATCAAAACAAGCAAAACAATGCATCAAAAATAGAATCTGTCTTAAACAGGACAGTCTGTAGTAATATGAACTTTGACCATACTTCTGTAACTCCAAAAATTCTGAAAAATTAGGAAAAATTAAAAATTTTGTATATAAATACTGTGTAAAAAATTCAGAAACTTTTGACGTTCTAGTAAAAATGAAAATTCACGCGCTACAGCCAAAGTTTCTGTTTTTACACCGCGCATACCAACAAGCAATCTAATCATTCTAAAGGCAAATCTTGGCACATTATTTTTATAATACAATGGATTTGTACAAGGGGATAATTATTTTTGTTGGAAAAGTTTCTGTGATTCAAGATTCACAAAGTTTCCATGGGCATGAACAAAAGTTCAAGGACGTCCCCCACTTCAACGATGCTCATCATCTCTCTCACTTTCACCTTTCCTTTTGTGAAGTTTTAGGTTTCCCCCTATATTTTTTTTGTTTTTAAACTTTATAAAAGAACACAACAGAAATAAATGACTCTCTAGAACTTCCGGGTTGTCTCCCTGGCAACGCTTTCTTTAAAGCCATTAAGCTAGGCATAAAGTGCTCAAGTAATGGATCCACCCGGATCCCAAGGTATATCAAAGCCAATTTTAATTAGCAACGATTTGTAATTTAGTAGTGACCACAAAGTGATATATATCATGTGACAACGAAGTCTAACTCTCTTCCTATGCATCGGCATGTCATACAAGAACAATTCATGCACATTAAGTAAAGGACAATGCATAGTACAAACAGTTTCTTGCAATTTTATAGTATTGGAAACATAGAGAGGTGAAGATTTGGTTCCTCTCTCATAATAATTGCAAGTAGGAGCAGCAAGCACATGCATATTATATTCATCAAAATCATCATGTGTAGTAGCAAAACGCAACCCATCAATATAATCCTTAATAAGTGCAAACTTCTCCGATATAGTGTAGTTGGGAGAATTCAAAAAGATAATAGGACTATCATGTGTGGGTGCAATAGCAACAATTTCATGCTTAACATAAGGAACTATAGCAAGTTCATATTCATAAGCACAATTCATATTGGCATCATGGCCACAAGCATAGCAAGCATCAAGTTCATCAAAAAGGGATATTTCAAATGAATCCAAGGGATCATAGCAATCATCATAGCATTCATCATGGCATTCATCCTTCAGTATGTGCAAAGGGAAATTAAACAATGTATGAGTTGAAGAGTTACTCTCATTAGAAGGTGGGCATGGGTAGCTAATCCGCTCTTCCTCCTTTTGTTCTTCGCTCTCCTCCTCATCTTTTTCATCTAATGAGCTCACAGTTTCAGCAATTTCTTCTTCCATAGATTCCTGCAAAATATTAGTCTCTTCCAAGGAAGCGGTCATTCTTTCAATAAATTCAATAATATCAGCATTGCAATCATAATTCTCATAGCAAGACTTAAGTATGGATAAAATTTCAGATTCGTAAGGAACATCATCATCATACTTTTCAAGCAAAGAAGCAATTTCATAAGCACCTTTAAACGCAACAAATTCTTCTATTCGTTCCACATCATAATAATCATAAATACCTTTAGCATATGATGCCAAGGTTTCATTAACATTAAATTTGCATTGAAAGGGAAGGTGTCGAGCTTCTATATTAGAGCAACAAGTAAAGTCACATCTCGAGCATGCATCCCAAGTAAACCATTCCAGTATTCTAATTTGATCCCATAAGTGGTGCCCTTTTTGAGATAAGCGATAATCCCTAAAGTACTCACGTTGATCCAATGTGTATCCCATTATAAAGTTCTTTGAGGATTTCTCGGGATTATCGAAGGAGTAATTAACGTGTTCCACATAACTAGCATCGAGGGTTTTAGGAGGTTCCCCATCTCCATGAGTAGCAAGTACCACTAAATTTTTTGGTGTTTAGTGTTCCATATCCATGACTAAATATATAAAACAACTAATAATAGAAAATAAAAATTACTTAGTGATAAAGCAAACAAGCACACACGAGAATATTCACCCCACGCTATTGCTCCCCGGCAACGGCGCCAGAAAAAGGTCTTGATAACCCACAAGTGTAGGGGATCGTTTGTAGCCTTTTTTGATAAGTAAGAGTGGCGAACCCAACGAGGAGCTAAAGGTACAACAAATATTCCCTCAAGTTCTATCGACCACCGATACAACTCTACGCATACTTTAACGTTTGCTTTACCTAGAACAAGTATGAAACTACTTTGTAGGTGATAGCATAGTTTGCACGAATAAAACTAGAAGTACATTGCGGGAAATAAAACTCGGAGTAAAAAGCAAGATAATAAAAGTTAGTTGTTTAGTAGAAAGCTTTTGTCAAACAAGAAGGTTATTTGTCCCTAGGCAATTGATAACTAGATCGGTAATCATTCTTGCAATTTTACATGAGGGAGAGGCATGAGCTAACATACTTTCTCTACTTGGATCATATGCACTGATGATTGGAACTCTAGCAAGTATCCACAACTACTAAAGTTCATTAAGGTAAACCCCAACCATAGCATTAAGTATCAAGTCCTCTTTGCTCCCATATGCAACAACCCACCTACTCGGGTCTGTGTATTCTGTCACTCACGCCACCCACCATAGGCAAATCATGAACACATTGCAACACCCTACAGCGAGGATCCCTCATGTTGTGCGAGACGGAGGGCACCGTAGGACAGCACCATAATACAATATACAATCATACCAACCACGATCATCAATTAGCCCATAGGACAAAGCAGATCTACTCAAACATCATAGGATAGCCATATATCATTGGGAAATAGTCTACGGAGTTGAGCACCATGTTTAAGTAGAGATTACAGCGGGGAGAAGGGGAGTTACACCTATGGATAGAGGGGAGAGAGTTGGTGTTGACCGTGGCGAAGTTGTTGGAGTAGATCGCCGTCACGATACTTGCCCCGGCGGCGTTCCGGCGCCACCAGGAGAGTGGGGGAGAGAGCCCCCTTCCTTCTTCTTCTTCCTTGGCCTCCCCCTAGATGGGAGGAGAGTTCCCCCTATGGTCCATGGCCGCTATGGTGGCGGAGGGGCAGGAGCCCCTCCTAGATTGGATCTCCCTCTCTATTCTCTTCTGTTTTGCGTTCCTGTTTTCTGGCTGAAAACCGTTTCTTATATTCCCGGAGATCCGTAACTCCAATCGGGCTGAAATTTTGAGCGGATTTTTATACAAAAATTAGCTTCCTTGCGCCCGAAGTAGAGCTCCAACTGACGTACAAGGTGGGCAGCACCAACCAGGCCGCGGTTGGCCCCCCTGGTCGCGCCCTGATGTATCGTGGGGGCTGTGGGCCTCCGTTTGCGTTGATTCCACTTCTCAAAATTTACAAATATTCCAAAAAAAATCTCCGTAAATTTTTATCGCGTTTGGACTTCGTTTGATATGGTAATTCTGCGAAACAAAAAACATGCAACAAACAGGAACTGGCACTGGGCACTGGATCAGTAGGTTAGTCCAATAAATCATATAAAATGTTGCCAAAAATATGTGAAAGTTGTATAATATTGGCATGAAACAATCAAAAATTATAGATACGATGGAGACGTATGAATCATGCATACATATTATATAAATCAAAGCATTCATCGGACATACAATAAAAAGTGTTCATTTGAACATCACATCCTTTGGGCACCGAGTCTCTACCGACCGAGCATCCTCCATCGCAGAGGCGAAGTACAGCTCGGGGCGCCTATGCTCTTTCCCAGGCGGCGGGGGCGCCGTAGCTATCTCGAGTGGCTTCATCCCTGGCCAGTGAATCATCGTCCTTGCAAAAGCCATCTGTGCTCCCTCAATACACACAGAGTGCTTCACGGCCTCAATGTGGGAGGAGGCGTCGCAGAGCTTCTGCACCAGGTCGAAGTAACTGCTTGGTAGGGGCTCGGAAGGCCACAACCGAATACAGAGGTCCTTTAAGGCCGGCTCCACCATTCGATGAAGCTCCATCATCTGCTTCATCTGCTGGCTAAGGACGGGACGCGGCTCGGGGTTCTGAAATTGCGCCCAGAACAGCCTCTGTTCTACATCCCCGTCCAGAGCCGCAAAGTGCTTGGCCGTGTCCGCCGCACTCCTCGGAAGGTCAGTGAAGGCACCTGAGGAACGCCATAGCCGTGTAAGACGTGCAAACCTGTTACCACCAGAGGCGCATTGCAGTAAGTACGGCTTACCATCCGCAATCATCCTGAATTGGCGGAGTTCTTCCTCATAAGACCGGCTATCCACACGCTCCGATTTAAGATCGGAAGACAATGTGGATAGCTCGGCCGCCTGGTCCTTGGTCTTCTGCTCAAGAGCCTCACACTTAGTGCTTGCATCTTGGAGCTCTTGCTGCACCTCGGCCACCCGAGCTTCGTGCTTTTCACTCAGATCCTTCAAGGAGCTCAGTTCGGCCGCTGCCTGGTCGGCCGCCATCTTATGATCGGCAACCTCCCGCTTGGCCTTCTCCAGCTCGGCCTTGAGGTTCTCGACCTCGGAAGAAACGGCTGCAAATACAATGGAAGACCAAAATTCAGGATTCAAAAACTCAAGAACCTTAATCAATGAGGATCGAAGAGGGTCTCCGAAACAAAATTCCAATTCACTTTGCATTTCATCAAACTGCTTGTTCAGACGGTCAAGCTCCTCGTCGGAGCTCTTGAGCTTCCGGTTGAGCTCAGCCAGCTCCACGTCGTGGACAGCTGCTGCCGATGACGAGACCTGCAAAGCAAAAATTATGTGAGAGACACATCGGAACTGTTGGTCCTAGACCCTCCTTTCCAGAGCATCTCCGGAAACAGTCAAAATATTGATTTTACTCAGAACCTGATATCCTCTGATCCCCGGGTAAGTTTCCTAAACTTACCCAGGGCTCGGGGGCTACTATACCTATCCGTAATATATACACCTCACGAACAAATTCCGCTTAGAGAGAGGGGCAATACATGACTTACCTTGAAGCCTGTCAAGATACCGCCAAAGGCCTCATTCAGTCCGCTATCAACGGACTGAATGTCTTTTAGAACCGCACCCATAAGGATGCGCTGGTCTTCGACGATGACGGAGCTGCGCAAGGCCTCCTCCATCGCGTCTGGCCACCCGGTTGTGGCCTGCCCCGTCGCGGGCGGCATCGGTGGTGGCACCACACCTCCTCCTTCTTGTGAAGGGAGAGTTGCCGATATCGGAGACTTGTCAGTCTCCGGAGCCGTCTTCGGAGGGAGCTCCTACGACTCGCGGCCTCCCTCTTTGTCTACCAGGAGGGGCTTAGCCTCCTGGTCTCCGGCCACCGAGGTCTGGGCCTCGGTTATAACCTCCTCACCCTCAGTATTCGGCTGAGGAGGGGCCCGCCAGGATATCGCCTCCATGGCCTCGTCGCCGACCTGGGGAGGGGAAGTGCGGGACGCGGTTCCACTTTCCACTAGCTCGGCTGGCGGGGGATCTCCCTCTGAGACCTGTTCGGTCGGGAGATCACGGGCCGGGCTGCAACATGAAAGGCATTAGTCCGGTCAGCAACAAAAATCTTGCATGAGCAATGTGTTCGGAATCAGTACCTTTGGGCCACGGGCTTGGCCCTGGGAACCCTCCGCGGGATCCTTTCGAATGCCTCGGATTCCCCGTCGGAATCCGGGCTGACAACGGGCAAGGTCACCTTGACCCTGCAGGGCCTCTTCGGAGAAGGGGGAACTGAGTCCTCCTTGGCATCCACAGACGCCGCCCTTTTCCTTGGCTGGGGGGAATCGATTTCCCCCCTTCCCCCGTCTGCTCCTCCTCGTGAGCGGAGAAGGCCTGGGTCTCCCCGGACATGGCATCCGGGGCCCCTCTTGGGCAGAGACCAGTTCGGGTCTCCTTCTTCTCGCCTTTCTTCTGCTTGTCCTTCTTCTCTGGTGCCGAATACGGCGCCTCGACCAGCATCGCCATCAAGAGGGTTGACCTGGGGGCTTCGGGCAGCGAGGCAGGGCCGTTGATCCGCATGGCCTTAGCTAGCCAGCCCTAGGGAAATCAAGAAAGGAGAGATTAGAATCCTTGCGAAGAGCATCTCCAGCCATTTGGCCCCCCAGGAGGCATTTTTTTCGCCGCTTGGGGGGCTGCCGGCGAAAATTTTAGCCTGTGGGGGTAAAGTTTTCCACTCGTTGCGCCCCAAAACAGTGTGTGCATGCAGGAAGAGAGAGAGGATGGATGTGTGTGGAGGAGAGCACGTGGGTGGGCCAGGGAGGGAAAGGGAGGAGAGAGGAGAGAGAGAGAAGCTGGCAGGTGGGACAACGCCTGTCAACCGGCGAAATTAGCCCCCCAAGTGCCCCCCAGCTCCCTGGGTTTGCCTTGGGTACGCCGGCTCAATTTTTGGCCAAATCCGGCGAAAATTGAGAAGCTGGGGCGGCGAGTGGAAGATTTTTGCATCGCCGGCGGTGAAAAAGTGCTCTGTACGGGCTCCTTGGGGGGACGGCTGGAGAAGCTCTAAAAGACTGAACCTAAAAATAAAAGATTGAAGCTTTACCTTAAGCAGAGGGTGTTCGGCGTCCAAGCCGGTGTCTTCCTCTTTGGCCAGCATCTCCTCCTAGGGCTTGAACAACGCCTTTCATAGCTTCTCCCGAGTAGTGCGGTAGAGCTTGCGCATGGTGGGAGGATCGTCGGTCTTGTAGGCCCACATCGGTGTGGCCCGGAGCTGGCAGGGGAGGAGGCGGCGTCGAAGCATGACCTGGACCACATTGGTCAGGCCGATGTTTGCCTCCAGCATCTTTCCGATGCGTTCCTGCAGCGCCTTTACCTCAGTGGCGGACCCCCAGTCTAGCCCTTTCCCGATCCACGAGGTTAGCCTCGCGGGAGGTCCAGATCTGAATTCGGGAGGGGCCGCCCAGTCTGCGGCCCGTGGTTCAGTAATGTAGAACCACTCCTTTTGCCAGGTCTTGATGGTGTCGATGAAGGTGCCCTCCGGCCACTAGACCCGAGGGAGCTTGCTAATCACTGCGCCCCGCAGTCCACGTGCTGGCTGCTTACGGTCTTCGGTTTGACGTTGAAGACCTTTAGCCATAAGCCGAAGTGCGGCTGGACCCGCAGAAAGGCTTCGCAGACGATGATGAAGGCTGAAATGTGCATTATGGAGTTGGGGGGAGGTCGTGGAAGTCCAACCCGTAGAAGAATATCAAATCCCTTACAAAGGGGTGTAGCGGGATGCTCAGTCCCCGGATGAAATGGGGAATGAACACCACCCGCTCCCCGGGCTTTGGCGTAGGGATTATTTGGCCCTCTTCGGGGGCGCGGTGGGCGACATCGACCGGGAGATAACCGGTGCGCTTCAACTCCTGGATGTCGTCCTTGGTGACGCACGATGCCTCCCACTTGCCTTGCGAGCCTGAGCCAGCCATGGCCGTGCTCGGGGAAGAAGGGTGGGTGTCGGGGGAAGGTTTGGAGAAAAGGCTAGATCTGCGCGCTCGGAGCGAGGAAGGCTTGAGAAAGCGAATCTGGGGAGCGTGAAACGGCTGTGAAGATATTTTCTCCCTTTTATGGAGGTCCGTAATACCAAGCGTCCCCTTACTGCGCCGTAAGCTGCACCAGTCCCCGAAGTGAACGCCCCGTTATGCGCGCGTGGCATAGCCTAAATCATTGATCATTGTTGGAAATATGCCCTAGAGGCAATAATAAATTGGTTATTATTATATTTCCTTGTTAATGATAATCGTTTATTATCCATGCTATAATTGTATTGATTGGAAACTCAAATACATGTGTGGGTACATAGACAACACTGTGTCCCTAGTAAGCCTCTAGTTGACTAGCTCGTTGATCAAAGATGGTTAAGGTTTCCTAGCCATTGACATGAGATGTCATTTGATAACGGGATCACATCATTAGGAGAATGATGTGATGGACAAGACCCAAACTGTAAACGTAGCATTTGATCGTGTCAGTTTATTGCTATTGTTTTCTGCATGTCAAGTATCTGTTCCTTTGACCATGAGATCATGCAACTCACTAACACCGGAGGAATACCTTGTGTGTATCAAACGTCGCAACGTAACTGGGTGACTATAAAGGTGCTCTACAGGTATCTCCGAGGGTGTCTGTTGGGTTGGCATGGATCAAGACTGGGATTTGTTACTCCGTATGACGGAGAGGTATCTCAGGGCCCACTCGGTAATACAACATCACAATGAGCCTTGCAAGCAATGTGACTAAAGTGTTAGCCACGAGATCTTGTATTACGGAACGAGTAAAGAGACTTGCCGGTAACGAGATTGAACTAGGTATAGTGATACCGACGATCGAATCTCGGGCAAGTAACATACCGAAGAACAAAGGGAACAGCATACGGGATTAACTGAATCCTTGACATAGAGGTTCGACCGATAAAGATCTTCGTAGAATATGTAGGAGCCAATATGGGCATCCAGGTCCCGCTATTGGTTATTGGCCGTAGAGGTGTCTCGGTCATGTCTACATAGTTCTCGAACCCGCAGGGTCTACACACTTAACGTTTGGTGACGATTAGTATAATTGAGTTATTATGTTGGTGACCGAAAGTTGTTCGGAGTCCCGGATAAGATCCCGGACATGACGAGGATCTCCGGAATAGTCCGGAGGTAAAGATTGATATATGTGATAATAGTGTTTTGATCTCTGGAAGGGTTCCGGAATTCACCGGAAGGGGGTTCCGGATGTTTACCGAAGTGTTCGGGTGCAGCAACACTTTATATGAGCCAAAGGGATAAAGCCCACAAGGTATTGGAAAGTGCAAAAGTAGTTTTGCTGCCGCGTAAGCGGTACTACCGCTTGTTGAAGCGGTACTACCGCCCGAGCGGTACTACCGCCTGTGTGAAGCGGTACTACCGCCCAAGCGGTACTACCGCTTGTGTGAAGCGGTACTACCGCTTGTGCGCGGCTGTGCACGGTTCGGCAGGGATCCGAGTTGGACTCTTTCCCTGCGGGCCAAACCGACCTTGTGCGGGCAAAACCGACCCGGAGGAGGCTTTTACTCCAAGTTTAGACCCCAAGGCTCAACATATAAATAGAGGGGCAGGGCTAGCACACGGGATACATCAGGATTTCCCAAGCCGTGTGCCGGCAACCCTAGCCCTCTAGTTCCTCCGTCATAATCTCCGTAGCGCTTGGCGAAGCCCTGCAGAGATTGTTCCTCACCACCATCACCACGCCGTCGTGCTGCTGGAACTCAACCACTACTTCACCATCGCTCGCTGGATCGAGGAGGTGAAGGCGTCATCAAGCCGTACGTGTGTTGAACGCGGAGGTGCCGTCCGTTCGGCACTAGATCGGAAGGATCGTGATTGGATCGCGGGACGCTCGGCGATTTGGATCGCGAAGACGTTCGACTACATCAACCGCGTTTATTAACGCTTCCGCTTAGCGATCTACAAGGGTATGTAGATTCACTCTCCCTCTCGTAGATGCTCATCACCATGGATAGATCTTGTGTGTGCGTAGGAAAATTTTTGTTTCCCATGCAACGTTCCCCAACAGTGGCATCATGAGCTAGGTCTATGCGTAGATGAGATCTCGAGTAGAACACAAACGAGTTGTGGGCGTGGGTGTATACATATTGCTTGCCGTTACTAGTTGATACTTGATTCAGCGGCATTGTGAGATGAAGCGGCCCGGACCGACATTACGCGTACGCTTACGCGAGACTGGTTTTACCGCTGCGTGCACTTGTTGCATAAAGGTGACTGGCGGGTGTCTGTCTCTCTCACTTTAGTTGAATCGGTTCAATGAAGAGGGTTCTTTTAGAAGATCAAAAAGCAATCACTACACCACGTTGTGGTTTTGCGTAGGTAAGAACGGTTCTTGCAAACCCGTAGCAGCCACGTAAAATTTGCAACAACAATTAGAGGACGTCTAACCTGTTTTTGCAGGGTATGTTGTGATGTGATATGGCCAATTACATGATGAGATATATGTGATGTATGAGATGATCATGTTTTGTATAGAATATCACGACTTGCATGTCGATGAGTACGGCAACTGGCAGGAGCCATAGAGTTGTCTTTAATTATTGTATGACCTGCGTGTCAATCATTAAGCGCTATGTAATGCTTTACTTTATCGCTAAACGTTAGCTATAGTCGTGGAAGCAACAGTCGGCGCGACAACCTTATGGCGACACGTTGATGGAGATCAAGATGATGGAGATCATGGTGTCATGCCGGTGACGATGGAGATCATGCCGGTGCTTTGGAGATGGAGATCAAAAGCACAAGTTCATGGCCATATCATGTCACTTATGATTTGCATGTGATGTTAATCCTTTTATGCATCTTATTTTGCTTAGGACGACGGTAGCATTATAAGGTGATCCCTCACTTAAATTTCAAGATAAATTGTGTTCTCCCCAAGTGTGCACCGTTGCGAAAGTTCGTCGTTTCGAGACACGCCGTGATGATCGGGTGTGATAGACTCTACGTTCGCATACAACGGGTGTAAGCCATGTTACACGTGCGGAACACTCGGGTTAAACTTGACGAGCCTAGCATGTACAGACATGGCCTCGGAACACAAGAGACCGAAAGGTCGAACATGAGTCATATAGTAGATATGATCAACATGAAGATGTTCACCATTGAAACCACCTCAACTCACGTGATGATCGGACTTGAGTTGGTGGATTTGGATCATGTTACACTCGAATGATCGGAGGGATGTCAATTTGAGTGGGAGTTTTTTAAATATGATTAACTAAACTCATTATCTAAGAACAATAGTCTAAGTTGTCTTTGCTATTTATGTTGTAGATCATGGCTCGCGCAGTAGCACCCCTGAATTTTAATGCGTTCCTAGAGAAAGCTAAGTTGAAAGATGATGGAAGCAACTTTGTGGACTGGGCCCGTAATCTAAGGATTATCCTTACGGCTTCCCAGAAGGCTTATGTCCTTGATGCACCGCTTGGTGATCCACCCGCTCCAGTTGAGTCTCTAGACGTTGTGAACGCCTGGCAGGCTCGTTCTGATGATTACTCAATAGTTCAATGTGCAATGTTGTATGGCTTAGAACCGGGACTTCAAAGACGTTTTGAACGTCATGGAGCATATGAGATGTTCCAGGAGTTGAAGTTTATCTTTCAGAAGAATGCCCGGATCGAGAGATATGAGATCTCCAATAAGTTCTATGCTTGCAAGATGGAGGAGAACGGGTCTATCAGTGATCACGTGCTCAGAATGTCTGGGTACTCCACCCGTCTGGCTGAGTTAGGGATGCCCCTTCCGCCAGAGGCTATCACTGACAGAGTTCTTCAATCATTGCCACCTAGCTACAAGAGCTTCGTGTTGAACTATAACATGCACGGGATGAACAAGTCAGTCGCCGAGCTATTTGCGATGCTGAAAATCGCTGAGTCTGAAATTCAGAAGGAGCATCAAGTGTTGATGGTCAATAAAACCACTAGTTTCAAGAAAAATGGCAAGGGTAAGAAGGGTAACTCCAAGAAGAGTGGCAAAGCAGTTGCTCCTCTCGTGAAGAAACCCAAGGCTGGACCCAAACCAGAAACTGTGTGTTTTCATTGCAAGGGAACTGGACACTGGAAGCGGAATTGCCCCAAGTATTTGGCTGACAAGAAGGCGGCCAACAACAAACAAGGTATATATGATATACATGTTATTGATGTGTACCTTACCAACTCTCGTTGTAGTGCCTGGGTATTTGATACCGGTGCGGTTGCTCATATTTGCAACTCAAAACAGGAACTACGGAATAAACGGAGGCTGGCAAAGGACGAAGTGACGATGCGCGTGGGAAATGGTTCCAAGGTTGATGTGATCGCCGTCGGCACGCTCGCTCTTCGATTACCGTCGGGATTAGTGATGAACCTAAATAAGTGTTATTTGGTGCCTGCGTTAAGCATGAACATTATATCTGGATCTTGTTTATTGCGAGACGGTTACTCATTTAAATCAGAGAATAATGGTTGTTCTATTTATATGAGTAATATCTTTTATGGTCATGCACCCAATGTGAGGGGTTTATTCTTATTGAATCTCGATAGTAATAATACACATGTTCATAACATTGATGCCAAAAGATGTAGAATTGATAATGATAATACCACTTTCTTGTGGCACAGCCGTTTAGGTCATATTGGCGTAAAACGCATGAGGAAGCTCCATGCTGATGGACTTTTGGAGTCACTTGATTTTGAATCACTTGACACATGTGAGCCATGCCTCATGGGCAAGATGACTAAAACGCCGTTCTCTGGAACAATGGAACGGGCAAGTGACTTATTGGAAATCATACATACTGATGTGTGCGGTCCGATGAGTATTGAGGCGCGCGGTGGTTATCGTTACTTTCTCACCTTCACTGATGACTTAAGTAGATATGGGTATATTTACTTAATGAAACACAAGTCTGAAACATTTGAAAAGTTCAAACAATTTCAGAGTGAAGTTGAGAATCATCGTAACAAGAAGATTAAATTCCTACGATCTGATCGAGGGGGAGAATATCTGAGTTATGAGTTTGGCAGTCACTTAAGACAGTGTGGAATTGTTTCACAATTGACACCGCCTGGAACACCACAGCGTAATGGTGTGTCCGAACGTCGTAATCGAACCTTATTAGATATGGTGCGATCTATGATGTCTCTTGCCGATTTGCCACTATCGTTTTGGGGTTATGCATTAGAGACAGCTGCATTCACTTTAAATAGGGCACCATCGAAATCCGTTGAGACGACGCCATATGAACTTTGGTTTGGCAAGAAGCCAAAGCTGTCGTTTCTTAAAGTTTGGGGATGTGATGCTTATGTCAAAAAGCTTCAGCCTGAAAAGCTGGAACCCAAAGCGGAGAAATGCGTCTTCATAGGATACCCAAAAGAGACAGTTGGGTATACCTTCTACCTCAGATCCGAAGGCAAAGTGTTTGTCGCTAAAAACGGAACATTTCTTGAGAAAGAGTTTCTCTCGAAAGAATTGAGTGGGAGGAAGATAGAACTTGATGAGGTTGTTGAACCTTTACTTCAACCTGAGAGTAGCGCAGCGCAGAAAGTTGTTTCTGTGGAGCCTACATTAGCTGAAGAGGAAGTTAATGATGATGATCATGAAGCTTTGGATCAAGTTGCTATCGAACCTCGTAGGTCGACAAGGACGCGTACTGCTCCTGAGTGGTACGGCAACCCTGTCTTAGAGGTCATGTTGTTAAACAACGATGAACCTACGAGCTATGGAGAAGCGATGATGAGCCCGGATTCCGAGAAGTGGTTAGAGGCCATGAAATCCGAGATGGGATCCATGTATGAAAACAAAGTATGGACTTTGGAAGTATTACCTGAAGGGCGTAAGGCCATTCAGAACAAATGGATCTTTAAGAGGAAGACGGACGCGGACGGTAATGTCACCGTCTATAAAGCTCGACTTGTGGCAAAGGGTTTTTCACAAGTTCAAGGAGTTGACTACGATGAGACCTTCTCACCCGTAGCGATGCTTAAGTCCGTCAGAATCATGTTAGCAATAGCTGCCTTTTTCGATTATGAAATTTGGCAGATGGATGTCAAAACAGCGTTCCTTAACGGTTTCCTTAAGGAAGAGTTGTATATGATGCAACCAGAAGGTTTTGTCGATCCAGAGAATGCTGACAAAGTTTGCAAACTCCAGCGATCCATTTATGGACTGGTGCAAGCATCTCGGAGTTGGAATCTTCGTTTTGATGAGGTGATCAAAGCGTTCGAGTTTATACAAGTTTACGGAGAAGCTTGTATTTACAAGAAAGTGAGTGGGAGCTCTATAGCGTTTCTAATATTATATGTGGATGACATATTGCTGATTGGAAACAATATAGAAATGCTGGAAAGCGTAAAGGAATATTTGAACAAGAGTTTTTCAATGAAGGACCTAGGAGAAGCTGCTTTCATATTAGGCATAAAGATCTATAGAGATAGATCAAGACGCTTAATAGGACTTTCACAAAGCACATACCTTGATAAGATTTTGAAGAAGTTCAAAATGGATCAGTCCAAGAAGGGGTTCTTGCCTGTTTTACAAGGTGTGAAGTTGAGTAAGACTCAATGCCCAGTGACTGCAGAAGATAGAGAAAAGATGAGTGTCATCCCCTATACTTCAGCCATAGGCTCTATCATGTATGCAATGCTGTGCACAAGACCCGATGTCAGCCTTGCCATAAGTATGGTCGGAAGGTTTCAAAGTGATCGAGGAATGGAACACTGGACGGCGGTCAAGAATATCCTGAAGTACCTGAAAAGGACTAAGGACATGTTTCTCGTTTATGGAGGTGATCAAGAGCTCGTCGTAAAGGGTTACGTCGATGCAAGCTTTGACACTGATCCGGATGACTCTAAGTCGCAAACCGGATACGTATTTATTCTTAATGGGGGTGCGGTTAGCTGGTGCAGTTCCAAGCAAAGCGTGGTAGCTGATTCTACATGCGAAGCGGAGTACATCGCTGCCTCGGAGGCGGCGAAGGAAGGTGTCTGGATGAAGGAGTTCATGACAGATCTTGGAGTAGTGCCTAGTGCACTTGACCCAATGACTCTGTTTTGTGATAACACTGGTGCCATTGCTCTAGCCAAGGAACCAAGATTTCACAAGAGGACCAGACACATAAAACGACGTTTCAATTCCATCCGCGATTACATCAAGGAGGACGACATAAATATTTGCAAAGTACACACGGATCTAAATGTTGCAGATCCGATGACTAAACCTCTTCCAAGGGCTAAACATGAACAACACCAGAACTGCATGGGTGTTCGATTCATTACAATGTAAATCACATAGTGATGTGAACTAGATTATTGACTCTAGTGCAAGTGGGAGACTGTTGGAAATATGCCCTAGAGGCAATAATAAATTGGTTATTATTATATTTCCTTGTTAATGATAATCGTTTATTATCCATGCTATAATTGTATTGATTGGAAACTCAAATACATGTGTGGGTACATAGACAACACTGTGTCCCTAGTAAGCCTCTAGTTGACTAGCTCGTTGATCAAAGATGGTTAAGGTTTCCTAGCCATTGACATGAGATGTCATTTGATAACGGGATCACATCATTAGGAGAATGATGTGATGGACAAGACCCAAACTGTAAACGTAGCATTTGATCGTGTCAGTTTATTGCTATTGTTTTCTGCATGTCAAGTATCTGTTCCTTTGACCATGAGATCATGCAACTCACTAACACCGGAGGAATACCTTGTGTGTATCAAACGTCGCAACGTAACTGGGTGACTATAAAGGTGCTCTACAGGTATCTCCGAGGGTGTCTGTTGGGTTGGCATGGATCAAGACTGGGATTTGTTACTCCGTATGACGGAGAGGTATCTCAGGGCCCACTCGGTAATACAACATCACAATGAGCCTTGCAAGCAATGTGACTAAAGTGTTAGCCACGAGATCTTGTATTACGGAACGAGTAAAGAGACTTGCCGGTAACGAGATTGAACTAGGTATAGTGATACCGACGATCGAATCTCGGGCAAGTAACATACCGAAGAACAAAGGGAACAGCATACGGGATTAACTGAATCCTTGACATAGAGGTTCGACCGATAAAGATCTTCGTAGAATATGTAGGAGCCAATATGGGCATCCAGGTCCCGCTATTGGTTATTGGCCGTAGAGGTGTCTCGGTCATGTCTACATAGTTCTCGAACCCGCAGGGTCTACACACTTAACGTTTGGTGACGATTAGTATAATTGAGTTATTATGTTGGTGACCGAAAGTTGTTCGGAGTCCCGGATAAGATCCCGGACATGACGAGGATCTCCGGAATAGTCCGGAGGTAAAGATTGATATATGTGATAATAGTGTTTTGATCTCTGGAAGGGTTCCGGAATTCACCGGAAGGGGGTTCCGGATGTTTACCGAAGTGTTCGGGTGCAGCAACACTTTATATGAGCCAAAGGGATAAAGCCCACAAGGTATTGGAAAGTGCAAAAGTAGTTTTGCTGCCGCGTAAGCGGTACTACCGCTTGTTGAAGCGGTACTACCGCCCGAGCGGTACTACCGCCTGTGTGAAGCGGTACTACCGCCCAAGCGGTACTACCGCTTGTGTGAAGCGGTACTACCACTTGTGCGCGGCTGTGCACGGTTCGGCAGGGATCCGAGTTGGACTCTTTCCCTGCGGGCCAAACCGACCTTGTGCGGGCAAAACCGACCCGGAGGAGGCTTTTACTCCAAGTTTAGACCCCAAGGCTCAACATATAAATAGAGGGGCAGGGCTAGCACACGGGATACATCAGGATTTCCCAAGCCGTGTGCCGGCAACCCTAGCCCTCTAGTTCCTCCGTCATAATCTCCGTAGCGCTTGGCGAAGCCCTGCAGAGATTGTTCCTCACCACCATCACCACGCCGTCGTGCTGCTGGAACTCAACCACTACTTCACCATCGCTCGCTGGATCGAGGAGGTGAAGGCGTCATCAAGCCGTACGTGTGTTGAACGCGGAGGTGCCGTCCGTTCGGCACTAGATCGGAAGGATCGTGATTGGATCGCGGGACGCTCGGCGATTTGGATCGCGAAGACGTTCGACTACATCAACCGCGTTTATTAACGCTTCCGCTTAGCGATCTACAAGGGTATGTAGATTCACTCTCCCTCTCGTAGATGCTCATCACCATGGATAGATCTTGTGTGTGCGTAGGAAAATTTTTGTTTCCCATGCAACGTTCCCCAACAATCATATCCCGTAAAAAATGGAGCATGATCTTCATGTCGATTTAACGTGCCAATAAAAAGGCAGCCTCGAACCGCGAATCGAGTTCTTGTAACTGGTTAAGTGGCCAAGACCCGTCTGAGCCTTTCGTTAGGAAAGTTGTCAGGAAGGGTACTATTCACACTCGGGCGTTTGACCTTCAAGGATAAGCAAGGTATGTTCGGACAGCAGGGTGTCACCGGTGGCCGAGCTAAGGACGGCCGAAGCATGAAGGGAAGAAAGGAACTCGCCCCGCAAGCCGAACACTCTGGACATACGGAGCAGCTGATGTCCTGAAGACCGACGTTGGAGGCTAGTTCGGGGGCTACTGAGGGAGTCCGGGATTAAGGGGTCCTCGGGCCGTTGACTTATCTCTTATAGTCCGGCCCGGTGGGCCGCCTTATGGCATCTTCAGGAAGGCCGGACTGCGAAATGACCCTAGGCTTATGGGGGAATATTCCGAAAACTTGGTGTGTCCTCCAAGTAAGAATGGACGTATCTATGCCCGGATGGGAACCGATCATGTGTAACCCTAGATACCCCTGGTGTCTATATAAACTAGGGGGCTTAGTTCGTAGAGGGACAGGTTAACTCATTAGGTTTTAGCTCGTTTGATCTCGAGGTAGATCTACTCTGTAACCTTCATACTCAGCAATACAATCAAGCAGGACGTAGGGTTTTACCTCCTTACGAGGGCACGAACCTGGGTAAACACCGTCTCCTTCGTCCCCTGTTACCATCGATCCTAGATTCACAGTTCGGGATCCCCTACCCGAGATCCGCCGGTTTCGGCACCGACATCCGCTCTGAAAACGCTCCTACGAGTTACTCTCAGCCAAATGGCAGGTTTCATAATGAGGCTCCTAATTTAGTTTGATGAGTACGTACTATTTAGTATATCCCATCTTGTACAAGTAACTGTAGGTTCAGTTTTCATTTTCTCTTTTAAGTTACTTTGGTTTTCTGACGGACGAGCATTGTGGAGGCAGTACTGTTGTAAAGTGTAAACAACCCCACAGTAATCAGCTTCATCTTTTGCTGGTTTCTTCCTTGGTGATGGTGAGATATTTGGTTGAGGCCTTGACGCTTCGGTGATGCCGGCCATATGGAAAGGTTTCTTTCTTGATGAGGCTCCCAAGTCCTAACTTGCTTTGATGGCAGTATTTGGTAATGCTCTTATTCATTTCTAGCTGCATTAATTCATGTTCCTTCAGAAACTGAACCAGTGCAAATCTGATTCACAATTAGTAGTAACAGTAGGTTTAGTATTGAATTTTTTTTCAGTTACTTTGGCTGCAACAACTAAATAAATCAATGAATCAGGGACCTAGCACACTGTACTCTGAACCACCGTGAGGATAATGTATTTGATCTACTTGATTACATGCCTTGTATGTTGAATTAATATCTGCATGCCATATCTACGGGCGTTTTTTGCAGGTTCGTAAAGAGGGACAATCTGGTTTTGTGAAGGAAGGGGCCGGCCATGGAGAAGATATTACGGGCATCATATCGTCCATGGCGGCCTAGGAGGAGCAGCAGCACCTCAGGTTCGTCACTTGCTCCTCCCCTTCTATTCTCTTCTTCTTCTCCATCTCCGCATCTGATTCATGCAAGTTTTTGCAGGTTGCTCCGATCTAGTTGTGTGAAGGGGAACACGCAAGGCCAATGTAATGCTGCTGATGTGCTCCCCTTGAACGATCTGGTGAAGGACAAGTTGGTCCATAGGTCCTCCTCCCCTACTATCTCTCTCTGCTGCATAGATAGGTTCAGTTTTCTTTTGTTCTCATTCTAGTTTAAGCATTAGCAGATTCCAGTAAGTGTTTATGTATGTGGATCATAAGTCGGAACATTCAAGTTTCGCCTCATTCTAATGTGTATTTGCCGTGCGTGTGGTTATATACTCTTGTTTGTGTTGTGTGTCTATGCTGTTCTGATACCTGATAGCATTGTCTGGAGTATCAATTTGTTGTTAATGGAAATGTTAAGAAAGCATGAAATTTCTGTCCATGGAGAATGCTTCATATGCAGTCTGAATTTTTTGTCCACTAATTTACTTTAAGCCACTATACAAATTTTCTTTTTCGGTGTGAACCTTGTAACCGTATCTCTGTGGTTTCTAACATGATTGTTGTAGGCTACAAGATATATTTCTGGCGGTTCATCTTGCCGTAGAATATGCCCCTGTTCATTTTTCAGTCCTATGCCCGCTGCCAGCCAGAACCAATATTTCTCTGTTATATTCTGTTTTTTCTTTGTCAGCTAGCACAATTTGGATTTCGAGTCCAATGCGCTAACGCTTTCTTTAGTTTTCTTGCTCTTTCTCCGGGCTGTATAGTGATGACACCAAATCACTATATTTTAACAATTTATGGATTCTTGCGAAGATACAGTTGAAACAGCACACTTCTCCCAGATCTCCTGTAGATAACATGTCAGTCATGTTGCATATAAACCTGCACTTTCGGTTGCTTCTACACAATATTGATAAAAAAAGGTTAAACAGCGGATTAACTGCGGATGCTTCGAATTAAACATAAATCATCTGAAGCCAAGGATATGAATTTGGTACTTAATTGACCGAGTTGAATATATAAGATACTTGTTAGATGCTTGGAAATATTCTGTAGTTAGTGAGCCGATTTTCTTTTCTAGTTGAACAAAAGGTCTAGCACATAAATGATATACATTGAAAAAGCTGTCGACCAAGTACACAACAATGAAAAACTTTATGGTGCAACTTCCTTTATATTAGTTGAGTCTAGTGCATCTGCAACGCAAAAGATTGGACATCACACACCCTGTAAGTCCTGCTACATCGTGATCTAACCGGAACATTTAGACAAATTACTCTACAGTAATTTTTGACAAACTCTTTGATGTGTGCCAAAGATTCTAATGAACCACAACACTGATACATGAGAAACCACAAAAAATATATCACAATATCTTTTTTCAATCAAAAAATAGCAACAGATTTCTGCTCTACCTTAGTATATCAAAATTGTCTTGGTGCCAAATTTACAGGAACAACAACTTACTATTGAAACAAAAAGGGGAGTCAAACAATATGTCTCTTACATTCCCTTATAATATCACAACATCAGTGCATGTTAACAGTTGCATAATTGCATTAAGAAAGTGGCGTAAATGTTGTATATGCACATTCTGACCAAATCTAAACGTGTAGGTAATGTTCTGATGCTTAATCCTATTTTTGTACACTGAACCTATTCAATAATATGCCCACATCACAATCCAACCATCCAAGGATTGATCCATTAATTGTATGCACCAGATAACTCACTCGCTCTTCAGGAAGTATCATCCAAATATGAATACTTGGCATTAAGACTGATGAAGAACAAACCTGAACGCATGCAGCTGAGTTTGGAGGGGGCGGAGTTTGGTCAGAGCTACACTCACAACCATCATCCCAGATCATAATTGCCATCAGGCCTCAACCCTTGTGTCATCCAGTAATCGAGAAGACTTCTTGAATAGAATAGCAGGAACATCGACACCAATAATTCCTATTGTCAAACACCACCATAAACGTATTGCTGACACCATATTCGTTGCCGCTTTATATGCCACGCCCTAAAAAAAAATTCCAGTGCTTAGATGGATTAGGTGTCTCGTTGATAGAAGTCAGACAATTCGAGAAGTGTTGTAGTGAAGGTTCAAATTTGTTTTTTTCTAGTGTATCAACCATTAGTACAATAACCTGAATCTCGACTCTTTTGCGTGGTAATCTCGACTCTTTTCAGTATGCCCATATTTTAAATGAAATCAAACACTAAGAAACTAAAATAGGCATGGAAAAGAACTTAATCAGATAAAGAAAATGCCAAGCCTGTTGTTTGAGACCTGCTATGCGTGAAAACACATTTCTATGACAATCCCTATGCATCATGCCTTATGTTTCAAGAAACTCGCCACACGTCAGACTCTCCCAAAGCAAGTATCTCGTGAGTGGATCCCTAGCAGAATTAGTTTGATCCCTCGTCTCTCTACTCTTCCTCATCAATGATATATATATATAGCGTTAAATTGGTGGAACAGTCTAAGGCTGCTGCTGGTTCTATGCCTTCATACTTTCGTGATCAAAGTTGTTGCCGTTGAATCAATGTCTCCCTGCTGGAGGCAGCAGCACTTGCAGGGCCTGTGTACGGATTCTGCTTGGGAGGCCATGGAACTGAATGTGCAGCTAGTCAGCCACGGTTCTTTCGCTTAGCAGTGTTGCCGATGGCAGCAGCCACCCAATCTTGAAGGTGTAAACACTACTGCAGGGATTATGTGCTGCTGGTGGAGGTGATGCGGACCTCCCCTGGTGATTCTTGTTACGTACAATGCATGATCAAGATGTGAACAGTTCTGTGATTAATTAAACAACCATAGAATACATCACAAATTTAAGGATAATTGATTACTTGCGTGGATTGTCACCATATGAGTGACCGTGATGACCTACAACAGTGTACCGGAGCTAAACCATGGACCATGGTGTCATTAGTCTGCATAGTTCCTTCACTCTGAAACTTCAACAACAGCGGCTGTCCGATCTGATTCAAACTGCATCCGTTGTGTCTCCTTCTCCACTTCATCTTCCAACATGGATTATAGTTTGGTGGGGCATAGAAGTTTAGGGGATTGAACGACCTCCTTCTCAGCCAACATGGATTGCATCTTCCTTGGGGAGTGGGTAGTGGAGATTCAAGGGTCTGTTGACACCTGATTTTGGCACGGTGCAAAATGCAGTAAAAGTGGACTCAAGCGAAAGGGTCTTCTGTACGAGAAAGTTCATGTTGCCGGCGTAAAAGGCTTGCCGATGAAATCTTGCCGCCCGAGCGAAAAGCTTGCCGGCGTAAAAGGGCTTGCCGGTTTTGAGGACTTGCCGGTTTTGAATGCTTGCCGATTTCAGTGAGGACCCAAACAGAGGCAGGAGACGGCCCGGCAAAGAGACGATCCGGCAACGGGACGGCCCGGCAAGGAGATGATCCGGCGAAAGAATGACCCGGCAAGAGGAGATCCGGCAAGGAGACGGCCCGTCAAGGAGACTATCCGGCAAGGGGACGGCCCGACAAGGAGATGATCCGGCGAGAGAATGACCCGGCAAGAGGCGATCCAGCAGGAGATGACCCGGCGAGGAGATGATCCGGCAGGAGGCGATCCGGCAGGAGACGACCCAGCGAAGCGACAACCCGGCAAGGAGATGACCCGGCAGGGAGATGACCCGGCAAAGCGACCGGCGAGATACCCTGATGGTAGCCCGGGAAGGTGGCAGCCCGTCGAAGACCGAAGATCAAGATGGACGTGAGGAGACGCAAGCCAGCCCATCAAGACAGCCTCTGGAGCGGTACTACCGCCCTCCATAGCGGTACTACCGCTTGAGCGGTACTACCGTGTATTACTACCGCGCCAAGTACCGCTTACGAAAATTCTTCTGGACCCTCGAGACCCCCAAGCGGTAGTAGAGCGGTACTTAGCCATACCCAGAGCGGTACTACCGTGCCCAGAAGCGGTACTACCGCTTGCCGGCATCCAGATTCGGGCAGATTTTAGAGAGTCCGAATTTGGCTAGCGTCTTTTGATCCTTTGGAAGGAGATCTGAGTCCTTTACTTGTACGGGAAGTCCAGCCGCCCTTTATATATGTTGGGGTGACGGCCGATTGAACAACACACAATCAAACAAATCAATCAATATACTACTTTTTCATCTACGTTTTGTCTCCTACCCTCGTATCTTCTTCCTCGTTCTTCGTCGTTCTTCGTATTGGAGAGCTGCGAATCCCGAGGCCCTAGGGGCGAGCGAATCGACCTAGGGCAGCCCATTGCCGCCGTGCTCCCTGACGGGGTCCCTCCCGGGAGTGTAGGGTTTCGGGTCTCCAAAAGCGTCCTCTGGCTGTCTTGCGTATCGCGCTGCCGGTGGGACCTCCCTCGACGTGAGCTGCGGTGCATCACCCCCGGCGTCGAGGGTACGCGTGACGCGTTCGTGTGTCAACACACTTTTTGGCGACTCCGCTGGGGAATTTTGATCCATCATCATCATCCATCATGTCCAATCTTCCCAAGCCATCGGAAGTTGACGCCGATAACATCATCAAGCCCAATCTGGATGAGTTATCGGCCGAGCATCGCCAAGCTTATGAGGAGTACAAGAAGGCGCGTGAAGAGAAGGAGTTGCAGGAGTTCCTTGGAAACTTCTAGAAGGACCGCCAAGGCAATATCACTCCGGTTGGAGAAATCAAGTTCCCTCCTCTTCAAGACGATCAGGTTAAACCTTCTGTAAGTACTACCTTTTCTCCTGAGCAATGGGCTGAAATTGAGAGCCGTATTTCTGATAGCAATAATCTGATCTATCAAGCTTTCTTAGAAAATACTAATGCTCAGAAGAATATGCCTAATATGCCTGCTAGTATGGGAAACTCTAATTCAGCTTTGCCTATCTCATCGGCGCCCCCCATGCCGATGAATTATTTTCCTACCCATACCAATCAAATTGTGGCTGCACCACTTAATCCTTTTATGAATATGCAGAATTCGGTGGCAACGCCGAACCAAATCTTACCTATGAGTGGAAACACTGCTAGATCATTGCCGAACTATGGTTCGGTAAACATGCCACAATTTGCACCCGTAGTTTCTAACCCTAATCCTCCTATGCCAGTGCCACAAACTTCATCGTCTACTATGGACGATGCTTTAGCTAATTTCAGAGAGGAGATGGCTAAAATGCTTCGAGAGAATTTTGGTGTTGAATTACCTAGGAATCGGATTTATCAAAAGCCGTATCCTGAGTACTTTGATGCAATTTCGTGCCCTCCAGGATATAAAATTCCAGATTTTGTTAAGTTCAATGGAGAGGGCACGAAAACCACATGGGAGCATGTTAGCCAATACCTAGCACAATTGGGTGAAGCAGGCTCGATTAATGAATTGAAAGTGCGTTTATTTCCTTTGTCATTAATTGGTACTGCATTTTCATGGTTTTCTTCTTTGCCGCATGGCTCTATTCATGTTTGGTCACAACTAGAGCAAAAATTTCATGATCATTTTTATAGCGGCGACGATGAACTTAAGTTGTCACATCTTACATCGGTTAAGCAGAAGCATGATGAATCGGTTTCCGATTACGTCAAGAGATTTAGAGAGACAAAAAACCGGTGTTATAGTTTAGTGATAACTGAGAGAGACTTGGCTGATCTTGTGCTCAATGGTTTGAGAACTCATATTAGAGAAAAGCTAGAAGGCTATGAATTTATAAGTATCAACCAAGTCTTACAGAGGGCTTTGGCTCATGAAAGCCGAAGCAAGGACCTCAAAGAGGTGCATAGATATAAAACTGATTGTCCAAAGATGAATATGGTTGAATATGATAGTGATCATTCGAACGATGAGGGTGATATTTATGCTGCTGAATTTGTTTGGCCCTCGAAGGCCAAACCTTTTACTTGTCATGATTTAAAGCCGATTCATAAGAATCGTGATGATGAGATGAAGTTTACTTTTAACATTGCTAAATGTGATAGAATATTTAATGCTTTGCTACAAGCTAAGATTATTAGAATATCTCATACTTTACCGCCGTTTGAAGAGCTGAAACGGCGTGCTTATTGCAAGTATCATAATTCTTTTTCTCATGCTACTAATGATTGCAATGTTTTTCGACGACAGATACAATCGGCCATTAATGACGGACGATTGAACTTTTCTGAAATGCAAGTTGATAAGCAGCCCTTCCCAATGAATACTCTGGATTTGGAGGGGAAAAAGTTACTCATTCGGCCGGAGGTGGCCGAATCTGCTAATAAAACTAATGTTGTCATTGGTGAGCCCAGGAAAAACAAAGATGGCGACAAGGTCCTGGGAAGGCAAGTTGTGCTTGACAAGCAACCCGATGGTGGGGAGATAATCAAGATCACCGTCAAGAATCCTGCACTCGGGGGGCAACCGCAAGAACAAGAGAATACCCGTATTAAGTTTGTCAAGCCCAACAGTCCGAAAGTTGGCAAGTGGAAGCTGAATGAAGCCAAAGTGCAGTGCAAGAAAATCAAGCCAACTTTTGATATGTTGCTGTCCAAGTATGCTAATCAAGCGGCCGGTTCTAGATCTAACCGGTCACCAAGTTTGAAGCGCCCAAGATCACCTCCGAGGCAAGAGTTGCAGCATCACACAAGGCCATATGGGTCATGGGCGCCAGGACCGTGGATGGCGCCACCTCCCTATGCACCATACTACATGGGAGGATTCGATAGAGGATGGGGGCAGCCCCCAATGGCCCCTTATGCTTTTCATCCAGGATGGGCAGAACCAAGGAGGCCTATGCGTGAGAGGTTTTCTTATCCCACACGAGGCCGTTTGAACAATGGGGTCAATCGGCCGATGCAGAATAATCAAGAAAGGATCAGCAAGCAAGTGTGGCGTGCCAAATCACCAAGTACAGCGGTCGAGTCTGGAAAGGGCAAAGAAAAAGTTGATGCAGGTTCACTCATCTTGGGCACTGAGACATTCACCATACAACAGCCGACTGTGCGGAACAACCCTACTGAGCCGATACTTGCTATCGTGCCAAAGCACTCGGCTAATGATCATGAAGCTAGCACAAGCAAGGCAAAGTTCAAAGATCCAAAGTACATGCAACCTAAGTGGTGTCCTCCAGGGCTAACAAAAACACAAAAGAGGAAACTACAGAGGTTAAGAAGTCACGAGATGGCAGAACAGGAGGCTGAGAAGCAAAGAGATGAGTGGTTCAATGACATTCGGCCCATGGTACCTACAAAACAAGTATGGGTGCCTAAACAAATACAAAATGCGGTGGTTTCTACATCTGCCACATCAACACCTGTACCACCAAAGGAGGACGATGCCATTGCTATTACATCGTCCGCAACACCTATCGATTCCGCTCCGCCCGAACAGATTTCAGAATCAATGAACACGCCTGAGAAGGAAGACGATATGGTGGATTGTGAGCCTACACCGGTACATGGAGATATGGATATCAACATGGTGTTTTACTTACCCGCTGAGTTTCGTGCTATAGATGAAGAAGGAGAGGTGGCTCAGCTGGATTTTGGCCCTAAGAATGCAATATTTGAGAAGCCAAAAGAACCAGTAACACACTTGAAACCGTTGTACCTCAGAGGCCATATCAATGGATCACCAATTACTCGAATGCTTGTTGATGGTGGTGCTGTAGTGAATCTCATGCCCTATTCAGTCTTCAAGAAATTGGGTTTGCCTGATGAAGGATTAATGAAGACCAATATGGTGCTTAATGGATTTGAAGGCAAAGAGAAAACCGAAGCCAAAGGTGTGATGTACGTGGAGCTTACGGTTGGAAGCAAAACTTTGGCTACTGCATTCTTTGTCGCCGAGGTACAAGGTAACTACAACGTCATCCTAGGCCGTGATTGGGTTCATGCAAACCAATGCGTGCCATCCACTATGCACCTTTTTTTAATTCAGTGGGTTGATGATGAAGTGGAAGTCATTCATGCGGATAATTCGGCTTGCGTTGCATTAGCCGATGCACCGGTAGATTGGCAACATCCCAATGCTGCTTATTTGACGGGACGGGACTTGTCAGAGTTTGATTTTCTCAGCGCCACCAAAAGTGGTTTTGTACCCGTTTCTTTAAAGCCGGTTGCACTACTGGAATCAGCAAATTTGCCGTCAGCCAGCTCTTTGCCGTCTGCTAGCTGACGGCAAAGAAGGTCTTTGCCATCAGCTTACAGAAAACTAACGACAAAGAAAGAGCTGACGGCAAAGATCATGTTTGCCGTCAGCCAGCTCTTTGCCGTCTGCTAGCAGACGGCATAGAAGCTTTGCCGTCAGCTCGCAGACGGCAAAGAGGGAGGGTGGCCCACTAACGAGAACCACCTAACGGCCACTTTCTTTGCCGTCTGCTAGCAGACGGCAAAGAAAGTGGCCAACTAACGGCCGTTCCCCCCGCCCCCCCACCCCACTAGAGAAAGAGGTGGGGCTACCACCTCCTCTCTCTCTCTCCCCTCTCTCTCCGCCCGGCCCCACCCCTCTCTCTCTCCCGCTCGTCTCTCCCTCTCCATCACGCGAGCAGCTACGGCGGACGATTCCGACGAGCTCCGGCGGGATTTGACGGCGCCCAGCACACCCACGTGACCCCCTCGCCCCGCTCCTCCATCCCCTCCGACCAGATCCGACGCGCGCGTCCTCCTGCGACCACGCGTGACCCTCCCCTGCGGCTAGGGTTTCGGCCACCACGTCGCCGGCGTGGCTCCGGCGTTGCTCCGGTGACTCAGGTGAGTCCCTTCACTCCTCCTCGTCACATCCATCCCTCTCTTTCTCACCGCGTCGCGTCGCGTCTCCTCTCCCTCCCAGATCCAGCACGCCGGGACGCCGGCCGATTTCCGGCCGCTCCGGCTGTCTCCGGCGACGCCCTGGCCCTCTACTGCTTTCTCTCGACAAGCTCTATCGATTCCTCCGCATCGATCTACTTTTCCCCGCCTCCTGCGGTCGTCCCCTTCGGTTTCTCCCTGTTAGGATTTCGGTGCTGGTGGTGGTTCGGCCGTGGTGCTCCGATGATGGTCCGGTCGCCGTGAGGATTCTCCGGCGGTGCTGGATGTGCCGTGGCGTGGTGGTGCCCCTGGGTGGCGCCTCCGTGCTGCGGTGCCCTTGGGTGGTCG
Organism: Elymus sibiricus; assembly: GCA_039707655.1. Classification (NCBI taxonomy): domain Eukaryota; kingdom Viridiplantae; phylum Streptophyta; class Magnoliopsida; order Poales; family Poaceae; genus Elymus; species Elymus sibiricus. Next base: position 35,720,399 of record CM077667.1, on the reverse strand, counting down.
CCTCCGTGCACGTGCTCTCGCTGGCGCCGCCGTTGTGGTGCTCTCTGGCGAGCTCCGGCGTGCTGTGGTGGTGTTGGTTGTGCTGCTGGTCACACCATAGTGATGGTGTGGCTGCATCCTGCTTCGGCTACAACTCCTCTTGGTGAGCTTCTCCTTGCTCCCCTCCTCTGATATCTCTAATGCATAGCTCTAGCTCTTGATCTTGTTGGATGTGAGGCTCTATTAGCTGTGGTTAGCTGCTGTAGATGAGCATCAACTTGTGTTGGAGCTCTCTGTGATGGATTCTTGCTGTGTCAGGGTTTTGGTCAGTGGCCATCTATGTGTATTTGTGAAGTATATATGCTCCTATACTGCTCTGTTCTGTGTAGTTGCTCCTGGAGTTGTTACTTAATTCAGTTAACTGAATCTCTAGTGTTACATTTTCTTTTCCATTGGCCTGTTTAACCTTTGGAAATTAGTTATCACTTTTGTTGTTATTTGCTGCTGCTGCTATTACTTGCAGTAGCAGTTTATAATGGTACTAGCCCCCTGTGCTTGTGGGTGCAGTGCCCTAATTGCAGAAAAATACCAGGTGCAAGTGTGGTGCTGTGTTCTGCAAAAGCAGATAATCATTTGGGGTGCTACCCTGCTATTTCTTCTATGCTATAGTTACTTTACTCATGAACAGATACTCACTTGTTCTTAGTTGTTTTACTTCTAATACTGATATGAACAGATACCACTTGGTTTGGCTATTCCTATTGGTCTCTTTCTAATAGCCTATATGAACAGATGCTATACTTGGTTTTGGCTGTTACTTTCCTAGTTTTCTACTGATAAGACAGATACTACATCTGATTTGGGCAGTGATGCTGGTCTGAGCCCCCCTCTCTTAGGCTTAATTTACATGTGGCTATCCCTGTGCTGTGATGAACTAGCCCTGGCACTTCCAGGCTGTCTGAGCACATAATCCCTCAAGTATACCTTGAGGTCTTCTGTAGCTTGGTCTTGTGGATTCTGGTAAACCTGCTTCTTGTGGACAGCCTGCTCCTCCTAGCTGCTTCACACTATCTCACAGATATGGTTTTGGGCCCAGTCCTGTTTGATGTTTTGGACACCAAGTGTCTAACAGACCCTACTCTACGGTTGGCTGCCCTATTTATACTGGCCTGAATGGTGTGACTAAGCTGTGTGTGTGTTTGTGCTGTCCTCACGGGTGGCATTGGTGATTGTGGTGTTAACAGCAGCTGCTTGCTGTGTCAAGCTCTCCTTGATAGTTATCTCTTCTAAGCTGCTGGTGGCTGGATGTGTTGGGACTTGGTCTGGTCGCCTGGTTGTGATGTACGTATATCTCCTCCTGGAGCTTTGTTTTTGGCGTTGCACAGTGACATGTACCTATTGTCACTGGACAAAACTGATTGTGGTGATGAAGTCTAATCCTTGGCTTTAATCACTAGTTTTTAGTTGGCTTAATTCCTGGAGCTAGTACTGATAGTGGTCTTTGTGTTGGCATTTAACTTACTACTAATTGTGGTGGCTTCTTGATTGGGTCCTTGGCTGGTTCTCTCCTTTGGCTCTATGGTATTGGTTTACTCTATTTGGCTTTCTAATTAAGATCACTTTGAAAATCAGGATCTTAACTAAGATTGTCTTGATCTCAAGTGCTGGCTCCTACTGCATTGCATTTCACCAAGTGAAATGCTACATTTCTACTACTAACCCATTCTCTCTTTCTTAGTATTTTTGTTATGCAGGTTGGAAGAAAAGAAGAAGATCTAGAGAAGATCTTAGTAATAAGATAGTTTTTAGGAAATAGATATTTAGTTTTAGGTCATTTCTTTCAATTTCAGATATGGAGTGCTTGTCTTTAGTTTTTGTTTTGACTTTGTGAAACTTGCTACCTATGGATGAAACTGTGTAATATTGATGAAACTATGTATATGTATGGATGAAACTTGCTACTATTGGTAACATGTGTTGGATATATATGTGTTCATGACTATTGGTAATATGTGTTGGATATGCTATATTGGTCATATATATATATATATATCTGTGTTTGATTTTCTGTGAAAATGAATTGATATAAGAAAAAACAGAATTAAATGGGGCAATATAGGCACTTTGCCATATGCTGGCAGATGGCAAAGAGCTTTGGGCTGGCCTAAGGTCTTTGCCGTCAGCCAGCAGACGGCAAAGCACGCCGTTAGCCCCTTAACGGACCTAAACTGCCACGTGTGCCGTCCATGCCCTTTGCCGTCTGCTGGCAGACGGCAAAGATCTTTGCATCTTTGCCATCGGCCAGCAGACGGCAAAGTGGCCTTTACCGGAGCTTGTTCAGCCGGACATGTTGCCGTCTGCTGGCTGACGGCAAAGACCTTTGCCGTCCGCAAAGCATGCCTTTGCCGTCAGCCATGGCGGACGGCAAAGTTGCTGATTCCAGTAGTGTTGGTGGCAATCGGCTCCAAGGTATGATATATTTAAATGGATCCTAACTCTGAGTGGTTACAAAAGCGGCTTGCAGAATATCGGTCCAATGGGAACGATATGTATGAGTCTATAGAAGAGTTAGATGATATGGATAAACTTGGACAAGGTTTTACCTCGGCCGATCCATTAGAAGAAATAGATATTGGAGATGGCTCAATTCCTAGGCCGACATTTGTAAACAAAAATTTGAAAGCCGATTGTAAAGTCAAGTTAATCGAGCTATTGAAAGAATATGTTTGTTGCTTTGCATGGGAATATCATGAAATTCCAGGTTTGAGCCGAGAGCTAGTGGAGCATCGGTTACCTGTAAAAGCCGGTTTTAGGCCATACAAACTATCGGCTAGAAAGTTTAATCCAAGAATATATGACCGGATCAAGGAAGAGATCGGTCGTTTGCTTAAAGCTAATTTTATTAGACCTTGCAGGTATGCCGAGTGGATTTCTAATATTGTGCCAGTAGAAAAGAAAGGTTCCGGCAAGTTAAGGGTGTGCATTGATTTCAGAGATTTGAATAGAGCTACACCCAAAGATGAGTATCCTATGCCTATAGCCGATATGCTTATTAATGATGCTTCTTGACATAGGGTCATTAGCTTTCTTGATGGCAATGCGGGGTACAGCCAAATTTTCATGGCCGAAGAGGACATGTCCAAAACGGCTTTTCGGTGCCCCGGTTTCCTTGGTTTATTTGAGTGGATAGTGATGACCTTTGGATTGAAGAATGCCGGCGCCACATATCAGAGGGCTATGAATTTGATTTTTCATGATTTACTCGGCGTTATACTTGAAGTCTATATTGATGATATTGTTGTCAAATCAGATGCTTTTGAATCTCACTTAACCGATTTGCGTTTAGCTTTTGAGAGGATGAAGAAATATGGACTGAAGATGAATCCTTTGAAGTGTGCATTTGGCGTGTCGGCTGGCAAGTTTTTGGGTTTCATTATTCATGAAGATGGCATAGAGATTGATCCCAAAAAGATAGAAGCTATACAGAAAGTGGAGGCTCCAACATGCAAGAGAGATATGCAAAAATTCCTCGGCAAGGTCAATTATTTGAGGAGGTTCATAGCCAACTTGTCAGGGAAGGTTGATGCATTTACTCCTATACTTCGGTTGAAGAATGATGTTGATTTTACTTGGGGGGCAAAACAGCAAGAAGCATTTGATATGATCAAGAATTATTTGTGCACTCCTCCGGTGATGAAGGCGCCCAAGCATAGAGAGCCCTTTAGACTTTACATTGCAGCCGAGGAAGGCGTTATTGGAGCTGTTTTGACTCAAGAAACCGAAGGAGAAGAGCATGCTATCACTTATTTGAGCCGACGTCTATTGGATGCCGAGACAAGGTATACATTTATTGAAAAATTATGCCTATGCTTATACTATGCTTGCACAAAATTGAGACATTATCTAGTGCCAAGTTCTTGCATAGTAGCTTGTCAAACCGATGTCATTAAATACATGTTGCATAGACCAATTCTTAGTGGTAGAATTGGTAAATGGGCGTATGCTTTAATTGAGTATGATTTGGCTTATGAATCTCTAAAATCCATGAAAGGCCAAATTGTTGCTAATTTTATCGTTGAGCATCGGATTAATGACAAGCAAGATATTGATATAAACCTTGTCTCATTAGTACCATGGAGATTATATTTTGACGGTTCAGTTTGTAGCAACGGCCAAGGTGTTGGTATTGCTTATATATCTCCTCATGGTGCTATTTTTGAAGCCTCAGGCCGCTTAGAATATTTTTGCACAAATAATCAAGCCGAATATGAAGCATTGTTATTCGGCTTAGAGATGTTGCTGGCCATAGGTGCTACACATATTGAGGCTTTTGGTGATTCGTTATTAGTAGTACAACAAGTATCCAAAGTCTTTCAATGTTTAGACGAATCACTTAATGCTTATCTTGATAAATGTCTAGATATAATTTCTACTTTGGATCATTTTAGCATTGCTCATATATCTAGACATGATAATTGGAGAGCAAATGAGTTGGCACAACAAGCATCCGGCTATCATGTCGATCATGGCGTGTTTCATATCTCTCAAAAGCCGATGTCTTGTCTTGCTAATATAGGGGAGGCCGAACCAGAGCCCACTGATTCGGTCACTAGCAATAAATCTAGTGCAGGTGAAAATCATGACTGGAGGAAGCCCATTATTGATTACTTGTGCAATCCGAGTGGAAGGGTGGACAGGGCTATTCGGCGCATGGCTTTCAAATATACAATGAGAGACGATGGTCTTTATCGCCGAACGGTTGAAGATGTTCTTTTGAAGTGTTTGGACGAGGACCAATCAAGAGTTGCTATGGGAGAGGTTCATGAAGGAATTTATGGTACTCATCAGTCGGCTCCCAAGATGAAGTGGTTACTACGATGTGCTGGATTTTATTGGCCGACGATGATCAATGATTGCTTCAGGTATTATAAAGGTTGTGAAGCTTGTCAAAAGTTTGGTGATATTCAGTTAGCTCCCGCTGCTATGTTACATCCAATTGTCAAGCCGTGGCCTTTTAGAGGTTGGGGATTAGACTTCATTGGAGAGATTCATCCTTCTTCTTCAAAGGGGCATCGGTTCGTGTTGGTGGCAACTGATTATTTCACTAAGTGGTCTGAAGCAATACCTCTCAAGAATATGACGCATACGGAGGTAATTCAATTCATAAGTGAGCACATTATTCATAGATTCGGCATTCCGCAAACATTAACTACGGATCAAGGTTCCTCTTTCATGTCACATCAAGTTAGAGAATTTGCCGAATCATATAAGATAAAGTTGCTCAATTCCTCCCCGTATTATGCTCAAGCCAATGGACAAGCTGAGTCTAGCAATAAAATTTTGATCAAGCTCATCAAGAAGAAAATTGGAGATAATCCAAGAAGATGGCATGAATTATTGTCCGAGGCTTTGTGAGCACATAGGATCTCAAGGCATGGTGCGACGAAGGTAACTCCATATGAGCTCGTATATGGTCAAGACGCTGTTTTACCGGTGGAAATGAATTTGAATGCTTTGAGAATAGCCAAACAAAATGATTTATCGGCAGTGGACTTTTATAACTTGATGATGGACAATATTGATGAGGTTGCCGATAAACGTTTGGCTGCATTAAAAGCCATAGAAAGGGACAAGTTGAGGGTAGCAAGAGCTTACAATAAGAAGGTCAAGTTGAAGAATTTTCAGATTGGTGATCTTGTGTGGAAGGTGATTCTACCGATTGGTTCAACGGACAGAAAATTCGGGAAGTGGTCTCCAAGCTGGGAAGGTCCTTTCAAGATTGCAAGAATAGTTCAGGGAAATTCATATTTGGTGGAATCCATGCAAGGAACATTGCTACCTCGAGCTCTCAATCGCAAATATTTGAAGAAGTACCACCCAAGTGTGTGGCAACAAGCCTAAATAGGCAATGGCCGATATATGATTATCGCCCTAAGAATATAAATGGCCGATGAATTGTTGACATCGTCCTTAGAACAAACATGGTGCAAATTATTTTTCGGCATGCAAGCTTTGCCGAAAAACAGGGGGGCATGTGTTGACACCTGATTTTGGCACGGCGCAAAATGCAGTAAAAGTGGACTCAAGCGAAAGGGTCTTCTGTACGAGAAAGTTCATGTTGCCGGCGTAAAAGGCTTGCCGATGAAATCTTGCCGCCAGAGCGAAAAGCTTGCCGGCGTAAAAGGGCTTGCCGGTTTTGAATGCTTGCCGATTTCAGTGAGGACCCAAACAGAGGCAGGAGACGGCCCGGCAAAGAGACGATCTGGCAAGGGGACGGCCCGGCAAGGAGATGATCCGGCGAAAGAATGACCCGGCAAGAGGAGATCCGGCAAGGGGACGGCCCGGCAAGGAGATGATCCGGCGAGAGAATGACCCGGCAAGAGGCGATCCAGCAGTTGATGACCCGGCGAGGAGATGAAACGGCAGGAGGCGATCCGGATGGAGACGACCCAGCGAAGCGACAACCCGGCAAGGAGATGACCCGGCAGGGAGATGACCCGGCAAAGCGACCGGCAAGATACCCTGATGGTAGCCCGGGAAGGTGGCAGCCCGTCGAAGACCGAAGATCAAGATGGACGTGAGGAGACGCAAGCCAGCCCATCAAGACAGCCTCTGGAGCGGTACTACCGCCCTCCATAGAGGTACTACCGCTTGAGCGGTACTACCGTGTATTACTACCGCAGCAAGTACCGCTTACGAAAATTCTTCTGGACCCTCGAGACCCCCAAGCGGTAGTAGAGCGGTACTTAGCCATACCCAGAGCGGTACTACCGCTTGAAGCGGTACTACCGTGCCTAGAAGCGGTACTACCGCTTGCCGGCATGCAGATTCGGGCAGATTTTGGAGAGTCCGAATTTGGCTAGCGTCTTTTGATCCTTTGGAAGGAGATCTGAGTCCTTTACTTGTACGGGAAGTCCAGCTGCCCTTTATATATGTTGGGGTGATGGCCGATTGAACAACACACAATCGAACAAATCAATCAATATACTACTTTTTCATCTACGTTTTGTCTCCTACCCTCGTATCTTCTTCCTCGTTCTTCGTCGTTCTTCGTATTGGAGAGCTACGAATCCCGAGGCCCTAGGGGCTAGCGAATCGACCTAGGGCAGCCCATTGCCGCCGTGCTCCCTGATGGGGTCCCTCCCAGGAGTGTGGGGTTTCGGGTCTCCAAAAGCGTCCTCCGGCTGTCTTGCGTATCGCGCTGCCGGTGGGACCTCCCTCGACGTGAGCTGCAGTGCATCACCCCCGGCGTCGAGGGTACGCGTGACGCGTTCGTGTGTCAACAGTGTCATAGAGGAAGGGATTGGGAAGAGACTGGTTGGATCACTTTAGATGTTTGGTGCTGGAAGCCTGTAGATGGGATCGGAGGAAGAGGACATGATGAGGAGAATCAGCGCTAGGGCTCCGTGCCTCAGCCTGTAGGATTAGGGCAGGAAGAAGTCTCGGAAGGAGATGTTTTTTTTTTCTAGAAGAGGTGTTTTTTTCCTAGAAGAGGTGCACGTGGGACAATATCTTAGGACTCCTAAGGAACCTCATCCGACGGCTATAGATAATTAATTTGGAGATCTGATGGACGTGAGGCTTAGTTTGCGAGGATTAACGTCGAGCCTTGGATGGTGCATCCAATTAGTAAATATAAGATAAGATTGCTATTTGCCTCTGGTGACATGTGAGAGACACTCATCTATATGTTTATATTTTGAGCAGCTGGGTACAACTACAGTTGCAAAATCATCCATAAAAGATTACATAACCCATGCTTTTGAAATCATGGTAAGCTTCACAAGCTTGTAAGGTGTTTTCTGTTTTCAAGCGACTTTACATCAAGTTACTGTTTCTCAACAGAAATTCTGGACTGTATAGCTCTTTATTGTTCTCTCCACTTATTTGTACAGCCAAGGATGCTTACGTAACTGTATAGCTCTTTATTGTTCTTTTCCAGGTATTCTATTTGTGCTCCATCTCTATTGCGCACTGCCAAGTCCATGAGGCGAAGCACTCACTGCTCAACCATATCTTTACTGAACTGGGAGCAACAAAGGCAAGATATTCGAAACAAGCTGAAGTCCTTTTGATTCTTGATTTCTAGCATACACATGCAACCTGATTGGTGATGCTCCTGTAGATATGATGTAGGTTCAGTGCTTACTATTTCTTGATGTGATGCATGTTACCTTTGTTTCTGCCTATGCCTTCTCTAGTGTTTTGCCAGCTAACTAGTCTATTGGGCGTTTCGAAACATGAAGATGCAAGCATTGTTGCTGCCAATCTGGCATATCATATCAGTCTTATCCCTTGTTTTGTCACTAGCATACACTGGGCATATCATTTGCTCTATATAATGACACAATGCAGATTTTGCGCTGATACGAACTTACAACAATATTACATTGTAGTGTTTTCTGCATGTTATCGTATCACTACTTCCATGTTGCCTTCACATTTGAGTCTATTACTCCCTCTGTCCAGATGCGTCAGGCGCCTAGTGAAATTTACAAATTCCTGATATATTAATTGCCAAGATTAACTAGTGTGTTGTACAATAATTAATTTTATGGGCAAAATGCAGAGAACGAGGCACTTGCGGCCAGTCGCTAGTGCATGCAAACGACTGCACTTAATTAGCGCATCACCATGCGAACGGCCTGGTGTGATGGTTGGCTGCCTAAGTGCGCCGGCCCAAAAATTTCATTAAGTACGCATACAAACATATGTTGATTAATATTTTCTAGGCCAGTCCATACATGCCTAAATTATGATGCATCTTCCTAGACGCCCTATGCACCCGGATGGAGGGAGTACTTGTTTTTGTTTTTATCCTTGATTAGTATCAATTGTTGTATTGTAGACTTAAAATTGTTGTGGTTCCTCTTCTACAGAAGCTTAAGTGTGAAGTGTGAAGTCATGAAGTGTGAAGCAAGTGTGAAGCCAGGTGTGAAGCCATGAAGTCCTACTCAGTGAAGAGTAGCATATTGTAGCATATCTGTGTTGTAAAGATTGTAATAGATTTATTTAGTGGTATATTTGATGAATTTTATGTGTTCTTTGTTCTATTTGAAATATTGATTATGTGAAAACTTGTGAAATGGAAACCTAACCAGTGGGGCCACTTATGAAAATAATCTATCAAATTTGTACATTTCTGACATGTCGGACCAATTTAAGAGATGAACATGACAAGTGGGACCCATCTGAGTAGTGGGACCAGATTGAATATATAATGGCAGAAAATAGAAAATCAATAAACTATAAAAGGCCACGGCCTAGAAAATAAAAAGGCCGGATTGTTGGGCCTGGCCCATGTGGCTGACCAGAATTAATAGGGAACATAATATTAAATGGGCTGAATTAGTGGGCTTGGCCCAAGTAAAGCGTCGAACTGGACCGGGTTGATTCTAATCAACAACCTTTTCATTTGGTCGCAATTTTGCCACGTCAGCTCGCCACGTCGGATCCGACGTGGTGTGGGCAAATTACCAGTGACCAAAACAATTGGTCGTAGAACCAACGACCTTTCATTTTGGTCGTTACCTTCTATGACCATTTCGGAACAAAGGTCGTTGAGTTCCATTAAAGACGGCCAGCTTTTGACAAACTGTTTATAGGTCACAAATGGAAAACAATGACCATTCAGTGACCAATATTGATGGTCGAAAGTTGACATATTTCTTGTAGTGATAAATAGTGACGGTAATTTGCATGGGTCATAAAGACTAGTCCAAGAATATTAGGTATTCAATGAGTGATAATCAAAATCATCATGTAGCACATATAGAGAAATTGCGGGTCAATGATATTTATTTAGTAATATGAAATATGTGTGAGTTCATAATTGTTAAACCGTAGAAGTGTCGATATTAACAGGGGTTGACCTTTTTGTTCATCTAAAAATTAAAGAGGCATGGTGATGATGTGTGAGCATTTTTATTCCTCGTTGAAATCCTAGTGTTGTTTCGGTTCGGAAGCGCGCAATGGTTAACTCCTACCAACCTCTTTCCTCGGGGCATGCGAGTAGTACTTTGATTTATGATAAACTAATAAAACTTTGCAATAAGTATATGAGTTCTTTATGACTAATGTGAAACCATGGACATACGCAATCTCACCTTTCCATAATTTGCTAGCCTCTTCGGTATCGTGCATAGCCCGTTCTCACTTCGAGGATCGGTGCAACTTTCGCCGGTGCATCCAAACCCCGTGACATGATACGCTCTGTTGCACATAAGCCTTATTATATCTTATTCAAAACAGCCATGATGACCCAGAAGTATCGGGGATCAATCATAGTCCTTTCGATAAGTAAGAGTGTCGAACCCAACGAGGAGCAGAAGGAAATGACAAGCGGTTTTCAGCAAGGTAATTTCTGCAAGCACTGAAATTGTAGGTAACAGATAGTTTGATAGCAAGGTAATTGGTAACGAGCAAGTAACGATAACGCTAAATAAGGTGCAGCAAGGTAGCCCAATCCTTTTGTGGCAAAGGACAGGCCAGAACAATATCTAGTAATAGGCAAAGTGTTCTTGAGGGTACACGGGAATGTCATCTAGTCACTTTTATCATGTTGGTTTGATACGTGTTCGCTACTTTGATAATTTGATATGTGGGTGGACCGGTGCTTGGGTGCTGTTCTTACTTGAACAACCTCCCACTTATGATTAACCCCCTCGCAAGCATCCGCAACTACGAGAAAAGTATTAAGATAAAATCTAACCATAGCATTAAACGTTTGGATCCAAATCAGCTCCTTACGAAGTAGCGCATAAACTAGGGTTTAAGCTTCTGTCACTCTAGCAACCCATCATCTAATAACTACTCCACAATGCATTCCCTTAGGCCCATGAATGGTGAAGTGTCATATAGTCGACGTTCACATGACACCACTAAGGGAATCATAACATACATATCATCAAAATATCGAACACATATCAAATTCACATGATTACTTGCAACATGACTTCTCCCGTGACCTCAAGAACGAAGGTAACTACTCACAAATAATAATCATGCTCAAGATCAGAGGGCTATTAAATAGCATAATGGATCTGAACATGTAGTCAACTACGCAAGGTAATCAACACTACTAGTCACCCACAGGTACCAATCTGAGGTTCCGGTACAAAGATTGAACACAAGAGATGAACTAGGGTTTGAGAGGAGGTTGTGCTGTTGAAGATGTTGACGAAGATTGGCCTCCCAAAGATGAGAGGGGTGTTGGTGATGACGATGGCTTCGATTTCCCCCTCTGGGAGGGAAGTTCCCCCGGCGGAATCACTCCGTCGGAGGGCAAAAGTGTTCCTGCCCAAGTTTCGCCTCGAGGCGGCGGCGCTTCGTCCCGAAAGTCCTCTTCTGATTTTTTTAGGTCAAAAGTGAATATATACCAGAAGATGGGCACCGGAGGTGGGCCGAGGAGGGCAAAACCCACCAGGGCGCGCCCAGGGGGCCTGGCGCGCCTCGGTGTCTTGTGCCCACCAGGGTGGCCCCCTCCGGTAGTTCTTTGCTCCAGTATTTTTTATTAATTCCAAAAATAATCTTCGTAAAGTTTCAGCTCCATTGGAGATGTGCAGAATAGGTATCTCTGATGTGGTTTTTTTAGGTCCAGAATTCCAGCTGCCGGTATTCTCCCTCTTTGTGTAAACCTTGCATATTATGAGAGAAAAGGCATTAGAATCACTCCCTAAAGCATTATTTTTCAACAAAACATAATAAATAACAGTAGGAAATCACGATGCAAAATGGACGTATCAACTCCCCCAAGCTTAGACCTCGCTTGTCCTCAAGCGAAAAGCCGAAATTGAAAAGCATGTCCACATGGTTTGAGAGAGAGGTGTCGATAAAAACAAAATACGGACATAGAAGCATCATGCTTATTATCATAACAAAAACAAACTCTATCATAAAACTTATTCATATACTTTCATCATATAACTTCTCATGCACAAGTAACAATTCATCACAACATAGAAGTATAAAGCATAAACCTTATTGAAAGCCCACAAACTATGTTCTCAATCAACTTTGCAACTACAATTCATCATATTTTCAGGAAGGGTCTCATGTCGGAGCCTTTTGGCAAGTCCACATACTCAACCATCATTTAGTCTTCTATGATTGCTAACAATCACAGCATACCCATGAGCAAAAAGTTTCAACCGGACACATAGGAAGATAGGGGCTTATAGTTTCGCCTCCCAACGTATTCACCTCAAAGGTGATGTCAGCAATAATAACTCATGCCCACCCACATCCAACTCGATATCTGTGCCTAGATCTTTCCTCACCTCATGATGCTTGCAAAATAAAAATTAAAAGGGAATAGGGAAGAATACTTTGACTCTTGCATAAAAGTAAATACATAAAAGTAAAAGACAATCCCTTCGCAGAGGGAAGCAGAGGTTGTCATGCGCTTTTTGGTCTGTATGCCCAATCCCTTAATGTAAAAGAACGTCACGCTATATTGCCCCCTATGATGGCAACCTTTATTATGCAGTCCGTCGCTTTTATTACTTTTTCATCATAAGTTCGTATAACGCTCAATTTTCTCTTACACTAATTGATCAAAACACTTTTAGAAGCAATTTTTATTGCCTTATTGCACCGATGACAACTTACTTGAAGGATCTTACCCGATCCGTAGGTAGGTATGGTGGACTCTCAAAGAATGAATTTGGCTTTGGGTTTTAGGATGCACAAGTAGTATCTCTACTTATTGCGGAATTTTTGGCAAGCAAAGATATTGAGCAAGCACCATATGTTGAAGGATCTATGACAATATAACTTCTCTATGAATATGGACAAGCATAAATCATTACGTTGTCTTCCTTGTCCAACGTCAACAATTTTGACATATAATATTTAATGGGGGCTCACAATCATAAAAGATGTCCAAGATAGTGTATTTGCATGTGAATCTTCTCTTCCCTTATTAATTCTTTCATGAATTGCATCATTGACCAATGCTATGTTTGTCAATCTGCAATAAATTTTACTACTTATACTTTTCCTTATGTGGTGTCATTACACACCATAAGATTAGCATATGATTCTTTTCATTTATTTCCTTTTCCTTTATTTTGATTGCAACAAGAAAGTAGAGAGGCAAAAACTCAAACTAAACTTTATTATATAACTCACTCGATTACATAGATAGATAGGCCACGAAACTAACACACGAAAATAGATCATGCTAAAGTTTTATTCAACTGAAGCAAAGGAAAACTAAAGATCGAACTAAAATAGGTAAAGGTGAATAAAAGTGATGGTGATACGATACCGGGGCACCTCCCCCAAGATTGGCTCAAGCCAAGGGGAGTGCCCATACCTGTTTGCTCAAGTCTCCTTTGGTGGTGGTGATGAAGAAGGTGGTGGTGATGATGTGGTAGGCTTGTCCTCCAGCTTCCAGGGAAAGGGCTCCCCATCAGAAGTTGACAGAAGAGTCCCCTGATTCCTGCAACTAGCAGCTAAACTCATACCTTTAAATCTTGCTTCATATTCAAAAACTTGGTTTTGAAGATCATAAACTTGGCTTTGCAGAAAATTAATTTGCTCGTTGAGGGTGGAGATGATGTCCTTCACAGACCGACCATCCACCATCTGATCACGGGTGGACTCCGTGATCATGGAGTGATTGGCACTAAGTCCGCGCTCCACCATCTTTTGGCACTTGAAGATTTCTTGTTCCACCGCCTCGAGCCTAGCCTCCATGCTTCCGGTCCTCTTGGGTCCCTAAACATCACGGATGTGGAGCACCCCCTCACGCATCTCAATGGCTTGAGGGTGCTTCATCACCTCCGGCAAGTATGGGTTGATGACCTTCTCGAAGAACTTGTCCCTGGAGGAGCTTGGTGGAGCCATGGAGATCTAGATCTGACGAGAAAACAGAACGAAACAAGAATAGAGGTTTTTTCTGCGATGCGGTCATCAAAACAGTCGGGGGTATGAACAAAAGAACATAGTCTCCTATTTTGAATTCCCGCTTTTGGATTCTTTTGTCATGCCACCTGTTTACTTTTTCTTTGAATAGTTTGGTGTTTTCATAGGCTTGGGTTCTCCATTCATCTAGTGAGCTAATATCAAATAGCCTCTTCTCACCGGCAAGTTTAAAATCATAGTTGAGTTCTTTAATTGCCGAAAATGCTTTATGCTCTAACTCTAGAGGCAAATGACAAGCTTTTCTATATACCATTTTGTATGGAGACATACCCATAGGATTTTTATAAGCTGTTCTATAGGGCCAAAGTGCATCATCGAATTTCTTAGACCAATTCTTTCGAGACCTATTGACAGTTTTTTGTAATATCAATTTTATTTCTCTATTGCTAAGTTCAACTTGACTACTAGATTGAGGATGATAGGGTGATGCAATTCTATGGTTAACATCATATTTAGCAAGCATCTTACGAAAAGCACCATGAATAAAGTGTGAACCACCATCGGTCATTAAATATCTAGGGATTCCAAACCTCGTGAAGATAACCTCTTTAAGCATTTTAATGGAGGTGTGGTGATCTGCACTACTAGTTGGAATAGCTTCTACCCACTTAGTGACATAATCAACAACAACCAAAATATGAGTGTACCCGTTAGAGGAAGGAAAAGGTCCCATATAATCAAAACCCCAAATATCAAAAGGTTCAACAACAAGTGAATAATTCATAGGCATTTCCTAACGCTTACCGATATTACCAATCCTTTGACATTCATCACAAGACAAGACAAACTTACGGGCATCCTTGAAGAGAGTAGGCCAATAAAAACCAGATTGCAATACCTTGTGAGCAGTTCTATCTCCCGCATGATGTCCTCCATAAGCTTCGGAATGACATTTTCGTAGGATTTGTTCCTGTTCATGCTCAGGTACACAACGTCTAATAATACCATCTACTCCTTCTTTATAGAGATGTGGGTCATCCCAAAAGTAATGTCTTAAGTCATAGAAGAATTTTTTCTTTTTGTATGTGAAGCTAGGTGGTATATATTTAGCAACAATATAGTTATCATAATCAGCAAACCAAGGGGTGTTTTGAGAAACACTTATTGCAGCTAACTGTTCGTCAGGAAAACTATCATCAATAGGTAGTGGGTCATCAAGAATATTTTCTAACCTAGACAAGTTATCCACTGCGGGGTTCTCAGCTCTCTTCCTGTCAACGATATGTAAGTCAAATTCTTGAAGCAAGAGAACCCACCTAATGAGGCTAGGTTTATCATCTTTCTTTTCCAGAAGATATTTTATAACAGCATGATCGGTGTGAACAATAACTTTGGAGTCAACAATATAGGATCTAAATTTATCACAGGCAAACACAACTGCTAAAAATTCTTTTTCAGTAGCAGCATAATTTCGTTGGGCACTTTCTAGAGTTTTGCTAGCATAATGGATAACATTCAATTTTTTATCAACTCTTTGTCCTAGAACAACACCAACATCATAATCACTAGCGTCACACATAATTTCAAAAGGCAAGTTTCAATCAGGTGGTTGAACGATAGGTGCAGAGGTTAAGGCTTTCTTGAGTGTTTCAAAGGCTTCCACACAATCATCATCAAAAACAAAAGGGATATCCTTTTGCAAAAGATTAGTAAGAGGCCTCGAAATTTTAGAGAAGTCTTTAATGAACCTCCTATAGAAACCAGCATGACCAAGGAAACTTCGAATACCTTTAATATCTTTAGGACATGGCATTTCTCAATTGCATCAACTTTAGCTTTATCCACCTCAATACCTCGTTTGGATATTTTATGCCCCAAGATAATACCTTCATTAACCATAAAGTGGCACGTCTCCCAATTCAAGACAAGATTAGTTTGTTCACATCTCTGCAAAACTCGATCAAGGTTGCTTAAGCAATCATCAAAAGAAGTTCCGTAAACGGAAAAATCATCCATGAAAACCTCCACAATCTTTTCACAAAAATCAGAGAATATAGCAGTCATACATCTTTGAAAGGTAGCAGGTGCATTGCATAAACCAGAAGGCATACGTCTATAAGCATAGGTTCCAAAAGGGCAAGTAAAGGTGGTTTTCTGTTGATCGGATTGTGACACAGGTATTTGAGAGAAACCAGAATATCCATCCAGAAAACAAAAGTGTGTGTGCTTATATAGTCTTTCTAGCATTTGATCAATGAGAGGCAGAGGGTAATGATCTTTTCTAGTAGCTTTATTTAACTTTCTAAAATCAATTACCATTCTATAACTACTGACAATTCTTTGTGGAATGAGTTCATTTTTATCATTAGGAACAATGGTAATACCTCCTTTCTTAGGGACACAGTGAACGTGACTTACCCATCTACTATCATCTATGGGATAGATTATACCTACTTCCATAAGCTTTAATATTTCAGTTCTTACCGCTTCTTTCATCTTAGGATTTAATCGTCGTTGATGATCAACAACGGGTTTATCATCAGGTTCCATATTAATCTTGTGGTGACATAGAGTGGGACTAATGCCCTTAAGATCATCAAGAGTATATCCAATAGCAGCTCGGTGCTTCCTTAGAACTTTTAATAATCTTTCTTCTTCATGTTCTGAAAGGTTAGCACTAATAATAACAAGATATTTCTTTTTCTCATCAAGATAAGCATACTTCAAGTGTCAGGCAATTGCTTTAATTCAAACACAAGATCACCTTTAGGTGGAGGGGGACCTCCAAGAGTTTCAATAGGCAAATTGTGTTTCAGGAGAGGTTGTTGTTCAAAGAAAATTTTATCTATTTCATTTCTTTCACGCAAGTGAATATCAATTTCATGGTCAAGCAAATATTGTTCTAATGGATCAGTAGGAGGCACGACAATAGAAGCAAGACCAATTATTTCATCCTTACTAGATAACGCTTTATCACGAGGTTGTCTACTAAACTTGGAAAAATTAAACTCATGAGACACACCACCAAAACTGACACCGACAGTTTGTTTTTCACAATCTATCTTAGCGTTGACGGTGCTCAAGAAAGGTCTACCAAAGATAATGGGACAAAAGTCATCTTGTGGGGAACCAAGAACTAGAAAATAAGTAGGGTATTTGACTTTCCCACACAAGACTTTAACATCTCTAACAATCCCAAGTGGTGTGATGGTGTCTCTATTAGCAAGTTTAATAGTAACATCAATGTCTTCTATTTTAGCAGGTGCTATTTCATCCATAATTTCTTGGTATAAGGTAAAAGGTATAGCACTCACACTAGCACCCAAATCACATAAACCATGACAGCAATGATCTCCTATTTTAACTGAGACAATGACAGGCATGCCTTCTATGGGTCTATGTTTATCTTTTTCATCAGGTTTAGCAATTCTAGCAGCTTCATCACAAAAGTAGATAACATACTCAACCATCATTTAGTATTCTATGATTGCTAACACTCACAGCATACCCATGAGCAAAAAGTTTCAACCGGACACATAGGAAGATAGGGGCTTATAGTTTTGCCTCCCAACGTATTCACCTCAAAGGTGATGTCAACAATAATAACTCATGCCCACCCACATCCAACTGGATATATGTGCCTAGATCTTTCCTCACCTCATGATTCTTGCAAAGAAAAAGTAAAAGGGAATAGGGAAGAATACTATGACTCTTGCATAAAAGTAAATACATAAAAGTAAAAGACAATCCCTTCGCATAGGGAAGCAGAGGATGTCATGCGCTTTTTGGTCTGTATGCCCAATCCCTTAATGTAAAAGAATGTCACGCTCTATTGCCCCCTATGATGGCAACCTTTATTATGCAGTCCGTTGCTTTTATTACTTTGCCATCATAAGTTCGTATAACGCTCAATTTTCTCTTACACTAATTGATCAAAACACTTTTAGAAGCAATTTTTATTGCCTTATTGCACCGATGACAACTTACTTGAAGGATCTTACTCGATCCGTAGGTAGGTATGGTGGACTCTCAAAGAATGAATTTGCTTTGAGTTTTTGGATGCACAAGTAGTATCTCTACTTAGTGCGGAATTTTTGGCTAGCAAAGATATTGAGCAAGCACCACATGTTGAAGGATATATGACAATATAACTTCTATGGTAATATGGACAAGCATAAATCATTACGTTGTCTTCCTTGTCCAACATCAACAATTTTGACATATAATATTTAATGGGGGCTCACAATCATAAAAGATGTCCAAGATAGTGTATTTGCATGTGTATCTTCTCTTCCCTTATTAATTCTTTCATGAATTGCATCATTGACCAATGCTATGTTTGTCAATCTGCAATAAATTTTACTACTTATACTTTTCCTTATGTGATGTCATTACTCACCATAAGATTAGCATATGATTCTTTTCATTTATTTCCTTTTCCTTTATTTTGATTGCAACAAGAAAGTAGAGAGGCAAAAACTCAATCTAAACTTTATTATATAACTCACTCGATTACATAGATAGATAGGCCACGAAACTAACACACGAAAATAGATCATGCTAAAGTTTTATTCAACTAAAGCAAAGGAAAACTAAAGATCGAACTAAAATAGGTAAAGGTGAATAAAAGTGATGGTGATACGATACCGGGGCACCTCCCCCAAGATTGGCTCAAGCCAAGGGGAGTGCCCATACCCGTTTGCTCAAGTCTCCTTTGGTGGTGGTGATGAAGAAGGTGGTGGTGATGATGTGGTACGCTTGTCCTCCAGCTTCCAGGGCAAGGGCTCCCCATCAAAAAGTTGACGCAAGAGTCTCCTGAGTCCTGCAACTGGCAGCTAAACTCATACCTTTAAAACATGTTTCATATTCAAAAACTTGGTTTTGAAGATCATAAACTTGGCTTTGTAGAAAATTAATTTGCTCGTTGAGGGTGGAGATGATGTCCTTCACAGACCGACCATCCACCATCTGATCATGGGTGGACTCCGTGATCATGGTGTAATTGGCACTAAGTCCGCGCTTCTGGTCCTCTTGGGTCCCTAAACATCATGGATGTGGAGCACCCCCTCACGCATCTCAATGGCTTGAGGGTGCTTCATCACCTCCGGCAAGTATGGGTTGATGACCTTCTCGAAGAACTTGTCCCTGGAGGAGCTTGGTGGAGCCATGGAAATCTAGATCTGACGAGAAAACATAACGAAACAAGAATAGAGGATTTTTCTACGAAGCGGTCGTCAAAACAGTCGGGGGTATATATATATATATTTATTCTTGGAAAACAAGCATATGGAAGGAAAACGGAGTCGGGAAGGTGCCCGAGGTGGGCACAACCCACCAGGGCGTGCCCAGGGGGGCCTGGCGCGCCCTGGTGTATTGTGCTCACCTCAATCACCTTCCGGATTATTTCTTAATTTCCAAAATTTTCTAATATTCCAAAACTGACAAAAAATATTTTTTCGGATTTTTCGGAGTCTATTTACTTACCGTATCACGTACCTCCTATTTTTCAGAATTCTGGAGTGTGCTGGAAGGTTTCTTTTATGTATTCCTCCGGTGTGATGGTTTGGATAACATTGGTTTCAACGTTAATAGGCATACCTGAGATATAGTGTTAATTCTTTGTCCATTGACCACCTTCGGGTTAGTACCTTTGGCATTATTAATCTTGATAGCTCCAGAATGATAAACCTCTTCGATAATATATGGTCCTTCCCATTTGGAGAGAAGCTTACCTACAAAAAATCTTAAACGAGAGTTGAACAAAAGAACATAGTCTCCTATTTTGAATTCCCGCTTTTGGATTCTTTTGTCATGCCATCGTTTTACTTTTTCTTTGAATAGTTTGGCATTTTCATAGGCTTGGGTTCTCCATTCATCTAGTGAGCTAATATCAAATAGCCTCTTCTCACCGACAAGTTTGAAATCATAGTTGAGTTCTTTAATTGCCCAAAATGCTTTATGCTCTAACTCTAGAGGCAAATGACAAGCTTTTCCATATACCATTTTGTATGGAGACATACCCATAGGATTTTTATAAGCTGTTCAATAGGTCCAAAGTGCATCATCTAATTTCTTAGACCAATTCTTTCGAGACCTATTGACAGTTTTTTGTAATATCAATTTTATTTCTCTATTGCTAAGTTCAACTTGACCACTAGATTGAGGATGATAGGGTGATGCAATTCTATGGTTAACATCATATTTAGCAAGCATCTTACGGAAAGCACCATGAATAAAGTGTGAACCACCATCGGTCATTAAATATCTAGGGATTCCAAACCTCGTGAAGATAACCTCTTTAAGCATTTTAATGGATGTGTGGTGATCAGTACTACTAGTTGGAATAGCTTCTACCCACTTAGAGACATAATCAACAACAACCAAAATATGAGTGTACCCGTTAGAGGAAGGAAAAGGTCCCATATAATCAAAACCCCAAATATCAAAAGGTTCAACAACAAGTGAATAATTCATAGGCATTTCCTAACGCTTACCGATATTACCAATCCTTTGACATTCATCAGAAGACAAGACAAACTTACGGGCATCCTTGAAGAGAGTAGGCCAATAAAAACCAGATTGTAATACCTTGTGAGCAGTTCTATCTCCCGCATGATGTCCCCCATAAGCTTCGGAATGACATTTTTGTAGGATTTGTTCTTGTTCATGCTCAGGTACACAACGTCTAATAATACCATCTACTCCTTCTTTATAAAGATGTGGGTCATCCCAAAAGTAATGTCTTAAGTCATAGAAGAATTTTTTGCTTTGTTGGTATGTGAAGCTACGTGGTATATATTTAGAAACAATACAGTTAGCATAATCAGCATACCAAGGGGTGTTTTGAGAAACACTTATTGCAGCTAACCGTTCGTCAGGAAAACTATCATCAATAGGTAGTGGGTCATCAAGAATATTTTCTAACCTAGACAAGTTATCAGCTACGGGGTTCTCAGCTCTCTTCCTATCAACGATATGTAAGTCAAATTCTTGAAGCAAGAGAACCCACCTAATGAGTCTAGGTTTAGCATCTTTCTTTTCCATAAGATATTTTATAGCAGCATGATCGGAGTCAACAATATAGGATCTAAATTTATCACAGGCAAACACAACTGCTATAAATTATTTTTGAGTAGTAGCATAATTTCGTTGGGCACTGTCTAGAATTTTGCTAGCATAATGGATAACATTCAATTTTTTATCAACTCTTTGTCCTAGAACAGCACCAACAACATAATCACTAGCGTCACACACAATTTCAAAAGGCAAGTTCCAATCAGGTGGTTGAACGATAGGTGCAGAGGTTAAGGCTTTCTTGAGTGTTTCAAAGGTTTCCACACAATCATCATAAAAAATAAAAGGGATATCCTCTTGCAAAAGATTATTAAGAGGCCTAGAAATTTTAGAGAAGTCTTTAATGAACCTCCTATAGAAACCAGCACGACCAAGGAAACTTCGAATACCTTTAATATCTTTAGGACATGGCATTTTCTCAATTACATCAACTTTAGCTTTATCCACCTCAATACCTCATTTGGATATTTTATGCCCCAAGACAATACCTTCATTAACCGTAAAAAGGCACTTTTCCCAATTCAAGACGAGATTAGTTTGTTCACATCTCTGCAAAACTCGATCAAGGTTGCTTAAGCAATCATCAAAAGAAGTTCCGTAAACGGAAAAATCATCCATTAAAACCTCCACAATCTTTTCACAAAAATCAGAGAATATAGCAGTCATACATCTTTGAAAGGTAGCAGGTGCATTGCATAAACCAAAAGGCATACGTCTATAAGCATAGGTTCCAAAAGGGCAAGCGAAGGTGGTTTTCTCTTGATCGGATTATGACACAGGTATTAGAGAGAAACCAGAATATCCATCCAGAAAACAAAAGTGTGTGTGCTTAGATAATCTTTCTAGCATTTGATCAATGAAAGGAAAAGGGTAATGATCTTTTCTAGTAGCTTTATTTAACTTTCTAAAATCAATTACCATTCTATAACTTGTGACAATTCTTTGTGGAATGAGTTCATTTTTATCATTAGGAACAACGGTAATACCTCCTTTCTTAGGGACACAGTGAACGAGACTTACCCATCTACTATCATCAATAAGAAGCTCGAAAAAATTAATTAAACCCACACATGATGTGGTGAATAAGAAGAAAAGAAGAAAGAGTAGAGGTAAAAAGGTATCTTTTCCAAATGATGTTGTTCCTATTATTCTTGTGCCTCACGAGGATGAATCAAAAATAATTGTGGAAGATGATACACTTGATGATGATTTTGTTATGCCAATTGCTTGTTGTGATGACTATGATTGGGAAGATAATGATACTACTTATAATCTTGAAAATCTTTTTCGCATCAACTTGGTAAATTATGATGATAATAATTGTTATGCCATTGGTGCTATTCATACTATTAATGATGAGAGTGACTATGCTTATGATATACCAAGCCACAAGCTTGGGGATGCTATGTTTGATGAGAATGACATGTTTGAGAATTTATTTGCTGCAATTAATGTTTGTCCCAAGCTTGGGGATGCTATGCTTAATGAAGATGATCTTTTTAATTCCCCTACTTTGAATGATCAAATTTGTTATGATGATTGCATGACTCCTATTTATGATGATTGCGATATTTATGAAAGTGGGTTTGGAAGAGTGTCAACTTTAGATAATTATTATCCCACTATTTTGGAGCGTGTTGAATTTTATTATAATGATAAAAGTGGATTTGGAGAGGTCATGACTTTATTTAGTAATGATTCCACTATTTCGGAAGAGGTTTCACTTGACTATGATGAGAACAAAGTTGCTACTTATAATGATTATTGTGATGATACTTATGTTCTAAGAAGTAGTGATAATTATTGTCATGATTTTGGATATGTTTTTACTGAACATTACTCTTTTAATGTGGAAACAATTTATAGTATTCGAGTTTCATTTGATGCTCCCACTTTTATGAATGAAAAGAAAATTGCTTATGTGGAGAGTAATAAATTTTCTATGCTTGTCGATCATGAAAATAATGCTTTATGTGATAGTTATATTGCAGAATTCCATCATGATGCTACTGAAAATTATTATGAGGGAGGAACATATGCTTGTAGGAATTGCTATAATATCAAGTTTCCTCTCTATGTGTTCAAAGTTTTGAAGTTATGTTTGTTTTGCCTTCCTATGCTAGTTGATTCTTGCTCCCATAAATTGTTTGCTCAAAAAATCCCTATGCATAGGAAGTGGGTTAGACTTAAATGTTCTTGTCATGTGATTCATGATGCTCTCTTACATGTTTCAAATACTATTCCTATGCGAGCATCATTGAAATCATCATGCCTAGCTAAAAAGGCATTAAAGAAAAGCGCTTGTTGGGAGAGAACCCAACACTTTTAGTTTCTGTTTTTATATGTTCACATGATTAATCTACTGTAGTAATCATGTTTTGTGTCTTTTATTTCAATAAAGTGCCAAGTAAAGCCTTTGGGATGACTCGCAAGATAAGTAGAATTGATGCTGAACCAAAACAGAAACTTTTGACTCCAGTACAGGAATTTTCATTTTTTACTGGAGCGTGATAATGATCTAAAATTTTGAAACAGTCTTTATATACAAATTCTTCATGTTGTCCTAATTTTTCACAATTTTTAGAGACAGGGAAGTATGGTTACACTACAGATCTTCACAGACTGTTCTGTTTTTGACAGATTCTGTTTTGCATGCATAGTTTGCTTGTTTTATTGTTCCCATAGCTTATATTTAGTGGTATAATTATGGGAATGATATAATACAGTAGGTATCATGTGGGAACAATTATGAATCTTGTCTTGACAGTACCTAAGTGAATGATCTATCTTTATTATACTAACCCATCTCACGAAGTTCCGTTAAGTTTTGTGTGATTGAAGTTTTCAAGTTTTGGGTGAGACACCGATATGAGGAGAATAAGGAGTGACGAGAACCTAATATTGGGGATGCCCAAGGCACCCCCAAGGTAATATCCAAGGAAGACTCAAGAGCGTAAGCTTGGGGATGCCCCGGAAGGCATCCCCTCTTTCCTCTTCAACATTATCGGTATATCTTACTTAGAGCTATATTTTTATTCATCACATAATATGTGATTTGCTTGGGTCGTCATTATATTTTATTATTTTCTGTTAGGTGTTATTTATAATCTTGTTTTTCAATAAAAATTTCCAAGAATTGTCTTAGGTTGCTTGCATTGCATGTTTTGATGTGTGCTGTGTAAAAACAGAAACTTTTGCTGTAGTGTTTGAATTTTCATATTTTACTGGAAGGTGGAAAGTTTCTGAAATTTTTACACAGTGTTATAATGTAAATTATTTAGCGTGTCCTAAATTTTCATAATTTTTTGAGTTACAGAAGTACACTGGTTTAATAGATTTCTACAGACTGTTCTGTTTGGACAGATTGCTGTCATAGTTTTGTTATCTACTTATCCTATAGTTTCCATAGCCTATATTGGTAGATATAAATTGTGGAAACGATAGTAAACAGTAGATGATGTTTGAAAATTATTGTGCAACTTGTCTTGGCAGTACATGAAGTGTTGATTTATTCTTATGTGTACTAACCTATCTCACGAGTTCTTTTCGAGTTTTGTGTAGATGAAGTTTTTGAGAATAGGTGAAACCATGATATGAGAGGATTGAACGAGATATAAAATCTCAAGCTTGGGGATGCCCAAGGCACCCAAAGTAAATATTTCAAGAAGTCTCAAGCATCTAATCTTGGGGATGCTACGCATCCCATCTCTCTTCATCAACAATTATCGGTTAGCCTATGTTGAGCCTAAATTTTTATTCGTTCACATGATGCGTGCTATTCTTGGCGTGCTATTTTTATTTAGTTTGATGTTTGAATAAAAAACTCAGATCTGAAAATATATATTGAAAGAGAGAGCCCTCACATAGCTACTTGATTGTTTACCTACTCATTAATCTTCACTTATATCTTTTGAGAGTAGTTTGATGTTTACTCTTGTGCTTCACTTATATCCTATGAGTAAATTGTGAATGAATTGAATATCATAAATATGAAATTATCAATGTTCTTTATGCTTAGTAGTAGCTTCACATCTGGTTTAGAAAGTAAAATCTATTGAAGTTTGACAATCATCAAATTGGTCATACAAGCAATTCATGAATGATTAGTATAAGAAAGAGAACTTTCACATACAAATATATTATCTTGGACATCTTCTATGATTGTGAATACCCATTAATTATTTTCAAACTTGAGAAAATTAGTTGAAGTTGGACAAGGAAGACAACGTAATGAGTTATGGTTGGGTATATTTGCATAGAAGTTATATTGTTATGGATCCTCTAACATGTGGTGCTTGTTTAGAACCTTTTGCTAGCCAAAACTTCGTACTAAGTAGAGATACTACTTGTGCATCCAAACCCTTGTGCCAAGTTTCTTACATGAGAGTCCACCATACCTACCCATATATGGTATTTTAACTGCCATTCCAAGTAAATTTGCATGTGCCACCTCTAAAATTTCAAATGAACACCTGTTTTGTGTGCCTGGACCGCTCATGGAGCGATAGGGGGCGGTCAGTATCTTCCATGTTAAGCGGGTTATTCTCATGATGAGTGTTTATTCACTCGTCCTTGCACGGGAGGGGCGGTAATAGGGATTCCCAGTCCCGAAATCAATTTTTTTTGCAAATAATTAAACAAAACTCCCCCAGGAATGTTGTTGGTATGGACGGTACCCGTGGATTCGGCTAGTCGTGGAGTGTGTTTGTTGGTGGAGTGGGAGTAAACCTTTACTTTTACCGCTTGGGAACTGCCGCTAATGTGTTTAGCATGGAAGATATTGATAACTCTTGGTCGTAACGTTGACAGGAAGGGTGTGCCTCCCAAAATTATATTCATCTCTGTTTTAAACAATGAGCTCTGGCACATATGCAAATCCCTGCTTCCCTCTGCGAAGGGCCAATCTATTTACTTTCATGTTATTTACTATTCATGTTGAGTCAACTTCTTATTCCAACCTCAATCTATTAGTTGGCAAGCATCATGTGGTGGGGAAAGATCCAAACACATATATACAGTCGAATATATTTGATCATGATTCATTATTGTTGATAATTATCTTTATGATAAGTATGTTGGGAGGCAAAACTTTAAGCCCCTATCTTTCTCTGTGTTCGATGGATGTTGTTTGTTCTAAAAATATGCTTTGAGTACTAGCAATCATAGAAGACTATATGATGATTGAGTATGTGGAGCTCTTACTTAGACTTTGTTGAGAATAAGTTGAATTGCAATTGTTTTGTGACTAAGAACATAGGTCATTAAGTTTCAAGAGAATTCATTGTTTGAACCATGACATGTGAATTGATTGCTACTCTATCATGATGATTTTTATGAGAAAAAGTTGTTGCTATGATGCTAGAAAAATTGATTGGAATTATCATTGATCAAACTTATATACTATGATAGCATTCACACTTCATAAATTATTTTTTAATCATTTACCTACTCGAGGACGAGTAGGAATTAAGCTTGGGGATGCTGATACGTCTCCAACGTATCGATAATTTATGAAGTATTCATGTCATATTTGCCTATGTTTTTCCTATTGTTTTATGTTTTATTGGGACTAACCTATTAATGGTTGCAAAATTGCAAAAGTTCTTGTTTCACACTTTGATGTGTAGGAATTAATTGGAAATTGTTGAAAAAACGCAAAAGGAGCCTTGTTGGAGGAGGACTCTGGCTTTCCTGAAATCTGTCCACGAACAGTTTTTAGAGATCATCAGTTTGACCCCCGAAGATGGCGTCAAATGGACAAAGTTAAAACTAGGAAAGTGTGGGGAATTGTATGGAAATGATTTTGGACTACAAATTCGTTCAAAACGGAGTTCGGATGCGTTCTGGAGACTCGTTTTACTGAAGGAAAATATCTGATTACGGGATTACGAGAATTGATGACGTGATTGAGACCAACTCTTAACATATCTGATATATTCGGCCAAGCCACGACTTTGGGGACTCATGAGGGCTGTGAGGAGCACCTAGGAAGGTTCTATAGGTGGCCAAGAGCCATTGGATCAAGGGTCCATCCATCGGAGGGCCATAGAGTGTTGGAAATATGCCCTAGAGGCAATAATAACTTGGTTATTATTATATTTCCTTGTTCGTGATAATCGTTTATTATCCATGCTATAATTGTATTGATTGGAAACTCAAATACATGTGTGGGTACATAGACAACACTGTGTCCCTAGTATGCCTCTAGTTAACTAGTCCGTTGATCAAAGATGGTCAAGGTTTCCTGGCCATAGACATGAGATGTCATTTGATAACGGGATCACATCATTAGGAGAATGATGTGATGGACAAGACCCAAACTATGAACATAGCATATGATCGTGTCAGTTTATTGCTATTGTTTTCTGCATGTCAAGTATCTGTTCCTATGACCATGAGATCATGCAATTCACTGACACCGTAGGAGTGCCTTGTGTGTATCAAACGTCGCAACGTAACTGGGTGACTATAAAGATGCTCTACAAGTATCTCCGAGGGTGTTTGGTGAGTTGGCATGGATCAAGACTGGGATTTGTTACTCCGTGTGACGGAGAGGTATCTCAGGGCCCACTCGGTAATACAACATCACAACAAGCCTTGGAAGCAATGTGACTAAAGTGTTAGCCACGGGATCTTGTATTACGGAACGAGTAAAGAGACTTGCCGGTAACGAGACTGAACTAGGTATAGAGATACCGACGATCGAATCTCGGGCAAGTAACATACCGAAGAACAAAGGGAACAGTATACGGGATTAACTGAATCCTTGACATAGAGGTTCAACCGATGAAGATCTTCGTAGAATATGTAGGAACCAATATGGGGATCCAGGTCCCGCTATTGGTTATTGGCCGTAGAGGTGTCTCGGTCATGTCTGCATAGTTCTCAAACCCGCAGGGTCTACACACTTAACGTTTGGTGACGATATAAGTATAGTTGAGTTGTTATGTTGGTGACCGAAGGTTGTTCGGATCCCGGATAAGATCCCGGACATGACGAGGATCGCCGGAATAGTCCGGAGGTAAAGATTGATATATGGGATAATAGTGTTTGGTCTCCGGAAGGGTTCCGGAATTCACCGGAAGGGGTTTCGGATGTTTCCCCAAATGTTCGGGTACGAGAACACTTTATTTGGGCCAAGGGGTAAAGCCCACGAGGCTTTGGGAAGGTGCAAAAGGAAGTTTTGCTGGCGTCGTAAGCGGTACTACCGCTTTACGCGGTACTACCGCTCGTAAGCGGTACTACCGCTTGTACGCAGTCCTGGAGTCCGAGTAGGACTCTTGCCTTGCGGTCCAAACCGACTTTGAGGAGGCTTTTTCTCCAAGTTTCGACCCCAGGGCTCAACATATTAATAGAGGGGCAGGGCTAGCACCCGGAAGAGATCAAGAAATTCCCAAGCCGTGTGCCGGCAACCCCGTCCCTCTAGTTCATCCTCCGTCATAGTTTCCGTAGTGCTTGACGAAGCCCTGCGGAGATTGTTCTTCACCACCACCGTCACCACACCGTCGTGCTTCCGGAACTCATCTACTACTTCACCATCGCTCGCTAGATCGAGGAGGTGAAGGCGTCATCAAGCTGTACGTGTGTTGAACGCGGAGGTGCCGTCCGTTCGGCGCTAGATCATGATTGGATCGAGGGACGACTTGCGATTTGGATCGCGAAGACGTTCGACTACAGCAACCCCGTTTCTTTACGCTTTCGCTTAGCGATTTACAAGGGTATGTAGATTCACTCTCCCTCTCGTAGATGCTCATCACCATGGATAGATCTTGCGTGTGCGTAGGAATTTTTTTTGTTTCCCATGCAACGTTACCCAACAGTGGCATCTGAGCTAGGTCTATGTGTAGATGAGATCACGAGTAGAAACACAAAAGAGTTTTTGGGCGTTGATATTCGGATTGCTTCCTCCCTTGGTCTTTTCTTGTTTCGGCGGTATTGTGGGATGAAGCGGCTTGGACCAATATTACTCGTACGCTTACGAGAGACCGATTCCATCAACTGACATGTAACTTCGTTGCATAAAGATGGCTGGCGGGTGTCTGTCTCTCCTACTTTAGTCGGATCGGATTTGACAAAGGCGGTCCTTGAGAAGGTTGAATAGCAATTTTTGTATCACCGTTGTGGTTTTTGCGTAGGTAAGAATTGTTCTTGCTAGATACCCGTAGCAGCCACATAAAACTTGCAACAACAATTAGAGGACGTCTAACTTGTTTTTGCAGGGTATGTTGTGATGTGATATGGCCAATTACATGATGAGATATATGTGATGTATGATATGATCATGTATTGTATAGAATATCACGACTTGCATGTCGATGAGTACAGCAACCGGCAGGAGCCATAGGGTTGTCTTTAATTATTTTCGCCGTTTTGCTTTACTTTATCGCTATGAGTTAGCAATAGTCGTGGAAGCAACAGTCGGCGCGACAACCTCATGGCGACACGTTGATGGAGATCAAGATGATGGAGATCATGGTGTCATGCCGGTGACGATGGAGATCATGCCGGTGCTTTGGAGATGGAGATCAAAAGCACAAGTTCATGGCCATATCATGTCACTTATGATTTGCCTGTGATGTTAATCCCTTTTATGCATCTTATTTTTCTTAGGACGATGGTAGCATTATAAGGTGATCCCTCGCTTAAATTTCAAGATAAAATTGTGTTCTCCCCGAGTGTGCACCGTTGCGAAAGTTCGTCGTTTCGAGACACCACGTGATGATCGGGTGCAAGCCAGTGTTGCACGTGCGGAACACGCGGGTTAAACTTTGACAAGCCTAGCATGTACAGACATGGCCTCGGAACACAAGAGACCGAAATGTCGAACATGAGTCATATAGTAGATATGATCAGCATGAAGATGTTCACCATTGAAACCACCTCAACTCACGTGATGATCGGACTTGAGTTGGTGGATTTGGATCGTGTGACACTCGAATGACCGGAGGGATGTCAATTTGAGTGGGAGTTTTTAAGTAATATGATTAACTAAACTCATTATTATGAACATAGTCAAAATGTCTTTGCAAATTATGTTGTAGATTACTAGCTCGCGCTGTAGCTCCCTTGAATTTTTTATATGTTCCTAGAGAAATAGAGTTGAAAGATGATGGTAGCAATAATGCGGACTGGTCCGTGATCTGAGGATTGTCCTCATTGCTGCACAGAAGGCTTATGTCCTTAATGCACCGCTCGGTGCGCCACCCCCTCAAGCGTCGTCTGTAGATATTGTGAACATCTGACAGGCACGTTCCGATGACTACTTAATAGTTCAGTGCGTCATGCATTACGGCTTAGAATTGAGGCTCCAAAACATTTTGAACGTCACGGAACATATGAGATGTTCTAAGAGCTGAAATTGGGATCTCAGGCTCGTGCCCGTGTTGAGAGGTATGAGACCTCCAGTAAGATTCTTTGCCTGCAAGATGATGGAGAATAGCTCAATCGTTGAGCATGTGCTCAGATTGTCTGGGTGCTACAATCGCTTGAATCGAGTGGGAGGTGATCTTCCAGATAAGATAGTGATTGATATAGTTCTCCAAGTCACTGTCACTAAGCTACTAGAGCTTCGTGATGAACTATAAAAGTCCAGAGATTGAAATAATGATCCCTGAGCTGTTCGCAATGTTTGACACCGCGAAGGTAGAAATCAAGAAGGAGCATCAAGTGTTGATGGTTAGTGAAACCACTAGTTTCGAGAAGGGCAAGGGCTAGGAGGGAAACTTCATGGATGGCAAGTCAGTTGCTGCTCCAGTTAAGAAACCCAAGGTTGAACCCAAACCCGAGACTAAGTGCTTCTATTATGAGGAGAAAGGTCGCTGAAGCGGAACAACCCTAGATACTTGGTAGATAAGAAGGTTGGCAACGTCGACAGAAGTATATTTGATATACGTGTTATTGATGTGTACCTTACTAGTACTCCTAGTAGCACCTGGGTATTAGATACCGGTTCGGTTGCTAAATGTTAGTAACTCGAAATAAAAGCTACGGAATAAACGGAGGCTAGCTAAGGGTGAGGTGACGATGAGTGTTGGCAGTGTTTCCAAGGTTGATGTGATCACCATCGCGCGCTCTCTCTACCTTTGGGATTAGTGATGAACCTAAATAAATGTTATTTGGTGTTTGCGTTAAGCATGAACGTGATTAGATCATGTTTATTGCAATACGATTATTCATTTAAGTTAGAGAATAATGGTTATTCTGTTTACATGAATAATACCTTCAATGGTCATGCACCCAATGAGAGTGGTTTATTGAATCTTGATCGTAGTGATACACATGTTCATAATATTGATGCCAAGAGATACAAAGTTAATAATGATAGTATCACATACTTGTGGCACTGCCGCTAAATGTCATATTGGTGTAAAACGCATGAAGAAACTCCATGCTGATGGATCTTTGGACTCATTCGATTTCGAATCGGTTGAGACATGCGGACCATGCCTCATGGGCAAGATGACTAAAACCCCGTTTTCCGGTATGATGGAGCGGGCAATTGACTTATTGGAAATGATACATGTTGATGTATGCGGTCCAGTGAGTATTGTAGTGTGCGGTGGATATTGTTATTTTCCTACCTTCACTGATGATTTGAGTAGGTATGGGTATATTTACTTAATGAAACACAAGTCTGAAACGTTTGAAAAGTTCAAACAAAATCAGAGTGAATTTTGAGATCATCGTGACAAGAAGATAAAATGTCTACGATATGATCGTGGAGGTGAATATCTTAGTTACGAGTTTGGTATACAACTTAAGACAATGTGGAAGTTGTTTCACAACTCACGCCACCTGGAACACCATAGTGTGATGGTGTGTCCGAATGTCATAGTCATGCTCTATTGGATATGGTGCGAACTATGATGTCTGTTATCGATTTACCACTATCGTTTTAGGGTTATGCATTAGAGACAACCACATTCACTTTAAAAGGGGCACCATCTAAGTCCGTTGAGATGACACCGTATGAATTTTGTTTGGCGGAAACTTAAGCTGTCATTTCTTAATGTTTGGGGCTGCGACGCTTATTTGAAAAAGGGTTTTTACCTAATGAGCTCGAAACCAAAGCGGACAAATGCATCTTCATAGAATACCCTAATGTAACAGTTGGGTAAACCTTCTATCTAAGATCCAAGCACAAAGTGTTTGTTGCTAAAACGGGTCCTTTCTCGAGAAAGAGTTTCTCTCGAAAGAATTGAGTGGGAGGAAGATAGAACTTGATGAGGTTGTTGAACCTTTACTTCAACCTAAGAGTAGCGCAGTGCAGAAAGATGTTTCTGTAGAGCCTACGTCAGTTGAAGAGGAAGTTGATGATGATGGTCATGAAGCTTCGGATCAAGTTGCTATCGAACCTCGTAGGTCGAGAAGGACGCGTACTGCTCCTGAGTGGTACGGCAACCCTGTCTTAGAGGTCATGTTGTTGGACAACGATGAACCTACGAGCTATGGAGAAGCGATGATGGGCCCGGATTCCGAGAAATGGTTAGAGGCCATGCAATCCGAGATGGGATCCATGTAAGAAAACAAAGTATGGGCTTTGGAAGTATTACCTGAAGGGTGAAAGGCCATTCAGTACAAATGGATCTTTAAAACGAAGACGGACGCGGACGGTAATGTCACTGTCTATAAAGCTCGACTTGTGGCAAAGGGTTTTTCACAAGTTCAAGGAGTTGACTACGATGAGACTTTCTCACCCGTAGCGATGCTAAAGTCAGTTGGAATTATGTTACCAATTGCTGCATTTTTTGATTATGAAATCTGGAAGATGGATGTCAAAACATCGTTTCCTTAACGGTATCCGTGAGGAAAGGTTGTATGTGATACAACCGAAAGGTTTTGTCAGTCCTAAGGATGCTAAAATGTATGCAAACTCCAGCGATCCTTCTATGGACTGGAGCAAGCATCTCGGAGTTGGAATATACACTTTGATGAGGTGATCAAAGTTTTTGAGTCTATACAAAGTTTATGAGAAACTTGTATTTACAATAAAGTGAGTGGGAGTACTATAGAATTTCTGATAAGTATATGTGGTTGACATATTGTTGATCAGAAATGATGTAGAATTTCTGGAAAGGATAAAGGGTCGTTTGAAAGGAGTTTTTCAACGGAAGACCTGGAATGAAGCTACTTAAATATTGGGCATCAAGATCTATAGAGATAGATCAAGACGTCTGATAAGACTTTCAATGAGTACATACCTTGACAAGATTTTGAAAGAGTTCAAAATGGATCAGTCAAAGAAAGAGTTCTTGCCTGATTTGTGAGGTGTGGAGTTGAGTGAGACTCAAAGCTCGACCACGGTAGAAGAAAGAGAAACGACAAAGGTCGTCCCCTATGCCTTATCCATAGGCTATGTATAGTATGCCATGCTGTGTACCGCACCTGATGTGTGCCTTGCCATGATTCTGTCAAGGGGTACAAGAGTGATCCAGGAGTGGATCACTGGACAGTGGTCAAGATTATCCTTAGTAACTAGAGGACTAAGGAAATATTTCACGATTAGGGAGGTGATAAAGAGTTCGTCGTAAAGGGTTATGTCGTTGCAAGCTTTGACACCTATCCGAACGACTCTGAGTAGCAGTCAGGATACATATAGTGGAGATGCCATTTGGAATAGCTCCAAGTGGAGTGTGGTAGTAGTGTCTACAGTATGACATAGAGATTTGCAAAGTACACACGGATCTGAATTTCGCAGACCCGTTGACTAAAGACCTCTCTCACATGCAAAGCATGATCGAACCCCAGAACTCATTGGGTGTTAGATTCATAACAATGTAAATCACATGGTGATGTGAACTAGATTATTGACTCTAGTGCAAGTGGGAGACTGTTGGAAATATGCCCTAGAGGCAATAATAAATTGGTTATTATTATATTTCCTTGCTTGTGATAATCGTTTATTATCCATGCTATAATTGTATTGATTGGAAACTCAAATACATGTGTGGGTACATAGACAACACTGTGTCCCTAGTATGCCTCTAGTTAACTAGTTCGTTGATCAAAGATGGTCAAGGTTTCCTGGCCATAAACATGAGATGTCATTTGATAACGGGATCACATCATTAGGAGAATGATGTGATGGACAAGACCCAAACTATGAACATAGCATATGATCGTGTCAGTTTATTGCTATTGTTTTCTGCATGTCAAGTATCTGTTCCTATGACCATGAGATCATGCAATTCACTGACACCATAGGAGTGCCTTGTGTGTATCAAACGTCGCAACATAACTGGGTGACTATAAAGATGCTCTACAGGTATCTCCGAGTGTGTCTGTTGAGTTGGCATGGATCAAGACTGGGATTTGTTACTCCGTGTGACGGAGAGGTATCTCAGGGCCCACTCGGTAATACAACATCACAACATGCCTTGCAAGCAATGTGACTAAAGTGTTAACCACGGGATCTTGTATTACGGAACGAGTAAAGAGACTTGCCGGTAACGAGATTGAACTAGGTATAGAGATACCGACGATCGAATCTCGGGCAAGTGACATACCGAAGAACAAAGGGAACAGTATACGGGATTAACTGAATCCTTGACATAGAGGTTCAACCGATGAAGATCTTCGTAGAATATGTAGGAACCAATATGGGCATCCAGGTCCTGCTATTGGTTATTGGCCGTAGAGGTGTCTCGGTCATGTCTGCATAGTTCTCGAACCCGCACGGTCTACACACTTAGCGTTTGGTGACGATATAAGTATAGTTGAGTTGTTATGTTGGTGACCGAAGGTTGTTCGGAGTCCCAGATAAGATCCCGGACATGACGAGGATCTCCGGAATTGTCCGGAGGTAAAGATTGATATATGGGATAATAGTGTTTGGTCTCCGGAAGGGTTCCGGAATTCACCGGAAGGGGTTTCGGATGTTTCCCGAAATGTTCGGGTACGAGAACACTTTAGTTGGGCCAAGGGGTAAAGCCCACGAGGCTTTGGGAAGGTGCAAAAGGAAGTTTTGCTGGCGTCATAAGCGGTACTACCGCTCGTAAGCGGTACTACCGCTTTACGCGGTACTACCGCTCGTAAGCGGTGCTACCGCTTGTACGCAGTCCTGGAGTCCGTGTAGGACTCTTGCCTTGCGGGCCAAACTGACTTTGAGGAGGCTTTTTCTCCAAGTTTCGACCCGAGGGCTCAACATGTAAATAGAGGGGCAGGGCTAGCACCCGGAAGAGATCAAGAAATCCCCAAGCCGTGTGCCGGCAACCTCGTCTCTCTTGTTCATCCTCCGTCATAGTTTCCGTAGTGCTTGGCGAAGCCCTGCGGAGATTGTTCTTCACCACCACCGTCACCACGCCATCGTGCTGCCGGAACTCATCTACTACTTCACCATCGCTCGCTGGATCGAGGAGGTGAAGGCGTCATCAAGCTGTACGTGTGTTGAATGCGTAGGTGCCGTCCGTTCAGCGCTAGATCATGATTGGATCGAGGGATGACTTGCGATTTGGATCGCAAAGACGTTCGACTACATCAACCGCGTTTCTTAACGCTTCCGCTTAGCGATCTACAAGGGTATGTAGATTCACTCTCCCTCTCGTAGATGCTCATCACCATGGATAGATCTTGCGTGTGCGTAGGAATTTTTTTTGTTTCCCATGCAACGTTACCGAACATACAGCACCACAGAGGCACATATAAGGAGAGGAAAACCCTAATTTCGGGAGAGCCACCAAGAGCCACGAATTTGCATCTCCCTTGGTAGCCGCCAAGAAGGGTAGAGGCTCCTCCATTGCAGCACCAAGACCAATGAAGAAGGAGGGGCAAGGGGCTGCCGCCCGTCGCCACCGCCGTCGCCCGTCGTCGGCGCCGTGGCCGCCATCGCCTCCATCTCTTCGGGGCTGCACCTCTCCATCAACAAATATCTCTTTCTCACGATGATAATGTGTGAGTAATCCTCCGCGGGGCTGAGGGTATGTACTAGTAGCTATGTGTTCAATCTCTCTCTCGTGTTCTTGAGATGTCACGATCTTGATGTATCACGGGCTTTGTTAATATAGTCGGATCATATGATGTGTTTCCCTCTCTATCTAGTTGTGATGAATTGAGTTTTCACTTTGAGATTTCGTTACCGGATTGAATACTTTTATGGATTTGAGAACACTTGATATATGTCTTGCATGCGGATACCCGTGGTAACAATGGGGTGTTCTATTGATTCACTTGATATATGTTTTGGTACCCAACTTGCGGATTCCCGCGGTGACATTGGGGTAATCTATGCATAGGGGTTGATACACGTTCTTGTCCAACTTTCTCCGATAGAAATCTTGGGGCACTCTTTGAGGTTCTTTGTGTGGATTGAGTATTATGAATCTGAAATTGTTTGATGCGTATCGTATAATTAACTCATGGATACTTGTGGTGACATTGGAGTATCTAGGTGACATTAGAGTTGGTTGATGCGTATCATATGGTGTTATTCTAGTACGAACTCTTAGATAGATCGAACGGAAAAGATAACTTGATGTTATCTTAGTACGAACTCTTGAATAGATCGATCGGAAAGGATAACTTTAAGGTGGTTTCGTACCCTACAAACAATTTCTTCTTATGTTCTCCGCTAGATAAGAACTTTGGAGTGATTCTTCGTTGCACGTTGAGGGATGGTTATGTGATCCAATTATATTAGCATTTTTGAGAGATTGCACAAGCAAAAGTACGGACCCTAGGCCTTGTTTTCAAGCATTGCAATACCGTTTGTGCTCACTTTTGTTACTTGCTACCTTGCTGTTTTTATATTTTCAGATTACAAAAACCTATATCTACCATCCATATTGCACTTGTATCACCATCTCTTCGCCGAACTAGTGCACCTATACAATTTGCCATTGTATTTGGTGTGTTGGGGACACAAGATATTTCCTGTATTTGATTGCAGGTTTGTTTGAGAGAGACCATCTTCATCCTACACCTCCCACGGATTGATAAAACCTTAGGTCATCCACTTGAGGGAAAATTGCTACTGTCCTACAAAACTCTGTGCTTGGAGGCCCAACAAAGTCTACAAGAACAAAGTTGCGTAGTAGACATCAACCGACATTTTGTTTTTCAGAATCTATCTTAGCGTTGACGGTGCTCAAGAAAGGTCTACCAAAGATAATGGGACAAAAGGCATCTTGTGGGGAACCAAGAACTAGAAAATTAGTAGGGTATTTTACTTTCCCACACAAGACATCAACATGTCTAACAATCCCAAGTGGTGTGATGGTGTCTCTATGAGCAAGTTTAATAGTAACATCAATGTCTTCTAGTTTAGCAGGTGCTATTTCGTCCATAATTTATTGGTATAAGGTAAAAGGGATAGCACTCACACTAGCACCCAAATCACATAAAACATGATAGCAATGATCTCCTATTTGAACTGAGACAACAGGCATGCCTTCTATGGGTCTATGTTTATCTTTTTCATCAGGTTTAGCAATTCTAGAAGCTTCATCACAGAAGTAGATAACATACTCAACCATCATTTAGTCTTCTATGATTGCTAACACTCATAGCATACCCATGAGCAAAAAGTTTCAACCGGACACATAGGAAGATAGGGGCTTATAGTTTTGCCTCCCAACGTATTCACCTCAAAGGTGATGTCAAAAATAATAACTCATGCCCACCCACATCCAACTGGATATATGTGCCTAGATCTTTCCTCACCTCATGATGCTTGCAAAAGAAAAAGTAAAAGGGAATAGGGAAGAATACTTTGACTCTTGCATAAAAGTAAATACATAAAAGTAAAAGACAATCCCTTCGCAGAGGGAAGCAGAGCTTGTCATGCGCTTTTTGGTCTGTATGCACAATCCCTTATTGTAAAAGAACGTCACGCTATATTGCCCCCTATGATGGCAACCTTTATTATGCAGTCCGTCGCTTTTATTACTTTGCCATCATAAGTTCGTATAACGCTCAATTTTCTCTTACACTAATTGATCAAAACACTTTTAGAAGCAATTTTTATTGCCTTAGTGCACCGATGACAACTTACTTGAAGGATCTTACTCGATCCGTAGGTAGGTATGGTGGACTCTGAAAGAATGAATTTGCTTTGGATTTTTGGATGCACATGTAGTATCTCTACTTAGTGCGGAATTTTTGGCTAGCAAAGATATTGAGCAAGCACCACATGTTGAGGGACCTATGACAATATAACTTCTATGTGAATATGGACAAGCATAAATCATTACGTTTTCTTCCTTGTCCAATGTCAACAATTTTGACATATAATATTTAATGGGGGCTCACAATCATAAAAGATGTCCAAGATATTGTATTTGCATGTGAATCTTCTCTTCCCTTATTAATTCTTTCATGAATTGCATCATTGACCAATGCTATGTTTGTCAATCTCCAATAAATTTTACTACTTATACTTTTCCTTATGTGATGTCATTACTCACCATAAGATTAGCATATGATTCTTTTCATTTATTTCCTTTTCCTTTATTTTGATTGCAACAAGAAAGTAGAGAGGCAAACACTCAAACTAAACTTTATTATATAACTCACTCGATTACATACATAGATAGGCCACGAAACTAACACACGAAAATAGATCATGCTAAACTTTTATTCAACTAAAGCAAAGGAAAACTAAAGATCGAACTAAAATAGGTAAAGGTAAATAAAAGTGATGGTGATACGATACCGGGGCACCTCCCCCAAGATTGGCTCAAGCCAAGGGGAGTGCCCATACCCGTTTGCTCAAGTCTCCTTTGGTGGTGGTGATGAAGAAGGTGGTGGTGATGATGTGGTAGGCTTGTCCTCCAGCTTCCAGGGCAAGGGCTCCCCATCAAAAGTGGATGCAAGAGTCCCCTGAGTCCTGCAACTGGCAGCTAAACTCATACCTTTAAATCTTGCTTCATATTCAAAAACTTGGTTTTGAAGATCATAAACTTGGCTTTGCAGAAAATTAATTTGCTCGTTAAGGGTGGAGATGATGTCCTTCACAGACCGACCATCCACCATCTGATCACGGGTGGACTCCGTGATCATGGAGTGATTGGCACTAAGTCCGCACTCCACCATCTTTTGGCACTTGAAGATTTCTTGTTCCACCGCCTCGAGCCTAGCCTCCACGCTTCCGGTCCTCTTGGGTCCCTAAACATCACGGATGTGGAGCACCCCCTCACGCATCTCAATGGCTTGAGGGTGCTTCGTCACCTCCGGCAAGTATGGGTTGATGACCTTCTCGAAGAACTTGTCCCTGGAGGAGCTTGGTGGAGCCATGGAGATCTAGATCTGACGAGAAAACAGAACGAAACAAGAATAGAGGATTTTTCTGCGATGCGGTCGTCAAAATAGTCGGGGGTATATATATAGAGATTTTTTATTCTTGGAAAACAAGCATATGGAAGGAAAACATAGTCGGGAAGGTGTCCGAGGTGGGCACAACCCACCAAGGCATGCCCAGGGGGGCCTGGCGCGCCCTGGTGTATCGTGCTCACCTCGATCACCTTCCGATTTATTTCTTAATTTCCAAAATTTTCTAATATTCCAAAACTGACAAAAAATATTTTTGCGGATTTTTCGGAGTCCATTTACTTACCGTATCATGTACCTCCTATTTTTTAGAATTCTGGAGTGTTCTGGAAGGTTTCTTTTATGTATTCCTCCGGTGTCATGGTTTGGATAACATTGCTTTCAACGTTAATAGGCGTACCTAAGATATAGTGCTTAATTCTTTGTCCATTGACCACCTTCGGGTTAGTACCTTTGGCATTATTAATCTTGATAGCTCCAGAATGATAAACCTCTTCGATAATATATGGTCCTTCCCATTTGGAGAGAAGCTTACCTGCAAAAAATCTTAAACGAGAGTTGAACAAAAGAACATAGTCTCCTATTTTGAATTCCCGCTTTTGGATTCTTTTGTCATGCCACTGTTTTACTTTGTCTTTGAATAGTTTGGCGTTTTCATAGGCTTGGGTTCTCCATTCATCTAGTGAGCTAATATCAAATAGCCTCTTCTCACCGGCAAGTTTGAAATCATAGTTGAGTTCTTTAATTGCCCAAAATGCTTTATGTTCTAACTCTAGAGGCAAATGACAAGCTTTTCCATATACCATTTTGTATGGAGACATACCCATAGGATTTTTATAAGCTGTTCTATAGGTCCAAAGTGCATCATCTAATTTCTTAGACCAATTCTTCTGAGACCTATTGACAGTTTTTTTTAATATCAATTTTATTTCTCTTTTGCTAAGTTCAACTTAACCACTAGATTGAGGATGATAGGGTGATGCAATTCTATGGTTAACATCATATTTAGCAAGCATCTTACGGAAAGCACCATGAATAAAGTGTGAACCACCATCGGTCATTAAATATCTAGGTATTCCAAACCTCGTGAAGATAACCTCTTTAAGCATTTTAATGGAGGTGTGGTGATCAGCACTACTAGTTGGAATAGCTTCTATCCACTTAGTGACATAATCAACAACAACCAAAATATGAGTGTACCCGTTAGAGGAAGGAAAATGTCCCATATAATCAAAACCCCAAACATCAAAAGGTTCAACAACAAGTGAATAATTCATAGGCATTTCCTGACGCTTACTGATATTACCAATCCTTTGACATTCATCACAAGACAAGACAAACTTACGGGCATCCTTGAAGAGAGTAGGCCAATAAAAACCAGATTGCAATACCTTGTGACCAGTTCTATCTCCCGCATGATGTCCTCCATAAGCTTCGGAATGACATTTCCGTAGGATTTATTCCTGTTCATGCTCAGGTACACAACATCTAATAATACCATTTACTCGTTCTTTATAAAGATGTGGGTCATCCCAAAAGTAATGTCTTAAGTCATAGAAGAATTTTTTCTTTTGTTGGTATGTGAAGCTAGGTGGTATATATTTAGCAACAATATAGTTAGCATAATCAGCATAACAAGGGGTGTTTTGAGAAACACTTATTGCAGCTAACTGTTCGTAAGGAAAACTATCATCAATAGGTAGTGGGTCATAAAGAATATTTTCTAACCTAGACAAGTTATCAGCTACGGGGTTCTCAGCTCCCTTCCTATCAACGATATGTAAGTCAAATTCTTGAAGCAAGCGAACCCACATAATGAGTCTAGGTTTAGCATCTTTCTTTTTCATAAGATATTTTATAGCAGCATGATCGGTGTTAACAATAACTTTGGAGTCAACTAT
Organism: Elymus sibiricus; assembly: GCA_039707655.1. Taxonomy (NCBI): domain Eukaryota; kingdom Viridiplantae; phylum Streptophyta; class Magnoliopsida; order Poales; family Poaceae; genus Elymus; species Elymus sibiricus. The sequence continues at coordinate 35,679,315 of CM077667.1, read as the reverse complement.
ATAGGATCTAAATTTATCACAGCTAACATAACTGCTAAAAATTCTTTTTCAGTAGTAGCATAATTTCGTTGGGCACTGTCTAGAGTTTTGCTAGCATAATGGATAACATTCAATTTTTTATCAACTATTTGTCCTAGAACAGCACCAACAACATAATCACTAGCGTCACACATAATTTCAAAAGGCAAGTTCCAATCAGGTGGTTGAACGATAGGTGCAGGGGTCAAGGCTTTCTTGAGTGTTTCAAAGGCTTCCACACAATCATCATCAAAAACAAAAGGGATATCCTTTTGCAAAAGATTAGTAAGAGGCCTAGAAATTTTAGAGAAGTCTTTAATGAACCTCCTATAGAAACCAGCATGACCAAGGAAACTTCGAATACCTTTAATATCTTTAGGACATGGCATTTTCTCAATTGCATCAACTTTATCTTTATCCACCTCAATATCTCGTTCGGATATTTTATGGCCCAAGACAATACCTTCATTAACCATAAAGTGGCACGTCTCCCAATTCAAGACGAGATTAGTTTGTTCACATTTCTGCAAAACTCGATCAAGGTTGCTTAAGCAATCATCAAAAGAAGTTCCGTAAACGGAAAAATCATCCATGAAAACCTCCACAATCTTTTCACAAAGATCAGAGAATATAGCAGTCATACATCTTTGAAAGGTAGCAGGTGCATTGCATAAACCAAAAGGCATACGTCTATGAGCATAGGTTCCAAAAGGGCAAGTAAAGGTGGTTTTCTCTTGATCGGATTGTGACACAGGTATTTGAGAGATACCAGAATATCCATCCAGAAAACAAAAGTGTGTGTGCTTAGATAATTTTTCTAGCATTTGATCAATGAAAGGCAGAGGGTAATGATCTTTTCTAGTAGCTTTATTTAACTTTCTAAAATCAATTACCATTCTATAACTAGTGACAATTCTTTGTGGAATGAGTTCATTTTTATCATTAGGAACAACGGTAATACCTCCTTTCTTAGGGACACAGTGAACGGGACTTACCCATCTACTATCATCTATGGGATAGATTATACCTGCTTCCAGAAGCTTTAATATTTCAGTTCTTACCACTTCTTTCATCTTAGGATTTAATCGCCGTTGATGATCAACAATGGGTTTAGCATCAGGTTCCATATTAATCTTGAGCTGACATAGAGTGGGACTAATGCCCTTAAGATCATCAAGAATATATCCAATAGCAGCCCGGTGCTTCCTTAGAACTTTTAATAATCTTTCTTCTTCATGTTCTGAAAGGTTAGCACTAATAATAACAGGATATATCTTTTTCTCATCAAGATAAGCATACTTCAAAGTGTCAGGCAATTGCTTTAATTCAAACACAGGATCACCTTTAGGTGGAGGGGGACCTCCAAGAGTTTCAATAGGCAAATTGTGTTTCAGGAGAGGTTGTTGTTCAAAGAAATTTTTATCTATTTCATTTCTTTCATGCAAGTGCATATCATTTTCATGGTCAAGCAAATATTGTTCTAATGGATCAGTAGGAGGCACGGCAATAGAAGAAAGACCAATTATTTCATCCTTACTAGATAACGCTTTATCACGAGGTTGTCTACTAAACTTGGAAAAATTAAACTCATGAGACACACCACCAAAACTGACACGGATGTTTGTTTTTCACAATCTATCTTAGCGTTGACGGTGCTCAAGAAAGGTCTACCAAAGATAATGGGACAAAAAGTCATCTTGTGGGGAACCAAGAACTAGAAAATCTGTAGGGTATTTTACTTTCCCACACAAGACTTCAACATCTCTAACAATCCCGAGTGGTGTGATGGTGTCTCTATTAGCAAGTTTAATAGTAACATCAATGTCTTCTATTTTAGCAGGTGCTATTTCATCCATAATTTCTTGGTACAAGGTAAAAGGGATAGCACTCACACTAGCACCCAAATCATATAAACCATGATAGCAATGATCTCCTATTTTAACTGAGACAACATGCATGCCTTCTATGGGTCTATGTTTTTCTTTTTCATCAGGTTTAGCAATTCTAGCAGCTTCATCACAGAAGTAGATAACATGCCCATCAATATTTTCTACCAAGAGATCTTTGACCATAGCAACACTAGGTTCTACTTTAATTTGTTCATGGGGCTTAGGTGCTCATATATTACTCTTACGAACCACAGTTGATACCTTAGCATGTTCCTTTATCCTAATAGGGAAATGTGGTTTTTCAATATAAGCGGTAGGCACAACTGGATCAACATTGTAAATGATGGTTTCATCTTTAGCTCTGACCGGTTCTTTAATTTCTTCTTTAATAGGGGGTGATATTTAAACCACTTCTCCTTAGGGAGATCAACGCGAGTAGCAAATGCTTCACGGAAAAAGGCTACTATCTCAGAGTCAAGTCCATATTTAGTGCTAAACTTGTGAAAAGTATCGGTATTCATAAAAGATTTAACACAATCAAACTCGAGCTTTATACCTGACTCATTACCTTCGTCGAGTTCCCAATCTTCAGAGTTGCGTTTAATTCTTTCTAAGAGATCCCACTTGAATTCAATAGATTTCTTCATATAAGAACAAGCACAAGAAGTATCGAGCATGGATTGATCATTATGAGAAAGCCGAGCATAAAAATTCTGAATGAAAACTTCTCTCGGGATTTCATGATTGGGGCATGAATATAACATTGACTTAAGCCTCCCCCAAGCTAGAGCGATGCTTTCTCCTTCACGAGGCCAAAAATTATATATATAATTTCGATCACGATGAACTAGATGCATGGGATAAAACTTTTAGAGGAATTCCAATTGCAAACGATTCCAGTTCCACAATCCAAGATCATCACATAGCCAATACCATGTCGATGCTTTTCCCTTCAAAGATAAAGGGAAAACTTTCTTCTTAGCTTCATCTCCGGGTAAATCTGCAAGCTTAAATAATCCACAAATTTCGTTCACATATAAAAGGTGCATATCAGGATGTTCAGTTCCATCTCCTGCATAAGGTTTAGCAAGCAGTTGTTCTACCATACCCGAAGGAATTTCATAACTAATATTTTCAGTAACTGCAGTAGGTTGAGGGGAAACTAATTGTGGTTCCGATCGAGGTGAAGATACCCCAAACAAACCCCTCAAAGGATTGTTTTCCATAGTAGCAAGTAGCAATAAATTTCAGCATGTAGTATAAGTTTTTCCTTACCGATTTCCACTTACCAAGAGCGCTTCACTCACCGGCAATGGCGCCAGAAAAGAGTCTTGATGACCCACAAGTATAGGGGATCAATCGTAGTCCTTTCAATAAGTCAGAGTGTCGAACCCAACGAGGAGCAGAAGGAAATGACAAGCGGTTTTCAGCAAGGTAATTTCTGCAAGCACTGAAATTGTAGGTAACAAATAGTTTGATAGCAAGGTAATTGGTAACGAGCAAGTAACGTTAAAGGTAAATAAGGTGCAGAAAGGTAGCCCAATCTTTTTGTGGCAAAGGACAGGCCAGAACAATCTCTAGTAATAGGCAAAGTGTTCTTGAGGGTACATGGGAATTTCATCTAGTCACTTTTATCATGTTGGTTTGATTCGTGTTCGCTACTTTGATAATTTTATATGTGGGTGAACCGGTGCTTGGGTGCTGTTCTTACTTGAACAACTCCCCACTTATGATTAACCCCCTCGCAAGCATATGAAACTACGAGAAAAGTATTAAGATAAAATCTAACCATAGCATTAAACGTTTGGATCCTAATCAGCCCCTTACGAAGTAGCGCATAAACTAGGGTTTAAGCTTCTGTCACTCTAGCAACCCATCATCTAATAACTACTCCACAATGTATTCCCTTAGGCCCATGAATGGTGAAGTGTCATGTAGTCAACATTCACATGACACCACTAAGGGAATCACAATATACATATCATCAAAATATCGAACACATATCAAATTCACATGATTACTTGCAACATGACTTCTCCCGTGACCTCAAGAACAAAGGTAACTAATCACATATAATAATCATGCTCAAGATCAGAGGGGTATTAAATAGCATAATGGATCTGAACATATAATCTTCCACCAAATAAACCATATAGTAATCAACTACGCAAGATAATCACCACTACTAGAAACCCACAGGTTCCAATCTGAGGTTCCCGTACAAAGATTGAACACAAGAGATGAACTAGGGTTTGAGAGGAGGTGGTGCTTGATACGTCTCCGTCGTATCTATAATTTTTGATTGTTTCATGCCAATATTATACAACTTTCACATATTTTTGGCAACATTTTATATGATTTATTGGACTAACATATTGATTCAGTGCCCAGTGCCAGTTCCTGTTTGTTGCATGTTTTTTGTTTTGCATAATATCCATATCAAATGAAGTCCAAACGAGATAAAAAATTACGAAGATTTTTTTTGGAATATTTGTGAATTTTGAAAGTGGAATCAATGCAAACGGAGGCCCACAGCCCCCACGATACACCAGGGCGCGCCCCAGGTGCCCAAACGCGTGGTGGTGTCTTGTGCCCACCTCGTAAGTTGGTTGGAGCTCTCCTTCGGGAGCAAGGAAGCGAATTTTTGGATAAAAATCCCCTCAAAATTTCAGCCCGATCGGAGTTATGGATCTCCTGGAATATAAGAAACGGTTTTCGGCCAGAAAACAGGAACGCGAAACAGAAGAGAAAAGAGAGGGAGATCCAATCTAGGAGGGGCTCCTGCCCCTCCGCCGCCATGGAGGCCATGGACCAGAGGGGGAACTCTCCTCCCATCTAGGGGGGAGGCCAAGGTAGAATAAGAAGGAGGGGGGCTCTCTCCCCCTATCTTCCGGTGGCGCCGGAACGCCGCCGGGGCAATCATCGTGACGGCGATCTACACCAACAACTTCGCCGCCGTCAACACCAACTCTCTAACCCTCTATGCAGCGGTGTTACACCTCTCTTCCCCGCTGTAATATCTAGTTAAACATGGTGCTCAACTCCATATATTATTCCCCAACGATATTTGGCTGTCCTATGATGTTTGAGTAGATCTCTTTTGTCCTATGGGTTAATTGCGGTATGATGTTATGGATTTGAGTTGTATGTTGATATGGTTCTGTCCTATGGTGCCCTCCGTGTCGTGCAAACGCGAGGGATCCCCGCTGTAGGGTGTTGCAATATGTTCATGATTTTCCTATCGTGGGTTGCTTGAGTGACAGAAGCATAAACCCGAGTAGGTGGGTTGTTGCATATGGGAGTAAAGAGGACTTGATACTTAATGCAATTTTTGGGTTTTACCTTAATGATCTTTGGTAGTTGCGGATGCTTGCTAGAGTTCCAATCATAAGTGCATATGATCCAAGTACGGAAAGTGTGTTAGCCTATGCCTCTCCCCCATTGCATATGACAAGTATCTATCATATTATATTCAATTGCCTAGGGACAATCTTTCTCTTGCGTTACATAAAAAGCTCTCTGCTAGGCTATTTACTTTTATTGTTCTTTTATTAAAACAGCACCTAACTTTTATTTCCACTGTCTTTATTATGTTGCAAAGTACTTCTAGTTTTATTCCCACAAAGTAGTTTCATACTTGTTCTAGGTAAAGCATGCATTAGCGTCCATAGAGTTGTATCGGAGGTCGATAGAACTTAAGGGAATATTTGTTCTACCTTTAGCTCCTCGTTGGGTTCGACACTCTTACTTATCGAAAAAGGCTACAAACGATCCCCTACACTTGTGGGTTATCAAGACCTTTTTCTGGCGCCGTTTCCGGGGAGCAATAGCGTGGGGTGAATATTCTCGTGTGTGGTTGTTTGCTTTATCACTAAGTAATTTTTATTTTCTGTTATTAGTTGTTTTATATCTTTAGTTATGGATATGGAACACGAAACACCAAAAAAAATTAGTGGTACTTGCTACTCATGGAGATGGGGAACCTCCTAAAACCCTCGATGCTAGTTATGTGCAAAGTATTAAATACTACTTTGATAATCCTAAGAAAACCCCATTCAACTTGATAATGCGAGTAATGTTGGATCAACGTGAATACTTTATATATTATTGCTTGACTCAAAAAGGGAAATTGTTATGGGATCAAATTCCTATGTTGCATTGGTATGCTCGGGAGCTATGCTTGAGATATGATATTACTTGTTGCTCTAGGATGAACGCTCCACACCTTCCCTTTTCATGCAAATTTAATGATAATGAAACCTTAGCTTCTTATTCTAAAGGTATTTATGATTACTATGATGTGGAACGAATAGAAGAATTTGTTGCTTTCAAAGGTGCTTATGAAGTTGCTTCCTTGATTGAAAATTATGATGATGTTTCTTACAAATCTGAAAATTTTGCCATACTTAAATATTGCTATGAGAATTATGATTGCAATGCTGATATTATTGAATTTATTGAAAGAATGACCGCTGCCTTGGAAGAGACTAATATTTTGCAGGAATCTATGGAAGAAGAAATTGCTGAAACTGTGAGCTCATTAGATGAAAAAGATGAGGAGGAAGAGCGGATTAGCTACCCGTGCCCACCTTCTAATGAGAGTAACTCTTCAACTCATACATTTTTTAATTTCCCTTCGCACATACCGAAGGATGAATGCTATGATGAATGCCATGATGAATGCTATGATGATTGCTATGATCCCTTGGATTCTTTTGAAATATCCCTTTTTGATGAACTTGATGCTTGCTATGCTTGTGGCCATGATGCCAATATGAATTATGCTTATGAAGATGAACTTGCTATAGTTGCTTATGTTAAGCTTGAAATTGTTGCTATTGCACCCACACATGATAGTCCTATTATCTTTTTGAATTCTCCTAACTAGACTATATCGGAGAAGTTTGCTCTTATTAAGGATTATATTGATGGGTTCCGTTTTGCTAGTACACATGATGATTTTGATGAATATAATATGCATGTGTTTGCTGCTCCTACTTGCAATTATTATGAGACAGGAACTACATCTCCACCTCTTTATGTTTCCAATACGATAAAATTGCAAGAAACTGTTTATACAATGCATTGGCCTTTACTTGATGTGCATGAATTGTTCTTGTATGACATGCCGATGCATAGGAAGAGGGTTAGACTTCGTTGTCACATGATATATATCACTTTGTGCTCACTACTAAATTAAAAATCATTGTTAATTAAAATTGGCTTTGATATACCTTGGGATCGGGGTGGATCCATTACTTGAGCACTTTATGCCTAGCTTAATGGCTTTAAAGAAAGCACTGCCAGGGAGACAACCCGGAAGTTTTAGAGAGTCATTTATTTCTGTTGTGTGCTTTTATAAAGTTTAAAAACAAAAAAAAATATAGAGGGGAACCTTAAACTTCACAAAAAGAAAGGTGAAAGTGAGAGAGATGATGAGCACTGTTGAAGTGGGGGACGTCCTTGAACTTTTGTTCATGCCCACGGAAACTTTGTGAATCTTGAATCACGGAAACTTTTCCAAAAAAAATAATTATACCCTTGTACAAATCCATTGTATTATAAAAATAATGTGCCAAGATTTGCCTTTAGGATGATTAGATTGCTTGTTGGTATGTGCGGTATAAAATCAGAAACTTTGGCTGTAGTGTGTGAATTTTAGTTTTTTACTGGAACGTCAAAAGTTTCTGAAATTTGTACACAGAATTTGTATACAAATTTTTTATTTCTTCCTAATTTTTCAGAATTTTTGGAGTTACATAAGTATGGTCAAAGTTCAGATTACTACAGACTGTCCTGTTTAAGACAGATTCTGTTTTTGATGCATTGTTTTGCTTGTTTTGATGAAACTATCTATTTTATCGGTGGTATAAGCCATGGAAAAGTTATAATACAGCAGGGATAATGCAAATATAAAATATGAATGGGTTTTCAACAGTACTTAAAGTAGCAATTTTCTTTATTATACTAACGGATCTCACCAGTCTTTTGTTAAGTTTTGTGTGGATGAAGTGTTCGAACATCGAGGAGGTCTCGATATGAGGAGAAGGAGGAGAGGCAATAGTTCAAGCTTGGGCATGCCCAAGGCACCCCAAGTAAATATCCAAGGAGAATCAAGCGTCTAAGCTTGGGGACGCCCCGGAAGGCATCCCATCTTTCTTTAACAAGTATCGGTATGTTTTCGTTTTCGTTTCGTTCATGTGGTATGTGTAAATCTTGGAGCGTCTTTTGTGTTTAGTTTTCACTTTTATTTTATGCACCATGCTGGTATTAGATAGTCCATGGTTGATTTATAGAATGCTCATTGCACTTCACTTATATCTTTTGAGTATGGCTTTATAGAATGCTTCATGTGCTTCACTTATATCATTTGAAGTTTCGATTGCCTGTTTCTCTTCACATAGAAAACCGTTATTTGTAGAATGCTCTTTTGCTTCACTTATATTTATTAGAGAATGGTCTTTTGTAGAAAAAATTAAACTCTCTTGCTTCACTTATATCTATTTAGAGAGTCAACAGGAATTGGTCATTTGCATGGTTAGTCATAAAATCCTACATAAAACTTAGGGATCACTGAATATAGAGATGATAATAGGTGGGAGGTACTAGTGGATGATCAAGTTTAGTAAGATATTGGTGTTAAGGTTTGTGATTCCCGAAGGATGCACGTATAGTCTCCCGTTATGCCAGGAAGTTGGAGCACAATTTATTCTTGATTGTCTATCTTTGTGTGAAGGTTGGGGGCGTGCGATGGTTAACTCCTACCAACCTCCCACCTAGGAGCATGCGTAGTAATACTTTGCTTCGAGGGATAATAAACTTTTGCAACAAGTATGTGAGTTCTTTATGACTAATGTGAGTCCATGGATTATACGCACTCTTACCTTTCCGCAATTTGCTAGCCTCTACGGTACCGTGCATTGCCCTTTCTCACCCCGAGAGTCGGTGCAAACTTCGCCGGTGCATCCAAACCCCGTGATATGGTATGCTCTATCACACGTAAGCCTTATTATATCTTCCCCAAAACAGCCACCATACCTACCTATTATGGCATTTCCATAGCCATTCCGAGATATATTGCCATGCATCTTCCACCGCTTCCGTTTTGATGACTTGAGCATTCATTGTCATATTGCATTACATGATCGTAAGATAGCTAGAATGATGTTTCCATGGCTTGTCCATTTTTTGATATCTTTGCTACGCTAGATCATTGCATTCATATAGAGTCATACTTTGTTCTACTATCGAGTTGTAATATTGAGTTGTAAGTAAATAGAAGTGTAATGATCATCATTATTCATTATTAAAGCATGACCCAGTGATGAAAGGATGATTGAAACTATGATTCCCCCACAAGTCGGGATGAGGCTCCGGACAAAGAAAAAAAAAAGAAAAAAAAGAAAAAAAGAGAAAAAGAAAAGAAATAGAAAAAAAGAAAGAAAAAAGAAAGAAAAAGAAAGAAAAGAAAAAGGGGCATGCTAATTCCACACTTGTGCTTCAAAGTAGCACCATGTTTTTCATATAGAGAGTCTCCTATGTTGTCACTTTCATATACTAGTGGGATTGTTTTTAGATGCACACCCACTTAGTTTTCATATTGAGCTTTCATACACTTATAGCTTTTAGTGCATCCGTTGCATGGCAATCCCTACTCCTCGCATTGATATCTATTGATGGGCATCTCCATAGCCCGTTGATACGCTGAGTTGATGCGAGACTTTCTTCTCCACTTTTACCCTTTTGAAACCTACCACCATATTCTATTCCACCCATAGTGCTATATCCATGGCTTGCGCTCATGTATTGCGTGAGAGTTGAAAATGCTGAAGCGCGTCAAAAAGTACGAACCAATTGCTTGGCTGACACCGGGGTAGTACATGATTTATACTTTGTGTTAAGAAGACAGAGCATGACAAGGCTATATGATTTTGTAGGGATAGCGTTCTTTAGCCTTTATATTTTGAAATACATAATTGTTTGTTGGGATGCCTGAGTATTAATGTATTTATGTCAAAACTAGACTATTGCTTTGAATCATTTGTGTCTTAATATTCATGCCATGATTAGATATATGATCAAGATTATGCTAGGTAGCATTCCACATCAAAAATTATATTTTTTAACATTTACCTACTCGAGGACGAGCAGGAATTAAGCTTGGGGATGCTGATACGTCTCCGTCATATCTATAATTTTTGATTGTTTCATGCCAATATTATACAACTTTCACATATTTTTGGCAACATTTTATATGATTTATTGGACTAACATATTGATCCAATGCCCAGTGCCAGTTCTTGTTTGTTGCATGTTTTTTGTTTTGCAGAATATCCATATCAAACGAAGTCCAAATGCGATAAAAATTTACAGAGATTTTTTTTTGTAATACTTGTGAATTTTGAGAAGTGGAATCAACGCAAACGGAGGCCCACAGCCCCCACGATACATCAGGGCGTGCCCTTGGGGCCCAAACGCGTGGTGGTGTTTTGTGCCCACCACGTAAGTCAGTTGGATCTCTCCTTCGGTCGCAAGGAAGCTAATTTTTGGATAAAAGTCCCCTCATATTTTCAGCCCGATCGGAGTTACGGATCTCCGGGAATATAAGAAACGGTTTTAGGCTAGAAAACAGGAACGCGAAACAGAAGAGAGCAGAGAGGGAGATCCAATCTAGGAGGGGCTCCTGCCCCTATGCCGCCATGGAGGCCATGGACCAGAGGGGGAACTCTCCTCCCATCTAGGGGGCAGGCCAAGGAATAAGAAGAAGGAGGGGCGCTCTCTCCCCCTCTCTCCCGGTGGCGCCGGAACACCGCCGGGGCAATCATCGTGACGGCGATCTACACCAACAACTTCGCCGCCGTCAACACCAACTCTCTCCCCATATATGGAGCTATGTAACACCTCCCTTCCCCGCTGTTATCTCTAGTTAAACACGTTGCTCAACTCCATATATTATTCCCCAATGATATTTGGCTATCCTATGATGTTTGTGTAGATCTCTTTTGTCCTATGGGTTAATTGTGGTATGATGTTATGGATGTGAGTTGTACGTTGATATGGTGCTGTCCTATGGTGCCCTCCGTGTCGCGCAAACGTGAGGGATCCCCGCTGTAGGGTGTTGCAATATGTTCATGATTTGCCTATGGTGGGTTGCTTGAGTGACAGAAGCATAAACCCGACTAGGTGGGTTGTTGCGTATGGGAGTAAATAGGACTTGATACTTAATGCTATGGTTGGGTTTTACCTTAATGATCTTTGGTAGTTGCGGATGCTTGCTAGAGTTCCAATCATAAGTGCATATGATCCAAGTACGGAAAGTGTATTAGCGTATGCCTCTCCTCCATTGCATATGACAAGTATTTATCATATTATATTCAATTGCCTAGGGACAATCTTTCTCTTGCGTTACACAAAAAGCTCTCTGCTAAGCTATTTACGTTTATTGTTCTTTTATTAAAACAACACCTAACTTTTATTTCCATGTTCTTTATTATCTTGCAAAGTACTTCTAGTTTTATTCCCGCAAAGTAGTTTCATACTTGTTCTAGGTAAAGCAAGCATTAGCATGCGTAGAGTTGTATCGATGGTCAATAGAACTTGAGGGAATATTTGTTCTACCTTTAGCTCCTCGTTGGGTTCGACACTCTTACTTATCGAAAAAGGCTACAAACGATCCCCTACACTTGTGGGTTATCAAGAGTGATGTTGAAGATGGTGATGAAGATGGGCCTCCCAAAGATAAGAGAGGTGTTGGTGATGATGATGGCTTCGATTTCCCCCTCCGGGAGGGAAGTTCCCCCAGCGGAATCGCTCCACCGAAGGGCAAAAGTGCTCCTGCCCAAGTTCTGCCTCGAGGCGGCGATGCTTCATCCCGAAAGTCCTCTTCTGATTTTTTCTAGGTCAAAAGTGAATATATACCAGAAGATGGGCACCGGAGGTGGGCTGAGGAGGGCACAACCCACCAGGGCGCACCCAGGGGGGCCTGGCGCGCCCTGGTGTCTTGTGCCCACCAGGGTGGCCCCCTTCGGTAGTTCTTCGCTCCAGTATTTTTTATTAATTCCAAAAATAATCTCCGTAAAGTTTCAGCTCCATTGCAGATGTGCAGAATAGGTATCTCTGATGTGCTTTTTTCAGGTCCAGAATTCCAGCTGCCGGTATTCTCCCTCTTTGTGTAAACCTTGCATATTATGAGAGAAAAGGCATTAGAATCACTCCCTAAAGCATTATTATTCAACAAAACATAATAAATAACCGTAGGAAATCATGATGCAAAATGGACATATCAAGCCACCATACCTACCTAGCATGGCATTTCCATATCCATTCCGAGATATATTGCCATGCAAATTCCATCGTCACTTCACATGACTAGTTCGTTCATCGTCATATTGGTTTGCATGATCATATAGAACTGACATAGTATTTGTGGCAAAGCCACCGTTCATAATGTTTTTTGATACATTTTATGCTAGATCATTGCACATCCTGGTACACTGCCAGAGGCTTTCATACAGAGTCATATCTTCATATCACTTCTCCATATTGAGTTGTAAGTAAATAAAAGTGTGATGATAATCATTATTAGAGCATTGTCCTAGTGAGGAAAGAATGATGGATACAATGATTCTCCCATAAGTCGAGATGAGACTCCGGATGAAAATAAAGATGGGGGAGGCCAAATGAGCCCACCATCCATTCAGAAAAAATGAGAGAAAATGAGAGAAGGGACTTTGCTACTATCCTTTACCACACTTGTGCCTCAAAGTGGCACCATGCTCTTCATGTAGAGAGTCTCATGATATATCACTTTCATATGCTAGTGGGAATTACCTATTCATTATTACAAACTTGGCTTGAATATTCCTATGACGGGCTTCCTCAAATGCCCGAGGTCTTCATGAGCAAGCAAGTTGGATGCACACCCCACTTAGCTTCATTTGAGCTTTCATACACTTCTAGCTCTAGTGCATCATTTGCATGGCAATCCCTACTCCTCGCATTTACATCTATCGATGGGCATCTCCATAGCCCGTTGGCACGCCTAGTTGATGTGAGACTATCTTCTCCACTTTTGCCCCTTTGATATCTACCACCATACTCTATTCCACCTAAATGCTATGTCCAATGGCTCACGCTCGTGTATTGCATGAAGAATAAAAAGTTGATGCATATTGAAAAAGTACGATCCAATTGCCTGACTTGGACACCGTGGTGCTTAACATGTGTATTAATGTGGTGAAGATGGAGGCATGCCTTGCTAATATAACAAGATGAATGGGTGGGGGTAAACATTTCTTAAGGATGATATACTTTTAAGAATTAACAATTTTGTTTCTTACATTTCAATTATTGCTATGTTAATATTTGTTGATTCATCTTTTCTCAATGAGCATACCTAAATAAGATTACATAATGGATAGCATGTCACATCAAAAATTCTGTTTTTATCATTTACCAACTTGAGGACGAGCAGGAATTAAGCTTGGGGATGCTTGATACGTATCCAATGTATCTATATTTTTTGATTGTTCCATGCTGATATATTATCATTCTAGGATACTTTTTGGGTCATTATTTACCAATTTATAATTATTTTCTGCACTAACCTATTGACCTAGTGCCCAGTGCCCACTGCCAGTTGCTGTTTTTTTACATGTTTTTGCCTTTGCAGGTTTACCGTACCAAACGAAGTCCAATTGCCACGAAACTTTTTGATGATTTCTTCCGGACTATATGAAGACCGAGAAGCTTCGAAAGGAGGCCAACAGGTGCTTGATGGCACCACCACACATCAGGGCGCGCCCTGGGGGGGGGGCGCCCTGATATGTGGTGGCCCCCTAAGCCGCCTCCCGACGTCCCTCTTCGGCCTATAAAATCCCTAAAATCCTAAAAACCCTAGAGGCAGTCCCGAAACCCTTTTCCCCCTCTGCAAGTCTCAGCTCCATCGCGAGGCCATCTAGAGCTCCGTTTCGGCACCCTGTCGGAGGGGGGATCGATCACGGAGGGCCTCTTCATCAACCTAGCTGCCCTCATGATGATGTGTGAGTAGTTCAACACAGACCTACGGGTCCATAGCTAGTACCTAGATGGCAATCTCTCTCTCTCTCTTATGATCTTCAATACAATGGTCATCGCATCTTCGCTTTGATCTATTCGACGTAATCCTATTGTGCGGTGTGTTTGTTGGGATCCGATGAATTGTGGGTTTATGTTCAAATTATTCATGAAAAGTATTTGAGATGCCTCTGAATTATATTATCTCTTAAGTGCATGATCATTATAGCTTCGTAATGCTCTTCGATCTATTGATGTGCTTTGGCCAAGTAGATTGATATTTCATCGGTGGGAGTGGTGCGTTGTGGTAGGTTCAACCTGGCGAATTTCTATATCCCAGTGACAAAGTAGGGGACAAGATGCATCTTTGCGTTGTTTCTACTAAGGATAAAATGATGGGGTTCATTCATATTGTTTGAGTTTACTTTGTCTACATCATGTCATCATTCTCTAAGCATTACTCTGTTTTACTTAATACTCTAGATGCATGATGGATAGCGGTCGATGAGTGGAGTAATAGTAATAGGTCCAGGCAGGAGTCGGCTTATTTGCTTATGGACGTGATGCCTATATATACATGATTATTGTCGTGAAAATCGCATAACTATCTGCCTTTCTATCAATTGCCCAACATTAATTTGTTACCCACCGTATGCTGCCTGCATGAGAGATGACACTAGAGAACACTATGCCCCCCGGGTCTATTCACTTATATATTTGCAAACGCTATTATTACCTCGCTTCCTTTATTTACTTTTTATTTATTTTGCATTTATAAACAATTATCTACACAACTCAGTTGCTTGCAAATAACGAGATCAAGGGGATTGACAACCCGCTTGCCTGCGTTGGGTGCAAGTTGTTTGTTCATTTGTGTGCAGCCGCTGAAGACGGTTGAGGATTGATATTCATATTGGTTCAATAAACCTTGGTTTCATAACTGAGGGAAATACTTATCCGCTTTGTGTTGCAATTTGACGTGGCTTGAGACTTGATGTCTACTACGCAACTTTATTCTTGTAGACTTTGTTGGGCCTCCAAGCATAGAGTTTTGTAGGACAGTAGCAATTTTCCCTCAAGTGGATGACCTAAGGTTTTATCAATCCATGGGAGGTGTAGGATGAAGATGGTCTCTCTGAAACAACCCTGCAATCAAATACAAGAAATCTCATGTGTCCCCAACACACCCAATACAATGGCAAATTGTATAGGTGCACTTGTTCGGCGAAGAGATGGTGATACAAGTGCAATATGGATGGTAGATATAGGTTTTTGTAATCTGAAAATAGAAAAACAGCAAGGTAGCAAGTAACAAAAGTGAGCACAAATGGTATTGCAATGCTTGAAAACAAGGCCTAGGGTCCATACTTTCGCTAGTGCAATCTCTCACCAATGCTAATATAATTGGATCACATAACCATCCCTCAACGTGCAACGAAGAATCACTCCAAAGTTCTTATCTAGCGGAGAACATAAGAAGAAATTGTTTGTAGGGTACGAAACCACCTTAAAGTTATCCTTTCCGATCGATCTATCTAAGAGTTCATACTAAAATAACACCAAGTTATCCTTTCCGATCAATCTATCTGGAGTTCGTACTAAAATAACACCATATGATACGTGACGTGGCTTGAGACTGCTTCGGTATTTCCCCAAAGAGGAAGGGATGATGCAGCACAGCGACGGTAAGTATTTCCCTCAGTTATGAAACCAAGGTTATCAAACCAGTAGGAAGATCACCAACACCCAATAAGCAGCACCTGCACACAAACAACAAATACTTGCAACCCGACGCGAAAGAGAGGTTTTCAATCTCTCTACGGTAATAAGATAGATTAGGTAGTGATAGATAGGAGATATAGATCTCTCAAGAACACAAATAAAAAGAGTAAATATGCAGCAATATATTTTTGGGTTTTTGGTTTTGTAGATCTGAGAACAAAGATTGCAAAAAACGTAGATCGGAAAGCAATATGATGGAAAAGTAGACCCGTGGGTCGTAGGGTTCACTAGTGGCTTCTCTCATGAGTATAGCGCACGGTGGGTGAACAAATTACTGTTGGGCAATTGATAGAAAATCAAATAGTCATGATGATATCCAAGGCGATGATCATTATATAGGCATCACGTCCAAGATAAGTAGACCGACTCCTGCCTGCATCTACCACTATTACTCCACACATCGACCGCTATCCAGGATGCATCTAGTGTATTAAGTTCATGGAAAAACGGAGTAATGCAATAAGAATGGTGACATGATGTAGACAAGATCTATTCATGTAGGAATATACCCCATCTTGTTATCCTTAATAGCAACGATACATGCGTGTCTTGCTGCCCCTTCTGTCACTGGGAAAGAACACCGCAAGATCGAACCCATCACAAAGCACCTCTTCCCATGGCAAGAAAAATCGATCTAGTTGGCCTAAATAAACCAAAGATTCGGAGAAGAAATACGAGGCTATAAGTAATCATGCATATAAGAGATCAAAGAAGACTCAAATAATATTCATGGATAGAAACTGATCATGAACTCAAAATTCATCGGATCCCAACAAACACACCACAAAATTTTACATCAAATAGATCTCCAAGAGACCATTGTATTGAGAATCATAAGAGAGAGAAGAAGCCATATAGCTACTGCCTACGGACCCGTAGGTCTATGGTGGACTACTCACGCATCCTCGAAGAGACACCTATGAAGAAGATGAACCCCTCCGTGATGGTGTTTAGATTGGATCTCGCGGTTCTGGAACTTGCGGCGGCTGGAATTGTGTTTCGTCGACTCCTCTAGGGTTTTCCGGATATTTGAGAATTTATAGGCATTAGAGGCGGTGCGGAAGGGGGCCAAGGAGGGCACAACCCATCAGGGCGCGCCGGGGCCCCCCGGCGCGCCCTGGTGGGTTGTGCTCTCCACGGTCCACCTCTCCGGCAGTTGTTTGGCCCACTGGGTGTCTTCTGGTCCAGAAAAAATCTCCAAAAAGTTTCATCGCGATTGGACTCCGTTTGATATTGATTTTCTGCGAAGTAAAAATCAAGCAAAAACAGCAACTGGCACTTTGGCACTATGTCAATAGGTTAGTCCCTAAAAAGGATATAAAATTGCTAAAAAATGATTGTAAAACATCGAAGAATAATAATATAACAGCATGGAACAAGAAAAAATTATAGATACGTCGAAGACGTATCAGCATCCCCAAGCTTAATTCCTACTCGTCCTCGAGTAGGTAAATGATAAAAACAGAATTTTTGATGTGGAATGCTGCCTAACATGTTCATCATATTCTTTTCTTTTGTACAGCATGGACATTTGGACTTGTAAATGATTCAAAGCAATAGTCTAGTTTTAACATAATGACTTCAATACTCAAGCATGTCATCAAGCAACCATGTCTTTCAAAATATCAACACTAAAGAAAGTTATCCCTAGCTAGTCCATCATGCTCAATCATTGATCCATTCATGAAACACACTCAAATATTAGCTATACCCAATGCTCAAGTACGATCATAGTGCACCCTAGTTGGTGCTTATAAGAGAACATGGAGACTCAATGTAAATATAAAAATAGCATAAAGTAAATAGATATGCCCTTCGCAGAGGGAAGTAGGGATTTATAGAGGTGTCAGAGCTCAGAGTTTTAAATTGAGAGAGAAAATATTTTGGGTGGCATGCTTTTCCTGTCAACGAAAACGACAAAGTAGTTCACAATACTTTCCATGCTAGATATATCATAGGCGGTTCCCAAACAGAAAATAAAGTTTATTCCTTTTTCCACCAAACTTTCACTTTCCATGGCGGGCCGTATCCACGGTTGCCTTCCATACCAACACTTTCCAAGGAATTTATTATTTGACAACATAAAGTAAATATTTTTTCTTTTTCATTTTGGGAATAGGCATCCCTATTACCGCCGCACTCTCATGAAATGAAAAGTGAATAAACACTCATCTTGAGAATAACACATCTAACATGGAAAAATATTGGACACTCCCCACCGTTTCATGAACGGTACGAGCACACAAAAGAGAAAATTTGTTTTGAAAATTTAGAGATGGAACATACAAATTTGGTTGGAACGGCATGGAAATACCGCATATAGGTAGGTATAGTGGACTCATAAGGCAAAACTTGGTTTAAGGATTTTGGATGGACAAGTAGTATTTCTACTTAGTACAAATGGAGGCTAGCAAAAAGATTGAGAAGCGACCAAACCAAGAAACGAAAATTCACATAAGTGAGCATTGAGCATAACTAACACCGAATAATGCACCACAAGTAGGATGTAACTTCATTGCATACCTATTGACTTTCGTGCATGCATAGGGAATCACAAACCTTAACACCAATATTCCTACTCAAGCATAATTACTCACTAACATGACTCACATATTACTATCATCATGTTTCAAAACTATTACAAAGAATCAAGTTTAATTTCCCAATGATCTTCATGAAAGTTTTTATTATATCCTCCTTGTATATCTATCACTTTGGGACTAGTTTCATATATTGCCATTGCTTTTTGGCAAGCTCAAATAAATTTAAGTGAAGCACATGAGCATAAAAATTTCATCTCTCAAAAGGATATAAGTGAAGCATGAGAGCATTTCTTAAAAGTTTGCTAACTCTCAAATTAATCTAAGTGAAGCTTGAGAGTATTTCTACAAAAGTTTCCAAGCACACCGTGCATAAAAAATATATAAGTGAAGCACTAGAGCAATTCTAGAGCTCAAAAAGTTTAAGTGAAGCACAAAGAGCAATTCTAACAAATCCTAACATAATTTTGGCTCTCTCAAATAGGTGTGTACATCAAGGATACAAATCAAAAACAAACAAGGAAAGCAAGCAAAGATACAAGACGCTCCAAGCAAAACTCATGATATGTGACGAATAAAAATATAGCTCCAAGTAAAATACCGATGGTCGTTAGAAGAAAGAAGGGATGCCACTCGGGGGCATCCCCAAGCTTAGTTGCTTGTTTCTCTTTGGATATATCTTGGGGGTGCGGTAGCATCCCCAAGATTAGGCTCTTATTACTCCTTATTCCTTCATCCATCGTGATCTCACCCAAAACTTGAAAACTTCAATCACACAAAACTCAACAAAATCTTCGTTAGATCCGTTAGTATAATAAAGAAAATCATTACTTTAGGTGCTGTTGCAAACCTATTCATATTTTATTATTGCATTATACCTACTGTATTTCAACTTTACCATGGATTATACCCCCCTATACAAACCATAGATTCATCAAAACAAGCACACAATGCAACGAAAACAGAATTTGTCTTAAACAGAACAGTCTGTAGTAATCTGTACTCTAACCATACTTCTGTAACTATAAAAATTCTTAAAAATTAGGAAAACGTAAGGAATTTGTATAGAAACACTGTGTTACAATTTCAGCTCAAGATCACGTTCCAGCAAAAAATGAAAATTCATATACTGCACGCAAAGTTTCTGTTTCAGATTCAGCATCGCTTCTACTCATCCTATGAATCATCCTAAAGACTTTACTTGGCACAAACACTAAATAAACCATAAAAACACAATCATAACAGAGGAATAATTGTGTCAACACTCAAAAACATAAAGGAAAAAGCAAAAAAATATTTATTCATTGGGTTGCCTCCCAACAAGCGCTATCGTTTAACGCCCCTAGCTACGCATAACGCATAGATTCAAGTATTGTCATCTTTGGTTTTGGATCCATATGATGCCCTCACGATTGACTCATATGGTGGCTTAATTATTGTTCTAGGGAAGTATTCCATACCCTTTCTCAAGGGAAATTGAAAATGAATATCGCCTTCTTTCGTATCAATCACGACACCTATAGTGCGTCAAAAGGGTCTACCAAGTATAATGGGACAAGACGGATTGCAATCAATATCAAGCACAATAAAATCTATGGGAACATAGTTCCTATTTGCAATAATAAGAACATCATTAATTCTTCCCAAAGGTTTTTTAATAGTAGAATCTGCTAAGTGCAAATTAAGAGAACATTCTTCAATATTGGTGAGACAAAGCACATCACATAAAGATTTCGGAATCATGGAAACACTAGCACCCAAATCACATAAAGCAAATCACTCATAATTTTTAATCTTGACTTTAATAGTAGGTTCCCACTCATCATGTAATTTTCTAGGAATAGAAATCTCCAACTCCAACTTTTCTTCAAAAGATTTCATAATGGCATCAACGATGTGTTTAGTAAAAGCTTTATTTTGCTCATAAGTATGGGGTGAATTCAACATGGATTGCAGCCAAGAAATACATTCAATCAAAGAGCAACTATCATAATTAAAGTCTTTGCAGTCCAAAATAGTGGGCACATCACTAGTTAAAGTTTTGACCTCTTCAAACCCACTTTTATCAAAAATTTCACCCTCCAAATTATTGGGACGCCTTCTAGCTAAAGTTTACTCTACTTCAGTCCCTTTATCATCAATTTTAACATTACTAAACAAGGAATCAATAGAAGACACACCAATCACTTTAAGATCTTCATCTTTCTTATGAAGGCAATCACTAGAAAACGATTTTTCTAAGATTTCTCTCTTAGCACTAAGCATAGCGGTTCTCTTCTTACTTTCATCCATAGAGACATATAAAGCCTTAACTGATTCATCAATCTTAGGCACAAAAGCTTTCAACTTGAGATTTTCAACATCATGAGAAATTCTATCAATGCTTCTAGACATATCATCAATCTTATTCAACTTTTCTTCTATCGTAGTATTAAAAGCCTTTTGCGCATTGATAAATTCTTTAATATTACTCTCAAGATCAAAGGTGTTCCTATTATTATTGTAAGAAGAATTACCATAGGAATTACCAAAATTATTAGAGGAATTTCCAGGAAAAGGCCTAGGATTAAAATTACCTCTATAAACATTGTTATTGAAAATATTTCGTGAGACAAAATTCACATCTACGGAATCATTGTTTTTCTCAATCAAGGTAGACACAGGCACATCATTAAGATCAATAGGAGCATTTTTACTAGCAACCAATTTCATCAAAGCATCAACCTTATCACTCAAAGTACTAATTTCCTCAACAGAATTAACTTTTTTACTATTAGGTGCTCTTTCGGTATGCCATTGAGAATAATTAGCCATGATATTATCTAGCAATTTAGTAGCTTCACCCAAAGTAATCTCCATAAAAGTACCACCCGCGGCGGAATCTAAAAGATTTCTAGAGACAAAATTCAATCCTCGGCAATGGCGCCAGAAATTCCTTTGACGTGGCTTGAGACTGCGTCGGTATTTCCCCAAAGAGGAAGGGATGATGCAGCACAGCGGCGGTAAGTATTTCCCTCAGTTATGAAACCAAGGTTATCGAACCAGTAGGAGGATCACCACCACCCAATAAGAAGCACCTGCAAACAAATAACAAATACTTGCAATCCGACGCGAAAGGGAGGTTGTCAATCTCTCTACGGTAAAAAGATAGATTAGGTAGTGATAGATAGGAGAGATAGATCTCTCAAGAACACAAAATAAAAAGAGCAAATAAAATATGCAGCAATATGGTTTTGGATTTTTGGTTTTGTAGATCTGAAAACAAAGATGCAAAGAGATAGATCTGAAAGCAATATGTTGGAAAAGTAGACCCGGGGGCCGTAGGGTTCACTGGTGGCTTCTCTCATGAGTATAGCGCACGGTGGGTGAACAAATTACTATTGGGAAATTGATAGAAAATCGAATAGTCATGACGATATCCAAGGCGATGATCATTATATAGGCATCACATCCAAGATAGGTAGACCGACTCCTGCCTGCATCTACCTCTATTACTCCACACATCGACCGCTATCCAGCATGCATCTAGTGTATTAAGTTCACGGAAAAATGGAATAATGCAATAAGAATGATGACATGATGTGGAGAAGATCTATTCATGTAGGAATATATTCCATCTTGTTATCCTTAATAGCAACAATACATGCGTGTCTTGCTGCCCCTTCTGTCACTGGGAAAGAACACCGCAAGATCGAACCCATCACAAAGCACCTCTTCCCATGGCAAGAAAAATCGATCTAGTTGGCCTAACTAAACCAAAGATTCGAAGAAGAAATACGAGGCTATAAGTAATCATGCATATAAGAGATCAAAGAAGACTCAAATAATATTCATGGATAGAAACTGATCATGAACTCAAAATTCATCGGATCCCAACAAACACACCGCAAAAGTTTACATCAAATAGATCTCCAAGAGACCATTGTATTGAGAATCATAAGACAGAGAGAGAGAGAGAGAGAGGAAGCCATCTGGCTACTGCCTACGGACCCGTAGGTCTATGGTGGACTACTCACGCATCATCAGAGAGGCACCTATGAAGAAGATGAACCCCTCCGTGATGGTGTTTAGATTGGATCTCGAGGTTCTGGAACTTGCGGCGACTGGAATTGTGTTTCGTCGACTCCCCTAGGGTTTTTGGAATATTTGGGAATTTATAGGCATCAGAGGCGGAGCAGAGGGGCCTCGAGGAGGGCACAACCCATCAGGGCGCGCCCTGATGGGTTGTGGTCTCCACGGCCCACCTCTCCGGCACTTCTTTGGCCCACTAGGTGTCTTCTGGTCCAGCAAAAATCTCCAAAAAGTTTCGTCGCGATTGGACTCTGTTTGGTATTGATTTTCTGTGAAGAAAAAAACAAGCAAAAACAGCAACTGGCACTTTGGCACTATGTCCATAGGTTAGTCCCAAAAAATGATATAAAGTTGCTATAAAATGATTGTAAAACATCCAAGAATGATAATATAACAGCATGGAACAAGCAAAATTATAGATACGTTGGAGACGTATCACAATTACCCATTCCTCTTCACGGAAAACCCAACACAGATCACAAGTATCAGGAAGGATTTCTGGCGCCGTTGCCGGGGAATATCTTCATCAACTACCAAGTAACTTCACACAAATTTTCATTCACTTGTTTATCTTTTTATTTTCTGTTATATTTAGCTTGTATCATAAAAATAAAAAATACAAAAATATTTACTTTACTAGTTTGCTTGTTTGCTTGCTTGCTTAGCTATGTTATCTTTATCTTTTTTCGAAAACAAACAGAAAGTTTAAAGCAAAAATATAAAGATAAATGGATCCTCATCCACTTGCTAATCTTTTCAAAAGACCTGATTATGTTGAACCAATTGCTAGTGAGTTGAGTGCACTAGAATTTCCTTATGAGGTCATGCTTGAAAATCATGAATCTAAAAATTGTGATGAAGTGTTAAAAGAAATTTATAAAGTGATTCATGATAGTTCCTTGAATTAAAAGCATGATTCCCATGTTGCTAGTACAAATTCTATGAATATCAATTGTGCTAATGATCATGATTGGGGTGATCGTGATGTTCCTTGTGATCTTGATAATTCTAGCCTTCATGATGAATCTATTATTGAGTATGATATTCGCAACACTACTAAAATTGGGGTTGGAAGAGTGTCAACTTTAGGTAATAATGATCCCGCTACTTTGGAGAATGATCAATATTATGATAGTTATATTGTTGAGTTTGATTACGATCCTACATATAATGAGAGAGGCAAACATGGTTATAAAAATTTGCATGTTACTCAATTACCTCTCTTTGTGTTCAAATTGTTAATGCTTCACTCTTCCTACTTGCATATGTTAGACTGTGCATGCACCTAGTGATAATGAAAAGGAAGATGATAGTAATACTGTGCATGTAGATGCACCACCAGATAGTAATAAAGAACATGATAACGATGTAGAGATAGAACCTGCCGGGGATCTTGATAACCCACCTCCTAAAAATAAACGTTATGATAAGAGAGAATTTGTTGCTAGGAAACATGAAAGGGAAAGAGAGCCATGGGTTAAAAAACCATGCCATTCCCTCGTAAGGTTTCTAAAAGTAAGGATGATGAAGATTTTGAGAGCTTTGCTGAAATGATTAGACCTGTCCTTTTGCGTACTCGTTTGACTGATATACTGAAAATGCCTTCGTATGCTAAGTACATGAAAGATATTATTAACAACAAAAGAAATATACCTGAAACTGAAATTGCTACCATGCTTGCCAATTATTCTTTTGATGGAGGAATACCTAAGAAGCTAGGAGATTGTGGCATACCCACAATACCTTGCTCTATTAAAAGAAATTATGTTAAAACTGCTCTATGTGATTTAGGGGCCGGTGTTAGTGTTATGCCTTTCTCCCTTTAGAAAAGACTTGATTTGAGTAAGCTTACACCTACTGAGATATCTTTGCAAATGGCTGATAAATCCACTGCTTTACCTATTGGAATTTGCGAGGATGTTCCTATTGTGGTTGCAAATGTTACTATCTTGACAGAATTTGTGGTTCTTGATATGCCCGAGGACGACAATATGTCGATCATCCTTGGTAGACCCTTTTTAAAAACTGTAGGGGCTGTTATTGATTGCAATAAAAGCAAGGTTACTGATAACCCACAAGTATAGGGGATCACAATAGTTTTCTAGGGTAGAGTATTCAACCCAAATTTATAGATTCGGCACAAGGGGAGCCAAAGAATATTTGCGATTATTAGCAGCTGAGTTGTCAATTCAACCACACCTGGAGATTAAATATCTGCAGTAGAGTGATCAGTAGCACAATAGTATGACAGTTTTGATAGCAGTAGCAACAGTAACAGTAACGGTAGCAGTAATAGCAATAGTTTTGTAGCAGTTGGAACAATAGCAGTAGCAATAGTAACTTAGCAAGAACAATATGTGGAAAACTCATAGGCACTGGATCGGTGAACTCGTTGGATGATATTCATCATATAACAGTCATAACCTAGGGCGACACAGAACTAGCTCCAGTTCATAAATGTAATGTAGGCATGTATTCCGTAAATAGTCATACGTGCTTATGGAAAAGAACTTGCATGACATCTTTTGTCCTACCCTCCTATGGCAGCGGGGTCCATAAGGAAACTAAGGGATATTAATGCCTCCTTTTCACAGAGATCCGGAACAAAGCATTAACACACGATGAATACATGAACTCCTCAAACTACGGTCATCACCGGAAAGTATCCCGACTATTATCACTCCTGGGTTTACGGATCATAACACGTAATAGGTGCGTATGACTAGCAAGATCGGATCAAGAACATAGATATAATGGTGATAACATAAACGGTTCAGATCTGAAATCATGCCACTCGGGCCCTAGTGACAAGCATTAAGAATGGCAAAGTCATAGCAACATCAATCTCAAAACATAGTGGATACTAGGGATCAAGCCCTAACAAAACTAACTCGATTACATGATGAATCTCATCCAAATCCTCACCAACCAGCAAGCCTACGAAGGAATTACTCACTCTTGGTGGGGAGCATCATGGAATTAGCGATGGAGAAGGGTTGATGATGACGAAGACCGAAGATTCCCCTCTCCGGAGCCCGAAACGGGCTCCAGATCTGGCTTCCCGATGAAAAACAGGAGGTGGTGGTGGCTCCGTATCGTAAAACGCGATGAAACTTTCTCTCTGATTTTTTTCTCCGAAAATAGGATTTTTATAGCGTTAGAATTAGGGCCAGTGGGGCCCCGTGGTGGGCATAACCCACCAGGGCGCGCCTCGAGGGGGTGGCGCGCCCTAGTGTATCGTGCCCAGCTAGGGCTCCCTGTCCGGTGGTTCTTGGCTCCAGATTTTTTATTTATTGTAAAATAAATCTCCAAAAAGTTTTGTCCCGTTCCGAGAACTTTTATTTCCGCACAAAAACAACACCATGGTAGTTCTGCTGAAAACAGTGTTAGTCCGGGTTAGTTTCATTCAAATCATGCAAATTAGAGTCCAAAACAAGAGCAAAAGTGTGAGGAAAAGTAATACGACGGAGACGTATCAACTCCCCCAAGCTTAACCCATTGCTTGTCCTCAAGCAATTTAGTTGACAAACTGAAAGTGATAAAGAAAAACTTTTACGAACTCTTTTGTTCTTGTTTACATATATATGCTTAAGTAGCACCCAGGTTTTTTGCAAAGATTATGACTAACCATGTCAGCAATAACTCCTAAAAATTATATTAACTCATATCAATGACCTAAGCAACTAGCGAGCAATAATAAAATATCTCAAATGCAAACACTTTGTCAAAACAATCATGATATAATATGACAATAGTGGTATCTCGCTAGCCCTTTCAGAGACCGCAAAACATAAATGCAGAGCACCTCCAAAGTTCAAGCAGCGACTAAACATTGTAATTCATGGTAGAAAAGATCCAGTCATGCTGCACCCAACATTAACTATACACAATGCATGAGGATGACAGTAGTTCTCTCAGGTCTGGCGCTTATTTGAGAAGGTGATGACTGAACATAAACGAAAATAGATAGTCCCTTCGCAGAGGGAAGCATGGATTTGCAGAGGTGCTAGAGCTCAAAGCTTAAATCAGAGATAAATATAATTTTGGGAGGTGCACCCTTCCTGTCAACGTTACGACCAAGAGTTATCAATATTTTCCATGCTAAACACATTAGCGGCTGTTCCCAAGTGGTAAAAGTAAAGGTTTACTCCCCCTCCACCAACAATCACACTCCAGTGCTAGCCGAATCCACAGGTACCATCCATACCAACAACATTCATGGGGGAGTTTTGTTTAATTATTTGTAATTTTTGATTTCGGGACTAGGAATCCCTGTTATCGCACCTCTCGTGCAAAGACGAGTGAATAAACACTCATCATGAGAATAACCCGCTTATCATGGAAGATACTAACCGCCCCCTATCGCTTCATGAGTGGTCCAGGCACACAAAACAGATGTTCATTTGAATTTTTAGAGGTGGCACATGCAAATTTACTTGGAACGGCAGGGTAATACCGCATATAGGTAGATATAGTGGACTCGTCTGGAATAACTTTGGTTTAAGGGTTTTGATGCACAAGCAGTGTTCCCGCTTAGTACAGGTGAAGGCTAGCAAATAGATTGAGAAGTGGCCAGCTAGAGAGCGAAAACGGTCATGAGCATGCATTATGAATAATCAACATTGAATACTAGCATGAGTAGGATATGGACACCATGAACATAAATATCATGAAGGCTACATTGGTTTTGATTCAACTACATGCATGAACATGTGCCAAGTCAAGCCACTTGAAACATTCAGAGGAGGATACCATATCATCATACCACATCACAATCATTTTAATGCATGTTGACATCCAAGATAAATCATTATCCACTCCTAGCTAGTTAAGCATGGCATGAGCAACTATAATCTCTAATTGTCATTGCAAACATGTTCGATCATAATATGCTGAGACAAGGATACTAGGCTAAACATATTTACAAAAACAAAAACAAGTTGAGTTCATACCCACTTTTCTCTGCCACAATCACTTCATCAAATATCGTTATTATTGCCTTTCACTTGCACGACCGAATGATATGAAAATAATAATAATGCAAGAGTGTTGTGTACTAAGCTGGAATCTGCAAACATTTTATTCAAGAAGTGAAGATAAAGTAACATGGGTTTTTTGTTAGATTAACAATAGTGCATATGAGAGCCACTCAACATTTTCATCGTGGTCTTCTCCTTGGTATGACTCAGATAAAAGGAAAAGAATTTCAGAGAAACACACTGAAGTCTTTTTGGAGTTTTTAGTTTTTCTTGAAGAAATCAAATTAAAGAGGGAAAAACAAAAACGAGAAAAAATATTTACACGGGAAAGCTCCCACCAAGTAAAAGAAGAAACAAGAAATCTTTTTGGGTTTTCTCAAAGTTTTTCAAACACGCAAGAAGAAAGCGAGAAAATAAATCTAGCATGGATAATACAATGAAAAAGTATGGACACCGACAACTGGAATGAAAAGCGTAAACATGAATGTAATGTTGGTGGAAATACGTACTCCCCCAAGCTTAGGCTTTTGGCCTAGCTTGGTAATCACCATCCGTAGTAACCATCTGGTCCTAAGTCGAAGTGAGGTGGAGATGGCACTTGAGCATCCCACTCCTGGGGCTCCTCCTCAGCAGCTGCTAGGTTGTTCCGGTAGGCTGTAATGTCATCTGGCATGATCCTGTATCCGTTCCTGGCAATAGAATCAAACAGAGCAGGTGCAGGCAACGGGATAACATCACGGGTTTCGACGCTGAATACTAAGTTGTAGCGAATGTTTTGAAAAGAGTCAGCTGCATCAATAAATTGATAATCCTGCAATGCCTTGTGATCTAGATAAACTTGGGACAAGGGATAATCATGTGGGCGAATCTGAACATTAAAGTGTCTCGCTAAACGAGTAGCATAAATACCACCATGTATCTTGCCCTTAGTCATGTTAAGGTGTAAGCGACGTGCAATAATAGCCCCCATGTTAAAGGTGTGATCATTGTGCAACCCGCGGTGTAAAATGGCGAAGTCGGGGGCACTGAGTGCACCAACCTTCTCCCTAGCGGTTAAACACTTCGCGATGAATAGAGCAAAGTAGTGCACAAAAGGAAACTGTAAACTGGTAGCAGTGGCTTTTGACACACCTCTATCTTCACCCACTGTTAAAGTGAGGAGAAATTCCTCAAACTACCCTGGTCTAGGCTCTCTTAATTCCCCATCAGAAGGGATCAAGCATATGTCGCAAAAGTTAGTGAGCGGTATCTTGTGAGTTTCAGCATATAGCTTAAACTGCACCTCAGGAGGATTATTCCTACTCAAAAAATGAAAACTTTGCACAAAGGAATTTGGAAGGATGTGGTGTTGGTCACACTTAGTTGCGAGGAACTCAGTCAGCCCATCATTTGCAACGAATTGGGCAAACTCTTGATGGAAACCGGCCTCCTCCATGAAGGCATCATGCGGACATTCGCACGGACGCACCTCCACCGTTCTCGGAGTGTGGAGGTCATTGTCCGATGATTCCCCAATGACTCCTTTAGCATTCTTCTTGGAGGAAAACTTCCTAAAGAAATCCATCTTATTCATATAATGAAATTTCTGAAAATTTTAGTCTACGAAATTTTTGTTAACAAAACTTCCTGAAATTGATAGCAACTACTCCTAAGGATGCATAGAGGCCATATTAAGCATTCAAACCACTTAGAACTCTAAGAATTCAACATGCAAGAACATCTACAGCAGCACCAAGAGCAGCTAATTATTCTAAAAATAACCCACTAAATCAAAAACTAATTGGAGCAATGGAGGAGTCACATACCAAGTAGCAATCCCCCAAAACAGTTTCGGAAATGGAACTTCGAGCAAACAGATCGAAATCTGCGGGTTTCAGAGCAAGAACACGGGAATGAGAGCTATGGTGATTTTTTCTGGAGGTAGGAGATGACATGGGCTAAAGAAGTAAGTGAGGGGACCCACGTGGGGGCCACAAACCACCAGGGCACGCCTGGGGTTGCTGGCGCTCCCTGGTGTCTTGTGGGCACCAGGTGCACCCCCCTCTGGTGTTATTTGCACCAGAAATTCAGAAATATTCAGAAAAAATCGTATCAAATTTTCAGGACATTCCGAGAACTTTTATTTTTGGGTCATTTTTTATTGCACGGTGAAAATAGAAAACAGGATAAACATGGCATTTTATTTTATTTGACTAAGTAAAACAGAAAATAAAAGGTGGGAGGAGAAGATTGTGCCTACTAGATTCATCAACTTCATACCTCTCAAAAAATAAGCCATTAATAAGGTTGATCAAGTATTATTAACAACCACTTCCGATTAGCATGAAACTGAAGAACTTTCGTAAAACACTAAGTTACCTCAATGGGGATATGCATATCCACAACAATAAGTATATCATATTTCTTTTTGGCAGTAGGTAGAGGTAGTTGAGAACTTTCAATACTAATTGTCGGAGATTCTTCAATAACATTTATACCATTCATTTAGAATTGTTTTTTCGGAAAGTGCACCGTATGCTCATTACCATTGATATCAACAGTGACTTTGCTTTTATTGCAATCAATAACAGCCCCTGCAGTATTCAAAAAGGGTCTACCAAGGATAATTGACATGTTGTCGTCCTCGGGCAGCTCAAGAATAACAAAGTCCGTTAAGATAGTAACATTTGCAACAACAACAGGCACATCCTCACAAATACCGATAGGTATGGCAGTTGATTTGTCAGCCATTTGCAATGATATTTCAGTAGGTGTGAGTTTATTCAAATCAAGTCTTTTATAGAAGGAGAAAGGCATAACACTAACACCAGCTCCCAAATCACACAAAGCAGTTTTGACATAATTTGTTTTAATGGAGCAAGGTATAGTTGGTATTCTTGGATCTCCAAGTTTTTTAGGTACTCCATCCTTAAAAGAATAATTAGCAACCATGGTGGAGATTTCAGCTTCAGGTATCTTTCTTTTATTAGTGATGATGTCTTTCATGTATTTTGCATAAGGGCCATCTTTAGGATATCAGTTAAGCGGTTACGCAAAAAGACTGGCCTAATCATTTCAGCAAAGCTATCAAATTATTCATGATCCTTTTTCTTAGATGGTTTAGGTGGAAAGGGCATGGGTTTCTGAACCCATGGCTCTCTTTCTTTACCATGTTTTCTAGCCACAAAGTCTCTTTTATCATATCGTTTATTTTTAGTTTGTGGGTTATCAAGATCAACAGCAGGCTCTATTTCAGCATCATTATCTGGTTCTTTATCATTGTTCGGTTGAGTATCCTCATGAACATCATCATTATTATTTTCACTATCACTAGGTGGATGTTCATTACCAGACTGAGTTTTAGCATCGGAAATAAAGACATCATTATTATCAGGAGGTTTTTGTATCTCAGGTTCACTAGAGGTATGCAGAGTCCTATCACTTTTCTTTTTCTTTTTCTTTTTAGAAGGACTAGGTGCATCAGTATTAATTCTCTAAGAGTCTTGTTCAATTCTTTTAGGATGACCTTCAAGATAAAGAGGTTATCGGGTCATTCTACCTCCTCTAGTTACTACTCTAGCAGCAAATCATTCATATTATTATTCATTTCATCAAGCAATTCTTTTTGAGATTTAGCAACTTGTTCTAGCTGGGTTTGAACCATAGAGGAATGTTTTCCTACACCTCTAACATCATTACTGATTCTAAATAGCAAGTCACTCAAGCGAGCAATCATATCAGAATTATATTTCAATTGTTTTAGAACATTTGCATTGAAGTGATCTTGTTTCATAATGTAGTTATCAAACTCATATAAGCATTGACTAGGATGTTTATTGTACGGGATATAACTTTAATCAAACTTTAATAAAGAACGTACCTCTACCACCTGTGGAGGTGGTGGTGTGTCAAGGCCATGTATTTCTTCAATAGGTGGTAGATTCTTAACATCCTCAGCTTTAATACCTTTTTCCTTCATACATTTCTTTGCCTCTTGCATATCTTCGGGACTGAGAAATAAGATACCCCTCTTCTTCAGAGTGGGTTTAAGTGGTGGTTCAGGGAGAATCCAATCATCATAATTCTTCAATATATTATTCAATAGTTCCTCAGCTTGTTCAACAGTTTGTTCCCTAAAAACACAACCAGCACAACTATGTAGGAAGTCCCTAGAAGCATCAGTTAGTACATTATAGAAGATATCAAGTATTTCATTTTTCTTAAGAGGGTGATCAGGCAAAGCATTTAGAAATTGGAGAAGCCTCCCATAAGCTTGTGGGAGACTGTCTTCTTCAATTTGCACGAAGTTAAATATTTCTTGTAAGGCAGCTTGTTTCTTATGAGCAAGAAAATATTTTTCAGAGAAGTAGTAAATCATATCCTGTGGACTACGCACACAACCAGGAGCAAGAGTATTGTACCATGTCTTAGCATCACCCTTTAATGAAAACGGAAATAACTTCAGAATATAGTAGTAGCGAATCTTCTCATCATGAGCAAAGAGGGTGGCTATTTCATTCAGCTTAGTAAGATGTGCCACTACAGTTTCAGTTTCATAGCCATGGAAATGATCAGATTCAACCAAAGTAATTAACTCTGGGTCGACAGAGAATTCATAATCCTTATCGGTAACAAAGATAGGTGAAGTAGCAAACTTAGGATCACATTTCATTCTAGCTTTCAAAGTCTTCTCTTTATACTTGCGTAGCAATTTCTTAAGATCATCTCTATCCTTACAAGAAAGGATTTCTCTAGTTATCTCCTCATCCATAACATAACCTTCAGGTATCTTAGGCATTTCAAATCTAGGAGAGCTAGTTCTAATAGGTATTTCATAGTCATCAGTTTCAAGGGCTTCATCAGTTTCAGCAATCTCTTCAATTTCAATAATTTCATTCTCTTTAGCTCTAGCAATTTGTTCATCAAGAAATTCACCTAGTGGCACATTATTATCAAGCATGGTACTAGCATCATCATCATAAGCATCATTCATAGCAGAAGTAGCATCATCAATAACTTGCGACATATCAGGATTAATAGCATGTGGTGGTGTTGCAAACTTACTCATAACCGAAGGTGAATCAAGTGCAGAGCTAGATGGCAATTCCTTACCTCCCCTCGTCTTAGAGGGAAAAATCTTGGTTTTTGGATCCTTCAGATTCTTCATAGTGATCAATTGATATAAATCCCAAGTGACTCATCAAATATAGCTATGCTCCCCGGCAATGGCGCCAGAAAAAGTTCTTGATGACCCACAAGTATAGGGGATCGCAACAGTTTTCAACGGTAGATTATTCAACCCAAATTTATAGATTCGACACAAGGGGAGCCAAAGAATATTTGCGAGTATTAGCAGCTGAGTTGTCAATTCAACCACACCTGGAGATTAAATATCTGCAGCAGAGTGATCAGTAGCACAGTAGTATGACAGTTTTGATAGCAGTAGCAACAGTAACAATAACAGTAGCAGTTATAGTGATAGTTTTGTAGCAGTTGGAACAATAGCAGTAGTAATAGTAACTTAGAAAGAAAAATATGTGGAAAACTCATAGGCACTGGATCGGTGAACTTGTTGCATGATATTCATCATATAACAGTCATAACCTAGGTCGACACAGAACTAGCTCCAGTTCATAAATGTAATGTAGGCATGTATTCCGTAAATAGTCATACGTGCTTATGGAAAAGAACTTGCATGACATCTTTTGTCCTACCCTCCCGTGGCAGCGGGGTCCATAAGGAAACTAAGGGATATTAAGGCCTCCTTTTCATAGAGAACCGGAACAAAGCATTAACACACGATGAATACATGAACTCCTCAAACTACGGTCATCACCGGAAAGTATCCCGACTATTGTCACTCCGGGGTTTACGGATCATAACACGTAATAGGTGCGTATGACTAGCAAGATCGGATCAAGAACATAGATATAATGGTTATAACATAAATGGGTCAGATCTGAAATCATGGCACTCGGGCCCTAGTGACAAGCATTAAGCATGGCAAAGTCATAGCAACATCAATCTCAGAACATAGTGGATACTTGGGATCAAGCCTTAACAAAACTAACTCGATTACATGATGAATCTCATCCAACTCCTCACCGACCCGCAAGCCTACGAAGGAATTACTTACTCCCGGTGGGGAGCATCATGGAATTGGCGATGGAGAAGGTTTGATGATGACGAAGGCCAAAGATTCCCCTCTCCGGAGCCCCAAACGGGCTCTAGATATGACCTCTTGATGAAGAACAGGAGGTGGCGGCGGCTCCGTATCGTAAAACGCGATGGAACTTTCTCTCTGATTTTTTTCTTAGAAAATATGATTTTATAGTGTTGGAATTAGGGTCAATGGGGCCCCGAGGTGGGCACAACCCACCAGGGCGCGCCTGGAGGGGGTGGCATGCCCTGGTGTATCGTGCCCAGCCAGGGATCCCCCTCCGGTGGTTCTTGGCTCCAGTATTTTTTATTTATTGTAAAATAAATCTCCAAAAAGTTTCATCTCGTTCCGAGAACTTTTATTTCTGCACAAAAACAACACCATGGTAGTTCTGCTGAAAACAACGTCAGTCCAGGTTAGTTTCATTCAAATCAGGCAAATTAGAGTCCAAAACAAGAGGAAAAGCGCGAGGAAAATTAGATACGACGGAGACGTCTCAGTTACCTTTCACGTCAATGGAAAGCAACATACCGTGCATTTTCCGAAGAAGCAAACTTTGGTTAGTAATATTAATGTCATCGAGCCTACTCCCACGATTATCATTGGAATTTTTGCTATTCCTCTACCTACTGTCAAGAAGAAATATTATAATCTTATTGTTTGGGAGATGCAAATCCCCATTGAGGTAACCTAGTGATATACGAAAATTCTTCGGTTGCATGTTAACTGGAAACGGTTGTTAATAAGACTTGATCAATCTAATTAATGGATCCTTTTCGGAAGGCATGTAATTGATGAATTTAGTACTCACAACTTTGTGTAATAAAAGTTTATCCTCTGTTATTTTCAGTTTATATAAAATAAATTAGCATGATTTTCTTTTATTCTGTTTTTCTCGTGTGAAGAAAAATGCCTGAAAATAAAAAGTCTCAGATTGCCACAAAATTTTAACATGAATTTTTCTGGAATAAATAAGATTTTAGACGTCGAAATTACAACAGGGGACTGCACCTGTGGGGCACAAGCCAACAGGGCGCCCCCCTGGGCCGCGCCATGATGGCTTGTGGGGCCCACAGGGCCCCCCTGCCTTATCCCTTCAGCCCACTCCTTCTCCTACCTCCAGAAAAAAATTCCTATCCATCTCTCTCATGTGTTCTTCACCTAGAAGCTGAAATTTTCGATCTCTTTGCTCGGAACTCCGTTTCCGAAACTATTTTGAGGAATTGTTCCTTGGCATGTGACTCCTCCATTCCTCCAATTAGTTTTTGTTTTAGTGGTTTATATTTTGCACAATGTGTTGCACTTGGTGCTACAGAAAATGAGCTTGCATGTTGAATTCTTTGAGTTCCATATAGTATGAATGCTTGATATGGCCTCTAGGCATCCATATGCGTAGTTGTTATCAATATTGCAAAGTTTTATTGACATGAATTTGTGGCTCAAAAATTTCAGAAATTTGTGCGTTGGAAAATGAATTTCTTGAGGAAAGGTTCTTCAAGCGGGAGCACCAAGGGAGTTGTTAGGAGCACTCAGGACCGAGACATCAACCTTTTTCACAACACGGAGGTTAGGCCGTGTGAATGGCCACATACGCCCTTCACGAACGAAGCGAGTTTCTATGAAGAGTTCATGCAATTAATTGCAAATGCCGGGCTTACTAACTTTCTTGCAAATGAGTGTGATCAATACTATCTCCTTACTAATTCCTTCGTGCAAAATTTTTACTTCACAAATACGCCCGGTGCTCCCACAGTACGTTTTGATCTTTATGCCACCAACTATGAGTTGCCTCTACATGAATTTTGTGAAATATGTTCGCTTCCTTCTGACGGGGGAATGCGTGAGCCTAAGCCCAAGGACTTCCTCCAAACCTTATCTGTGGGAGAAACTAGGGGCGTGTCAAACGCTAGAGCTACTAATTTGCAATTTCCTTCCGTGCACTACTTTTCTCTGTTTATAGGAAAATGCATAACTGCCATGGAACAGGGTGGTGGCCTCAGTGCCCCTACCCTGGCTATTCTACGCCATGCACTTTATGGTGATTAAATATTAATCGAAACAAGGGCAAGGTTCATGGTGGTATTTATGCAAATCGCTTGGCAAAGTGACGTGGCTTGAGACTGCGTCGGTATTTCCCCAAAGAGGAAGGGATGATGTAGCACAGCTATGGTAAGTATTTCCCTTAGTTATGAAACCAAGGTTATCGAACCAGTAGGAGAACCAAGAAACACTATGTAAACGGTACCTCCACACAAAGAACAAATACTTGCAACCCGACGCGTAAGAGAGGTTGTCAATCTCTCCACGATAAAAAGATAGATTGGATTGTATTACATTGAACAAATAGATCGCACAAGAACACAAAATAAAAGATGCAGCAAGGTATTTTTAGGGCTTTTGGAATAATAGATCTGAAAACAAATGCGGAAAAGGATAGATCGGAAAGCAATATGTTAAAAGAATAGACCCGGGGGCCTGTGATTTCACTAGTGGCTTCTCTCAAGAAGATAGCACACGGTGGGTAAACAAATTACTGTTAGGCAATTGATACAAGATCAAATAATCATGACGATATCCAAGGCAATGATCAATATATAGGCATCACGTCCAAGATTAGTAAAACGAAATGATTCTTCATCTACTAATATTACTCCACACATCGACCGCTATCCAGCATGCCTCTATTGTATTAAGTTCACGGAGAAACGGAGTAATGCAACAAGAATGATGACATGATGTAGACAAGATCTATTCATGTAGGAATAGACCCCATCTTGTTATCCTTAATAGCAACGATACATGCATGCCTCGCTGCCCCTTCTGTCACTGGGAGAGGACACCGCAAGATCGAACCCATCACAAAGCACCTCTTCCCATGGCAAGAAAAATCGATCTAGTTGGCCTAACTAAACCAAAGATTCGAAGAAGAAATACGAGGCTATAAATAATCATGCAAGAGATCAAAGAAGACTCAAATAATATTCATGGATAGAAACTAATCATGAACTCAAAATTGATCGGATCCCAACAAACACACCGCAAAAAGTCATTACATCAAATAGATCTCCAAGAGACATTGTATTGAGAATCAAAAGAGAGAGAGAGAGCCATCTAGCTACTGCCTACGGACCCGTAGGTCTATGGTGGACTACTCACGCATCATCAGAGAGGCACCAATGAGGATGATGAACCCCTCCGTGATGGTGTTAGATTGGATCTCGTGGTTCTGGAACTTGGGGCAGCTGGAATTGTGTTTCTTCGACTCTTCTAGGGATTCTGAAATGGGTTTTTTACATCTGTGCCCCTCGTTCCTCAGCTGTACTCATCCATCCCCACGCTCTTAGAATTTTCTCACTTTTCCCCACTCTCTTGTCCAAAACCCCCACGAAAGGTCACATCGGAGGATGCCATCGAGTCAATGGTTTGACCGTTAACCTTGACGTGTGGGGCCGTGTCGTAAGGGCAACTCCAAATCGTACGCCCACGTCCGCTTGGGGCAAAACGGATAGACGGGCCGTCACACGTGGCGCGTCCAACCTGCCCCCACCGCCCAAACTAAATGCGCCCGCACGGCGGGGCCCGGTCGTCAGCCACCCACCTTCGTGTCGTCGTCCTTTTTTAAGTGGAAACTTGTGGACCGGCCAGTCACACTCCACACAGTAGCTTCCGCTTCCAAAGCCAATCCTGCCCCCTCCACCCCGGCAGTTTCTAGAAACCCTAGCCTGTCGCCGTCGCCATGACCTGGCCGTGGTTCGGGAAGGGGAAGCACGGCCATGAGGCCGGCTTATCTTCTGGTAGGCGCCGCTCCGGTCGCTCTAGGAGCCCACCACCACCACCGCCGCCGCCGCCGCCTGCTCTGTCCGCACCGCCCGCATTTGCAATCGGTCCGCCGACCGCCCCGCAGTGCACGCGCCCGTACGTCGGCACGGAAATATGTCGGAGGTACTGGGAGACGGCCACGCCATTGCCGTGGGGAGATGCCCACCTCCCGAACAACTGGCATCTGTCCACGGATCAGGTTCCAATCCCCCCGATGTCGATGAGCGGCCGCGCTCGCCATGAGGAGATCGACCAACGTCGCCCGCGCCTGCCTCCAGATATCCTCCACGACCCAAGGTACGGCGTCAACTCACCGTTGTGGGATACGTGGCTCCACGACGAGCATGACCTGCGGCGGCAGTCTTTTTTTGCCGGTCATCCACCTAGCCCACGGCGACGACGTGCTGCTACCCCGCCCCAAGTGCGCGGTCGTAGGCGTGTCCGCGGCCTTACCCCGACACCATCTCCGTCCCCGTCACCACCACCTCCGATGACCGAGGAGGAGGAGGCCGAGCTCATTAGGCGTGTCATGGAGGAATCCGCGCGCACGCACGACGAGCGTCAATGGACGGACATGGAGAGGGCGTTGGCCCTCTCTACGGCCGGCGATGTGGCCATCCCTGAGCTGGAGATGGCAGCCGTCGTCAAGGAGGAGGTGAAGGAGGAGGTGGGGGGGGGAGTCGGCCCTTGCGGTGTGGAACCCCCGGTTGGTGGGCCAGTCGTGCGGATGGTCGGCCACTGCGTCGGTGATGGCCGACGCGCTGGCTGTCGAGCCATGGGCACCCACGCCGCCGTGGTCACCCGAACCGGAGCAGGAGCCACGGGAGGAGGTGTCGCATGCACCGCAAGAGCCTCCGGCCTGGCAGGGGTCGCCAGCCCACCATTGGCAGCAGCCTCCCTACGTCGACCTCACCTGCGACGACGACGAGTAGGACGGTGCTCCTAAAGACGGCGGCGGCTTCACCGGCGGGCGGAATTGTCTATATTTTACATGTGTTATATTTTTATTTGTGTTTTTATATTAGTTGCTACTGGCATTGTGTACAATGCACTAGAACTATCGCCGGACTCTGTGGTCGGCATTGATGTTTAATTAAAGCTAATGCATGGTGATGTGATGTGATGTGATGTGACCGGTATCACACCCGCGCCAGACTGAACATCAGAGTTAGAACCCAACCAAATACAATTCTTGTATTATCTTACCGAAAGGTTTGATAGGGTTAGGTAGATGCCCCATTATTCGTAAACAAGAAGAAATCCAGTGAATAAATACATGCATCTGCAATAAGATAGATGGCCATCATCTAACCACTTATATGCCGCCAATCCTATGTGACGTTTGAATATGATGATTAATTAAGGTAAAAACTTGAATTTGAACTAACATTTGAATTATAAGCGACATGTTGAAAGAGGCCTAAGTTGTAATGATCATGTTACCCTATGTTGAAATGATCTAAGAGCAAACAAAACAAAAATAGACTCCTAAACCCTAACCCTAAACCTTTATTACAAAACCCATTATTATGAAGACAGTTTAAAATTTCAAAAATGAAAAATACATTCGGATCCTTCTTACTCACACTGAAATGGAGCTCGGGTGATTTTTTTTATTTTTTTATTTTTCGTAAACATGAACCCACTGTCGCTCTCTTCTCGAACTCTATACAACCCCGTATCTGATAGCTCATATGTGTGAAGGAGTTTTCATGGAAATGTCCATAAACCAAGATTTTTATTTTTTGCCATAACCATGTCACATACAAAGGCACTGTGAGCAGGTTTTACATTTTTTTGAATTTAGTTCTGCTCATTTGAACTTGGAAATGGTAGCTCATCTCAAAAGAAGTTTTTTCTTAAAAAAGTCCCTAAACCAAGGTTTATATTTTTTAGGGTAACTATGTCTAATAAAAGGACGAACATGAAAGGTTTCATATTTTTTTGATTTTTTTTGAATTAGTTAAGGTCATTTGAAAGTTGATCAAACTTAAGATAACCCCGCTGACACCCTCAAAACCCCGCAGCATCTCTACAAACCCTAACGTCGAGCTGCAGCCGTCCGATCATACCCTAGCGCCAAGCGAAAACCGTTGGATATGGTCTTCTAGAAGGATATGGGCAGGCTGCGTGCAGCCTCCGCGCCGTTGGATCACATGGATGGCTCTGCATCGTTGGATCGATGGGCGATCCGCGAGACATTGGTTCTGCTCACCCACTCGCCCGCGGGAAAAAAAATGTCCTTGTTGGTCCTTCGCTACACGTTGACTGTCGAGGGAGGAGGCATCGATCTGGCTCCCCGTCATTATCCATAGATGGCTATTTAAGCCGGACGGCGTCCCCTAGCCCTAGCTCATCCGCCTGCTCCCTCTCCTTGTCGGCACTCGAGCACTCCCCTGTCTGAGCCCATCAGCCATGCCACCACGCCACCAGTACTACACAATCGAACACCGTCTCTTCCTCCTTCGGTAGGCCCAAATTCGGAGGCAAGCGAGGCTACCTCTGGAACTGGAGGAGGATTTTGAGGAGGGTCAGAGATGGGGGAGGAGGAGCCAGAGGAGGCGCCACCGCAGCCGGAGGAGGAGGTGCCGCCGCAGGAGCTAGACGAGGAGGCACCGCTGTAGGAGCCGGAAGTGGAGGCACCGCCGGTCTACTATTTGTGGCCCGACCAGGTGGCGATCCTCAGCTCCATCCACTCGAAGCAGGCCCGGTGTCTTCGCCAGCAGCAGATGGAGGCAGCGCGGGTGGTGCAGGAGGAGGCGAAGGCGGACCAGGCTCCCGCGCAGGCGGATCAGACTCCGGCGCATGCGGATCAGGCCATCTCCGACGACGAAGACGCGTAGTGCACTAGGTAGTACGTAGGATATATATTGTATGCTTTCGCTATTATGCTCTCTGAGCTATGTTTAGCTGACCCTGGTTGTTGGTTCTATTCTATGCTTCAAAAAATATATTGCATGCTTTTGTACATGGAGGGAGTGACATATGGGTGGGTAAAAAAGGTGGGCGAAGCCCGCACGTAGTACTGCACCCTGGCCTCGGTCTGTGGCACCTGGAAGGTGGAGATGCGTGTGAGAAGAGAGGAACCAGCGACAGCGACCGTCGCTGCGTCCATGGCGGCGCGCATCGGCGCATGCAGGGAGGCTAGCTGGATCATGTGGCATGCATAGCAGGCTTCTGTATTGTGGCGGCGCACGTCGATTGGTATGCCCTCGAATTTAATTGCCACGCTGAATTGATGTTGCGGATGTCAAAGGCTGAGACGGTGTGAATTGTGAATCGATCGAGGAGGCGCGTGCGAGAAGAGACGAACCGGCAGCAGTGACAGTCGCTGCGTCCGTGGCGGCTCACAGGAAGGTTGCGTCCGTTGCGGCTCACAGGAAGGCTGCGTCCATGGCGGCTCGCATCGGCGCATGCAGGCAGGCTAGCTGGATCATGTCACACATGCATAGCAGGCTTATCGTGGCGGCGTGCCTCAGCGCATGGACGCGGGCGTTTAATTTAACGGCCGAAACAAAATCACAGCCCAACGGTCCAACCAACGCCACCGTCCAACGGGCCACACAGTCCAGCGCGGCCCCACACGTCAGAATGGTCAAAGGAGGGTGACACAGTCTAATGCGGCCCCACTTGGCAGGTCCAACGGGCGACACAGTCCAACGCGACCCGACACGTTAGAGTTAACGGTCAAACCATTGACCTGACGACATCCTCCGTTGTGACCATTTCTGAGGGTTTTGGGCAAGGGAATGGGGAAAAGTGAGCAAAAGTTAAGGGCGTGGGAATGAATGAGTACAACTAAGGAACCAGGGGCACAAGAATAGAAATCCCTTCTGAAATTTTTGAGGATTTATAGAGCTGAGAGGCGGTGGAAAATATCTCCATGGGCCCCACGATACATCAGGGCGCGCCGGGGGCCTCTGGCGCACCCTGGTGTATCGTGGGCCCCACGGGCCTCCCCCCAGGTGCTTTCTTGGCTCCCAAGTTGTCTCCTGGTCTAGAAAAAATCTCGAAAAAGTTTCGTGGCAATTGGACTCCGTTTGGTACTGATATTCTGTGAAGTAAAAAACAAGCAAAAAATAGCAACTGGTACTGGGCACTATGTCAATAGGTTAGTCCCAAAAAATGATATCAAGTTGCTATAAAATTATTATAAAACATCCAAGAATGATAATATAACAGCATGGAACAATCAAAAATTATAGATACGTTGGATACGTATCACACATCGTTTTGAAGTTGCTATACGCCCTACTGATTACTTATTGCCTAAGGTTTATCTTGATCACCAGTCTATGATGGAACACCAATTCATTGAGGAACCACAACCACCGCAACATCTTCGTTATAGCTTAGTATTTAGCGAGACGACTTGCGATATTATTCCTTTGCCTGCACCCTCTTTGTTTAACTATCATGCCAGGCATGGATACAGAATAATGCCAGAAGATATAGTTGCTTACCGGAATGAGCTGGCTGCTGCGGAGGCCGAGGCCCAGGCATGGGATGCTCAGGTGCCCCAGCCGGAACACTTTCCCGGACCTGATGGCTATTACAAATGGTGATCACCAAGCTAGGCAACCCCCTAAGCTTGGGGGAGTACGTATTTCTCACCGATATTACATTCATATTCACACACTTCATACAAATTGTCGGTGTTCATCCTCTTTCATTGTATATCCATGTTAGTTTTATTTTTCCGCTTTCTTCTTGTGTGTTTGAAAAACTTTGGAAAACCCAAAAATATTTCTCACTTCTTTTTTGTTTTATTTCCGTGCTTAATTATCTTTAGTATTAAAAAGTAAACCCAAAAAGATTTCCTTTGCATGTTGGGAGCTTTCCCGTGTAAATAGTTTTTCTCGTTTTTGTTTTCCCCTTAGTTATTTGCTTCCTTGAGAAAAACAAAAACTCCAAAAATATTACATTGTGTTTCTCTGAATTTCTTTTCTTTTTGTTGAGTCTTTGAAAGGAGAAGACCACGATGAAAGTGATGAGTGGCTATTATATGCTTTATTGCTGATCTAACAGAGAGCCAATATTACCTTGTCTTCTCCTTTGTCCAAAACTGCCCTGCAGATTTTAGCTTAGTCCACGGTATTCTTGCACTATTATTATTATCACATCATTCGGTCATGCAAGTGAAAGGCAATAATGATGATACTTGACGAAGTGATCATGGCAAAGGAAGCTGGTATGAACTCTTCTTGTTTTCCGTTTTTTTTAATATGTTTAGCTCGTTCGATCTTGATTCAGTGTATTATGAGTGAACATGTTCATGATGACAATTAGAGATTATAGCTTCTCATGCCATGCTTAATAGCTAGTAGTGAATAATGATTTATCTTATAGGCCAACATGCATCAAAATGGTTATGATATGGTATGGTAGTATGGTATTTCCCTCTGAGAAATTCAATCGGCTTGACTTGGCCCATGTGCAAACATGTAGTTGATTCAAAACCAATGTAGCCTTCATGACGTTTAAATTCAGAGTGTTCATATCCTACTCATGCTATGTCCAATGTTAATTATGCGCAATCCATACCTATGACCATTTTCGCTCTCTAGCTGGTCGCTTCCCAACCTATTGCTAGCCTTCACCTGTACCAAGCGGGAATGCTACTTGTGCATCCAAAACCTTTAAACCAAGTTATTCCACATGAGTCCACCATACCTACCTATATGCGGTATTACCCTGCCGTTCCAAGTAAATTTGCATGTGCCATCTCTAAACATTCAAATAAACATCCATTTTGTGCACGCATCTCGCTCATGGAGCGACGAGGCGGTCAATATTTTCCATGCTAAGAGAGTTATTCTCAAGACAGTCGTTTATTCGCCGTCATTGCACGATAGAGGCTGGTAAAAAGGATGCCTAGTCCTGCATAATCAAAAACTAATTAAACAAAACTCCTTGGGACAGTTTATATGTTGGCAGGCATCCGTGGATTCGGCCAGCCATGGTTTGTGTATGGATGGTGGATAGGAGTAAACTTTACTATTCCGTTTGGGAACCGCCAATAATGAGTTTAGCATGGGAGATATTGAAAACCTTTGTCATAACAAGGAAAGTGCACCACTCAAAAACTATATTTCAATCATGTTTTAAAACTTGAGCTCTGGCACCTCTGCAAACCAATGCTTCCCTCTACGAAGGGCCTATCTATTTATTTTTATGTTGAGTCATCATCCTCTTACTAAAGGCACTAGACCGGAGAGCACTATTGTCATTCTTATGCATTGAGTCTAGTTAATGTTGGATGTGAGCATGACTGCATCTTTTCTATACTCTGAATTATAATATTTAGTCGCTGCTTGAACCTCAGAGGTGCTCTGCATTTATGTTTTGCGGTCTCAGAAAGGGCTAGCGAAATACCATGTCACCATATTATATCATGATTGTTTTGATAAATTGTTGGCATGTGAGATATCTTATTATTTGCTTGCTAGTTGGTTAGGTATTTCCATGAGTTGATATGATGTTTAATTGCTATCATGAATGTGGTTATTTATGATTTATGCTGAAAACTTGAGCACTAGCTAAGCATGTGTATAATGATGAGAACAAAACAGTTTGTAAATGTTTTCTTTATCACTTTCAGTTTGTCAACTGAATTGCTTGAGGACAAGCAATGAGTTAAGCTTGGGGGAGTTGATACGTCTCCGACGTATCTACTTTTCCAAACACTTTTGCTCTGGTTTTGACCTCTAATTTGCATGATTTGAATGGAACTAACCCGAACTGATGTTGTTTTCACCACAACTACGTTGGTGTTATTTTTGTGCAGAAATAAAAGTTCTCGGAATTGGACGAAACTTTTTGTGGATTTTTCTCGGAATTATAATGAATTATGGAGCGAAGATCTGCCGGAGGGAGGCCACATGTGGGGCACAAGCCAACAGGGCGCTGC
Source organism: Elymus sibiricus (assembly GCA_039707655.1). Lineage (NCBI taxonomy): Eukaryota > Viridiplantae > Streptophyta > Magnoliopsida > Poales > Poaceae > Elymus > Elymus sibiricus. Next base: position 35,635,114 of record CM077667.1, on the reverse strand, counting down.
CCCCCTAGGCCGCACCCTGATGGCTTGTGGGGCCCACGAGGCTCCTACGACCCTAATTCCAGTCCTATAAAATCACATCTTTGGAGGAAAAAATCAGAGAGAAGTTTTCATCGCGTTTCACGAGACGGAGCCGCCGCCACCTCCTATTCTTCGTTGGGAGGGCTGATCTGGAGTCCGTTTGGGGCTCCGGAGAGGGGAAATCGTCGCCGTCGTCATCACCAACCCTTCTCCATCAACACCGCCATGATGCTCACCACCGATAGTGGGTAATTCCTTTGTAGGCTTGCTGGACGGTGGTGGGATTGGATGAGATTGATCATGTAATCGAGTTAAGTTTGATAGGGCTTGATCCGTAGTATCCACTATGTTCTGAGATTGATGTTGCTATGACTTTGCTATGCTTAAATAATGCTTGTCAGTAGGGCCCGAGTGCCATGATTTCATATATGAACATATTATATTATCTCTGAATATAAGTTTGATTTGGATCCTATCTTGCAAGTTGTATGCACCTATTACGTGTCTTGATCCGCATACCCCAAGGTGACAATAATTGGGATTCTTTCCGGTGATTGCCGTAGTTTGAGGAGTTCATGTATTCACCATATGTTAATGCTTTGTTCCGGTTCTCTATTAAAAGGAGGCCTTAATATCCCTTAGTTTCCAATAAGACCCCGCCGCCACGGGAGGGTTGGACAAAAGATATCATGCAAGTTCTTATCGCAAGCACGTATGACTATATACGGAATACATGCCTACATTACATTGATGAATTGGAGCTAGTTCTGTGTTGTCCTAGTGTGTAACTGTTACATGATTGATGTCATCCAAATCATTATCCATCACCGATCCATGTGCCTACGCTTTACATAGACTGAATCTTGCTAAGTTACTATTGCTACTGGTACTGTCACAACTGCTACAAAATTGCTACTGTCACTACTACTATTACTTTTGCTACTACTATTTACCGTGCTACTAAACCTTTGCTGCAGAGAGATATCCCAGGTGCGGTTGAATTGGCAACTCAACTATCAAGGCCAATAAATATTCTTTGGCTCCCCTTGTGTCGAATCAATAAATTAGGGTGAAATACTACCCGTGAAGACTGTCGCGGTCCCCTATACTTGTGGGTTATCAGGAGGCCCAACACGAGTCTACAAGAATAATTTTGTGTAGTAGACATCACCCGTCCCGTCCATTCACTAGTGCAGAAAAAGTCTAGCTATGGCATGGAAAAAATGGACTTGCTAGTGTGGACACCCGACCCCACCAATATGGCGTCACTGTTAGAACTTAGTGGTGACGTTGGAGACGACGCCAGCAGTATTTTGAATACCTATGGTGTTGGATAGAGTTGCATGCCGGCACTGTCATATTTAGCTAATAAAAAAATACACGGCAGTGGAAACTTATTCCATATCTGCAGCAATATAAACATATATACTAAGTTTCACCAAAGGTTAGTACTGATGAACTACCTTGTTCACAAACTGAATGTTTCAGCAATTCACAAAAGATACTACCAACTTCACAAACTAAACGTTTCACCAATTCGCAAAAGAAACTACCAATTTCACAATGGATCTGCCCCTCTCGACACTACCTTCTAAGGACTAACTTTATCTCACGAAGCTTATTCCTATGGATCTATCCCTCCCTGATGTAATGGGCTTTCTCCGTTTTCACTTGAGTACTCTGGGACTTCAGGACTTGTATGTCCTTCTTGATCTAACTTATCTCGCGGTTCAGCGACTCGATCTGATCTTCCAGACTGACTATCTTGCTATAGACAATAGCATTGTCATTGATAACCTTATTCCTCTCCTTCATCAGGAAGTCATTCAACTCCTCGAGGGCCTTGACTGTACTGTTATGTGACGCGATCAGCTTGTGATTGAGCTCATCCACGTCACATGGCTACTTCTCAACGGGTGCTGGAGAAGTCGGACGTCGTACGTATTCCTAGCAAGGGTCTGAAATCATCAATAATTGATTAATGATTAGATATATGAATGTTTGCAATGCTCATGCATGTTTTTTATTATCTTAATTACCTGGTTGGTGCTAACTTCCCCTTTCTCGTCGGCAAACCCCGAGAAGTCGCTACTAGAAGAGCCGCACCAGATGCTAGAGTACATGTTGTAACAAATTAAACAATCTGAAGGAGCAAGTGCCAACATTCGGAATTGCACATATGCACATACCTGTTTTTTAAAATTAAAACAGCAGGATAGGCTAAAGTTTTCATTGTATTTAACATTTTCAACTTTATTAAATAAATGTTCTATAGGTGACCACCTAAAGTTTTAAGATCCTCATCATTAGAAAGTGGTTTGAATTTTAACTTATTTTTCTTATCTTTCACCTCTAAACTTTTATTTCATCGTTATTAGGTATTTCTATAAGTAACAATCATGCGTTTGAAACGATACCAATGTCTAAACATTATATATTATTAATAACACACATATTTTGGAGACAATACCAAAGTCCAAGCATGATTTATTTGTGAGCCTAGGGAATGCTGATGAAGTTTCCCTTAGACTTTTACTCCATTAATACACATCTGATTCTCCCATGGTTTTATGGGTTTGAAACGATACCAATGTCCAAACATTATATATTATTAATAACAAACATATTTTGGAGACAATACCAAAGTCCAAGCATGATATATTTGTGAGCCTAGGGAATGCTGATGAAGTTTCCCTCAGACTTTTACTCCATTAATAAACATCAGATTCTCCGCTGGTTTTATGTGTTGGCACTCTTCTTCTGTAAGGATTTTTGTTTATAAAGGGAGTGTGGTGGCACTCTGATTGAGAAATATCATTTCATATCAATCGTTGATTCTTAAGCAATTCCAGTTTTGGCTGTGAATTTTCTTCATTTTACTTCTGCTTTGTACATCGAAGGCATTACCTAACCCTAACCCTAAGCATTACCTAACCCTAACCCTAAGAGAGAGAGGAAAAGGAGAGAGGGAGGGGCGCCGGACTTACAACGGAGGTGCTCGGGGGCGAGGAGGTGTGCGGGCGGCGACGGGGGGCGTCGGGCGGCGTCGGGCGGCAGCGGGCGACGGCAGCGACGGCGTCGTGCGGGGCGGCGGTGGGGATCTAGAGGAGGACGGGTGGCGTTGGGGATCGAGAATGAGAGTGAAAAGGGATACGTTTTTTTACTGTGCCGGGAGGGCTGTTAAAACCGACTAGTGCTTGTGTGGGCCTAATGGGCCTAATGTGCAACGCCAACACTAAGTAAATAGCTATGGCGTTCGAATTTAGCCAACGTCAGCACTATTTAAAATATTAGTGCTGGCATTTAAGAGAAATGGCGTGCCACGAACAAGAGTTGTGGCTAGCAATTTCTCCACTAGTGATTAAACATCTTTCCGGCATTAAATAGGCACATACACCGAGATGTGGCGTGGGCGGCGCTCCCGGCCAATGAGCCACTACAATGTCGACGCCAGTGAGAGGTCACGTTCGCTCTGGGCCGCCGTCAATGCGGGGCGGCCGCTCTAGAGTAGCATGAATGCGGGCAGCTAGCTTTGGGAGGAAAAGCGCGCGGGCGAGGGGAAGGGTTTCGGATGGGCAACGGTTGTCGGACGTGGACGTGGCAGCGGTCTAGACGCCCACAAAGCCTCCCCCTCCCCGTTTGTTCCGGTTTGTGGCAAAAAGCACGCCCAGACCGATTGGTGGACCAATACAGGCCCGTGTGGATGGCAAAACACCTTTGGACCGTGTGGTCGGACGGTTGTGGGCGTTTGAGGGTCGGTGTTAGAGAAGTCTTTGTATGTCCACTACTACAGGAATGCTTAACAGTGGCGGGCACACGCCCGCCACTGATAGTACAAGCTGCAGTGGCGGGCCTATGATAGTGCCCGTCACTGATCCATTCACATGGATTGAAAAACAGGTTGAAAATTAGTCATTGTTGATACACATCAGCAGAAATGTCACACATGCGTGTGTATATCATTAATGATGACAAACAGAGTACGTACGAACAGATGACTAGATTTTCTAATCTAACTTGTCAAGGCCGAACTGCTAGATCGAGTCCAGCAATAATAAATAATAACATGTATATGAGCAAGCAGATTAAACTAGAGCTTAATCTTACTATAATAGTATTAATGAACAGAATCTCGTGGTGGTGGAGGCATATATCCCCACGACACTTCCTCAACGGGCTCTCTGATCCGGGCTCGAAAATGTCACTTGTTTCAGCACCCATTCGAGGATCAATTCTGGACTACTCTAAGGCAGCATCCGAGCATGCTCCGTGGCGTTGGCCTCCGAGAAGATGACGTATGTGCTGCATTCTTTAATTATGTCTGAGCATAACTCTTGCACATGTTGACTTCTTGCTCCCAGCCACCATTCTCGCGATCGATATTCTCCACCTCCTTCAGGTCCCGCATGCAATCTCTCCAATCACCTCGGGCACACATGGCAGGGACTGCAGCTTCCGGGCTAGCGAGCCAGGCCGCCGTCCAGTTAATTGGGCTCGTTCAGCTGCCGAGCCTGGATGCCCGTTCAACATCCAACACGAAGAACCGGCCCAAAACGACGCAGACGAGTACAAAATTTTGGTTTGTTGCTAAGACACTGTACATCGCGTGACTGGATTGCTAACACTTGAAGCCCAGCGGGAAAGAATGACAGAGCACCACCGGCAGTAGCACTAGCTAGTTACCGCTCAAAGAAAAGAAAAAACTAGCTAGTCATTGTGCTCTACTATTTTGCATTGTTTCGGCCAGAAGTTCTCCTCGGACAGGAGCGACGTGACGAGCCGCTGCAGCCGCGCGGCTCCAGCACCAGGACGCAGGCGCGCCACATTCCCAACAGCGGAGCACATGCCATCACCAGCTCGCACCGCCCTAGCGCACCAGCCCCCAGGGGTGAGCGTGCCGGGCCGTCGGGACAGGAGGTCCGCATCTATCCTGTCGAGCACCGGGTCATCCTGGGCGAACTTGCGAGCGAAGGGGGCCTCGCTGCCGACCATCCAATCCCAGTGGCTGGCGTTGAGGAGCTGCGGGTGCTGTTGCGGGGGTTCGTCCCACGAGATGTAATGCATGTCATGGTTTACGGTCGTGTTTCGGAACTCATCAGCATTACAAACCACGGTATGAAAGTAGCCCTCCGGGGAGGAGACGCAATTGGCATAGTAGACGAGGACGGTGCGCGGGAGGTTATCCCAACCCCAGATCAGGTACTCCACGAAGGGCCGCGACAACACCATCCAAGCAGAACCTAATAATTCAGCAAACACAATATAAATTCATGTCAGTATTTTACTCAACTTTCAATTTCTTGCATAAGACGTCTACATGAAGTAACCCAATCACATATATGCACATGCAAACCAGTTTCAATCATATATATGCTCATGCAAACCACTTTCAATCATATATATGCTCATGCAAACCATCCACATCACTAAACGTATGCAACCCTTGTCTTTACGTTTTTACCTTCTCATCACATGTAAAACCCCTACATCATCAAACACATGCTACCCACCTACTTCATCATTTTTTTTCCTTTTCTTTCTCTTTTTCAAGAAGGGCATGCAACCCTTCCACTTTCCACTTTCACTTCTCACGCATGCGAGACTTCCACATAATCAAGCACATGCAAGCCATGCACATACTATTTTTTAATTTTTTTCAGCAACAAATAATTGAACTTGAATGTCACAAACGCAGTGTAGCATGCACCCATATGGGAGTGGATTAGGAGCACTCGGGTGCTCCACCCCCCTATATTCAAAAATAATTTAGTAATTCGAAAAAAAAGTAAAAAAATCCTAGAACTTTTTTAGAATCCAATATGACCAGGTAATGTACTCGTATAAAAAGTTTGGCCAAGGAATTATTCCCGTTGACTTCAGGGCAAAAAAAAACAAAATTATGGCGACAATATAGCATGAATAGTACTTTTAACTAGCCTTTTTGGGGAAATCTTTGATTCGGGATGCAATGAAAGTAATTCCTGGTTTAATCTTTTGATACGAGTGCAATACTTGGTCATGTTTGATTCTATAAAAAGTTCCAGGATTTTTTGACTTTTTGTGAATTACTAAATTATTTTTGAATATAGGGGGGCGTAGCACCCGAGAGCTCCTATGCACTTTCGGCACCCATATCCTCTATTTACCGCTAGGTTTGCTACTGATGTAAATACGGTGTGGTATTATTATCATATATTCTTTTTACTTTTTTGATACTTTCATTATTATAAATTTCCGCAACAACTCGCGGTACCCCCTCTGGTCCTTTTTACTCCACATATAAGATTTGTGTCAAATCAAACTTTGCAAAATTTGACAAAATTTATGTTAAAAAATATCAACATCTACAATACCAAATATGTATAATATATAACTACATTTCATAATAAATCTATTGATATTGATTTGATATTGTGAATGTTGATATTTTTTCTGTAACTTTGGTCAAATTAGAGATACTTTGACTTCAGACAATCCTTATATGCAGACTAAGAAGGACCGGAGGGAGTATCATCGAGTTTTCCTAATGAGCACTCCTGCATATATATCCACCATGCCCCGTTGCTTTGAGATTGGCGAGGTATCTTTTGTTTGTTTTAGCATCATCCAGACACTATTTCATATTTGTGGTAGAAACTAGTACATCCAAACATTATACACAAGCCCCATCGCATACTCCCACATAACCTTTAAACATGTATCTCTTTTGTTTCTCTTTACATCTCTCCATAGAAATAACGGCGAGGGTATTCAGAGCGAATTGTGTGTCTTGCTGCTGGGCGCGTGGGCAGGGGGGGATTCCAACCTTCGAATTTGTTGTCTTCGACATAGGCCTATTACACCGACAAAGGCATGTCCAGCTCATTCATGCACATCCACATTGCCACCATGATCCATACTATGTCCTCCTATTTTCTGGTTATTTCATTGATGTAGTTTTATGGCTTTTTACCTTAATTTCCATCCTTTCCTCAATGATATACAATTTAATTCTTCGTTGTTGCACTTGTTACAAAATAGATCAACAAAGGTGGAGGAAAAGGATGAAAATGTGTGTGTGTGTGGGGGGGGGGGGGGGGGTGAGATATCACCCTTTGAATCTTAAGTGTGTTTGAAATGTTTCTGGATTGCAGTGAACTTTTATGTTTCATAGTATTACATTATGCTGAAACTTGTTGAATTTTTGGGATACGTATGCGAAACAAAACTTAGTGAAATTAGTTATGGCAAACAGAAATGAAAATATAATTTCTATGAAATTCCTCTATAATGTCTGCGAATATTTTAAACTGGACAGATTACTCAAAGTTCAAGTAAACATTTGTGAAATGTGATTATTATGTGGATCTTGTTGAAGTGTAACTCATCTACACAAGTCCCTTCACGTATTCTTTCAAAAGTATCTAGAATTTTATATTTCTGATGAAACATGGTTAAAGTTTAAAAATACTTTGTAGAATACAATGATATGATTGAGGACATTTATGAAACAAGAAATAATGAAAGAGTAAGTTGTAAAAACAATGCTAAGATGTTTGGTACATGTATGAAATGCAATTGAATTTTGTGTAAACTGCCTCTGAATGTATATGAGATAATGAAATATAAGTGAACGAATTGAAATATGTCGTAAATGTCTAATGTATGTGTCTACAATGAATATAAATCTGAAAACACTTACAATATGATTGAATGTTTCTCAAATTGATTGGAACAATGCATGAATTGTTAAAACGGTGAAATATTAGTGAATGATGTCAAGAGGATGACTAAACATTGTGTGAACATGTTTGAAATACACAGTTGATGAACATTCACTCAATATATTTGGAAATAATATATTTTTCATAAAACATGATTGGGATATTTGTGAATCGTGCATAGAGCATGAATGAAAATAGGAGTAAACGTGCTTGAAATCTGGTGGACTTGATGAAAATCCTTAAACTAATTGAAAATTAACTGAAACATGTTGGAAATATTTGTGGAAGTTGTCCGAAAAATGATTAAAATAGGTGTAAACATGTTTGAAATCGGTTTGAATTATGAACAATTGAACATTCACTAAAATATTTTTTAAAAAAATACAATTTTATTGGCATGTGTTTTAAATATATACAAATGTTGTTTGGAACATAGATAAGTATCGTGTAACCATGTTCAAAATCCATACACACATTATAACATTTAAAAAACAATGTATTTATATTAAAGTAATAATGAATTTGTGAAAAATTTGAATTAAACATTTGAAATAAGTTATGCAACTTTTTTAAAAGATGTACTTCATGAAAATTTAAAGCTTTAATATTTTAATTATGGGACACACAAAAGTACAATTATATTGTGTGCAGAAAAGCTTGGATACAAGGACGTATATGTACCTACACTTTTATTTTGATTAGGAACAAACTACACGAATTGGTTTTAATGTGCACACCGGGTAGCATGTGGATTAGATAAGAGTTTCAAATGGAGAAATTCCTTTGTAAAATTTTGCGCTTGTCACCACATTGTGTGTCAGCTCAATTAAAAGTAGGGTCCTGTCTCACTGCAAGGTAAAAGATTGGCACAACTTACTTAGCAAGTTGAATGGAACAACAAGTTCGAATTTATAATATAAGTATTAGTTTAAACAAATATTATTTTGTACATCTAATTATCGATTTAAGTCTTTTCTCATGCATATTTGCAGGTTGAAGCGGGCCTTTTTCATGAATGTTTGCATGCCGAGGTGGCAAGTTGGCATGTTGAGATAAATATGTTATTGAGTTGAGTGTTTTCTCATACATATTTCCATGTTGAGGTGTGACTTTCTTTGATATGTTTGCATGCTAAGGTGACATGTGTATATGTTAGTTGGGGCTAGATATTTAGATACATATCTTGAAAAATGAGTCAAGTGCAACAGAATATGGGTGAACAAGACTGCACAACATGTGCGCAAAAGGCATCGTAGATCACGAGACGGAGAAAGCCCAACAACGTCGCCCCTTCTCTCGTTTTCTCTAGAAGGAGAACAGGGAGGCAATACCTTTCCCTCCTCACTATCGGTCTGGCCAAGGGTTCTCTTCCCTTCCGCCCCTTGCTTTGGCGACGATAGGGGAAGGGAACCCTGGTTCTTGGTCCGGTTATATAGTTCGGGTTTGTAGTTTCTTCATCGGTGTCTAGATGGTGGTGGCGCTCGCGCCAGGAATAAGGGGTCCCTGGTCCCAGACACATCTCAATTGCGTCCTCTGCGGCCAAGTCGAGGGACCGATGGGGGTTGTCTTCTGCCACTACTTTGGTGTGGTGGATCCGGCATTCCACGGTGTTGCCAGTGTGGTGGCGGCAACAACAACAACAATGGTGGATTTTGTTCTCCCCATCCGGTACCGGCCCTAGTGGTGGGCTTTTGCGCAAAGCTTTAACTCCCCTCTCAATTTCAGCCCGCTCTAGATCAGTTTGCCCCCCAATGCTTTTAGGATCTTTCGGCAATGAATTGTTAGTGTTGCCGAAATTTTGCAATTGTATAGGGGGTGTATAATATGTTGCGGTACAAGGTGGAGGTGTATGCACTGCTGTATAACCATATGTTCTTTCGCCAATTCTATCAATTAATGAAGTTTCATCTTCTTGCAAAACTCTAGCTTTTATTGCCTCATAATCAGGAAATAACCCCTTTTCATGTTGTTGAAGGCAAAGAGCGCTAATCTTCTTGTTTTGGGCTAAACTTTTTAAAGCAGCCAGAGCCACCTCATCTCCTGCAATATTAGGCACAGATGCTCCTGTATATTCTTCATTCACTCGGCCATTACCACGAAGGTGAGCCGAATCATGAATATTTTGAGTTGTATTTTTTGCCAAAAAATTAATCTCATGAGGTGTAGTATATGATGACTGAGGATAACCGGCCAAATTGCTAATGGAAGCATGGCCGATTCCCCCATCCATCGGCATGTTTGGGGATGAACCCGCATATTGCGAGCCGGCTGCCGATGGGTAAAACTGTGAGACACTCTTCTGTACATGTAGTTTCCTATATTGATCACTCGAACTCATCGTGTTGTTGATCGGCATATTGAAAGGAATTGCCGATGCACGAAAGTTCGGATCCATAAGTTGCATGTCATGATTATGTAATTTCCAAGCTTCTCCAACAGGATACTTAGTCGGCCTTTTCTCGTTAGAGCTAGCCGACATGGTATGCCCATCAAAGGATCTAGTGACAGCAACATAATGGCTATTTGCATCTACATAAGCAGATTTATGATACATGTTACCGTGTAGATTGCACCCGCTTGATGACGCTCTCCTCGTAGCAAGAACGAGATGGAGACCGTCCGAAGCTTCTTCCCCAGTGGAGTCGCCAAAAAGTGTGTTCGCACACGAACACGTCACGTGTACCTCCAACGTCGAGGGTGATGCACCGCAGCTCACGTCGAAGGAGACCCGTCCGAAAGCGCGGTACGCAAGCAGTCCGGCGGGCGCTTTTGTAGACCTGAAACCCCACACGCCCGGGAGGGACCCCGTCAGGGCGCGCGGTGGCTATGGGCTGCCCTAGGTCGACCTGATCGCCCCTAGGGCCTCGTGGATCGCTGGCCTTCAAGAGAAGAACGAACGAAGAACGAGAAGAAAGATACAAGGGTAGGAGATAGATGAACACGAAAAAGTAGTAGATTGATTTGTTCGATTGTGTGTTGTTTCAATCGGCCATCACCTCATCTATTTAAGAGGGGGTTGGACTTCCCGTACAAGACACGGACCCAGATTTCCATCCAAAGGGTCAAAAACGCTAGCCAAACTCGGATCCTGCAAAATCTACCCGAGTCTGCGCGAAGGCAGTCGCGGTAGTACCGCTCTCGGGCGGTAGTACCGCTCTCGGGCGGTAGTACCGCTTCAGAGGTAGTACCGCTTCTGGGCACGGTAGTACCGCCTGAATGGTACTACCGAATACTAGTGCCGCGCCACTTCCGCTCGGGGGTCCAGAAGTATTTTCTAAGCGGCAGTAGAGCGGTAGTGAATATACGGTAGTACTGCTTGCGCGGAACTACCGCTTTGGGCGCGGTACTACCGCCCTGGAGGCTGTCCTGATGGCTGGATAAGCAGAATAGCACCTCGAATGTCACATCCTTAGTGCTTCAACCACAACTTGGCTTCGCTCCAAAAACTGGTGTCAACAGCACCCACCGGTACCAATGCTCATGAGAGAGATGCCTCTAGTGAACGTTATGGCACCTGGGTCCATCTTTATATTTTATATATGAAAAACATATAAAAATACTTGTTGTTATTTTAATTTTTATTAGTATTTACTTATCCTACTCTATCAATATTTAATCCTTGCAACTAACGAGTACAAGGGGCTTGACGATCTTGCGTTGGGTGCAAGTATTTTCTCTTGTGTGTGCAGGAACTATTGATCGTGTGTTTGGATATCTTCCTATTGGTTCGATAACCTTGGTTCTTAACTGAGGGAAATACTTATTGCTACTTTACTACATCATCCCATCCTCTTTGGGGTAAAACCCAACGCATCTACAAAGTAGTACAAACCTCCAAACGGTCTGATACAGGACCGTGTTGGATGGGAAAACACGTCTCAATCGCATGATCCAGACGGTTGTGGGTGATTTGAGGGTCCGTGTTGGAGATGCCCTTACCGATACTATATTTATTCAAGCTGATATATAAAAGAATGTCTTTTATAGAATACATGGATTGAGTATTTCACATTCTATCTCTCCAAATTAACACATGAATATAACCATCGCATTCAATTTAGTAGTTCAAACCAAGCACAAGAACGGAACCGGCACATTCCTACGGAATGGGCCTATTCCATTACAATACACTTGGTTCTCGAACAAAACACACCCTAAAACGCCCGCAAACTTTTGGATCAAGGTGTTCGGATGCTACAAACCATCCAGTGTGGTGCCTTATCGGTCCGCGAACACATCCTTTGTCCGAAATCTCGCAAACCAGATGCAAACTAGGGGGGCTTTGCGAGCATTCAAACCACCGCTATGTATGCTTTTGAAGGACATGTCCCACCCGAAAACTCTTATAGTCCAAAACACTCTCTCCATGCGAAGCAGTCACCATGCCTTCATGCCAGTCAGGCCTCTCTAGAGCGGACATGGCTAGCATTTTTTTTTCTTTGGAGAGAAATAGAGAGAGGTTTACTTAGAAACTTGAACATTTGACTAGCATTTTTTGCAAATAACAGACTCGGTGTCTGATACTTGTGATTGTCAGTGTCAAAACCAGCAGATCTCGGGTAGGGGGTACCGAGTTGTGAGTCTAGGATCGATGGTAACAAGGAGACGATGTTTACCCAGGTTCGGGCCCTCCGATGGAGGTAAAACCCTACGTCATGCTTGATTATATTGATGGTATGAAGGTTACAGAGTTGATCTACCTCGAGATCGACTAGCTAAAACCCTAGATGAGTTTCTCTGTCGTACAATCTAAGACCCTCCCGGTTTATATAGACACCGGGGGGTACCTAGGGTTTACACATGACAAGACTCCTATCGAGAATGGTGACGTCGATTCCCTCATCTTGACTTGGAGTGCACGATGCGCCTTCGTGACATCCTTCTAGAACACAGGGTCTCGATGTATCCGGCCCTCCCCACGATAATCAGAGTGCGGCCCACCAAGCCGGCCTGTTGAGAGGTAGGCCAGCAGCCCAAGGACCCCTTAGTCCAGGACTCCCTCAGTAGCCCCCAACGCTAAGGGTCTTAGCTTGGGCAGCTCCGCTTGATCAGAGTCTTCGGCTTGCGGGGTGAGTTCTTCTTCTCACTAAAGATCGGCTGATACCTGTCCGGTTTCCGATCACACGATAGCCCAAACACCATGAGTTGTTCGGTCCTGAAGGCCCAACGTCAAAGTGTAAACAGTGCTTCTTCTGACAACCGTTCTGATGAAGGGTCGTGGCCTACCACGACCGCTGAACCAGTTATGAAAACTCGATCCGCGGTTCGAGGCCGTTTTTACGTTAGCACAACTCATCAATGTATAGATCGTGCTCCGTTTCGCACGGGATATGATTAGCATCCCAAGTTCCTTTTGCGCGTGCATAACGGTACACACGTCTTGGGAAGCGGAGAGATTTGCGGCGCAGTAGAGGGAGGTTAATCGGTGTTACACCCCATAAAAAATGTAAAAAACCCCAAGGCTTGTTCACGCTTCCCCTTCGCATCCTCCGCTTTCCCACTCTCCCCAAGCTTCGAGAGCCCAGATCCAGCTCTTCCTCAACTTCCCCTCCAAGCCTAGCCATGGCGGGTTCGGGCTCCATGGGCAAGTGGGAGGCCTCCACGGTCACAGACTAGAATATCCGGGAGCTAAAGCTCACCGGCTACCTCCCCGCCAACGTCTTCCACCGCGCTCCAGAGGCGAAGCAAGTCATCCCCACCCCTAAGCCAGGCGAAAGGGTGGTCTTCATCCCCCATTTCATCCGGGGACTGAGCTTCCAGCTCCACCCCTTCGTCAGGGGCCTCATGTTCTTCTACGGGTTGGACTTCCATGATCTCCCCCCGAACTCTTTCATGCATATTTCGGCTTTCATAATTCTCCACGAAGCCTTCCTGCGGGTCGAGCCGCACTTCGGCCTATGGCTCAAGGTCTTCAACGTCAAGCCGAAGAAAGTCGCGGGCGAGCACGCAGACTATGGAGGGGCGGTAATCAGCAAGCTCCCCGCGTTGAATGGCCAACTGGCACCTTTATCGACACAATCAAGATCTGGCAGAAAGAGTGGTTCTATATCACCGAGCCAAGAGATGAGAGCTAGGCGGCGCTTGCCGAGTTCAGATCCGGACCCCCTACGAGATTGACCTCGTGGCTCAGGAAGGGCCTGGACTGGGGGTCGGATGCAGAGGTGAAACTGCTATAGAAGCGTGTTACCTCAGTGATCAAGGCCAAGGCCGAACTGGTCGATGTGGTCCAGGTCATGCTCCACCGCCGAATCCTCCCCTGTCAGCGCCGGGCCTCCCCAATGTGGGCTTACCGGCATGAGGACGAGCCCACTGTGCGCCAGCTCTTCCGCACTACCTCCGAAAAGTTGTATAAGTTATTATTCAAGCCTCGGAAAAGCTGGCCGGCCAAGGAAGAGGATTCGGGCCTAAGCACCGATAACCTGCCTACCCAGGTAAGGTACAATTTTAACCTATTGACTTTGTTTCTTTGACAAAAAGACTGAACACATTCCCCCTCGTTTCCTCAGAAATGGATGAGCAAAACCGCGAGAGTTAACTGTCCCGCACCACAACCCGAAGACCCAAGGTCGGAGTTGTTGTCGGCGATGCTCGTCGTGGCGCCGTACTCGGCGCCCGAGAAGAAGGAGAAGAAGAAGAAGGCCAAAGAAGGTCTCCGCATAAAGGACCAGCTGGACGCCATGTCCGAGGAAACCCATGCTTCCTCTAGCCATGAGGAAGAGCATGAAGACGGGGGGGAAGGCGTTTCTCCCCTCACAAAAAGAGGGCGGCGTCACAGGACGCCGCGGAGGATGTACCTCCTGCTGCCCCGAAGAGGGCGCGTCGGCCGAGGTTGATCCTGGCCGACGACAGCTCGAACCCTGATGCAGAGTCCGAGGACTTTGAGAGGGTTCCCCGACGGAACCTAAGGGTCAAGCCCCCAGCTCAAAGGTATGAATCCGAAGACTCCCTGGACCATTTATGTAAAGTTTTCAATGTTTTAAATCCAAGAACGCCTTTCACTTCACAGCCCACCGCGCGTTCTCCCCACTTACCAAATATCGGATGGGGAGTCTCCACCCGCCGAGCTGGCGGAGAGTGGGACTGCGTTACACCCCACTCCTCCCGGGGCCGCGAAGGATGCCGTGGAGGTGTCATCCCGCCAGGCTCCGTTGGAGCCGAACACAGGTGGTGGGGGTGACCACGTCATGGCCGAGGTCGATGCCTCGGCCGCCGAAGACCAGGGGAAGAAAACTCCCCTGGCCGCCGAAGATCAGGGGAAGAAAATTCCCCTGGCCGCTGAAGAGGAAGGGCGGAGGGATGTCCAGTCCCCTCCGAGGAAGTCTCCGGAGCACGCTGTGCCTCCAGAGCTACCGACTCAGTCCCCGATCAGAGATCGGGCTGGCCGGTCACCACTGGTGCCACCTACGACTGGGTGGCGGTCATGGAGGAGGCTCTATCAAGTGCCCCCATCTCCGAGGATCACCGCGCTCTTGTGGGCGCAGTTTTGCAAGGCATTCATTCCGTTGATAGCGGACTGAAAGAGGCCTTCAATGGTCTCTTGACGGGCTTCAAGGTGAGTCACGTAATACCCTTTTCCTGAACATTTTTTATTAGGTTTATGCTATCTTTATATATGTAGTAGCCCCCGAGCCCCGGGTGGTTTTGCAAAAACGCGCCCGGGGGTCAAAATACTCAGGAGTGACCAATGATGCGCAAGGCACCATTAGTCCCACAATCTACTAAAAAGCCCTTAAGAGGACCGAGCATAGTGTCATATACTTGACGGTTCGGGGGTTGGAACGCGTATAAACGGATGTGTGTTTTCTTTATTTTTGTAGGACTCATCCTCGGCGGCGGCCGTTAATGCCGCTGAGCTTACCGAGCTAAATCGGAAGCTCAGGATCTCCGAAGAGGAGTTTGATAGCCTGAACAAGAGGTTCGACGAGGCACAAGGTACGCCGAATTATAACATCCGGGCTATATTTTGTTAGTGATCCGCACTGGTAACCCAGTGTAATTACTTATCTATTGCTTCCACAGCTTCAGCTGCGGAGGTGGAAAAACTCAAGGCCGAGCTTGAAAAGATGAAGCAAGAGGCCGCGAATGAGAAGGCGGCTGCCGAACAGGCAGCAGCCACACTCTCCAGTTTGAAAGCTGCCAGCGCTAAGCAGGAGGCCCGGGTGGAGGAGCTGCAGTAGGAGCTCAAGGACGCCAGCGCAAAGTACGAGGCCCTTGAGCAGAAAGGCAAAGAGCAAGCCACCGAGCTATCCGCGCTGAAATCCGAGCTTCAAAAGGAGCGGGTGGACAGGCGGTCCTTTGAAGAGGAGGTTCGCCAAGTCCGGGCTGTCACAGATGGTAAGCCGTATTCACTA
Organism: Elymus sibiricus; assembly: GCA_039707655.1. Taxonomy (NCBI): domain Eukaryota; kingdom Viridiplantae; phylum Streptophyta; class Magnoliopsida; order Poales; family Poaceae; genus Elymus; species Elymus sibiricus. The sequence goes on along the minus strand of CM077667.1, from coordinate 35,619,042 downwards.
CAATGCGCCTTTGGTGGTAGCAGGTTTGCTTTGCTCACCCAGGTGTGGCATTCCTCAGGTGTCTGTGCGGATCTCCAGAAGAGTGCAGCGGATGCGAACAAGTTCTATGCTTCGCGGGGGGAGGATGATGAGGCTCGGCTATTCTGGGCACAATTTGAGTCCCCCGAGCACTCTCCTCTTCTGAGCGAGCAGATGAAGCAACTGATGGAGCTGCACAGGATGGCGGAGCCGGCCATGAAAGATCTCTGCATCCGGTTGTGGCCTGAAGAGCCATTGCCGAGCAGCTACTTCGGCTTGGTGCGGAAACTATGCGATGCTGCGCCTCAGATTGACGCGCTAAAGCGTTCTTCATGTATCGAGGGAGCTCGGATGGCCTTTGCAAAGACCATGGTGCACTGGCCAAAGCTCAAGCCAACCGAGATGGCCACCGCACCTCGGCCCCCTGGAAAGGAGCATAGGCGCCCCGAGCTATACTTTTCCGTAGTGATGGAGGGTGCTCGGGCGATAGAGGCCCAATGCTCGAAGGATGTTTTTTATGAATGAGCACGTTGTAATATGTCCGAAGACTTTTAACGCTGTATAATTAAAGTTGCATGGTTTATCATGTCTTATAAGTGTTTAGTGTTTATTTTGACTCCCATTTGGCCGTTTTATCTGAAAGTTGCGAGTCGTCGGCTTCAGCCCCCGCATAGATACTACGCGAGGTGTCTCTGCCTCCGCACTATGACCCATAGCCGAGGTATCGGTGCCCGAAGGCAGTAGTGCGAGGGGGACAAGGCAATCGGACTATGATGCTTTATCGCTTTCACTTAGCCGTAGGAGCGTAAAAAAATGCGGGGGCTGATGACTAGCCCCCAGTGTTTTGTGATGTGCGGATGTACCGGGGCCGAAGCCAGCATCACATGGTTTGTATAAGGACAAAACCCATCGTATAACACGGAATAACCTCTATCGATTTTTTAGTATAACACTTATGCTCAGATTTGCAGACCGGTTCTCGCTTACTATGACGGTCAGTTTTCGGCTTTCTCCCCTGAGGTGCTGGACCAGATAAACTGGAAACACAATCGCAGTGGTTCTCCCTTTGCCCCTTTAGCCGAACGAGCGGAACGTAAGGGAGCAAGCACAGGAGCCGGGCAACCCAACTATTGACCCAAGACATACTTCGGATCCGATGCATATAAAGCAAAATCCAAGACGCCGAGCACATGACCAATTGTGTCGGGGTGACGCTCAGGGCGATTTTTTAAATTCAAGCCCCCGGTCTATTAGCTGGTTGCATCGTAATGTACACGGAATAGTTGCGCGAGAGGCGTTTGACAAGAACAGAGTATGTAAAATATAGTAGAGGGGCCATGTATAATGGTCATTTATTTCCTCAATAATTCTTATAACTCAAATTGCCGAAGCAACTATTTACAGGTATTTTGAAGATAAAACATAGAATTTACACAGGAGAGGTTTTACCAGGGGTCTTCAAATGGTGGCTTGACGTCCTCGATGTGCCCTGTCGTCAGTTTGCTCCTGTGCCTCCTAGGGAGTTGCATTCCTTTAAGGGTGATGCTGTCGTCGAGCGGACCTTGGGAAGAAGGTCTTGAGAAGTCGCCGAAGTATGGATGAGCTTTACTCTTTAGCAGGTCCTTGATGGTACCTGTGTTATGTCCGAGGACATGTACTGGTAATGGTTCGGTCCAGCCGAACACTTACCCTTTAATGGTTGTTCCCCACTGCTTCCCATGGAATCTTGAGTGCGAAGTTGTGCCTTCTTGGCATGTGTTTGACGGTCCTTAGGGCTATGCAGTGGGGAGCGTGTCCCTATTCCTGGGGAGAAGAAGAGTCCGGGAGTTCGGATTGAAACTGAGCTTGTTTGTCGACCTTATGTGCCTTTATGGCAGATTTTTGTGTTTGCCGACTGTCCTCAAAATGGAATTCGCCCGCCAAGGCCAATGCATGCTCCTCAGTTTGGAGGGAACGCTTTGTATTGCCGTTGACAGTGATGACCCCCCTGGGCCCGGGCATACGGGCTCTACGGCGTAGACCTCTCGAAGGGCGCGCTTCCTCTCCTTTTTGGGTATGTGAGTGGCGTATATCATGTTCAAAGTTTTTACCTCAGGAGGGAACTGCTTCTGTCCACCATTGGTCGGGTCGCGGGGCTCATCATCGTCCTCGTTGCGCGGGCCCTTACTTTGCTCCTCGGATGCGAGCTTGCCGGCCTGTTTGAACACCCAACAGTTACGGTTGGTGTGTTTGGCAGGCTTGACTGGAGTGCCATGGATCTGGCAAGGCCTCTCCAAGATTTTGTCTAGCGGGGTGGGTCCATCGCGATTGCCTTTAGGAGGCTTCTTCCGCTGCCCGGATGGAGGGTTGCGGAAGCCGGCGTTGACGGCCGTGTCATCGGCATCACTAGTGCTGTGCCGGCGTTTATTTTTGTTGCGTCGTGGTTTCCCGTTTCCATCCCGGGCTTCGGAGGTGCCGGGGTCTTCGGGGTTGTGGCTTCGTCTTGCTAGCCAGTTATCCTCGCCCGCGCAAAAACGGGTCATGAGTGATGTAAGGGCGGACATGGTCCTTGGTTTATCCAGACCGAGCTGGCGAGCCAGCCATTCGTCTCGAATATTGTGCCTGAAAGAGGCTATAGCCTCGGCATCTGGGCAATCGACGATCAGGTTTTTCTTGGTCAAGAACCGATTCCAGAATTGTCGAGCGGATTCTCCTGCCTTTTGGATGATGTTGCTTAGGTCGGAGGAGTCCGGATGCCGTATATAGGTACCCTGGAAATTAGATCGCAATGCATCCTCGAGATCCTCCCAGCTCCCGATAGAATTTTCGGGGAGAGTGTTTAACCAGTGTCTGGCTGGCCCCTTAAGTTTAAGGGGTAGATACTTGATGGCGTGGAGATCGTCTCCTCATGCCATGTGAATGTGGAGGAGGAAATCCTCGATCCACACTGCTGGGTCAGTTGTTCCGTCGTATTGCTCTATGTTCACGGGTTTGAACCCTTCCGGGAACTGATGCTGCATCACTTCATCGGTGAAGCACAGTGGGTGGGCAGCGCCTCTGACCCGGGCTATGTCACGCCGGTAGTCGGTGTCTGTTCTGGCCCGGTTTTGTTCCCGACCTCTATTGTTTCGGTCGAGCCAAGGCCGGTACCCATCCCGTCTATCGGGGGAGTACCCTCTAGATCCGTAGATGGATCTCGTGCGGCCTGTTCTATAACCCAGGTCGCGTCGCAGGTCGTACCCGTCCTCAGGCTCCATTGGCACCTTTCCCCTTCTACGGGGTATCGCCGGCCTATAACCGGCGTGGCCAGCCGTCCTATCTCGTCCTCGGGGAGGGCCGTCCGGCTGGTCGTATGGAGTGTGCTTGGGGGACGGCATATTAGGGAGTTCGTCATCGAACTGTGGCAGCAGCTGTCGGAGTGGATAGCTCTTGGGTTGGTCCAATAGACCGGTACCGTATCCTTCCTCGGCTGACAGGACCCTCGTCCATCTATCATTGAGGTTGTCTTGTTCGGCCTTGAGCTGTCGTTCTTTTGCCTTCAGGCTTCGGGCGGTGGCTATAAGTTGTTGCCTAAACCATTCCTGATCCTCAATGTTTTCGGGGACGTTGAAATCTTTGGATTCCGGGCTATCCTCCTCCTCTACATGGGGGAGGTAGTTGTCATCATCGGAATCATTTGGATCTTTGGGGTCGCGTTGGTCCTTCGGCCTTTCTTGGTCCTCTAACGGATGATCGGGAATATCGGGATCGCCGAGGTCTTCCGGGGTATCGTTTTCCCCGGTGCCAGCAATAGCTTCCCTTCCTTTTTTTGTCTTTGATCGTTTGCACGGTTTACGGCGCCTTGACGGCGCTTCGCCCGGTTCATCACCGTTGTTTGCGGGTGTGCGCTCGCCGTTACCGGATGGAGTATCCACCATGTAGACATTGTAAGTGGAGGTGGCAGTCCATCGCCCGGTGTTGACGGGGGTGGGAGCACGATCCTCTTGATCCATGTCTTCTGCCTCCTCGGAGGCGTAGTCCAACATATCGGTTAAGTCCTCGACAGTGGCTACGAAGTGGGTGGTGGGTGGGATGAAAAATTCCTCTTGACCCGCTTTAAGACCGATCTGGACGTGGATCGGGGTTGGGTCGTTAGTAACTTTCATTGATAAGATCTGATCTAGAGCTTCGTTGAGTGTCGAGAGCTCGATCGGGTTAATTTGCTCAGCGCTTTTGGAGTTAACCTCCGATGCGTCTGCCCAAGAAGTGTGTTCGGCAGGAGCTGGTACCCGACCGTCCTATGGCCGGATCCGGACTAAAAGCCAGATCATTGCCGGGGTTAGTTCCGTGGGCGGGGTCAAAAGCGACATCCGAGGTTAAGGCCTCGGAGTCCTCGGGTGCGTCAGATGAGACTACGAGCCCGGTGAGCGAAAGATCGCCCCGAGATTCTACGGAGAACTCTAGGTTCCCGAATCTGACCTCTTGATAAGGGGCGAAACTCCCGACCCGGCCAAGACGGCCGGTCGGGTCAGCGTGCAGCACAATGCTGCCGAAAGCGAAGATCTGTCTAGGGACGAAGGAGTCCATGTTCCGGACCACTTCATTGATGACAATGCGAGCCATCGGTTCCTTTGGAGATCACTGCGGAACTCTCAATGAAAGCACCAATGTCGGTGTCAAAACCGGCGGATCTCGGTGTCAAAACCGAGCTGTGAGTCTAGGATCGATGGTAACAAGGAGACGAAGGAGATGATGTTTACCTAGGTTCGGGCCCTCCGATGGAGGTAAGACCCTACGTCCTGCTTGATTATATTGATGGTATGAAGGTTACAGAGTTGATCTACCTCGAGATCGACTAGCTAAAACCCTAGATGAGTTTCTCTGTCGTACAATCTAAGACCCTCCCAATTTATATAGACACCGGGGGGTACCTAGGGTTTACACATGACAAGACTCCTGTCGAGAATGGTGACGTCGATTCCCTCATCTTGACTTGGAGTGCACGATGCGCCTTCGGGACTTCCTTCTAGAAGACAGGGTCTCGATGTATCCGGCCCTCCCCGCGATAATCAGAGTGCGGCCCACCAAGCCGGCCTATTGAGAGGTAGGCCAGCAGCCCGAGGACCCCTTAGTCCAGGACTCCCTCAATGATCCGCGTTGGGTTTTCCGTGAAGAGGAATGGGTGATGCAGCACAACATAGATAAGTATTTCCCTCAGTGAGAACAAAGGGTATCGAACCAATAGGAGTAGCACGCAACCCCCATCTTCAGCAACTGCACACAAAGAAGCAAACACTTGCACCCAATGTGGGCAAGAGGGTTGTCAATCCCCTTGGACTCATTATTTGCAAGCAAATGAAGTGTGTAGATGATAGTTGAATAAATTAAATTGCAAAATAAAATAAAAGTAAATAAATGGCAGCAAGGTATTGAAAGCTTTTGTAAATATATAAGTGAATAGACCCGGGGGCCGTAGTGTTCTCTAGTGGCATCTCTCATGTAGTAGGCATACAGTGGGTAAACAAATTACTGTTGGGCAATTGATAGAAAAGCGCATAGTTATGCAATATTTATTCACGGCAATGATCATGTGTATATAGGCATCACGTCCATAAGCAAATAGGCCAACTCGTGCCTGCACCTATTACTATTACTCCACGTCGAGAGCGCTTCTATGCTTGCCTCTCTAAGTATTAAGTTCATGAAAAATAGAGTACAGCTTGGAGAACGATGACATGATGTAGACAAAGAAAACTCAATCAATATGAATTAACCCCATCATTTTATCCTTAGTGGAAACAATACAAAGACGTGTATTGTCCCCTTCTGTCACTGGGATATAGAGCACCGCCAGATTGAACCCACTACAACGCACCCCTCTCACTGAAGAAATATCAATCAAGTTGGCCAAACTATTTCAATAGATCGGAGAGATTTATGAAGCTATAATAATCATGCAAATAAGAATCATAATATAAATCATAGGAGACTCAAATATTTTTCATGAATAATCTGAACATAAACCCACAATTCATCGGATCCCAACAAACGCACCGCACAAAATGATTACATAGAATAGATCACCGCGAAGATGCGGTGAACTTTGTATTGAAGTTCAAGAGAGAGAGAGGTAGCCATCTAGGTACTAACCACAGACCCGTAGGTCTACAGGGAACTACTCACACATCACCAGGGGAGCAACAAGGTTGATGTAGAGGCCCTCAGTGACGGACCCCCCCTCCGGCAGGCACCGGAACAGGGCTCCAGATGGGAACACGGCAGAACAGAGACTTGTGGTGGTGGAAAAAGTGTTTCGCGAGGCTCTCCATGATTTTTGGGATTTATTGGAATTTATAGGCCAGAGAGGGGCGTCGGAGGACGCCCGAGGGGGCCACCACATAACTGGGCGCGTCCACCCCCCTGGGCGCGCCCTGTTTTGTGCTTGCTCCCTCGTACGGCCTCCGGTCTCCTCCTGAAGCTTCCAGGTCTTCTTTTGGTACAGGAAAAATCATAAAAAAGTTTCGGGGCAATTGGACTTCGTTTGGTACTATAAACCTGAAAAGTCAAAAACATGAAGAAAAGAACAACTTGAACTGGGCACTGGGTTAATAGGTTTGTGCTAAAAAATAATATGAATGGGTAAATAATCACCCAAAAATCATTCTAGAATATAATATTATAGCATGAACAATCAAAAATTATAGATACGTTGGAGACATATCAGTGTCTTACCGGAGAAATGATCTCGTGTTGCAGAGGTAGTTGGCGGTCGAACCGGTTCCCTCCTATAGTCATGTACTTTGACAATACACTGCAAATGAAGATGAATTTTCACATAATCAATTCTTGAACTAGATATGAATACAAATTTCAACATCAAAGAATTCAATACACATCCATGAATTCCTGAAGATGCGTAAGATCCTGAGGGTTTTTTGACTCTTTGAGAGAATCCAGGTAGTAAACTGTGTTGCGCTTTGGAACAGTGATTACCAAGATCTAGTGATTGCAACAGATTAAGAAAATCATGAACTTACGAACAATATGTAGAAACTTGAAAGATGATCAATGTATGTGTGGTTGTATATTTAACTTACCATTCATGATATGGCCAAACAAAGAATTCTGATATGTGTAACATACACATGACCATGGCGACCTGTTGCATGGAGTCCCATCATAGACCATTGTCATGTAATAAAGTGTCATTTTCTATATCAGGATCTATGAAATATGCACGCTCCCTGATACGTCTCCAACATATCTATAATTTATGAAGTATTAATGCCATGTTTACAATAATTTTACATCGTTTTGGTGCACTTTTATATTATTGAACCAACCTATTAGCCTCGTGCCCAGTGTTAGTTGCTGTTTTCTGCTTGTTTTTGGCTATTCAGAAAATCCATACAAACGAAGTCCAAACGCAACGGAACTTTTTGACGATTTTTTTGGAATGTAAGAGACCCCCAAAGCTTCATGGGAGGATCAGAAGACCCACGAGGAGGTGACAAGGCAACCCGGCACGCCCAGGGGGGTGGCCGCGTCGGGATACCTCAAGGCAACCCGGCGCACCCAGGGAGTGGCCGTGCCGGGATACCTTGTGGGATTCCTAGGCCGAAGGTTCTTATAAATAGAGAAACCCCCAGAAATAAACCTAGAACTTCCGCTCTGCCACCGCAAGCATATGTTACGAAGCAATCTCATCCGAAGCCCTTTTTTGGCACCCTCCGAAGGGGGAAATCATCACTGGAGGCTATCTTCATCATCCCGACAATCTTCATGTCAAGGAGGGAGTAGTTCACCCTCGGGGCTGATGGTATGTACAAGTAGCTATGCATTTAATCTCTCTCTCTCTCTCTCGTGTTCTTGATATGGCATGATCTTGATGTACCGCAAGCTTTGTTAATATAGTTGGATCATATGGTGTTCTTCCCTCTCTATCTTGATGTGATGAATTGAGTCTGTTCCATTTGAGATTTCGTTATGTTGGATTGAATACTTTGGACTTGAGAGCACTTGATGTATGTCTTACATGTGGATACCCATGGTGACAATGGGGTGTTCTATTGAGTCACTTGATGTATTTTATGGCAATCAACTTGCGGATCCCCGTGGTGACATTGGGTGATCTATGCACATACGTTGATGCACATTTACGTCCTACTTTCTCCGATAGAGTTCTTGGGGTACTCTTTGATGTTCTTTGTGTGGATTGAACGTTATGAATCTGAAATTGTTTAGTGTTATTTAGTATGAACTCTAGGGTTGTTTGTGACACCTATAGGGGTGTCTCAATAGATTGATCATAAAGATAACTATTTTGTACGAACTCTAGGGTTGATTGTGACACCTATGGGGATGGCTCAATAGATTGACCGGAACGATAACTTTGAGGTGGTCTTACTACCTACAACAATTTCATCTTATGTTCTTTGCTAATAGGAACTTTGGAGTGATTCTTTGTTGCACGTTGAGGGATTGTTATATGATTCAATTATCTTAGCATTGTTGAGAGCTTGCACTAGTGAAAGTAGGAACCCTATGCCTTGTTTTCTAGCATTGCAACACCATTTTTACACACTTTTGTTACTTTTTATCTTGCTGTTTTTATTATTTCAGATTAAAAGAAACTACATCTACTATCCATACTACACTTGTATCACCATCTCTTCGCCGAACTAGTGGAACCTATACAATTTGCCAATGTATTGGGTGTGTTGGGGACACAAGAGATTTATTGTATTTGATTGTGATACGTCCATTTTGCATCATGATTTCCTATTGTTATTTATAATGTTATTATGCACAATAATGCTTTATGGAGTAATTCTAATGCCTTTTCTCTCATAATATGCAATGTTTACACAAAGAGGGAGAATGCCGGCAGCTAGAATTCTGGACCTGAAAAAGCATATCAGAGACACCTATTCTGCACATCTCCAAATAAGCTGAAACTTCACGGAGAATTATTTTGGAATATATGAAAAATACTGGAGCAAATAACTACCTGAGGGGGCCACCTGGTGACCACAAGACACCAGGGCGCGCCAGGCCCCCCAGGCACGCCCTGGCTGGTTGTGGCCAGCCCAGCCCACCTCCGGTGCCCATCTTCTGGTACTTAAGATCTTTTGACCTAGAAAAAATAAGGAGAGGACTTTCGGGACGGAACGCCGCTGTGTTGGGGCGGAACTTGGGCAGGAGCACTTTTGCCCTCCGGCGGAGCGATTCCGTCGGGGGAACTTCCCTCCCGGAGGGGGAAATCGAAGCCATCGTCATCACCAACAACCCTCTCATCTTTGGGAGGCCAATCTTCATCAACATCTTCAACAACACCATCTCCTCTCAAACCCTAGTTCATCTCTTGTGTTCAATCTTTGTACCGGAACCTCAGATTGGTACATGTGGGTGACTAGTAGTGTTGATTACATCTCGTAGTTGATTACTATATGGTTTATTTGGTGAAAGATTACATTTTTAGATCCATTATGCTATTTAGTACCCCTCTGATCTTGAGCATGAATATCGTTTGTGAGTAGTTACCTTTGTTCTTGAGGTCACGGGAGAAGTCATGTTGCAAGTAATCATGTGAAGTTGATGTGTGTTCGATATTTTGATGATATGAATGTTGTGATTCCCTTAGTGGTGTCATGTGAACATCGACTACATGGCACTTCACCATCTTTGGTCCTAAGGGAATGCATTGTGGAGTAGTTATTAGGTGATGGGTTGCTAGAGTGACAGAAGCTTAAACCCTAGTTCATGCGCTATTCCGTAAGGGGCTGATTTGGATCCAAATGTTTAATGCTATGGTTAGATTTTATCTTAATACTTTTCTCGTAGTTGCGGATGCTTGCGAGGGGGTTAATCATAAGTGGGAGGTTTGTTCAAGTAAGAACAGCACCCAAGCACCGGTCCACCCACATATCAAATTATCAAAGTAGCGAACGCAAATCAAACCAACATGGTGAAAGTGACTAGATGAAATTCCCATGTACCCTCAAGAACGCTTTGCTTATTATAAGAGTCCGTTTTGGCCTGTCCTTTGCCACAAAAGGATTGGGCTATCTTGATGCACTTTATTTACCATTACCGTTAGTTGCTCGTTACCAATTATCTTGCTATCAAACTACCTGTTACCTATAATTTCAGTGCTTGCAGAAATTACCTTGCTGAAAACCGCTTGTCTTTTCCTTCTGCTCCTCGTTAGGTTCGACACTCTTACTTATCGAAAGGACTATGATTGACCCCCTATACTTGTGGGTCATCAAGACTATTTTCTGGCGCCGTTGCCAGGGAGTGAAGCGCTCTTGGTAAGTGGAAATCAGTAAGGAAAAACTTATACTACGTGCTGAAATTTATTGTCACTTGCTACTATGGAAAACAATCCTTTGAGGGGTTTGTTCGGGGTATATTCACCTCGATCGGAACCACAATTAGTTGCCCCTCAACCTACTGCACCTACTGAAAATATTGGTTATGAAATTCCTTCGGGTATGATAGAACAACTGCTAGCTAATCCTTATGCAGGAGACGGAACTGAACATCCTGATATGCATCTAATACATCTGGATGAAACTTGTTCATTATTTAAGCTTGCAGGTTTATCCGGAGATGAAGTTAAGAAGAAGGTTTTCCCTTTAACTTTGAATGGAAAAGCATTGACATGGTATAGGCTATGTGATGATATTGGATCATGGAACTGGAATCGATTGAAATTAGAATTCCACCAAAAGTTTTATCCTATGCATCTAGTTCATTGTGATCGGAATTATATATATAATTTTTGGCCTCGTGAAGGAGAAAGCATCGCTCTAGCTTGGGGGAGGCTTAAGTCAATGTTATATTCATGCCCCAATCATGATCTCTCGAGAGAAATTATTATTCAAAATTTTTATGCTCGGCTTCCTCATAATGATCGATCCATGCTCGATACTTCTTGTACTGGTTTTATGAAGAAGACTATTGAATTCAAGTGGGATCTCTTAGAAAGAATTAAACGCAACTCTGAAGATTGGGAACTCGACGAAGGTAATGAGTCAAGTATTAAGCTTAAGTTTGATTGTGTTAAATCTTTTATGAATACTGTCGTGGTTTTATCATGGCAGATGTCCTAGTGAAAGGACTTAGGGATGAGGCCATTGCTACGGTGACTAACTCGAAGGGGTTGATCGGGATGAAAGACACGAGTTTACCCAGGTTCGGCCCCTCGCGAAGGAGGTAAAAGCCTACATCTGCTTTGTATTGTATTGATTGGGTGTCGGTTACAAGGGAGCGGATTCGCTTGACCTAGCTCTCGATCAATAGTTTCTTACCCTAAGCCACCGTAGGGACTCGCCTTTATATACACAGGTCGAGGCCCTAGGCTTACAAGAGTCCGGGCTGGGTTACACCTCGTAACCGACCTTGTCTCTAAGTCGCCTTGCCTTCTCTGACAAACCATCTCCGGGCGGCTTACGCCTTCGGCTCACACTCCGTCATCCGGCTCTGGGCCCCTGTTCGGCCCGCCTGGTAAATCACCTCCAGGCTTGTCTTGGTCTTCAGGCCTGTTTAAGGCCTCATTGCTAAGTCGCCAACTTCCTAACCCGGACCCTCCTGGGCAGGTTATACCACGGGGTTATATCCCCAACATTAGGCCCCAGATTGATTTGAACTTGTTCATGTCAATCTTCAAGTCTTCTGGTTAGCGAGTCTCGTGTCTCCTTTACTCATTTAACCTAAAATAAGTCCTCACAACCCGCCATGTAAAATGGATGACATCGTCTCTGGTAAATCAAGAAAATCTTCATGACATCACAACGGATCTTTGCATTAACTAGTCATTCCGAAAATCGAGGCGCTTCCTTAATCAATCATTATCATTTCTCCTTGATTCTCGCGTCGGACTGTTGCTGTTCCACCTCTTTCCTTCCTTATAAATAAGCACGGGGGGCCCATTCCTTTCACTTTCCCCCCACGGCCTTTCCCTCTTCTTCTTCCTCCAAACGCTCCGTGCTACCAAAGCTCCGCCGCCCAACCGGACCGCGCCGTCCACCTCACCGAGGCCGCTGCATCAACCTGTTGTGACCAGAGTTTATCGGCACGCGCCCGTGCTCCTTGCTTCTTCTCAGGTTCCATTCTTCCGCTTCTTCAGATCCGCATTGGGTCACCGGAGTTTTTAGAGTTCGTCGCCGTTCATCGGATTTCTTATCTTCACTTGAAGAGAAATCACCATTTGACTTTAGAAACACTAGTAAAATCGCGTGGCGCTTAATCTAGCATCTGTTTTGCATCTTGAGTAGATCGCTTCTTCCCCACAATCAGTGCATTGCCTGCTAGTTCTTCCATCACTGTCTTCTAGGGTTAGTAATTATTCCCCTTTTATCCTTGTCTATAGATCCATAATTATAGTTGTGAAACTTGTTTGCCCACACTTTGCAATATTTCCAGTGATCGCTGTGTTACTGACCCGCCATCATGCTGCCGGCTCACCTTGGCAAGATATACCCCGCCATATTCGTACTCTAAGGCGCCTTATTCGTGTAATCCAAAGGAGACTTATAATTTACCAATGATCCACCAAATAACGTTTTCGTCTTATAGTCACAACTAGCTTGTCATGTAACACTCCTAACACGCCATAATCTTATACTTTTCCACAGCTTTTAACCCAGTCAGTCATGACTAAGGCTCCCTCCTCTTGCGATTGGGTAGCCTCTGGAGTTACCGAGCTCATGCTTAATGAGTATGTAACCATGGGGGTTTTACCGGACCAAGAAGTCATCCATTGGCGGGTTCCTGGCCCCGAAACTACTCCCGAACCCAAGGAGGGGGAAGTGGTTATCTTTACAGATCATCTTCTCCGTGGCTTCTCACCGCCCGGGTAAAAAAAATTCGGGACACCTTGCATTTTTATAAACTTCACCCTCAAGACATTGGCCCCAATTCCGTCAGCAACTTGTGCCAATTTCAAGTTTTCTGTGAAGCGTATCTGCAAGAAGAGCCCACTGTTGATCTTTTCAGAGACTTCTTTTATATCAACCACGAAACTGAAATAGCAGATGGACCAAGTCTTGAAGTAGGAGGCATTTCCATCCAGAGACGGAGAGATGTGTCTTTTCCCTCAGCTATTCTGCCCAGCCATCCCAAAGATTGGAACCGCACTTGGTTCTACTGCAGAGACACTGCTCCGACTGAAGTGAAACCCTTGTCGGGTTATCGCCCCTACCGGCTCTGCACCACCACCGAACTTCCAGATCGGTTAACCGCCACAGAGCGCGTTCAATACGCTCACACATTTTCAAGGATTAGGGCTCTGCTAGCCAATGGGTTAACCGGAGTTGACTTGACCCGCTGCTGGGTTTCCTGGAGAATTTTATAGCTGAGCCGGCGCGGCGGCTTAATGTGTCAATATACCGGAAATGTGGATGATCCTCAATGCTATAATCAGACGCCTTTGACGAATAAAGACGTCAACTTGATTGTCAAGTCAGTACTTGGAGAACCTCAGGCGGTTTGCAACAAAACGGGGTTAAGCCCCTTCTGTGTTCTTAACCCGGCTCCTGCAGTAAGACCTCTTAAATTACTCTTCGCCTTTTCCTTTTAGATCTTGCACTTCACATCTTTTTAACTTTCTGCAAAACACATTTATGTATGCAGGACGACTCTCCCTTCTGGAAGAAAAGAATAACTGCCCCCTCTACTTCGAAGAAGAAAGTCAAGGCGGCTAAACCACGTGGTCGTCCAAAGAAGCAAACAGCCCAAGAACTGCTCGAACTGGATGATTCGGAGGTAGAACTTGACTCCCTTGGCCTTCTTTTCATGCAACTTATTGATGCCGACTCCTCTCAGGGTGAAGCGGAAACAAGACAAGCCGGTGCAGCAGAAGTAACTATCATCTTCTCCGACTCAGAACCTTTGCCAAGAGAGAAAATATGGCGGGTCATCCGAAAAGTAAAGTTTTCACACCCTCTTGGGCACTTGGATCCCAACTTTCTTTTGAAGAAGCAGCAACATGACTCTAGGCGTCAGACCCGGAGCGGCAGCTCTAAAGATGTAGTAGCTGGCTTATCCAACACACCAGCTCCTCGGAAACATTGCAATGAGGTATTTCATAGCTCTGTTTTTATTTCTTCTGCACGTTATCCTCATGCAGCAACCTGCTTATACTTTCCAACTCTGATTTTTCAGGAAACACCTCGATCCTCTGTCGACTCAACCAGCACACAGCTGCCTGCCTTCGTTGTCAACCCTAGGTAAGGATTTTTCCGTTGTTGGTATCCAAAAATTCGTTTTCATATGCTCATAAACTTGTCCATTCCTGTCACAGGGCCAAGGCAAAGGTGGGAAAGAAACAGAAGGTGGGCGACTCTTCCAAAACCTCCAAGGTCTCTGAGCTGGAAAAAGAAATGCCGAAACCCACTAAAGCTCCAATCCAAAGCTCTGAAGGCCCTATTCCTTAGCAAGACAACCCTCCTCCGCAGACTAAGGAAGTATTTTCTGAGACCATGGACATTGATGCTGACCCGACCAACATTGCGGACCCGCCGAGTTCAATTCCTCCCCATCCAATTGAAGAAAACCCTTCTGAAAAGAATGATGCTGACGTGGTTATCACCGGGGCGGGTTATAAACCACCAGGAGCCTCAACCGTATTGGCCAAGCATAAAGAAGTGCCACCTTTGCTAGAAAAAGGCAAGGTCAAATTGGATCTGCCGGACTATGCGGACTTTAGTGCCAGCGAGCTGCACGCGGGCTACCTAAGCCGTCTTCATACAAGTCGTGACATGGAAGCCGGTTTAGTCAACTTGATGAAGCAGAAGTATGAGGTAAGAATATTAACCCCTTTCCATTTTACAGATATATACTCACGTAGCCCCCAAGGGCTGCTTATCCTGATAGGATGAGCCGGGTCTTCGAGATAATGACTTTAGAAAGAATCCGTATGTAGCCTCCAAGGGCCGGCTTATCCTGAAAGGATGAGCCGGGTCTTTCCATATAATTACTTTAGAAAGAATCCATATGTAGCCCCCAAGGGCCGGCTTATCCTGAAAAGGATGAGTCGGGTCTTCCAATAAGTACTTAAGCAAAATATCCACATGTAGACCCCAAGGGCCGGCTTATCCTGAAAGGGATGAGCCGGATCTTTTCTATACTTTGAAATGACCTACATTAGCCCCCAAGTGCCAAGTGTGTTGCTTGCAATGTGCTCGGGACTTGAATAATGAAATCGAAACCAACTTCCAAATTTTATGTAGGAGGCATTACGCTTGAAGGAGACACATCTTGGCGACTTAAGCAAGAATGTGGCGGCTCTGGAGTCCAAAAGCAATGAGGCCGAGGTAAAGCTAAAACTTGCCTTAGAAGATTTGGAAAAGTTGAAATCTGACTTTACCACTGAATGTGCCACTCTGGAGTCGGAGAAGACTGCCCTGCAAAAGCGCGCCGAAGATGCTGAAAAGCAGCTAAAGCCGGTTACTGAGGAGCTTGCCGGCTTAAAACAACAAATATCTCGGATGACAGCCACCATCTTCGGTAAGTGCACAAAGTTATTCTTCATTGAAGCATTTCATCAAATAGGGTAGTCAAAGAATGCTAAACTGAGCTTATACTCTCAATTGTTTGACAGGCGCCAGGAGTGCCATCTTTGGCCAAAATGTTTTGCTGAAGCTGAAAGCTGTCTACTCATTGACTGAGCAATTATATGCTGGGAGCCTGCGCACACTTGTAGCTGTATCGTCAGGAAAGAAACCGCCAACACCCATCAAGACAGTGCTGGATCATCTATCATCTATACCGTCTCAAATTGGAGAGCTGAAGCTGTCAGCCGCCCGCACAGGAGCCATTTCTGCTTTAAGCCGGGCGAAGGCATGGCAATCAGATCTAGACCCGGCTGAGATGGCTGGTGGGTATCCAGAATATAACAATGATGGGACTATCTTCAGCGAGTCAGACTTCGCCAGATGCGTCAAAGAGATAAGGCCGCTGGCATGCCAACTTGCGCAGGGGCAAGATTTAGACAAGTATCAGCCGGCTTATGACAGCAGCAACACTCAGATCAAGGCGCCCTCACATGCAGTTGTCGACTTGATTCCTCAAAGGCGTAAGCATATGTTTGCCCCTGACCTTGATCCATCCATAATTCTTAACGATCAAGCTACCTTTGAGGCGTTAACCGGCATCGACTGGACTTCGGATAATCTCCAGATGGCAGATGACGACGAGCCGACACAGGATGACCCGGAGCCCTCCACCTCCAAGCGCCAGGGTGACATTGATTCTGCCGATCGTAACCCGGATGGTACTGAAACCGGCTTAGAGTGATGTAACTCTAAAAAACACTTAGCCAGTAATTTGAAGGGCCCAGCTATGGCCTTGTAATAGCATAGTTTGAAAACAGCTGTGATTTTTCCATGCCTTCGTGCATCTTTTTGTCAACTTATATCCTAGCAGCTTAACCGCTGCAATCCTTATCAAAACATTTGTATGTTTAATGTGATGAAATCTCTTGATTCTCCAGGAAATTTTGATCAACTCCTTGGCTGCCGACTTATATCCATAATCCGGGGCGAGCTAATAAGTCAATACCCCATAGCCTTGAAATTATGGAAACAGACCCGCTGGCGGGTCATGACAGCTGCAAGTTTGGTCAATGAGTAACACTAAGTCGGATCAATATCATCCAAAACTTAGAACCTCCTCATGAAAAAAAAAATCCCTGCAAGGCAACAAACAGAAAGTATATACATGTATATCTTCATTTGTTGTAAGGCGGCTTTGAAGGCACAACCAAAAGAGATCAACTTTTAGTTATATTTTTGAGAAAACTCAAAGTTTTTGCTTCAAAGAAGCTAGGCATGAACACCTACAATCCCGTAAGCCGGCTCTCATGTGACATAAATTCGTCGTTTTAACCTTAACAAGTTCAGGATCTTCTTTAAAAAATATTGACTGTTAAGAGTACGAACGGGCCACATAGCGGAGAGACTACAGCGGACAGGTGAGTTTATCCTAGCTCTCTGTAAGCCGGCTCTTGCATGACATAAGCCGTCGTTTTAACTTTGACAAGTTCAGGGTCTTGTTGAAAGATTGACTGTCAAGCGTACGGCGGGTCACATGGTGGAGTAGCAAGTTGCAAACAGGCAGGTTTAACTCAAATATGGCTTTTAAGCCGGTCAAGAGGGTATGAAAGCTAAACTCATTGAGTTGGAAGCCCCCAAGTGACTATGAATAAATAACTCTTGCATGGAGATCATTGGACGAAAACGACAGAGGCCCCGAATTATGGGGATGCCGGCTTTATTATATTAAAAAAGGTATATACAATGACAGAGATATGTACATTGATGAGAGCCAACGACTCAAGTGTAGTAAGGCCGAAGATGAGCAATGTTCCACGGCCTGATAGTCTCCTCCCCAGAAGTACGTGATTTTTCGCTCTCCCGTACATCAATGAGATAATATGACCCATTGTTGAGATTCTTGCTGACCACAAAAGGTACTTCCCAAGGGGGTGACAACTTATGCATATCTGTCTGATCTTGAATCAAACAAAGCACCAAGTCTCCCTCTTGAAACATCTTGGTTTTAACCCTGCGACTATGATAGCGACGGAGATCTTGCTAGTAAATCGCCGATCGTGCTGCTGCAAGATCCCGTTCTTCATCCAAAGCATCCAGTGCGTCCTGACGTGCCGCCTCATTATCAGTTTCCACATAAGCCGCCACCCTGGGCGAGTCATGACGAATATCACTTGGGAGAACTGCTTCTGCTTCATAAACCATGAAGAAAGGCGTGTAGCCTGTGGACCTGTTGGGGTGGTTCTAATGCTCCAAAGAACTGAAGGTAGCTCCTCAACCCAACAACCCGGCGTTCGTTCCAAAGGAACCAAAAGCCGGGGTTTGATCCCTCTCAGAATTTCTTGGTTAGCACGCTCTACTTGACCATTAGACTGTGGATGGGCCACCGAAGAGACATCGAGGCGGATGTGTTCACTTTCACAAAACTCTTTCATAGCTCCCTTGGACAGATTTGTGCCGTTATCCGTGATGATACTGTGGGGGTAACCAAAACGGAAAATCAATGTTTTGACGAACCGAACTGAAGTTGCTGCGTCGCATTTGCTGACCGGCTCTACCTCAATCCACTTGGTAAACTTATCAACTACCACCAAAAGGTGGGTCTTCTTATCCTTAGACCTCTTAAACGGTCCAACCATATCAAGCCCCCAGACCGCAAACAACCAAGTGATAGGAAACATCCGCAATTCTTGAGCCGGCACATGGGCTCGTCGTCCGAATTTCTGGCACCTATCGCACTTACTCACAATGTCCTCCGCATCTGCATGAGCTGTCAGCCAGTAAAATCCATGCCGAAAAGCTTTGGCCACCAAGGATTTTGACTCGGCGTGATGACCGCAGTTACTGGCATGTACCTCTTGTAAGATTTCACGGCCTTCCTCAGGAGAAACACAACGTTGAAAAACACCACTCACACTGCATCTATGTAACTCGCCATTGACAATAGTCATGGACTTAGATCGCCTCGTGATCTGTCGTGCCAAAGTCTCATCCTCAGGTAACTCGCCACGAATCATATACGCCAGGTAAGGCAGCGTCCAATCAGGAATAGCTCGAAGAACCGCCACCAACTGTCCTTCCGGGTCAGGTTAGCAAGATCATCCTCAGAAGGTAACTTGACCAACGGGTGGTGCAACACGTCAAGAAACACATTAGGCGGCACCGGCTTACGCTGTGACCCCAGCCGGGACAGTGCATCATCCGCCTCGTTCTTCCGACGATCAATGTGAACCAAATGATAACCCTTAAAGTGGCCAGCGATGATATCAACCGCCTGGCGGTAAGCCGCCATACGAGGGTCTTTAGAATCCCACGTGCCTGACACTTGTTGAGCCACCAGGTCTGAGTCACCCAGACATCTGAACCAGCTCAAATTCATCTCCTTGGTCACGCGGAGCCCATGGAGCAAAGCCTCATATTCAGCTGCATTGTTGGTATAGGGAAACATTAACCTTAAAACATAGCAAAATTTATCACCTCGTGGGGAAGTTAAAACAACTCCAGCCCCTGAACCTTCCAATTGCCTGGATCCATCAAAATGAATTGTCCAATATGTATTGTCCGGCTTCTCCTCAGGCGCTTGACACTCTGTCCAATCATTGATAAAGTCCACCAGGGCTTGAGATTTGACAGCTGTTCGAGGCACATACCTCAAATTAAGAGGCCCACGCTCAATCGCCCACTTAGCAATTCTGCCGATGGCCTCTCTATTTTCAATGATATCTCCCAAAGGAGCAGAGCTAACCACCGTAATTAGATGTCCAAGGAAATAATGCTTCAGCTTGCGATTTGCCATGAACACTCCGAACACCAGCTTCTGCCAATGCGGATACCTTTGCTTGGACTCGGTCAAAACTTCACTGACGTAATAAACCGGCCGCTGGACGGGGTACTCTTTGCCTGTCTCCTTGCACTCCACAACAACTGCCGCGCTGACGGCCTTGTTATTAGCCGCCACGTATAGGAGCAATGGCTCTTTTTCCACGGGAGCTGCCAAGACAGGCGGCTCAGCTAACTGTTTTTTGAGCGCCTCAAACGCATCATTGGCAGCATCACTCCAGACAAAATTATCTGTCTTCTTCATCATCTGATATAAAGGGATGGCCTTCTCTCCCAGGCGGCTTATAAATCGGCTTAAGGCGGCAATACGACCCACCAAGAACTGAACATCATTGACACACGCCGGTTTAGATAGTGAGGTGATGGCCTTTTGTCACAGCCCTAGATATTCCTTGTATCAGTGGCATCAGTGAGCATTCATGGCATCATCTTTAAATTCAAATGAAACCTGAAATGGGGATGATCAAACCCTAGCACGAATAAAATTCAAAGAGGTTAAACTTAGAAAAATAATTTCAGTTAATCCAAGATGCTCTTAAGAAAAGTTAATCATTTTTGATAAGGGTGAGAACCTCTGCAAAAAATTGATCTAGCTATTTTTGGACCATTTGTGGATTTTGAATTAACTCATACAATATTTGAATTGGAGCATTTTACTGCTATAAATAATTTTTCATGCTCCAACAAATCTGAAAATAGTTGAGGGTCTCTGGAATACTTCAGATTTTGGCCACAATTTATTTCAGGAGTTTTAAAAATGATTTAGTATTTTTTCTAAATCAAAACAGAGGAAATAAATTAGAAAATAGAATAAAATAGGAAAAGATAGAACCTCACATGGCTTACCTGTACAGCCCACCAGAGCCGGCCCAGCCCATCGCCTCCCCTGTCGTCTTCCTCCTCGGACAGTAGGCAGACGCCGTGTCGCCCATGCGCGCCGCGAGCTCCACCTCCTGCTTCCACCTCCCGCTAGGCTCCCCGTCCTCGTCCCCTCGCCAGAGAGACGGCCTCGAGCTCCTCTCTCATTTCCCTCCTCCTATGGCCATTCTCCCCCTCGCCCTCGCTTGATTTGTGCCATGGCCGAAGTCGCCATGGCCACGCAGTCGCAATCCCGCGGCCACCGTAGCTGCATCGTGCCCCTAAGATGCTCATCGTTTCCGCCTCCTCGAGTTGCTCCTCCCCTCCGAAGGAATCGGACCCCAAAGCCCCGGAGACGACGCGCGCGAGCTCCTTCTCTGTCCATGGCCGCCGGACGACGTCGCCAAATTTGCCAGCCCCCGAGCTCCACCGGCTGTGCCCTGCTGCCCCTCCGAACTGCTATGAGCACCTGGTCTCCTTCCCCCTAACCCCGTCGTTGTTCGCGCCCCTAGCTCCCGAAGCTGCCGCAGCCGAAGCTCCAGGACGCCATTTATGGCGCCGCCGTTGATAGGAAGGCCATAGCTGGTGGCTGAGATTGTGGGCGTGCTTCTGGAGGCCCTAGGATGCCGCCTAAACCCTCTGCTTGCTCGCATGAGCCCCGTAGCGCCGCCCCCGTGCAACCCGAGCCGCTGCCGCCTCCAAAGCTCGACGCCGACCTCTGTTCCGGCCGCCCGGCGACCAGCCTCTGCCTCCCCTGGATGCGGGCAAGCGAGAGCAATCGCCCGGTGCCCTCGGCGCACCAAATGGCCGCCGGAAGTGCAAGTCCGGCGAGCCATCGCCACATTCTGTTGTCGCCGCCGGCTGATCTCCGGCGTGACGATGTGGCAGGCCCATTAGTGGCTAATAAAGCTACTAACTAACCCTCCAGCCAGTGACAGTGGGCCCTGGTCCGAGTCAAACCCCGGGTCAACTCGGGATTAACCCCTGAGTCAATGATTGCAGGGTCCCACCTGCCAGTGACACTAGCCAGCCCTGAGAGACTGACCAGTGGACCCCACTGGTCAGGTTTGACCTGGTCGGTGTGTTGACCGCTGACGCAAGCATGACGTCAGGCAGACGCAATAAATGATTTCTGTAATACAAATAAATCCAGGAATTGTTTAAAACTTCTAAAATTCATAGAAAATAATCTGTAAGTCAGATTAAAATAATTTATATATGAAAAATGATCTGAAAAATCCAATGAATATGTTTATGCCATGATCATGCATGTTTGAACAAGTTAACATCACTAAGTAGGACATTTTATGATTATGGCAAATTTGATAATTTTTTTTGGATTGGAATTTGATATATATTTGAATTCCACTTCAATTAACTTGGATTAATGTTGCATTAGGTCAATTCAGCACCTTAACATGCCATATCATACATCATGTTTGTTGCATCACATTGATTGTGCTCCTTTCTTGTTTATCGGTGTTGTTCCCTCTCGGTAGACGTTACTCTGACGTTGAGATCGATGCCACCGATGAAGACTCGCTGTTATCTTCAGAAGTGTCAGGCAAGCAACCCCCCTTGAGCATTTTCGATACAATCCCACTCTCTTGCTCTTGCTCTCATTTCAATGCATTAGGACAATGCGTTTCAACTGGTACTTGTGTTTCGGTAGATGAACCCATTCCGGTGCATAACCTGTCATTGTCATAGTAAATAGCTAAACCAAGCAACCTAGCATACCTGGTAGAGGCTTGAGCCATGTTGTGCCATAACCCTGTTATGCTTGCTATGCTTAGAGTTGTGTCAGTTTTGATTCATCTGGGTGATGAACCGGAGTGAAATGGATGTGTTCTGATGATGAGAGTAAAGTGTTGAACCTGTTTTGGTAAAGGTAGCGATGAGAGGCCATGTAGGAGTACATGGTGGGTTGTCTCATTGAAACCGCTCATAGGAACTGAGTTCCGTGTTTGTGTTCCAAGACTAGCTACTACCGCACATTGGGTTCTGGTAACTCGACCCCTCTCGGCCTATTAACTTCCCTGTTCTCAGTCCAGGAGTCGCAGTAGTTCGAAACGTTGATAGGTGTGGCATGGCCTGCGAAGTGGATGAACGGCCCAGTCGGAACCGGCTTGGGGCCCTGCTCACAACGTTTGAGGCCATGTTGGAAACCTCGGCCGGACTTCCATTATGGGTTCCAACTCAGATAGGCGACTACCTTGGACGTGAGTCGTTGTAAGTTAACGTCCGTGGCCGACTCCCTCGCTGGGCTTCCGCTTGAAGGTTGCCGAGGTGCCTTTTTACGTGCACATGGCGGTAAGTGGCGGAAGCATGTGTGATGAAGTACACCCCTGCAGGGTAAACTATCTATTCGAATAGCCGCGTCCTCGGATATTTACTTGGAGACTTGCATTGTTCATAGATAACTTTAAATGGATACTCTAAAATGCTCTAGATAAGTGTGAGTGCTATGGATGGCTTCTCGTAGGAAGACGAGAGAGGATCCATAGTGGTGTATTTATGTGGTGAATATGTGGACCCGTGTGTGATACGCCACCTCAAAGAAAGTACTCATAGTCGTAGTACAGGATAGCCAAGAGTCAAAGCTGGCTTGCTGCAATAAACTCCACAACCCCCTTTGTTGACAACGATGCATTTGTAGATAGTTCTGATGTAAGTCTTGTTGAGTACCTTTGTAGTCACGTTTGCTTATTTATGTTTTTGCAGATGAGACTTCGGTCTCATTAGTGATTCTTACGACGTGAAGTTCAATGTTGAACGGATTAGCTTGGGAATCCCAGACAGAGGTCTGGCTCCTTTGGTAGGGTCGTTGTAGCTTTTCAGGCTCTTCCAGCCACTTTTATTAGATGTCTGTACCCAGACATGTAACTTCCGCTTGTTGTTTGTATGATCTGAATGTTGGGTCTTGTGACCCACCCTGCTTGTAACATTATACTATGTTGGCTCTTCGGAGCCTCCTAAATAATTGTTATGCTGTAGAGTTTTGTTGTGATGCCATGTTGTATCTACGCATATCATGCATAGTGCGTGTATGATTGAAATGCATTGGTATGTGTGGGATTCGACACCTAGCTGTATACCTTTAGTAGCCTGCTATACGGGGAAATGCCTCTTTGTGCTTCCATCGAGCCTTGGTAGCTTGCTACTACTCCGAACACATTGATTGACCGACGTGTATCCTTCTTGCTAATGTGTCTGTCCCTTCGGGGAAATGTCTCGCAGTGTAATGGAATCCATGTAGCCTGCTATGACTCGTCTATGCGCAGTTGACGACATTTATGTCACACGGCGTAATGGAGTCCCTGTAGCTTGCTATGACTCGTCTACACACGCTGATGACTGCACCTGCATTATTGGGTTACGTATGCCTGTCCCTGTACGGTTGTGCCACTTGGGTCTATAACTAGTCATGTCGACCCGGGTTCTTTGACATGTGAATGCTAGCGACATGTTCATATCCGTGAGCCAAAAGGCGCAAATGGTTCCGGCCAAGGTAAGGTGGCAGCCGTGGGTTACCGTGCGTGAGGCCGCAAAGTAGGGTGACATGTTACAGGCTGGATTCATATGGCTTAGGATCGGGGTCCCGACACCTTTATTTTATCCGGGTTAGCTTCAATGCCCCGCTCTGAGACCGAAAATCCTAGGAGCTTGCCTGCAGGCACACCAAAAACCCACTTAGCCAGATTAAGCATCATCTTGTAGACTCGGAGGTTATCAAAAGTTTCCTTCAAATCATCAAGCAGAGTCTCCTTCTTCCTTGATTTGACCACAATATCGTCCACATAAGCATGAACGTTGCGCCCGATCTGATCATGAAGACAATTTTGTACACAGCGCTGGTAAGTCGCTTGAGCACTTTTGAGTCTGAAAGGCATGGACACGTAACAGAAAGCTCCAAAAGGTGTTATGAAAGATGTCTTCTCCTGGTCCTCAACTGCCATCTTGATCTGATGACAGCCCGAATAAGCATCCAGGAAACATAAACTCTCAAAACCCACCGTTGTGCCAATGATCTGGTCGATACGGGGGCGAGCAAATGGATCAACCGAACAAGCCTTGTTAAGGTCTGTGTAGTCTACACACATACGCCACGTGTTGTTCTTCTTAAGGACGAGCACAGGGTTAGCCAACCACTCTGGGTGAAAAACCTCCATGATAAACCCAGCCGCTAAGAGCCGGGCTACCTCTTCTCCAATAGCTTTACGTCGCTCCTCATTGAAACGACGGAGGAACTGTTTAACCGGCTTAAATTTAGGATCCACATTAAGATGGTGCTCAGTGAATTCTCTCGGCACACTCGGCATGTCATAAGGTTTCCATGCGAAGATGTCCCGATTCTCACGGATGAATTTGATGAGCGCGCTTTCCTATTTGGGGTCCATATTAGCCCCTATAGTGAACTGCTGCGATGAGTCGCCAAGGACAAAGTCCACCAACTTTGTATCCTCTGCCACAAATTTCAGGGGCGGGTCAGACTCTGTGTTGGGCTTCTTCAACGGAGTCATATCCGCCGGGTCAACATTATCTTTATAAAACTTGAGCTCCGCTTCAGCACAGCTTGACTCTGCATATGCGGCATCGCCTTCCTCATTCTCAAGAGCAATTTTCCGATCACCATGCACCGTAATCGTCCCCTTCAGTCCTGGCATCTTGAGCTGCAAGTAAACATAACAGGGCCGAACCATGAATTTAGCATAAGTCGGCTGCCCAAACAGAGCATGATATGGGCTTTTGATCTTGACCACTTCAAACCACAAGGTCTCTACCCTGTAGTTGTACTCATCACCAAAAGCCACCTCGAGGGCAATTTTTCCTACTGGATAAGCCGACTTGCTGGGTACTACACCGTGAAAAACTGTGGATGACGGCTTGAGATCCTTGTCAGTCAGGTTCATCCGGCGGAAAGTGTCGTAGTACAAAATGTTGATACTGCTACCACCGTCCATCAGCACCTTGGTGAATTTGTAGCCTCCTACCTGAGGGACTACCACAAGGGCCAAGTGCCCCGGGTTATCAACTCGTGCTGGTGATCCTCCCTGCTCCACGATATCGTGTGTTCAGACCACTTCAAATACTGCGGAATAGCCGGTGTTGCTGCATGAACCGCCCTCTTACGTACCTTTTGATCACGTTTGTCAAGACTCGTGGTGAAGATGTGGTACTGGCCTCCATTAAGTTGCTTCGGGTTACTCTGATACCCTGACTGGTTGTTTTGCTGCTGACCACCATTACCGGACTGTTGATTGTGGCCGCCATGGTTACCTTGACCCTAATAACCCGAGCTTGAGCCGCCCGCACCGAAACCTGACCCATGAGAGCGGGATCCTGACCCGCCAGGCAGTCCATTACCGTTACTATGATGCTGGTTAAGGCTGTAATTCCGAAACTCCCGCATGATATAACAATCCTTCCAAGCGTGAGTGGACGGCTTGTTGGGAAGACTGTGCTTCAGGCAGGGATCGTTAAGCATTGCCTCCATGTTCAAAGGCTTGCCCTTGCCAAAAGGCGGTTTACCGTTGCCCTTGGTGCGGTTGTTCCCGGTGTTGGTGTTGGCCACCAGATCCGACCCGCCGTCTGGGTGCTTCCATTTGCCGCCATTACTTGGGTTATTATTTCCTGCTACATTCTGTTGCTGACCCTTACCGTTGCCATTCTTCTTACCCTTAGCAGACTTCTCGTCATCAGAACCAGGATCTTTTGTGCTATCCGAATCTGCATATTTAGTGAGAGCTGCCATGAGCTCACCCATGTCCTGGCAAGAACGCTTGAGCCGTCCAAGCTTCTGCTTAAGAGGCAAGCAGTGACAATTATTCTCCAGAATCAAAACCACCTGAGCCGCCGTGATATTATCAGATGAGTGGATAATGGTTGAGACCCATCGGACCCAATGATGGGCTGACTCATCCTTGCGCTGCACACAATGATCTAAATCAATGATCGTCATAGGCTGCTTGCATGTCCCTTGAAAATTCTTAATGAACCATGATTTCACCTCGGCCCAGGAATTAATGGTATTAGGGGGCAAACCTTTAACCATGTTCGGGCTGGTCCTTCCAACATCATGATAAAATACTTCGCACAGACTGCATCACTGACGTCCAACATATCCATGGCTAACTCATAACTTTCAATCCAGGCTTCTGGGGTTAGATCAGCTGTGTAATTAGACACTTTGCACGGACCCTTGGAAGTGACTCCGGCTCCCAATGAAGTTGAAGGGGTCACCGGGGCGGCTCTTGGTAAGCCGCCGTGGCCGTCGCCTCACGCTGAGCTCTGGCATTATCCACAATCGCCTGAGCATTGACAACGGGTGGGCTATCATAGGGCGGGTTCCGACGTCGCTCGCTGCTGGAGACCGCCGTCGACTCCATGCGTCGGCTATAACTGCGGCTTGGAAGGGGGGTTGAGTGCACACGACTTTAGCTGTATGTATACTTCTCCTATTGAGCCACCGTTATTTGCAATAGCTCAATGGCATTCCGGGCTTCTTCGGCGAAGGGCGTCCCGTCAGCGAGAGGGAGTGCATTGAGCCTGGCAGTTGTCGCTATCAGGTTCTCCACCGGGTTAGAATAATGACCAGGTGGTGTCAGAAAACGCTGCGGCGGGGTCTGATTCCTGTGGGGTGGGTCCGGCTGCCGATGCTGTGTTACTGCCGTATTCCCAGGCACTTTCGCGGTTCGGGTCATGGCCAGCGGTGCATTCGGTCCTGCTCCCGGAGTGTTGAAGAGATTCCTGGGCTTATACTGCGTAGGCAGGCGGGTTTGATACCTCATCCGAAGAACTGCATCCGAGGTTTGTTGATCTAGATTTAGACGAAAAGCTTCCGCCTTCAGACGCTCCGACTCAGCATCCATCTGAATCTGCATTGCATTGATATCCTCTTGGGCCCTGGTCATCTGCTCTTTCAGCCTTGCAATCTCTGCATTGCGACCTGCCTAATTTTCAGCTGTGACCTCGGTTCCCATTAGAGTTGTCAGCTCATTCATCAAATCCAGCAAAACATGAGCCGGCGGCCTGTCTGATCCGGATCCTGATGCGCCGGCAGCCGCTGCCGCTCCTGCCACCGTGTTGTTGACAGCTGGCGTCGTGCCTGCCATGAAGATGGCGGCTTGGCTTGGCGGCTCGTAGGGCTCCGGTATACTGTCACCATCGGAATAGCCCCAAGCCCGCCGTCATGAAGCTGGTAAATTGATTCCGTCTCTCTGCTCGAGGATCCGTCCTCCGAGCAGACGATGGTTTCTCCTGCCGACGCGGAATCCTCCGCAAGATCCGCACCCTGTGTGAAGCCAACGAAAGCGTGCTTCCGGCCGGGTTGAATCTAGGCGGGTTGCATGCGCCGGGCTGACTCGATGAGGCTGGTGCAGATGTCTGGCCTGGGCTTAGATCCGCCGATCTTCCCGATGAAAACGTGAATTCCGCCGAAGGGGACCCGGTACCCGTACTCAATTGAGTCGGCCTTGGGGCCCCAGCCAGCGTCGTCGATTTAGAGCTTGCCGCGGCGTCTCTTAGTCATCCTGCCAACGACGTATCCCTCGATCCCTGGAAGAGAGCCCTTCAAGTACTCTAAACCACCGCGCATCTGCCCCACGGTGGGTGCCAACTGTCGTGGTTTTGTCACGGCAGATGTCCTAGTGAAAGGACTTAGGGATGAGGCCATCGCTACGGTGACTAACTCGAAGGGGTTGATCGGGACGAAAGACACGAGTTTACCCAGGTTCGGCCCCTCGCGAAGGAGGTAAAAGCCTACGTCCTGCTTTGTGTTGTATTGATTGGGTGTCGGTTACAAGGGAGCGGATTCGCTTGACCTAGCTCTCGATCAATAGTTTCTTACCCTAAGCCGCCGCAGGGACTCACCTTTATATACACAGGTCGAGGCCCTCGGCTTACAAGAGTCTGGGCCGGGTTACACCTCGTAATCGAGCTTGTCTCTAAGTCGCCTTGCCTTCTCTGACAAACCATCTCCGGGCGGCTTACGCCTCCGGCTCACACGCCGTCATCCGGCTCAGGGCCCCTGTTCGGCTCGCCTGGTAAGTCACCTCCAGGCTTGTCTTGGTCTTCAGGCCTGTTTAAGGCCTCATTGCTAAGTCGCCAACTTCCTAACCCGGCCCCTCCTGAGCGGGTTATACCATGGGGTTATATCCCCAACAAATATCGATGCTTTTCACAAGTTTAGCACTAAATATGGACTTGACTCTAAGATAGTAGCCTCTTTCCATGAATCATTTGCTACTCATGTTGACCTCCCTAAGGAGAAGTGGTTTAAATATCATCCCGCTATTAAAGAAGAAATTAAAGAACCGGTCATAGCTAAAGATGAAACTATCATTTACATTGTTGATCTAGTTGTGCCTACTGCTTATATTGAAAAACCACCTTTCCCTGTTCGGATAAAGGAACATGCTAAGGTATCAACCGTGGTTCGCAAAAGTAATATTAAGGCACCTAAACCCTCTGAACAAATTAAAGTAGAACCTAGTGTTGCTATGGTTAAAGATCTCTTGGTAGAAAATATTGATGGGCATGTTATTTACTTCTGTGATGAAGCTACTAGAATTGCCAAGCCCGATAAAAGAGATAAACATAGACCCGTAGTTGGCATGCCTGTTGTCTCAGTTAAAATAGGAGATCATTGATATCATGGTTTATGTGATGTGGGTGCTAGTGTGAGGGCTATTCCTTTTACCTTATACCAAGAAATTATGAATGACATAGCACCCGCCGAAATAGAAGACATTGATGTTACTATTAAACTTGCTAATAGAGACACCATCACACCACCTGGGATTGTTAGATATGTTGAAGTCTTGTGTGGGAAAATAAAATATTGAACTGATTTTCTAGTTCTTGGTTCCGCACAAGATGGCTTTTGTCCCATTATCTTTGGTAGACCTTTCTTGAACATTGTTAATGCTAAGATAGATTGTGAGAAACAAACTATTGGTGTTAGTTTTGGTGATGTGTCTCATGAGTTTAACTTTTCCAAGTTTAGTAGACAACCCCGTAATAAAGAATTATCTAGTAAGGATGAAATAATTGGTCTTGGTTCTATTGCCGTACCTCCTACTGATCCACTAGAACAATATTTGCTAGACCATGAAAATGATATGCACTTGCATGAAAGAAATGGAATAGATAAAATTTTCTTTGAACAACAACCTCTCCTAAAACACAATTTGCCTATTGAAACTCTAGGAGGTCCTCCTCCACCTAAAGGTGATCCTGTGTTTGAATTAAAACAATTGCCTGACACTTTGAAGTATGCTTATCTTGATGAGAAAAAGATATATCCTGTTATTATTAGAGCTAGCCTTTCAGAACATGAAGAAGAAAGATTATTAAAAATCCTGAGGAAGCACCAGGCTGCTATTGGATATACACTTGAGGACCATAAGGGTATTAGTCCCACTCTATGTCAGCACAAGGTCAATATGGAACCTGATGCTAAACCCGTTGTTGATCACCAACGACGTTTGAATCCTAAGATGAAAGAAGTGCTAAGAACTGAAATATTAAAGCTTCTGGAAGCAGGTATAATTTATCCCATAGCTGATAGTAGATGGGTAAGTCCCGTTCATTGTGTCCCTAAGAAGGGAGGTATTACTGTTGTTCCTAATGATAAAAATGAACTTATCCCACAGAGAATTGTCACTGGCTATAGAATGGTAATTGATTTTAGAAAATTAAATAAAGCTACTAGAAAAGATCATTACCCTCTTCCTTTATTTGATCAAATGCTAGAAAGATTATCTAAGCACACACACTTTTGTTTTCTGGATGGATATTCTGGTTTCTCTCAAATACCTGTATCACAATCTGATCAAGAGAAATCCACCTTTACTTGTCCTTTTGGAACCTATGCTTATAGACGTATGCCTTTTGGTTTATACAATGCACCTGCTACCTTTCAAAGATGTATGACTGCTATATTCTCTAATTTTTGTGAAAAGATTGTGGAGGTTTTCATGGATGATTTTTCCGTTTACGGAACTTCTTTTGATGATTGCTTAAGCAACCTTGATCGAGTTTTGCAGAGATGTGAACAAACTAATCTTGTCTTGAATTGGGAGAAGTGCCACTTTATGGTTAATGAACGTATTGTCTTGGGGCATAAAATATCCGAACGAGGTATTGAGGTGGATAAAGCTAAAGTTGATGCAATTGAGAAAATGCCATGTCCTAAAGATATTAAAGGTATTCGGAGTTTCCTTGGTCATGCTGGTTTCTATAGGAGGTTTATTAAAGAATTCTCTAAAATTTCTAGGCCTCTTACTAATCTTTTACAAAAGGATATTCCATTTGTTTTTGATGATGATTGTGTAGAAGCCTTTGAAACACTCAAGAAAGCCTTAACTTCTGCACCTATTGTTCAACCACCTAATTGGAACTTGCCTTTTGAAATTATGTGTGATGCTAGTGATTATGCTATTGGTGCAGTTCTAGGACAAAGAGTTGATAAGAAATTAAATGTTATCCATTATGCTAGCAAAACTCTAGACAGTGCCCAAAGAAATTATGCTGCAACTGAAAAAGAATTTTTAGCAGTTGTGTTTGCTTGTGATAAATTTAGACCTTACATTGTTGATTCCAATGTTATTGTTCACACTGATCATGCTGCTATAAAATATCTTATGGAAAAGAAAGATGCTAAACCTAGACTCATTAGGTGGGTTCTCTTGCTTCAGGAATTTGATTTACATATCACTGATAGGAAAGGAGCTGAGAACCCCGTAGCTGATAATTTGTCTAGGTTAGAAAATATTCTTGATGACCCACTACCTATTGATGATAGTTTTCCCGATGAACAGTTAGCTGCAATAAATGTTTCTCAAAACACTCCTTGGTATGATGATTATGCTAACTACATTGTTGCTAAATATATACCACCTAATTTCACATACCAACAAAAGAAAAAATTCTTCTATGATTTAAGACATTACTTTTGGGATGACCCGCATCTTTATAAAGAAGGGATAGATGGTATTATTATACGTTGTGTACCTGAGCATGAACAGGAACAAATCCTATGGAAATGTCATTCCGAAGCCTATGGAGGACATCATGCGGGAGATAGAACTGCTCACAAGGTATTGCAATCTGGTTTTTATTGGCCTACTCTCTTCAAGGATGCCCGTAAGTTTGTCTTGTCTTGTGATGAATGTCAAAGAATTGGTAATATCGGTAAGCGTCGGGAAATGCCAATGAATTATTCACTTGTTGTTGAACCATTTGATTTTGGGGGTTTTGACTATATGGGACCTTTTCCTTCCTCTAATGGGTATACTCATACTTTGGTTGCTGTTGATTATGTTACTAAGTGGGTAGAAGCTATTCCAACTAGTAGTGCTGATCATAACACCTCCATTAAAATGCTTAAAGAAGTTATCTTCCCGAGGTTTGGAGTCCCTAGATATTTAATGACTAATGGTGGTTCACACTTTATTCATGGTGCTTTCCGTAAAATGCTTGCTAAATATGATGTTAACCATAGAATTGCATCACCCTATCATCCTCAATCTAGTGGTCAAGTTGAACTTAGCAATAGAGAAATAAAATTAATATTACAAAAAACTATCAATAGGTCCCGAAAGAATTGGTCTAAGAAACTAGATGACGCACTTTGGGCCTATAGAACAGCTTATAAAAATCCTATGGGTATGTCTCCATACAAAATGGTATACGGAAAAGCTTGTCATTTGCCTCTAGAGTTAGAACATAAAGCATTTTGGGCAATTAAAGAACTCAATATGATTTCAAACTTGCGAGTGAAAAGAGGTTATTTGATATTAGCTCACTAGATGAATGGAGAACCCAAGCTTATGAAAATGCCAAATTGTACAAAGAAAAAGTTAAAAGATGGCATGAAAAAAGAATCCAAAAGTGGGAATTCAAAGTTGGAGAATATGTTCTTTTGTACAACTCTCGTTTTAGATTTTTTACAGGAAAGCTTCTCTCCAAATGGGAAGGACCATATATTATCGAATAGGTTTATCGTTCTGGAGCTATCAAGATTAATAATGCCGAAGGTACTAACCCGAAGGTGGTCAATGGACAAAGAATTAAACACTATATCTCAGGTACGCCTATTAATGTTGAAAGCAATATTATCCAAACCATGCCACCGGAGGAACACATAAAAGAAACCTTCCGGAACACTCCAGAATCCTAAAAAAGAGGAGGTACGTGATACGGTAAGTAAACGGACTCCAAAAAATCCGCAAAAATATTTTCTGTTAGTTTTGGAATATTATAAAAATTAGGAAAATAAGAAATAAACAGGAAAGCAACCGAGGTGAGCACGATGCACCAGGGCGTTCCTGCTCCCCTGGTGCGCCCTGGTGGGTTGTGCCCTCCTCGGGTACCTTCCCGACTCCGTTTACCTTTCATATTCCTGTTTCCCAAGATAAAAAATCTTTATATATACCCCCGATTGTTTTGACCACCGCATCACAGAAGTATCCTCTGTTCTTGTTTCACGCTGTTTTTCTGTCAAATCTAAAAACATGTCGTCTCAAGACTCAGAGGGGGAGAGCTATGTTGTTGACTATATTGCAAACCCTAAGGTCTATGGAGAGGTGGATCATTATGGATGGACCACGGATGAAGAGGATGACCCACTACCTCAGCCTGGAGACATGCATGTGGAATTAAAGAAGTCAAGCCTCCCTAAAGGATACAAACCTAAGGTTGAATTTATTCCATCTCATTTTCTGCAGGAGAGCAAGGTGGCTTTATGCAAGAATATATTAAAGCTCGAGTTAGAGAATGAGGATCTAAGGGAGGAAAATTTTATGCTCGAGTATAAGCTGAAGAAGAAGGCTACCTCATCACCACCACCTTCATCATCTCCACCACCAAAGGAGACTTGAGTACACGGGTATGGGCACTCCCCTTGGCTTGAGCCATTCTTGGGGGAGATGCCCCGGTATCGTATCACCATCACGTTTATTTACCTTTACCTATTTTAGATCGATCCTTAGCTATTTCGTGATTTAGTTGAATAAAATTTTAGTATGATCTATTTTCGAGTGCTAGTTTCGTGATCTATCTATCTATGTAATTGAGTGAGAGTTATATAATAAAGTTTAGTTTGAGCTTTTCCTTCTTTACGTTCTTGTTACAATCAAAATAAAAAGGAAATAAATGAAGAGGATCGTATGCTAATCTTATGGTAAGTAATGACGTCACATAAGGAAAAGTATAAGTGGTAAAATTTATTGGAGATTGGCAAACATAGCATTGGTCAATGATGCAATTCATGAAAGAATTAATAAGGGAAGAGAAGATTCACATGCAAATACACTATCTTGGACATCTTTTATGATTGTGATCCCCCATTAAATATTATATGACAAAATAGTTGACGTTGGACAAGGAAGACAATTTAATGATTTATGTTTGTTCATATTCACATAGAAGTTATATTGTCATAGATCCTTCAACATGTGGTGCTTGCTCAATATCTTTGCTAGCCAAAAATTCCGCACTAAGTAGAGATACTACTTGTGCATCCAAAAATCCTAAACCCAAACTCATGTTTTGAAAGTCCACCATACCTACCTATGGATTGAGTAAGATTCTTCAAGTAAGTTGTCATCGGTGCACTAAGGCAATAAAACTTGCTTCTAAATGTGTTTGATCAATTAGTGTAAGAGAAAATTGAGCGTTGTATGAACTTGTGATGGCAAAGTAATAAAAGTGACAGACTGCATAATAAAGGTTGCTATCATAAGGGGCAATATAACGTGACATTCTTTTGCATTAAGGTATTTGTCATACAAACTAAAAAGCGCACGACAACCTCTGCTTCCCTCTACGAATGGCCTATCTTTTAATTTTGTGTATTTACTTTTATGCAAGGGTCAAAGTTTTCTTCCCTATTCCTTTTTACCTTTTCTTTTTGCAAGCATCATGTGGTGAGGAAAGATCTAGGCACATATATCCAGTTGGATATGACTCAGGATGAGTTATTATTGTTGACATCACCCTTGAGGTGAATACGTTGGGAGGCAAAACCATGAGCCCCTATATTTCTATGTGTCCGGTTGAAACTTTTTGCTCATGGGTATGCTGTGAGTGTTAGCAATCATACAAGATTAAATGATGGTGTCGGGGAAACGACACCTATGGGATCGAGAGGATCCCTTTACGGTTCGGCGGGGGAGAGGATTGCACACAGAGCGGATCTAACGATCAGCACGCAGGGGATTTACCCAGGTTCGGGCCGCACGGATGCGTAAAACCCTACTCCTGCTTGGTTGTCTTGAGTGTTCTTGGCCCACGTTCTGGGAGCGCTACAGTGCTCAGGCGCTACACATGCAGAATGGGCCGAGTGTTCGAATGTCCAATCCTCCTCCCTGTACGCCTTGGGCCACCTTTTATATGACTAAGGGGTCACCACAGTGGCGCACAGCTCATGCGTGAGGTGGAAAGTTTCTACAGTGTTATCATACCTAACACTGACGGTTTAGGACAAGAACCTTAAATGCTCCGTCTGAGGTGTCCTTGCCTTTCTCGGGGGCGAAAACCCTTTCTGGGGGATGGAAAAAGGGGCCATCCCATCAGCGCCGCTTAAGCCTCCTGCGGCCAGCGTCGCGCCACGTAACCAGGAGGACAAGCCCTAAACGACAGGGCTGGTCGCTACGCTGGAACGGTGGCACTTTGCTGTGCGGTGGCTTGCCGGGGCTGAATCCTTGCCGGGCCCGGAATCTTGCCGGGGCCGATGCTTGCCGGGCGCGAGGCCTTGCCGGGCCTCCGCAAACCTTCGGTCTTCTAATATTCTGGTCTCTTGGTCTTCTGCTTGGACGCCTTCTTGGCATCCTCAGGATTGTGATTACTCCCAGCTACTCCCCGGCAAGCCTTGCCGCAGGTATGGCTACAACTGTCTGTGCACAAGTAAGGGGTACTAAAAAGGCCCAAACTTTAGTACACCGACAGGAGCCCCCGGGCCTAGGCCATACACGGGTGCAGGGCCCTGTTGGGCTAGGCCCAAACAGTGCACGGGCACGCGTGGCAGGGAATTAACTGCTTGTAATCATCATATCTTTAACCGCACCCCCCCCCCACTACGCGCATTAAACGCGCGACGTGGGAGACGTGGGCGGGAATACCTCTGTAAAAGCGGGCGGTAAAGAGCCAGCCTCGCGCCTTCCCCATAAAAAGGGAATCCGCAAAGGCGCTCCTCATTTATCCCCTGCCTTTCCAATCTAAGAGCCGTCGCCTTCTTCCTCCTCGAGCCCAAAGCAGAACTTCTCCCGTGCCTCCGCCGCTTCCACGCCCTCACCGCCCTCGTCGCTTGCCTCCATAGCCACCATGTCGCCCAAGATGAGCAAGGGCAAGGAGGCGGAAGCTGCTGCTCCGGAGAACAAGCTGGCGATGATGCGGAAGGAGCGCGTCGTCTTCTTGCCGGTGCTCGACGCCGTCGCCCTGAAGGAGCGGTAACAGTTTATGTGGGCGAGGGAGACGAAGGCTCACCCCGCAACCAAAGTGAGTCCAGCTTCTTCCTCCAAGGGCGAACCAGGCGAATACCCTTTCTTCGCTGACTACTTCTATTGCGGGCTTTGCCCTCCTTATTCCGATTTCTTCGTCGATGTCATGCTCACCTACGGCTTCCAGCTTCTTGATTTCACGCCGAATGTCGTGACTTGTATGTCTGTCTTCGCGCACCTTTGCGAAAATTTTGCCGGGGTAGTTCCGAGCACTGCCCTTTTCCGCCACTATTTCTATCCCCGCATCCAAAAGGGCGAAGCCCTCTCCGGCGCCATCACTTGGATTCCAAGAACTGCGACCAAGGAGACGTACCTAGAGGGGCTTTACCGCGAAAAATGGGAGGAGTGGTGAGGCAAGTGGTGCTGGGTTTGGGAGGAGAAACCCCAGCCTTTTTGCGCAGTGCGGAAGAAGATGGTTCGCAGCAACGATTGGAGCGCTCTGGTCCCCGAAGACAGGAAGCTCACAATCGCCACCACTAGGATACACCGTCTCAAGGCTGCCGGGCTCAAGATAGAGATGATCGCCTCCGATTTCCTTCGCCGGCACATCGCTCCCCTGCAGAACAAGGGGCGGCCAGCTTGGGACTACCGGAACGCGGCATATATTATGAGGGTGCGGCCTGGATTAAATAACAACTTGATGTCCCTGCGGCACGCGGCCCTTTGCCAACGGCTTTTCAGATCCCAGGTGGTGAGCAGGCTGCCGGCAAGCATCGTGCCGCTGTGCAACAACTCTGCGCTGACCTCAATCATCGCCATGATGCCGGCGTTTGACGCCCACAGCATTGACGGGACGTGGATTGAGCCACCCGCGGAGCAAGCGCAGCAGTTTTTCGACACCTTGACAGGGCGAGCCATCCGCGATAAGAGCCTTGTCCGCGCCACCTCCAAAGAGGAGTTGGCGTATATTGCCAGCAGGGCGGAGGAGGCAGATCTTGCCGCAGAGGCCGGCAGCATGGGCTTCATGGGAGGAGAGTCCAGCGAGGGCGAGGTGCTGTCGGGGAGAAATCTTGCCGGGCAAGGCGAAGTTGTCGGGAGGCAAAGCGACGCTGCTGCCGGGGGCTCTTCCGCCGGAGGCGCTACCGAGGAAGAAGAGGAGGAGGAGGAGCCCCCAGCTCTTCGGCCAAGGAAGAGGCGCGTCCTTCGGAAGGCTGCTTCCGGTATCTCTGCCCGCCAAGCTTCTTCGAGTGACGAAGCCCCCGGAAAGGGGGTGGCCGACGAGGATGCGGGGCAACCTGCTGCAGCCAAGCGGCCCAGGACCGCTCCTCCCCCTCCTCCCTCTGGTGCCGCGGCGGGGGTCGACTTTGACCTATCCGCCTTCAGCTCCGAAGAAGAAGAAGAGTAAGAGTCCTGTCGCACTTGTCCATTTCTGTTCTTGTGGCTTCTTTGCCTAACTTGGTCTTGCTTTTGCCTGTCTCCGCAGGGATGCAGAAACTTTGGCACAGAGGATGGCCAACATAGCCAAGGCTTCGACGGGCGACGAGCCGCCGGCAAGCACCTCTGGTGCGCCGGAAACGATCGACATCAGCCCGGAGCCAAGCCCACGGCGCAGTCCTCGACGCAGCCCCCGGCGCAGCCCCCAGCATGAGTTCATTACTCGCTTTCCACTGGCATGTGCCGGGGTGTGCATCTTCTCTGCTAACATACCGGGGCGTGCAGGAGTGGAGCAGCAACAAGGAGCGCCAACGGGAGCAGCTCCTGACGTGCCGCCTCCGTCGACCACACCGCCCAGGGACGAGTCTTTGGGCGAGCTCTATCGCGACGACGAGGATGGGCCGGCAAGCACAGGCTTCGGCAACCCCTTCCTGCAGCCTGACCCAGGTAAGCCGCTCGCCTCAAAGAACTTGTCGCGTTGCTTTTGACTTTTCGTCTTTTTGTCTTCTTGAACTTCCTTCCTAGCCGCATCTTGCTCATTTCCTTGGCCTTCAAATCCTCTTTCGACAGAGCTCATGGATGTTGACACTGTCATTGAGGAGACTGCCTAGGGTGCCGCCGCCGAGGCTGACAGGATCGCTGCCGAGGAGGCCGCCAAGGAAGCTGCCGACGAGGCCGCCAGAGCTGCTGCCGCTGAGGCCGCCAAGGCCGCACAAGAAGAGGCCGCCAAGAAGTCTGCCGAGGAGGATAGCGAGGAGACCCGTGGCCGTACTGACGGCACTTCTGCCGCAGGAACGCCAGGAGCTACGCCAGCCGCAGGGCCCTCAGCTGCCGATGATGTGGCTGTCGAGGACCAGCCATCATCATCCGAAGCCCCTTCCTCAAGCAACTACATCAAAGCCGGCGACCATCTTTTTGTCAGCGTGCCGGGGACGGCAAATACTGAGGAGCTAGTCGAAGGAGAAGCGCTGGATGGAGAGATCGTCATCTCCGCCGGCAGCGAACCCAAGGAAGAACAGCTCCTCCAGGCCATGCACGACAACTACCAGAAGCTCCAGGCGCTCTACCGTGACCGAAAGGAGAAATTGGACTCCCGGGTAGCGGTTGTCGAGGCAGCAGAAGGAGACTTCCAGAAGCGCGTCGAAGAGACGCAGGCTTGGTTTGCTGAGAGCTTCCAAGAGCTGAAGACTGCCCGGGAGCAGCTGAACGAGGACTGGAATAACCTCCTCCTGAAGCAGTCTGATATTGAGAAAGCCCAGGAGGAGGCCGCTTAGCAAGCTTCCGCGGCAGAAGCTCGCTTGACGGAGCGCCGTATCGGGCTCGACGCTCACAAGGAGGATCTCACTGCCCGCGAGGCAGCGCTAGCCGCCAAGCTTCGCGGCAAAGATGAAGAGCTTGAAAAGCTTGTCGCGCAACGGACCCAGGAGCTTGAGCAGAAGCATATGGAGGCGCTCAGAGCTCTAACTGAAGATCATGCCGGCAAGCTCAAGGAAGCCATCGACGCTGCCGGAGCCGCGGAGGCCGCCAGGAGCCTGCTGGAAGAGAAGGCGAAGCAGCTGGAGTCTAGTCTCGAGGACCACGGCAAGAAGGTCTCAACACTGGAGGCCGAAAGAGACAAGGCTCTTCATAACCTGATGGAGGCGCAAGTTGCCGCATCCGAGAAGACTCAACAGCTCAACTCCGCCAAGGACTCCATCGCAGATCTGAAGCTGAAGCTGGCTACGCTGGAGGGGACCCTTGAGGCTTCCCGGGTTCACGAGAGGGCTCTTATCAAAGACCTTCACGACGAACGGGAGCTGCTCAAGAGCACTACCGCCGCACACAACGAGTATACCTCAGGCGTGAAACTCTGGACCGCCAAGCTTGTTGATGTTGCGGAGAAGCTTGCCGCGGAGCTGGTCGCCATGGATCTGCAAGGCTTCGGGTACTCTGCTGACGACAGAGTGTCCACGAGCGCCAAGCTAACCATGTTCTTCGAGAGCATCGTCGACGCCCTCAAGCTGCTCCAGGCGAACCGAGAGAGCCATCTGGCCAACGAGTCCCGGAAGCTCTGCCAGGCTGTCCTCCACAAAGTGCTCGTCAAGGTGGCATACAGAAACCCCGGCATCAACTTCTCCAACATCTTCGAGCGCTTGCCGAAGGACGTGGACGTCAAGGCTCTCGAGGAGCTTGTCGCGCCCATCATCGATCGAGTAAGCCGAGTCAAGAGAGTCGAGGGTGATCGCAGGGATTAGCTGCTCTGTCTTATCTCTCCTTGTCGCCGACAGCATTTCATGTAAAAGACAAGATTTGCCTTATGTTAGAAATGCGGCAACTTATGGATGTAATTTAACGTGCTCTATTTAGATTAATGTACGCTATTCCCCTTGTTCAATTTCTTTCTGTATGGCTTATACCCTACGCGTTTTTGGGAACTTGCCGGAGCATAACATTGCCGCGAGCGCTGGATTCGGGTCGTCAGCAGCCTGCAGACGGTGCTGCTCACGGCAAGAAACCTTGACGCTTTCAGCGCGGCCACCTAAACTGTTGAGCGGACTCAAAACAGAGTAAGGGCGCAGCCGATCACGAGAAGATTCCATCGCGTGCAGGTTTCCATACAAAAATTTGAAATCATTCAAGGGAGATAGCCTGATATCCTTACAACAAAAATCAAAATCTGCTTAAAAAGCTTTGCAACTTAGCTTTCTGTCGCTGTTCTTCTTTCTCCGGCAAAGCGTCATCCTTGAACGTCGCCTGTGAGTATCCATACCATCCTTCCTGTCCCCCCCCCCCCCGGCAAACTTGCACGCGAGGGAATCTTCTGTCTCTTGAGAAAAAGAAAGAAGAGAAAATAAAGGCATGGAACCTTGGCGGTTCGTTAGCTCTTACCGGGGCAAGTGCAATACACATCTCAGATAATGCATGCTTATAAAATGACATGAAATCAACAAGAAATGTAAAGCACTCAATCTTATTAGCTATGCACAGGGTCTTCGCCTGGCTCTGTACAAAGGATTACATGCCTTCCGGCAAGACTCGCACAGAAGGTGGTTGCCGGGATCCCCCGGCAACCGCGCCTTACTGGTAGAACTTGTGAAGGTGCTCAATGTTCCAGGAGTTGCTCACTGGCAAGCCCTCTTCGGTCTCCAGGCGGACAGCACCAGGCCTGGTGACTCGTACTACCCGGTAAGGGCCTTCCCACTTTGGCGTCAACATGTTTGAATTCTTGGCCGACTGAACGCGCCGAAGAACAAGGTCGCCTTCCTCAAGACTCTGGGCGTGAACTTTGCGGCTATGGTAGCGGCGCAAAGCTTGCTGGTAGCGAGCAGCAAGCACAGCAGCCCAAAGACGGTCTTCCTCAAGGAGCACAGCGTCGTCTTGCCACAGTTGCTCTTGCTCGAGCTCATCATAAGCGAGCACTCGAGGTGACCCGTATATGAGTTCCGTGGGGAGAACTGCTTCCGCCCCGTAGACCAGGGCGAAGGGTGTCTGGCCGGTAGCTCGATTTGGCGTCGTTCTGATCGACCAAAGAACCGCCGGCAGCTCATCAATCCAGCACCTTCCGCACTTGTGCAACTTGTCAAAAGTACTGGTCCGGAGACCGCGCAGCACTTCAGCGTTCGCCCTTTCCGCTTGGCCGTTGCTTCTCGGGTGAGCAACAGAGGAAAAACAAATCTTGCCGCCAAGGTCTTGGACATACTGCATGAAGGTGCGGCTAGTGAATTGCGTACCGTTGTCGGTGATGATCCTGTTCGGCACACCAAAACGGCACACTATTCCCTTGAAGAACTTGATTGCTGACTGTGCTGTCACCTTCCTCACTGCTTCCACTTCTGGCCACTTCGTGAATTTGTCGATGGCAATGTACAAGTACTCGAAGCCCCTGGCAGCGCGGGGAAAGGGGCCCAATATGTCGAGCCCCTAGACCGAGAAGGGCCAGGAGAGAGGGATCGTCTGAAGAGCTTGAGCTGGCTGATGTGCTTGCTTCGAATGAAACTGGCACGCTTCACACTTGGTTACTAGTTCCGTCGCATCCTGGAGGGCAGTAGGCCAGAAGAAACCTTGCCGGAATGCTTTACCGACAAGAGCTCTCGAGCCTATGTGGGATCCACATATGCCCCCATGAATCTCCGCCAACAACTCTAGTCCATCCTCCCGAGGAATACACTTCAATTTCACACCGTTCGGTCTCTTTCTGTACAGAACGTCATCGACGAACTGGTACATACTTGACTGACGGGCT
The DNA here is from genome assembly GCA_039707655.1 of Elymus sibiricus. NCBI lineage: Eukaryota > Viridiplantae > Streptophyta > Magnoliopsida > Poales > Poaceae > Elymus > Elymus sibiricus. The sequence continues at coordinate 35,577,712 of CM077667.1, read as the reverse complement.
ACTTTTTCCGCTTCTTCCTGCTCTTCGGGGAGTTCTCCTGTCTAAAGGAAATGGACTATTTGCTGCGCCCATGCCGGAGCCTGTGGCTCGACGACAAGGACCAAAGGCATCTCTTCAGCTGCCGGGGCGCTTGCTTCCGCGGCAAGAACCTGAGGTTCTGCGCGAAGCCGCTGTTCACCGGCAACCGGCATATCCTGAGCAGCGGGAGCATCTACTTCGGCGGCAAGCGCACGAAGCCGCAGCTCACCGGCAGCCTTGTCGGGAGCGCTTGCCTCTGCGCAAGAACCGGAGGTTCCGCGCGAAGCTGCTGCTCACTGGCAACCTCGTCGTTCCCGGCAAGATCCTTGCCGGGGGCTTCTGGAAGCCCTGCCGGGCAGTACTTGCCAATACTTAACTTTCTTGTCTTGTCAGGCCTCGTCGATGGAGTTACGGATGGCTGAGTCAAGCGGAGCACAAAAGTTCCTAGTTCCACAGGTAACTTAAGGGCAGCACGCTTCGACAGGTCATCGGCAATGCTATTCTCTGATCGAGGAACATGCTCTGCCTGAAGACCGTCAAAGCGCTCCTCCAGCCTTCTCACTTCATCAACGTAAGCTTCCATCAACCGGCTCTGATAATCTTTGTTCACTTGCCTGACGACAAGCTGGGAGTCACCTCTGATGATGAGCTTCCGGATTCCGAGGTCTGCCGCGATCCTGAGACCGGCAAGCAGTCCTTCATACTCTGCTATGTTGTTCGTTGATCTCTCCCAGGGAAAGTGCATCTGGATGACGTACTTGAGGTGCTCTCCGGTGGGTGCGACAAGCAGCACGCCGGCACCGGCGCCTTGCAGCGAAAAGGCTCCATCAAAGTACATGATCCATTCGCGATCTGATTCCTTGCCGGGGATCACCGACTCTTGAACTTCTTCGTCTGGCATTGGGGTCCATTCTGCAATGAACTCTGCCAAGGCTCTGCTCTGGATAGTTGAAGAACTTTCAAACTTGAGGCCAAAGCAAGACAGCTCCAACGCCCACTCGACAATCCTGCCGGTTGCCTCTGGATTCCGGAGAATCCGTTGCAGCGGAAAGCGAGTGACGACGGTAATCTCATGTGCTTGGAAGTAATGGCGCAGCTTCCTCGAGGCCATAAGGAGGCCGAAGAGCAGCTTCTGCACACCAGAATATCTTGACCTAGCTCCCTGCAGCAGGGAGCTAACAAAATAGACTGGGCGCTGCACCATCTTCTTCTTCTGCACTGCTTGACTTGACTGCGCGGATTCTTCCTTGTCGGCACCAGACTCTGCCAGAGAGGGTTCCGGCAAGTCACTTGGCGGGCTTGCCGCTGCCGCTGCATCTTCATCTGCTTCTCTCTGCGCCACCAGCGCAGCACTAACTACTTGATTCGTTGCCGCTAGATATAGCAGCAACGGCTCTTGTGGCCTAGGCGCGACTAGTACTGGCGGAGAGGAGAGGTACTTCTTCAAATCCTGCAGCGCTGCCTCCGCTTCCGGAGTCCATTTCATTGGACCTGCCTTTTTGAAAATCTTGAAAAAGGGCAGGGCGCGCTCAGCAGATTTGGAGATGAACCTACTCAGAGCAGCGACGCAGCCGGCAAGGAGACGCACGTCTTTGACTCGTCTCGATGCTTCAATTTGCTCAATGGCTTTGATCTTGTCGGGATTGGCTTCAATTCCTCGCTGAGATACAAAGAACCCGAGAAGCTTGCCGGATGGAACGCCAAACACACACTTCTCGGGGTTGAGCTTCAAGTTGATCCTGCGCAGATTTGCAAATGTCTCTTCCAGATCTTGAATGAGCGTTGCCTTGTCCTTGGTCTTGACCACTATATCATCCATATAGGCTTCCATATTTCTATGGAGCTAGGTCACAAAACCAATCTGGACAGCTCTTGCGAAGGTCGAACCAGCACTTTTCAACCCGAAAGGCATACGCAAGAAGCAGTATGTGCCACATGGGGTGATAAATGCGGTCTTCTCTTCGTCTTCTTTCGCCATGAAGATCTGGTGGTAGCCTGAGTATGCCTCAAGGAATGACAGCAAATCGCAGCCGGCAGTGGAGTCTACAATCTGGTCGATGCGCGGCAAGGGAAAAGGATCTTTTGGATAGGCTTTATTGATATCTGTAAAGTCAATACATAGCCTCCATTTACCGTTTGCCTTGTGCACTACGACGGGATTGGCCAACCACGTAGGGTGGAGGACTCCTCTGACCAGGCCTGCTGCCTCAAGCTTCTTGATTTCTTCGGCAATGAATTCTTGCCGCTCCAAAGCTTGCTTCTGGACCTTCTGCTTGACGGGCCGCGCATGGGGACAGACAGCTAGGTGGTGCTCAATTACCTCCCTGGGAACACCGAGGATGTCAGATGGTTGCCATGCAAACACATTCACATTTGCCCGCAAGAAGGCAACGAGCACGCTTTCCTATTTGTCATCAAGGGTGGAACTTATGGTGAAAGTTCCTCCTGTTCCGTCCTCCTTGGCGGGCACCTTCTTGGTCTCTGGCGGAGTCGCTTTGGATTTCTTACTCTTGCCGGCAGAGCTCTCCGGCTCATCCTCGACGGTAGCGCAGCACTCCGAAGAGGCGCGCTTGCCGGAGTTTGTACGAGAGGTCTTGCCGGACTTCTTCTTCATGCGAGGAGCTTCTGCGGCAGGAGCAGGTGCCTTGGCGGAAAATGCTGCGACTGCCTCCCGGTAAAGCTTGTCGGTGCAGATGAGCGCGTCTTTCTTGTCGGAGTGAACCGTGATGACGCTCATCGGCCCCGGCATCTTCAAGACGTTGTAGGCGTAATGCGATGCCGCCATGAACTTGGCCAGCGCTGGGCGGCCAAGGATTCCATTATACGGCAACGGAATTTTGGCGACGTCGAAGACGACCTTCTCTGTCCTGAAATTTAGCTCGCTGCCGAATGTTACCGGCAGCGTGATCTTGCCTTTCGGCTGATTCCTTCCCGGATTGACCCCTTGGAAAGAGCCTGTTTCCTCGAGGTCTTCGTCGGGAATCTGCAGCCTCTTGATGACGTCCGGCGAGATCAAGTTCAGGCCGGCCCCACCGTCAACCAACATTTTTGTCACCTTGAGGTTGCGAATTGTTGGCGAGACCAACAACGGCAAACACCCGACCGCGGTTGTGCGATCAGGGTGATCCTCGGCATCAAAAACGATGGGCGTGTGAGACCACTTCAGTGGCCTCTGTGCATCAATAGAGGGCTCTGCCGCATTAATCTCACGCGCCCACTGCTTGAGTTGGCGGTGAGAGGAATGTAATGACGCGCCTCCATCTACACACATGGCCTCCGTTGCCTTCTGGAACTCTTGCTCACTAGACTCGTCACCATCCTCATCAGCATCCTCATCCCCCTTCTCCTTATCACGGCCCCGAGCAGGCTTCTCTTGCTGCTGCCTGGGCTTGCCGAGGCGACCTCCTCGACCGCGCTTCCTGCCGGATCCTCCAGCACCATCTTGGGCTCTCTCCTTGTCGCGCCGTTCATATTCGGCTCACTGTTTTTCGACAAGTTCCTCAACTTGCCGGCAGTCCTGGAGATCATGGCCCTTGGTGCGATGGATCTTGCAGTACTGCTTGCCGGATCCTTCCGGCTTGTCGGCGGCCGCCAAGGCCTGACACGCCGCACACCCGGCAACCTCCTTGCCGGGGTCGTCGGTCTTGGTCTTCTTGGCGGTGTCGGGGTTGCCGGACCCCTCAACGGCAAGCACGGCCTTGCCTTGAGCTTTCTGTTCTTCCGCCGGCCGTTCTTTGCCGGGGCACGAGCGTCTTCGCTCTCGGAGTCGACTCCGGCACCAGCGTTCTCGCCGGGGAGTCACCTTCCCTCTTCTTCCCGAGCACACTTGTCGGCCAGAGCATAGAGCTCGGCGACATCCCTGACTTTGTTCATCGCCAACTCCTCCCGCATCTTGCGATTGCGCACATTCTGGTGAAAGGCGCTGATGACGGCGGTGGGATGAACGTCGGGAATGTTGTGCTGTATGCGGCTGAATCTTTGGATGTACTTGCGCAAGGTTTCGCCCTCCTTCTGGGGGATGATGTGCAGATCACTCTCCTGGCCAGGAGCTTGATGGCCGCTGGTAAAGGCGCCAACAAGCTGATGGCACAGGTCTGCCCAAGAAGAGATGGAATTCTCGGGCAGGTGCATCAACCATGACATGACGTTGGGATTCAGCACCAATGGGTAGTAGTTGGCCAGCACCTTATTGTCACGAGCTCCAGCAGCTTGCACCGCGATGGTGTAGATGCTCAAGAACTCGGACGGGTGGGTTTTGCCGTCGTACTTCTCCGATACTTCCGGCTTGAAGGAGCGGGAGCTGGGACACTGGACTCGCCGCAGCTCACGAGTAAACGCTGGACAACCTACCTCGTAAGGTAGGCAGCCAGGATACCCTGGCGCGGGCTCGTCAACAGTGGGCCCTGCACGTCTGTCGGACTGACGACGCGCCTCCCTTCGTCGCTCGATGGTAGTTCGAGCGTCCTCCTTCTTCCGTTCCCGAAGAACCTGACGCTGATCGCGGCGAACCCGCGGATCAGACGACGCCGTGGAATCAACTTCACGGGCGTTGGTCCACCGGGTTAGCGACCGCTCTTGATGAAGTGGAGGGGAATGCAGTGTGGTCGTACCGCCTCCGGTCTTCTCTGCATCGCCACGTACCAGCCCAGAGGACTGCCGCCGCGAGGGCTCACCCTGCTGCGGCCTGTCGTTGTTGGCCAGGCCGATGAGGCTCTAGATAGCAGCTCGCCACTCGTCTAGCTTCTCCGCGGCAGGAGGGAAGTCTAGGAGTAGCTGAGCTCGTGCCAGTGCCTCCGCTGGTGTAGGCGGCGGCGACAGGTGCGAAGAACGCGAGGTGCTCAAACTCCTAACAGGGTTAGAAGGAGCATCGTCACGACTCTGCACCCGCGCGCAGCTTCCACCGGCGTGTTGGCACGGATCTTGGCCCCGCACATCCTGAGATGATGCGCACGGGTCTTCCCATGGGGACGCCCAGAACCACCAACGTCGCGGGGTTGCACGTCACGAGCGACCTGAGAGGGCCGCGGTGCATGCGCCGGCGTGGTCGTCCTGGAAGGCGCCGCTCCATCCTTGGAAGTTGCTGCACCACCCGTAGGTTGCACAGCTCCATCCTTGGACCTGACGCTCGTCCGGCTTGGATCGCCGGAACGCCGTGGAAGCTCGGAGCCTCCACCTCCTCCACCCGCGTCTACCCCATTGCCTGTGCGTGTAGCTTCGGGCACGGTAGACGCAGACGGACCAACCGCCGTGAAACCCTTCTTCTTGGGGGCCATGGCGATGAAGATGATCAAAGATCGGCGCGCTAACCGCTAGATCGGGTTTGCACCCCTATCTGGCGTGCCAAAGATGTCGGGGAAACGACACCTATGGGATCGAGAGGATCCCTTTACGGTTCGGCGGGGGAGAGGATTGCACAAAGAGCGGATCTAACGATCAGCACGCAGGGGATTTACCCAGGTTCGGGCCGCACGGATGCCTAAAACCCTACTCCTGCTTGGTTGTATTGAGTGTTCTTGGCTCACGTTCTGGGAGCGCTATAGTGCTCAGGCGCTACACATGCAGAATGGGCCGAGTGTTCGAATGTCCAATCCTCCTCCCTGTACGCCTTGGGCCTCCTTTTATATGACTAAGGGGTCAGCACAGTGGCGCACACCTCATGCGTGAGGTGGAAAGTTTCTACAGTGTTATCATACCTAACACTGACGGTTTAGGACAAGAACCTTAAATGCTCCGTCTGAGGTGTCCTCGCGTTTCTCGGGGGCGAAAACCCTTTCTGGGGGATGGAAAAAGGGGCCCTCCCATCAGCGCCGCTTAAGCCTCCTGCGGCCAGCGTCGCGCCATGTAACCAGGAGGACAAGCCCTAAACGACAGGGCTGGTCGCTGCGCTGGAACGGTGGCACTGTGCTGTGCGGTGGCTTGCCGGGGCTGAATCCTTGCCGGGCCCGGAATCTTCCCGGGGCCGATGCTTGCCGGGCGCGAGGCCTTGCCGGGCCTCCGCAAACCTTCGGTCTTCTAATCTTCTGGTCTCTTGGTCTTCAGCTTGGACGCCTTCTTGGCATCCTCAGGATTGTGATTACTCCCAGCTACTCCCCGGCAAGCCTTGCCGCAAGTATGGCTACAACTGTCCGTGCACAAGTAAGGGGTACTAAAAAGGCCCAAACTTTCATACACCGATAGATGGTTGAGTATGTAGACTTGCCAAAAGGCTCCGACACGAGACCCTTCCTGAAAATATGATGAATTGTAGTTGCAAAGTTGACTAAGAACATAGTTTGTTGGTTTTCAATAAGGTTTATGCTTTATACTTCTATGTTGTGATGAATTGTTACTAGTTCATGAGAAGTTATATGATGAAGTTATATAATAAAATTTATATGAAAAGGTCCTATGACAAAGTTTGTTGCTGCTATGATAATAAGCATGATGCTAGTATGTCTGTATTTTGTTTTTATCGACACCTCTCTCTCAAACCATGTGGACATGTTTTCGATATCGGCTTTCGCTTGAGGACAAGCGAGGTCTAAGCTTGGGGGAGTTGATACATCCATTTTGCATCATGATTTCGTACTGTTCTTTATAATGTTTTTATGCATAATAATGCTTTATGGAGTAATTCTAATGCCTTTTCTCTCATAATATGCAAGGTTTACACAAAGAGGGAGAATGCCGGCAGCTCGAATTCTGGACCTAAAAAAGCATATCAGAGACACCTATTCTGCACATCTCCAAATAAGCTGAAACTTCGCGGAGAATTATTTTGTAATATATGAAAAATACTGGAGCAAATAACTACCAGAGGGGGGCCACCTGGTGACCACAAGACACCAGGGCGCGCCTGGCGCGCCCTGGTGGGTTATGGCCAGCCCAGCCCACCTCCGGTGCCCATCTTCTGGTACTTAAGGTCTTTTGACCAAAAAAAAATAAGGAGAGGACTTTCAGGACGGAACGCCGCCATCTCGAGGCGGAACTTGGGCAGGAGCACTTTGCCCTTCGGCGAAGCGATTCCGCCGGGGGAACTTCCCTCCCGGAGGGGGAAATAGAAGCCATCGTCATCACCAACAACCCTCTCATCTTTGGGAGGCCAATCTTCATCAACATCTTCAACAACACCATCTCCTCTCAAACCCCAGTTCATCTCTTGTGTTCAATCTTTGTACCGAAACCTCAGATTGGTACATGTGGGTGACTAGTAGTGTTGATTACATCTCGTAGTTGATTACTATATGGTTTATTTCGTGGAAGATTATATGTTTAGATCCATTATGCTATTTAATACCCCTCTGATCTTGAGCATGAATATCATTTGTGAGTAGTTACCTTTGTTCTTGAGGTCACGGGAGAAGTCATGTTGCAAGTAATCATGTGAAGTTGATATGTGTTCGATATTTTGATGATATGAATGTTGTGACTCCCTTAGCGGTGTCATGTGAACGTCGACTACATGGCACTTCACCATCTTTGGGCCTAAGGAATGCATTTTGGAGTAGTTATTAGATAATGGGTTGCTAGAGTGACATAAGCTTAAACCCTAGTTTATGCGCTATTCCGTATGGGGCTGATTTGGATCCAAATGTTTAATGCTATGGTTAGATTTTATCTTAATACTTTTCTCGTAGTTGCAGATGCTTGTGAGGGGATTAATCATAAGTGGGAGGTTTGTTCAAGTAAGAACAACACCCAAGCAGCGGTCCACCCACATATCAAATTATCAAAGTAGCGAACGCAAATCAAACCAACATGGTGAAAGTGACTAGATGAAATTCCCATGTACCCTCAAGAACGCTTTGCTTATTATAAGAGACCGTTTTGGCCTATCCTTTGCCAAAAAAGGATTGGTCTATCTTGCTGCACTTTATTTACCATTACCGTTACTTGCTCGTTACCAATTATCTTGCTACCAAACTACCTGTTACCTATAATTTCAGTGCTTGCAGAAATTACCATGCTGAAAACCGCTTGTCATTTCCTTCTGCTCCTCGTTGGGTTCGACACTCTTACTTATCGAAAGGACTACGATTGACCCCCTATACTTGTGGGTCATCTGATTGCAGGGTTGTTTGAGAGAGACAATTTTCATCCTACACCTCCCACGGATTGATAAACCTTAGGTCATCCACTTGAGGGAAAATTGTTGCTCTCCTACAAAACTCTGCGCTTGGATTGGAAAATTGTGGCAAAGCGTTAGAATAAGAATTCAATAAAATGTTTGGCATAAAAATCTTTGAATGATGAGCATGATTGCAATGCTATTAGCGTGTCTTCTCTGAATACCCACGATGCTAATGATATGCAAATCCGTAAGCTTGGGGATGCTATGTTTGATGAAGATTATATTTTTAGTCCCCCTACTTGTGATGATAATATTTACTATGGTGATAGCATGCCTCCTATGTATGATGATTATATTGATGAAAGTGGGTTTGGAAGAGTGTCAACTCTAGGTACTAGTGATCCCACTACATTGGAGGGTGTTGAATTTTATTGTAATAATTATGAAAGTGGATTTGGAGAGGTCATGACTTTATTTAATGATGATTCCACTATTTTGGAAGAGGTTTCAATTGATTATGACAACAAAGTTGCTATCTATGATGATTACGGTGATGACATGTATGATATAAAGAGTATTGATAACCATGAAACTTGTCATCATGATTTTATTGTTCAAATCAATCATGTATCTCATGATAGTTATTTTGTTGAGTTTTCTCCCACTACTATGAATGAGAAGAAATTTTCTTATGTGGAGAGTAATAAATTTTCTATGCTTATGGATCATGAAAAGAATACTTTATGTGATAGTTATATTGTTGAATTCCTTCATGATTCCACTGAAAATTATTATGAGGGAGGAACATATGCTTGTAGGTATCTCAATAATATCAAGTTTCCACTCTATGTGTTTAAAATCTGGAAGTTATGCTTGTTTTGCCTTCCTATGGTAGTTAATTCTAGCACATAATCTTGGTGTTATTTACTTTGCACTTAAGCAACTCCCTGCTTCGCTCTGCGAAGGGACATTCTATTTACCTTTATGTTATTTACTTTTCATGTTGAGTCAGCTTCTTATTCCAAACTCAATCTCTAGTTAGCAAGCATCATGTGGTGAGGAAAGTTCCAAACACATATATACAGTCAAATATATTTGATCATAAGTTATTATTGTTGACAATTATTTTTATGATAAGTGTGTTGGGAGGTTAAACATTAAGCCCCTAACTTTCTCTGTGTTCGATGAATGTTGTTTGTTCTAAAAAAATGCTTTGAGTATGATAAATCATACAAGACTATATGATAATTGAGTATGTGAATCTCTTACTTAGAAAATAAGATGAACTATAATTGTTTGATGACTAAGAACATAGGTTGTTAAGTTTCAACATAATGCATAGTTTGAACCATAACATGTGAATCGATTGCTACTTTATCATGATGAGTTCTATGAGAAAGAGTTGTTGTTTATGATGTTAGAAAAAGAGACTGAAATTGATCAAACTTATGCACTATGCTAGCATTCATACTTCATAAATTATATCTTTTATCATTTACCTACTCAAGGACGAGTTGGAATTAAACTTGGGGATGCTGATACGTCTCCAACGTATCTATAGTTTATGAAGTATTACTGCCATGTTTACAACAATTTTACATGGTTTTGGTGCACTTTTATATGATTTTTATGAAACTAACCTATTAACCTAGTGCCTAGTGTCAGTTGTTGTTTTTTGTTTGTTTTTGGTTTTTTAGAAAATCCATACCAAACAAAGTCCAAATGCGACAAGTTTTTTGATAATTTCTTTGGAACGTAAGAGACCCCCGTAGCTTCGTGGGAGGATCAGAAGACCCACAATGAGGTGACAAGGCAAGCTGGCGCGCCCAGGGGGGTGGTAACGCCGGGATTCCAACTCTGAAAATTCTTATAAATAGAGAACTCTAGGGCTATTTGTGACACCTATAGGGATGACTCAATAGATTGATCAGAAAGATAACTATTTAGTACAAACTCTAGGGTTGTTTGTGAAACCTATGAGGATGGCTCAATAGATTGATCAGAACGATAACTTTGAGGTGGTTTTACTACCTACAACAATTTCATCTTATGTTCTTCACTAATAGGAACTTTGGAGTAATTCTTTGGTGCACGTTGAGGGATTGTTATATGATTCAATTATGTTAGCACTATCGAGAGATTTCACCAGTGAAATTAGGAACCCTAGGCCTTGTATTTTTGAAGCATTGCAACACCGTTTTAACACACTTTTGTTACTTGTTACCTTGTTGTTTTTATTATTTCAGATTAGAAAAACCTACATCTACTATCCATACTACACTTGTATCACCATCTCTTCACCGAACTAGTGCACCTATACAATTTGCCATTGTATTGGGTATGTTGGGGACACAAGAGATTTCTTGTATTTCATTGCAGGGTTATTTGAGAGAGTCCATCTTCATCCTACACCTCCCACGGATTCATAAACCTTAGGTAATCCACTTGAGAGAAAATTGTTGTTGTCCTATAAAACTATGCGCTTGGAGGCCCAACACGAGTCTACAAGAATAAAGTTGTGTACTAGACATCACTCCATTATTGATCTTTTCTTGATCAATCCCGTGAGAGGAATACAATACAGTTAGCTTGTATGGAGAATTTTGATTGAAGTGTGTGAAGAAATTATAACATAAAACAATGAACTAGAGTGCCAGCTAGCATATCAAAGTTGAAGAAGAGATGAAAGTCCTCGAATTGCACAAAGATGGTACCTAGCATGTGACATAAATCCATACTAGTGTAGTGGACTTCCAGAATGGTATTACCTTCTGACATTTTCTCCTGCAATATTTATGTAACTTGCGTCAACTGGAACTGCACTCACCAAAGTATTCACCAACAAGAAATGGTTGGCCATGTTTGTACTTGCGTTCTTCAAGTGTGTAACCTTTTCCTTAGAAAGTGACATGTCAATTTGTTCATCGGATATGCCCTGGTTTTGGTCGAAGAGTCTTTTTAGTAGGAAGCTCTGGTTCTCATCCCTCCTCTATTTATGTATGTATGATAAAAAATTGCAAATTTTATGAGGAAGCTAAATTTAACTGCAACAGTCTTTGTAAAATAGGATGCACAGCGACAGTGTTTGAATGACATCAAATTAATACTAATAGGTATGTACATGAACAAATTTTACAACATAGAACTGATGATGTCAATTAAAATAGCACTTTCGTCAGTTCAATCCAAAATGTTATAACATAGAACCGATGACATCGATTAAAATAACGCTCAAAACATAGAACTGTGGCAGTGTATTAATCACATTCATAATAAAATAGCACATGCTAAGTGTCTGAATCACATCTAATAAAGCAAATTATTTCTAAAAACAAAAGTGGGGCTAACCTTCTCTGCACATCCCCGAAACTTCCTCCCACTGTCCACAGATTCAAAAGAAACTAACTTCACGGATGGAGATTGATGTCGACAATGAGCAAGCAGATCTCCAGCTACCCCACTCCATTCCTTGGAAGTGGTGGTCCTAGGGAGCTACAAGAGGAAGGAATGGATCAAATCAGCTGCCGCATTTAAAATCCCCAATTCCAAACCATAACCCTAACCCTAGGTGAGCGAGAGAGAGGAGAGAGGAATACCTGGCTGGTGATAGATTCATCGGAGGAGGAGATACCGCTGGAGGGTCATCCAAGGAGACCATGGCGTCCGTGGTGGTCGGATGCCAGACGGAGAGAGCGAGCAAGCAAGCGAGGAAGTGGGTAGAGAGCTTAGGAAGGAAGGAGGAAACAAGGGAAATGTGGCCATTGGTGGTGCGGGGGAGGGTGGGGAGAGGTAGATATTTCAGTGGTTGGGGACATTTTTTGCTAGGTGCAGGGAAACTTGCCGCGTAAAGTTTCATCAGACATGGTTACGTCTAAATAAATGTGTGTGATAACATACCACAGCAAATGATTCTTTCGCTTTGAGCGCGTGCGATATTAGAACATAACCCCCCCCCCCCCCCGGTATTCCCTAGTTATAGTGCCCATCCACGCCATTGCATAATTTGACATCAGCTGCTAACTTGGGTAAACAAATTAGCCGACACATAGCTCACAGTTACTTAATCGAGCAAGTTCACTAAATAAACAGAGATGCTTGATCAAGACATAGCTCTAACGAAAGACCGTCTCTCTAAACAAAGGCTATTAGTACTACGCATAATTTTAACAAAGATGCCGACACACCGCCCAATGCCCCGTCGATGTTCGATGAGATGTCGATGACTTGTCCGAGCGACATTCCGCCAGTGTGAGACTCTGCTTCCCCCAGGTTGAACTCGACCACGGCAACATCCTCATCCTCGGCGTCGCCCTCACCATTGTATTACTCGTAGTAGTGGCGCCGCTAGAGCTCGCGTTGGTACTCTACAGCCGATTCTTCGATGAACAGGCGCTTCTCGACCTCCTCCTGAGCCACGCGCAACTCGTCCCAGCGCTCGTTGCCCTTGGACGGCTCCCGCATCTTCAACTCTTGCTCGGCGATCTCATGGAGAAGGGGCTCCATGGCCTCCGTCACCGCATCGACGGCATGCATCTCATCCTCTGCCCCCGCCGTCTCTTTAGACGTGGGGTGCAAGCTAGATTCTGAGGAGGCCTGAAGTATCTTGGCGTGGGCGTCCTCGATCTTAGCTTGAATGGCCTCGACCCGGGCCAGGGCGACCTCCACGGCACGGAAGGCTGCTCGAGAGTGATACATATCCAATGCATCTATATTTTTTTATTGTTCCATGATATAATATTATCATTCTAGGATGCTTATTGGGTGATTATTTACCAATTCATATTATTTTTCAGCAGTAACTTATTAACCAATTGCCAGTTGTTGTTTTCTGCATGTTTTTGACTTTTCAGGTTTACAGTAACAAACGAAGTCCAATTGCCCCGAAACTTTTTTATGATTTTTTCTATACCAAAATAAGATCTGGAAGCTTCAGGAGGAGACCGGAGGCCGCACGAGGGAGCGAGCACACAACAGGGTGCGCCCTATTATGTGGTCGACCCTCGGGCCTCTCTCGACGCCCCTATCTGGCCTATTTGCTTGTGGACATGATGCTTATATACACATGATCATTGATGTGAATAAATATTTAATAAACATGCGCTTTTCTATGAATTGTGCAACAATAATTTGTTTACCCATCGTATGCCTACTACATGAGAGATGCCACTAGAGAACACTACGCCCCCCGGGTCTATCCACTTATATATTTAGAAAAGCTTTCATTACCTTGCTGCTATTTATTTATATTTTATTATTTTGCAATTTACAATTATCAACTATCATCTACACACTTCATTTGCTTGCAAATAACGAGTCCAAGGGGATTGACAACCCTCTTGCCCGCGTTGGGTGCAAGTGTTTGCTTCTTTGTGTGCAGTCGCTGAAGACGGGGGTTGCATGCTACTCCTATTGGTTCGATAACCTTGTTTCTCACTGAGGGAAATACTTATCTATACTATGCTGTATCACCAGTTCTCTTCATGGAAAACCCAACGCAGATAACAAGTATCAGGAAGGATTTCCGGCGCCGTTGCCTGGGAGTATCACCAACCTACTATCAAGTAACTTCGCACAAATTATCTTTCAATTGTTCTACTTTTTATTTCTATTATATTTTTCTTGCTTCATAAAAACCAAAAATACAAAAATATTTATCTTTGCTTGTTTGGTTGTTACTATGGCTAGTCTTACTTATGTTCCCTTTACTCCCCAGAATGAGGTGCTTAATTTCAAACAAACGGGAGGAGAAAGTTTGCGAGATGCTTGGCATAGGATGTGCAATGCTCAAAATATATCAATTCATAAGCAATCCCCTAATATCTTGCTTCGTAAATTTTATGTGGATATTACTACTTGGTATAGGTTCGTACTTGATACTATTACCGGTGGTAATTTCTTAATGAGTCACACTTCGGATGCTTTCAAAGCCATGGAAAATTTAGTTGGGACACCACCTCTTGTTATTAATGAAACTACTTTGACCTTGGCACATGTTATGCAGTGGCTTGATATTACTGAAAATAAAATTGCGACTAAAGAACAAGTTGAGGAGTTGGATAAAAAGATTCACAATCATATTACTCAATTTCGGTCAAAAATAGGAATCACTTTGAAAGCACTAAAGGAGAAAGATACAACTATTAATGAGCGGGTAGAGAAAAGTTTTGGTAGAATTGATAAAATAGAGGAAGTCTATGATAAAATGGGTTACGCTTTTTCCCCATCCAAATCTAATGCTAGTACCTCTCAAGGAAAGAATTCTAAGATTATGTATGTCCCCAAGAATACTAGTATCACTCCTATTAAAAGAAATGAGGATCTTAAGATGATTAGTGTGCATCCCATTTTTATAAGTTTGATAAAAGATAATATCTTCAAGCTTACCACTTTTAGGAAACATGTTTGTGTGATTGAGGAGCCTGAGACCAAAGATGACAACACTTGAAACTATGCAATATGCCTAGCTAGGAGCGTAAAACAATAGCGCTAGTTGGGAGGCAACCCAATAGTTATCTTTATTTTTTTTATTTTTACTTTCTGTTTGTTTTTGATAACATGATTATTTCCTATGTAATGATTGTGTTTTTATGTTTAAATTAGTGTTTCTGCCAAATAAAGCCTTTCGGATGACTTACAAGATGAGTAGAATTGATACGGTGCAAAAATAGAAACTTTAGCGTTCAGTGTAGAATTTCTATGATTTTACTGAAGCGTCTTTTTGATCTGAATTTTTTACAAAGTATTTCTATACAAATTCCCCAGTCTGTTATAATTTTTCAGAATATGTTGAGTAACAGAAATATAGGTTCTCTATAGATCTTTACAGACTGTTCTGTTTTAGACAGATTCTGTTTTTTGCTTGCATAGTTTGATTGTTTTGATGATGCTATGGTTTGTATCGGGGGGTATAAGCCATGGAGAAGTTAGAATACAGTACCTTATGAAATAATAAAATAATAATCAATTTATAACAGTACCTAAATTATTTGATATGTTTACTATACTAACGAACCTCACGAAGGTTTTGTTGAGTTTTGTGTGCTGAAGTTTTCAAGTTTTGGGTGCTATCACGATGGATGAAGGAATAAGGAGCGGCAAGAGGCTAAGCTTGGGGATGCCCAAGGCACCCCAAGGTAATATTCTAAAAAGAGTCAAGCATCTAAGCTTGGGGATTCCCCGGAAGGCATCCCCTCTTTCGTCTCAATCCATCGGTATGTCACTTGGAGCTATATTTTTATTCGACACATGATATGAGTTTTTCTTGGAGCATCGTTTGCTTTAGTTTTATTTTGTTTTAGTTTTCCAAATTCATTGTTTTCTGTACACACCCACTTGAGAGAGACACAATATCACCATAATTTGTTAGAATACTCTTTGTGCTTCACTTATATCTTTTGAGCTTAGCAGTTGCTCTAGTACTTCACTTATATCTTTTAGAGCAAGGTGGCGTATAGATTTTATAGAAATAATTGCACACTCGTTCTTCACTTATATTTGTTTGAGAGTTAATAAATAGTGATGGTAATTTTCATGGGTTATAAGACCAGTCCAAAAATAATAGGTATCCAATGAGTGCATAATCAAAACCACATGTAGCACATAAAAGAGAAATTGTGGGTTAATGATATTGATGTGGTAATGTGAAAGGGCATGAGTGCATGATCGTTGGTTAGTAAGAATATTGTGAACTAGAGGGTGCTAACTTGCTGTTCATCTGAATATTTACTATGGCATGGTGATGATGTGTGAGCATACTTATTCCTCGTTAAAATCCTAGTGTTGTTTAAGTCGGAGGCGCGCGATGGTTAACTCCTCCCAACCTCCTCCCTAGGGGCATGCGAGTAGTACTTTGCTCCGAGAGAGTTAATAAAATATTGCAATAAGTATGTGAGTTCTTTATGACTAATGTGAATCCATGGATGTACGCACTCTCACCACATCATATTTGCTAGCCTCCTCGGTACCGTCCATTGCCCATTCTCACCTCGAGGATCGGTGCAACCTTCGCCGGTGCATCCAAACCCCGTGACATGATACGCTCTCTTGCACATAAGCCTTATTATATCTTCCTTAAAACAGCCACAATACCTACCTATCATGGCATTTCCATAGCCATTCCGAGATATATTGCCATGCAACTTCCACTGTTACATCACATGACTAGTACTTTCATTGTCATATTGCTTTGCATGATCATATAAGCTGACATAGTATTTGTGGCAAAGCCACCATTCATCGTTTTTATACATGTTACGCTTGATCATTGCACATCCTCGTACACTGCCAGAGGCATTCATATAGAGTCATACTATAGTTTTTATATTGAGTTGTAAGTAAATAAAAGTGTGATGATCATCATTATTAGGGCACTGTCTCAGTGAGGAAAGGATGATGGAGACAATGATTCCCCCACAAGTCGGGATGAGACTACAGACGGAAAATAAAAGAAAGAAAAAAAAGAAAAAAAGAAAAAAGGAAGAAAGAAGGAAAAAGAAAAAAAAGAGAAAAAGAAGAAATAAATGAGAGAAAAGTGAGAAGGGACAGTGCTACTACCTCCTTTTCCACACTTGTGCCTAAAAGTGGCACCATGTTCTTCATATAGAGAGTCTCTTGTTTTGTCACTTTCATATGCTAGTGAGAATTTTTCATTATAGAACTTGGCTTGTATATTCTGATGACGCGCTTCCTCAAATGCCTGAGGTCTTCATGAGCAAGCAAGTTGGATGCACACCCACTTACCTCCATTTGACCTTTCATACACTTATAGCTCTAGTGCATCTGTTGCATGGAAATCCCTACTTGTCGCATTGATATCTATTGATGGGCATCTCCATAGCCCGTTGATATGCCTAGTTGATGCGAGACTTTCTTCTCCACTTTTGCCCCTTTGAAACCGACCACCATATTCTATTCCACCTTTATGCAATATCCATGGTTCACGCTCATATATTGCGTGATCAATAAAAAGCTGAAGTGCGTTAAAAAGTACGATCCAATTGTCTGACTTGACATCGTGGTTCTTGACATTTGAATTTATATGGTGAAGACGGAGCCATGCCATTCTAATATGGTAAAATGAATAGGGGGTAAACATTCTTTAAGGATTGTATATTTTGAAACTTGATGATTATGTTGCTTATGTTTATAAGTATTACTATGTTGATGTTTATTAATTCATCGTTTCTCAATGATCATAGATGCAATAGATTACATGTTGGGTAGCATGTCACATCAAAAATTCTATTTTTATCAATTACCTACTCGAGGACGAGCAGGAATTAAGCTTGGGGATGTTGATACGTCTCCGACGTATCTATAATTTTTTATTGTTCCATGCTACAATATTATCATTCTAGGATGCTTTTTGGGGGATTATTTACCAATTCATATTATTTTTTAGCACTAACCTAATAACCCAGTGCCAGTTGCTATTTTCTGCATGTTTTTGACTTTTCAGGTTTACAGTACCAAACGAAGTCCAATTGCCCTGAAACTTTTTTAAATTTTTTCTTGGACCAAAAGAAGACAAGGAAGCTTCGGGAGGAGACCGGAGGCCGCACGAGGGAGCGAGCACACAACAAGGCGCGCCCAGGGGGGTGGCCGCACCCTGTTATGTGGTGGCCCCCTCGGGCGTCTCCCGACGGCCCTCTCTGGCCTATTTTCTTATGGACATGATGCCTATACACACATGATCATTGTCGTGAATAAATATTGCATAACTATGCACTTTTCTATCAGTTGCCAACAATAATTTGTATACCCACCGTATGCCTACTACATGAGAGATGCCACTAGAAAACACTACGGTCCCCGGGTCTATCCACTTATTTATTTACAAAAGCTTTCATTACCTTGCTGTCATTTTTTATATTTTATTAATTTGCAATTTACCATTATCAACTATCATCTACACACTTCATTTGCTTGCGAATAAAAAGTCCAAGGGGATTGACAACCCTCTTGCCCGTGTTGGGTGCAAGTGTTTGCTTCTTTGTGTGCAGTCACTGAAGACGGGGGTTGCGTGCTACTCCTATTGGTTCGATAAGCTTGGTTCTCAGTGAGGGAAATACTTATCTATATTGTGCTGCATCACCCATTCCTCTTCACGGAAAAGCCAACGCAGATCACAAGTATCAAAGCGCCCTTGGCGTTTGCATCCACCGTCACAGTAGCTGCAGTCACCGTCTCTGCAGCTGCGGACGCCTTGTCGGCCGCCGCAGAGGCCTTTTTCGTGGATGCGGCTGTGCTCTCGGCGTAGGTAGATGATCTCTCAGTGGATGCGGAAGCGCTCGGGGTAGAGGCGGCGGCGGTATGCGCCATCACGAAGAATCTCCATGGGGTCATTCTTTGCAAAAAGGGTTTGTTGGGGAATGGCGATAAAGGGTGAACGGAATCCGAGCTAGATGAAGCCGACGAAGCTTCCGATGTAAGCCATAAATAGATTCGTGAATTTTCATCGCAAATGGTTCTTATATAGAACCGTGTGTATGCAGTTCACTTTTTGTATTGATGTGGAAAACTAGTTTGTGATACAGCAGGAACGGATGGTGCTTTAATTGTAAGAAAAAATCCTATCGTTACAATGCACGAACACAATCGTCATGCTAAATTTTGAAAAAAAATAGTGTTCATTTGGCCTTTTTAAGTAATTAAGTGCAGCCATTTAAAGTCCATAATTCAAATTTGAAATACAAGAACACGCAAGATGAAGCCAAAACTAGTCAGAAAAATAATATTTATGTCCTTGCGTGCGTACTTATGCCCCATGCAATAAATTGGCAGGAATTTCAAACATCTTGGAGTCACTCTTTGGACACAAACATTGAGAATCTAGGTTTTCAGAATTATAAAATCAAAAATATGCTCTTTAATACATGTAAACTTGCATGATTTCATGACATGGCACCAAGATGTCATGGTAAAAAATTATGGATTTGCTTGAGATAAGTGATACGTCTCCAACGTATCTATAATTTTTGCTTGTTCCATGTTGTTATATTATCATTCTTGGATGTTTTACAATCACTTTATAGCAACTTTATATCATTTTTTGGGACTAACCTATTGACATAGTACCAAAGTGACAGTTGCTGTTTTTGCTTGTTTTTTACTTCACAGAATATCAGTACCAAACAGAGTCCAATCGCGACGAAACTTTTTGGAGATCTTTTTTGGACCAGAAGACGCCCAGTGGGCAAAAGAAGTACCAGAGAGGTGGGCCATGGAGACAGCAACCCACCAGGGCGCACCAGAACCCCAGGCGCGCCCTGATGGGTTGTCCCCTCCTCGGGGCCCCTCTCCACCGCCTCTGATGCCTATAAATTACCAAATATTCCAGAAACCATAACGGAGTCGACGAAAAACACATCCAACCGCCGCAAGTTCTAGAACCTCGAGATCCAATCTAACACCATCACGGAGGGGTTCATCATCTTCATTGGTGCCTCTCGGATGATGCGTGAGTAGTCCACCATAGACCTACGGGTCCGTAGGTAGTAGCTAGATGGCTTCCTCTCTCTCTTTTGATTCTCAATACAATGGTCTCTTGGAGATCTATTTGATGTAAACTTTTGTGGTGTGTTTGTTGGGATCCAATGAATTTTGAGTTCATGATCAGTTTCTATCCATGAATATTATTTGAGTCTTCTTTGATCTCTTATATGCATGATTACTTATAGCCTCGTATTTCCTCTTCGAATCTTTGGTTTAGTTAGGCCAACTAGATCGATTTTTTCTTGCCATGGGAAGAGGTGCTTTGTGATGGGTTCGATTTTCGGTTTCCTTTCCAAGTGACAGAAGGGGCAGCAAGGCACGCATGTATCATTGCCATTAAGGATAACAAGATGGGGTCTATTCCTACATGAATAGATCTTGTCTACATCATGTCATCGTTCTTATAGCGTTACTCCGTTTTTCCATGAACTTAATACACTAGATGCATGCTGGATAGCGGTCGATGTGTGGAGTAATAGTGGTAGATAGAGGCAGGAGTCGGTCTACTTATCTTGGACGTGATGCCTATATAATGATCATCGCCTTGGATATCATCATGATTATTTGATGTTCTACCAATTGCCCAACAGTAATTTGTTCACCCACCGTGTGCTATACTCATGAGAGAAGCCACTAGTGAAACCTACAGCCCCCTGGTCTACTTTTCCAACATATTGCTTTTCGATCTATCTTTTTGCCGCTTTTGTTTTCAGATCTATTATTCCAAAAACCCAAAAAAAACTATTGCTGCACTTTTTATTTGCTCTTTTTATCTTGTGTTCTTGAGAGATTTATCTCTCCAATCTATCACTACCTAATCTATCTTTTTACCGTAGAGAGATCCACAACCCCTCTTTCGCGTGGGGTTGCAAGTATTTGTTCTTTGTGTGCAGGTGCTGCTTATTAGGTGGTGATCCTCCTACTGGTTCGATACCTTGGTTTCATAACTGAGGGAAATACTTACCATCGCTGTGCTGCATCATCCCTTCCTGTTTGGGGAAATACCGACGCAGTCTCAAGCCACGTTAAAGGAACTTCTGGTGCCGTTGCCGGGGAGGAAGCGGTCTCTTCTACGTACCAATCTCTGGTGCCGAGGAGACACCATCATCATCTACCAAGTTCCTAATCACAAATCTCATCTCCTTGCAATTACATTATTTGCCATTTGCCACTCATTTTCCTCTCCCCCACTTCACCAATTTGCCGTTTTATTCGCCCTCTTTTTCGTTTGCCTTTTTCTCGTCAGATCTCTTGCTTTCTTGCAATCTTGTTTGCATAGTCACGATGACTCAAGAAAACACCAAGTTGTGTGATTTTGCCAATACTAATAACAATGATTTTGTTAGTACTCCGTTTGCTCCTCCTGCCACTAGTGTGGAGTCTTGTGATATTAATGTCGCTTTGTTGAATCTTGTCATGAAAGATCAATTTGCCGGTAATCCTAATGAGGATGCCGCGTCCCATCTAAACACATTCATAGAATTTTGTGATATGCAAAAGAAAAAAATATGTGGACAATGATATAGTGAAGTTGAAATTATTTCCTTTTTCCTTGCGGGATCGTGCAAAAATTTGGTTTTCTTCTTTGCCTCGCAATAGTATCGATTCTTGGAATAAGTGCAAGGATGCTTTTATCACTAAGTATTTTCCGCCCGCGAAAATTATTTCCCTTAGGACGCAAATCATGAATTTTAAGCAACTTGAGCATGAACATGTTGCACAATCTTGGGAAAGAATGAAATTGATGCTAAGAAATTAGCCTACTCATGGTTTAAATCTTTGGATGCTCATACTAAAAATTTATGCGGGATTGAATTTTGTCTCTAGAAATCTTTTAGATTCCGCCGCGGGTGGTACTTTTATGGAAATTACTTTGGGTTATGAAAGTCCGTTATATCGACTAAGGGGGGTGAATAGGCGATTTTTACAAATTCGTCACTGAGGAATTACTAGTTGAGGAATTTGCTAAGTGACGAACTACTAGCAGCGGAATAAGTACTCAAGTGCATGCGAAACATAGCAGTAGCATAGTAATCATTATGAAATGAAACATACACAGAGCATAAGTAGTGTGAACAGGATAAGCATGCGGAAGATAATGTGACTGAAGAATTTGAGATGAGGAAATTGAGAAAGTCTTCAGTCAAATTCTTCAAACAGTAACGATCAGATTCATCAATAAATACTTCGAGGAAATGAAGGGGTTGAGGAAAAAGAACCAGGTGCTCGATGAAGAAAATGATTTGATGACCCAGTTCCAACTGCTGTGACAGTCATACGTTTGGTTCGGAGCGGCTTGGTATTTAAACCAAAGGACACACAGTCCCAGGACACACAGTCCTTACCGTATTCTCCTTGAGCTAAGGTCACATAGACCTCGCCCAATACTCGTGGTAAGTCTTCAGGGTAGACTTCCAAACCCTCACAAACTTGGTCACCCGGCGATCCACAATTGACTGCTGGATGCTCTAGACCACGGTCACCCGGCGAACCCCAATTGACTGTAGGATGCACTAGACCATGACGCCTAACCGTCTGGAAGATACACAGTCTTCAAAGGTAAAAAGCGTCGGTTCCACACAGGAACAATTTCTTCAGTGATGCTCAATCACTTTTGGTTTTGGTGGTTTGGGTTTTGGGTTTTTCCTCACTGATGATTTTCTCTCAAAGTCCTCGAGGAATGGGTTGCTCTCAAATGACAAGTGTCAAGTTCTCTCTCGGAGCAGCCAACCAACTAGTGGTTGTGGGGGGCGGCTATTTATATCCAGGGTGCAACCCGACATGATAAGACATAAATGCCCCCAATGATATGACCATTAGGTGGATAGAATATCTGGAAAGCTGGCGCAAAGCACAGCAACGGTCGGAATTTGAACTCTCAAATTCCTCAGGGCTTATCATATTCCTCACGGTAGGCAATTCGCACTGGCGAAATCCTAACTCCTCAGTCAGAACAAATTCCTTAGAGAACAGAAGAACTTCATCTCTGTCACTGAAGAACTTGACTGAGCTGTAAGAGATTTCCAAAGGCTTCACTCGAAGGATTGGGTTGTGTTGAGGCTTTTGAGTTGAGCATCAGTTGGAAATTTTTCCTTAGTATTACCTCGGCCCCCTTTAACAGTACGGTGTTTCCTATGACTCAAAGAAAGGAAATGAAACTACGAAAACAAAAGTCTTCACGCTTCAAAGTCCTCGTTAATATCTTCAAGGTCACACCGAATTCTTCAGCTTCAAAGTCTTCAGGGAAATACCAAAGTCTTCAGCTTAAGACTTTCATTTTTACGGGTCGACATTCTTCGTATATATCAAACTCCTCAGCGACTTATAGAGCATGTGTACACTCACACACATATTAGTCCCTTAACCTATAAGTCTTCAATACACCAAAATCACTAAGGGGCACTAGATGCACTTATAGGTTAAGCTACTAAATTGCTAGACAATATTATGACGAATTATTCACAATGGCATACCGAAAGAGCACCTACTAGTAAAAAAGTTAATTCGGTTGAAGAAATTAGTACTTTGAGTGATAAGGTTGATGCTTTGATGAAGTTGGTTGCTAGTAAAAATTCTCCTATTGATCTTAATGATGTGCCTTTGTCTACCTTGATTGAGCAAAATAGTGATTAAGTAGATGTGAACTTTGTCTCGCGAAACAATTTCAATAACAATGCTTATAGAGGTAACTTTAATCCTAGGCCTTTTCCTGGAAATTCCTCTAATAATTATGGTAATTCCTATGGTAATTCTTCTTACAATAATAATAGGAACACATCTGATCTCGAGAGTAATATTAAAGAATTTATCAATGCGCAAAAGGCTTTCAATACTACGATAGAAGAAAAGTTGAATAAGATTGATGATATGTCTAGAAGTATTGATAGAATTTCTCATGATGTGGAAAATCTCAAGTTGAAAGCTTTTGTTCCTAAGATTGATGAATCAATTAAAGCTTTATATGTCTCTATGGATGAAAGTAAGAAAAGAACCGCTATGCTTAGAGCTAGAAAAGAATTCTTAGAAAAGTCATTTTCTAGTGATTGCTTTCAGGAAAATGATGAAGATCTTAAAGTGATTGGTGTTTATTCTATTGATTCCTTGTTTAGTAATATTAATATTGATTATAAAGGGAATGAAGTAGAGTCAACTTTAGCTATAAGGCGTCCCAATAATTTGGAGGGTGAAAATCTTGATGAAAATTTTGATGAAAGTGGGTTTGAAGAGGTCAAAACTTTAACTAGTGACGCGCCCACTATTTTGGATTGCAAAGACTTTAATTATGATAGTTGCTCTTTGATTGAATGTATTTCTTTTCTGCAATCCATGTTGAATTCACCCCATGCTTGTGAGCAAAATAAAGCTTTTACTAAACATATCGTTGATGCCATGATGAAATCTTTTGAAGAAAAGTTGGAGTTGGAAATTTCTATTCCTAGAAAATTACATGATGAGTGGGAACCTACCATTAAGTTCAAGATTAAAAATTATGAGTGCTTTGCTTTATGTGATTTGGGTGCTAGTGCTTCCACGATTCCAAAATATTTATGTGATGTGCTTGGTCTCACCAATATTGAACAATGTTCTCTTAATTTGCACTTGGTGGATTCTACTATTAAAAAGCCTTTGGGAAGAATTAATGATGTTCTTATTCTTGCAAATAGTAACTATGTGCCCATAGATTTTATTGTTCTTGATATTGATTGCAATCCGTCTTGTCCCATTATACTTGGTAGACCGTTCTTACGAACTATAGCTGTCGTGATGGATATGAAAGAAGGCAATATTAGATTTCAGTTTCCACTAAGAAAGGGTATGGAACACTTCCATAGAACAAGAATTAGGCCACCATATTAATCAATCATGAGAGCATCCTATGAAGCCAAAACCAAAGATGACAATACTTGAAACTATGCGTTATGCCTAGCTAGGGGCGTAAAATGATAACGCTTGTTGGGAGGCAACCCAATGAATAAATTTATTTTTTTCTTAACCTTTTTGTTTTTGAGTGTTGACACAATTATGCCTCTGTTATGATCGTGTTTTATGTTTTATTTAGTGTTTGTGCCAAGTAAAGCCTTTAGGATGATACATAAGATGAGTAGAAACAATGCTGAATCTGAAACAGAAACTTTGCCTCCAGTGTTTGAATTTTCATTTTTTACTGGAGCGTGATATTGAGCTGAAATTTTAGTATAGTATTTCTATAAAAATTATTTGTGTTATCCTAATTTTCAGAATTTTTAGAGTTACATAAGTATGGTTAGAGTACAGATTACTACAGACTGTTCTGTTTAACACAGATTCTGTTTTCGTTGCATTGTGTGCTTGTTTTGATGAATCTATGGGTTATATTGAAGGGTATGAGCCATGGTAAAGTTAAAATACAGTAGGTATAATGCAATAATAAAATATGAATGGGTTTGCAACAGCACCTAAAGTAGTGATTTGCTTTATTATACTAATGGATCTCAAGAAGATTTTGTTGAGTTTTGTGTGATTGAAGTTTTCAAGTTTTGGGTGAGATCACGATGGATGAAGGAATAAGGAGTGAAAAGATCCTAAGCTTGGGGATGCTACAGCACCCCAAGATATATCCAAAGAGAAACAATAAACTAAGCTTGGGGATGCCCCGAGTGGCATCCCCTCTTTCTTCTAAGGACCATCGGTATTTTTACTTGGAGCAATATTTTTATTCGTCACATATCATGAGTTTTGCTTTGAGCGTCTTGTATCATTTGATTCTTTGTTTGATTTTCTTGTTAGTTTTTCACTTGTATCCTTTCTGTACACACCTATTTGAGAGAGCCAAAATTATGCTATGATTTGTTAGAATTGGTCTTTATGCTTCACTTAAACTTTTTGAGCTATGGAATTGCTCTAGTGCTTCACTTATATCTTTTTGAGCATGGTGTGCTTGGAAACTTTTGAATAAATACTCTCATGCTTCACTTAGATTAATTTGAGAGCTAGTAAATTTTGAAGAAATCCTCTCATGCTTCACTTATACTATTTTGAGAGATGAAATCTTTATGCTCATGTGCTTCACTTAAATTTGTTTGAGCTTGTCAAAAAGCAATCGCAATATATGAAACTAGTCCCAAAGTGATAGATATCCAAGGAGGATATAATAAAAACTTTCATGAAGATCATTGGGAAAATTAAAATTGATTCCTTGTAATAGTTTTGAGACATGATGATAGTAATATGTGAGTCATGTTAGTGAGTAATTATGATTTAGTAAGAATATTGGAGTTAAGGTTTGTGATTCCCTACGCATGCACGAAAGTCAATAGTTATGCAATGAAATTACATCCTACTTATGGTGCATTATTCGGTGTTAGTTATGCTCATTGCTCTCTTATGTGAATTTTCGTTTCTTGGTTGGTTGCTTCTCAATCTATTTGCTAGCCTTCACTTGTACTAAGTAGAAATACTACTTGTGCATCCAAAATCTTTAAACCAAGTTTTACCTTATGAGTCCACCATACCTATCTATATGCGGTATTTCCATGCCGTTCTAAGCAAATTTGTATGTGCCATCTCTACTTTTCAAAATAAATTTCCTTTTTGTGTTCTCGTACCACTCATGAAACGGTAGGGGGTGTCCAATATTTTTCCATGCTAGATGTGTTATTCTCAAGATGAGTGTTTATTCACTTGTCATTGCACGAGAGTACGGCGGTAATAGGGATGCCCATTCCCGAAATGAAAAATAAAAAAAATATTCACTTTATGTTGTCAAATAATAAATTCCTTGGAAAGTGTTGGTATGGAAGGCAACCGTGGATACGGCCAGCCATGGAATGTGAAAGAATGGTGGAAAAAGGACTAATCTTTATTTTCTGTTTGGGAACCGCCTATGATGTATCTAGCATGGAAAGTATTGTGAACTACTTTGCCGTTTTCGTTGACAGGAAAGGCATGCCACTCAAAATATTTTTCTCTCTCAATTTAAAACTTTGAGCTCTGGCACCTCTATAAATCCCTACTTCCCTCTACGAAGGGCCTATCTATTTGATTTATGAAAATTTTATTTTTACTTTGAGTCTCCATCTTCTCTTATAAAGCACCAACTAGGGGGCACTATGATCGTACTTGAGCATTGGGTGTAGCTAATATTTGAGTGTGTTTCATGAATGGATCAATGATTGAGCATAATGGGCTAGGGATAAATTTCTTTAGTGTTGATGTTTTGAAAGACATGGTTGCTTGTTGGCATGCTTGAGTATTGAAGTCATTATGTTAAAACTAGACTATTGATTTGAACCATCTAAAAGTCTAAACGTCCATGCTACAAAAGAAAAGAATATGCGATGAACATGTTAGGCAGCATTCCACATCAAAAATTCTGTTTTTATCATTTACCTACTCGGGGACGAATAGGAATTAAGCTTGGGGATGTTGATATGTCTCCAACGTATCTATAATTTTTGCTTGTTCCATGTTGTTATATTATCATTCTTGGATGTTTTACAATCACTTTATAGCAACTTTATACCATTTTTAGTACTAACCTATTGACATAGTGCCAAAGTGCCAGTTGTTGTTTTTGCTTGTTTTTTACTTCGCAGAATATCAGTACCAAACGGAGTCCAATCGCGACGAAACTTCTTGGAGATATATTTTTGGACCAGAAGACACCCAGTGGGCCAAAGTAGTACTAGAGAGGTGGGTCGTGGAGACCACAACCCACCAGGGTGTGCCAGACGCCCCAGGCGTGCCCTGATGGGTTGTGCCCTCCTCGGGGCCCCTCTCCACCGCCACTGATGCCTATAAATTCCCAAATGTTCCAGAAACCCTAAGGAAGTCGACGAAAAAACACATCCAGCGGCCGCAAGTTCCAGAACCTTGAGATCCAATCTAACACCATCACAAAGGGGTTAATCATCTTCATTGGTGCCTCTCCGATGATGCGTGAGTAGTCCACCATAGACCTACGGGTCCGTAGGCAGTAGCTAGATGGCTTCCTCTCTCGCTTTTGATTCTCATTACAATGGTCTCTTGAAGATCTATTTGATGTAAACTTTTGCGGTGTGTTTGTTGGGATCCAATGAATTTTGAGTTCATGATCAGTTTCTATCCATGAATATTATTTGAGTCTTCTTTGATCTCTTATATGCATGATTACTTATAGCCTCATATTTCTTCTTCGACTCTTTGGTTTAGTTAGGCCAACTAGATCGATTTTTTCTTGCCATGGGAAGAGGTGCTTTGTGATGGGTTCGATCTTGCGGTGTCCTTTCCTAGTGATAGAAGGGGCAGCAAGGCAAGCATGTATCGTTGCCATTAAGGATAACTGGATGGGGTCTATTCCTACATGAATAGATCTTGTCTACATCATGTCATCGTTCTTATTGCATTACTCCGTTTTTCCATGAACTTAATACATTAGATACATGCTGGATAGCGGTCGATGTGTGGAGTAATAGTGGTAGATGCAGGCAGGAGTCGGTCTACTTATCTTGGACGTGATGCTTATATAACGATCATCGCCTTGGATATCGTCATGATTATTTGATCTTCTATCAATTGCCCAACAGTAATTTGTTCACCCACCGTGCGCTATACTCATGAGAGAAGCCACTAATGAAACCTACGCCCACCGGGTCTACTTTTCCAACATATTGCTTTTCGATCTATCTTTTTGTCGCTTTTGTTTTCAGATCTGTTATTCCAAAAACCCAAAAAATATATTGCTGCACTTTTTATTTGCTCTTTTTATCTTGTGTTCTTGAGAGATCTATCTCTCCAATCTATCACTACCTAATCTATCTTTTTACCGTAGAGAGATTGACAACCTCTCTTTCGCGTCGGGTTACAAGTATTTGTTCTTTGTGTGCAGGTGCTGCTTATTAGGTGGTGGTGATGCTCCTACTATTTCGATACCTTGGTTTCATAACCGAGGGAAATACTTACCGTCGCTGTGTTGCATCATCCCTTCCTCTTTGGGGAAATACCGACGCAGTCTCAAGCCACGTCAATAAGCATTGACACATACCTCTAACAAACCGGAGCATCACACGAAGGCTCGTGGTTCCGAGAGGGAACGGGTGCCATGTTTGATGACGAACCTCTAGTCGTTGCCTCATTTCGCCTTGCTTTTTTTCACCGTTACAATGAATGAATACAACTGGCATGCTAAAATTTGAAAAAAAATTGGGGTTCATTTGGTCTTTTTAGACATTAAGTGAGTTTCTAGCCATTTAATGGCCATAATTCAATTTTGAAATTCATGAACACGCAAGATGAAGAAAAAACTGGTTGGGAAAATCATATTTATGTCCTTGCGTCCGTGTTTATGCCCCATGCAATAAATTGGAAGGAATTCCAAACATCTTGAATAACGACTTGGACACAAACATTGAGCATCTAGGTTTTTAAATTCAACAAAACAAAAAATGCTCTGAAATACATTAAAAATTGCATGATTTGACGACATGGCACCAAGATGTCGTGGTAAAAGAATTAGCTTGTTCGAGATAAGCTTTGACTGATACCTCTCACAAACCGGAGCATCACACGAAGGCTCGTGGTTCTGAGAGGGAATGTGGGGGCATGTTGGATGACGAGCCGCTAGTCACAGCCTCATTTGGCCTTGATTTTTTTTCACCTTTACAATGCACAAATACAACCATCATGGTAATTTTTTTTAAAAAAATAGGGTTAATTTGTACTTTTTAGACATTAAGTGAGTTTCTAGCCATTTAATGGCCATACACTGGTACCGTAACGTGTTATACAAACGGTTTTTAACGCCTTTCCGCGACGCAGTTCTGAACCGTCGCCTTGCTTGTGTGGGCGATAGGGGGGTGAAAGGACATGGATGTCGCCTAGAGGGGGTGAATAGGCGCTTTAAAATAATTACAGTTTAGGCTTGAACAAGTGCGGAATAAAACTAGCGTTTAATATGTCAAGCACAAAACCTAAAACAACTAGGCTCACCTATGTGCACCAACAACTTATGCCAAACAAGATAAACAACTAAGTGATAGCAAGATATATAGCACGAAACAATATGGCTATCACAAAGTAAAGTGCATAAGTAAAGGGCTCGGGTAAGAGATAACCGAGGCACGCGGAGACGACGATGTATCCCGAAGTTCACACCCTTGCGGATGTTAATCTCCGTTAGGAGCGGTGTGGAGGTACAATGCTCCCCAAGATGCCACTAAGGCCACCGGAATCTCCTCACGCCCTCGCACAATGCGAGATGCCGTGATTCCACTAAGGGACCCTTGAGGGCGGTCGCCGAACCCGTACAAACAAGGTTGGGGCAATCTCCATAACTTAATTGGAGGCTCCCAACAACACCACGAAGCTTCACCACAATGGATTCTGTCTCAGAGGTGACCTCAAATGCTCGGGGCAATCTCCACAACCTAATTGGAGACCCCGACGCTTGCCCGGAGCTTTACACCACAATGATTGAGCTCCGAAGCACCACCAACCGTCTAGGGCGTCAAAGCACCCAAGAGGAACAAGCTCTAGGGTGCACAAACACCCAAGAGTAATAAGCTTCTCAAACTTCACATCCACGTATCACCGTGGAGAACTCAAATCTATGCACCAAATGCAATGGCAAGGGCACACAGAGTGCCCAAGTCCTTCTCTCCCAAATCCCACCACAACAACTAATGCTATGGAAGGAAATGAGAGGAAGAACGAAGAAGAACACGAAGAACTCCAAGATCTAGATCCAAGGGGTTCCCCTCACATAGAGGAGAAAGTGATTGGTGGAAATGTGGATCTAGATCTCCTCTCTCTTTTCCCTCAAGAACTAGCAAGAATCATTGGAGGGATTGAGAGTTAGCAAGCTCGAAGAAGGTCAACAATGGAGGGAAAATACTAGCTCAAAAGATAAGAACCATTGGGGAAGAAGACCCCCTTAAATAGGTGGGGGGGAAATCCAACCGTTACCCTCACAGCCCACACACAAGCGGTAGTACCGCTGGCCAATGCGGTAGTACCGGCTATAAGTGGTACTATCGTGATGGCCAGGGCGGTACTACCGCCCACTAGCAGAACTAAGAAGCAGTAGTAGGGCTAGCGGTAGTACCGCTTAGTACTACCGCCCTACTACTGCTCCTGGTGGCGCGGGTCACCAGACATGTGTTTGGTGCCCTGCGAAGGGGCCCCGAGCCAGCCCAAGTCCCCCAGGGGTACTACCGCTAGCCAGGGCGGTAGTACCAGCTAAGCGGTACTACCATGTTGGCCAGAGCGGTACTACCGCGGGAGAGCAACAAAGAACCCAAGCAACCAGATGGATACAATAAAACCTGAACTGCCATAACATTCGCATATGAGCTCCGAATTGAGCAAACTCAAGCTTGTTGAACTCAGGACGACAAGAGCTATCCAACTGCGAGGCAGTATAACAATGCCAATGATATAGAGATGTGAAACCTCTATCAATGAAGAACCGGCAAAAACTCCAACATCGAAAACATCATAGAAGATGTATATGGACTCCGTTTTCGATGAACTCGAGCTTGTCATGAAGATGACCATAAGCTCTAAAACTCTCAAAGGGAAACACCAAACAAGAACCAAGAAAGATGATGCAAGGATGCAAATGGTTTGACCTCTCAACGAACGATACGATCAAGCTACTCACTTGAGAGCCCCCCTTGATAGTATGACAATCGATCCTATAACCCCGGTCTCCCAACTACCACCATGAAACTGGTAAACTAAAAAACCTATCAAGGGCAAACATATACCTTGCACATAGTCCACTTGAGCTAAATGATGACGATCTTGACTTCATCAAGATGGACCACCTTTCTTGATTGCGTTGGCTCGATGAAGACTAGTTGATTGCTCCCCCATACTCCACTATGGGTGAGCCACTCTTCAGCACATCTTCACAAGTCCATTGTCACCACAATGAACGGCAAGCTTCAAGCATGATCTCTTTGTGATGCTCCACTTGAACTTGCACAATGCAATCTTGATGACGATCACCACTTGATGTCATCCTCCATGGGTGGTATGAGATCTTACTCTTGACGCAAGACATGGAAACATACCTAACCCTACATAGAACTCTCACGTAGACCATGGGTTAGAACACAAAGCGTAATGGACAATACTTACCGTACCATGAGATCACTTGATCCCTCTTGGTACATCTTGTACACTTTATGTGTTGATCAACTTGATTCACTCTTTGACTTAGTCTTGATCAACCTTGTATCATATCTTCTCTATGACCAATCTTTGGATAAAACCTTGAATACCGCCTTGGTCACCATATAAACTCCTTGAAACCAACAGATGGACTTCAAGAAGTGCCTATGGACAAATCCTTCGAATATAACTCAAGGCAACCATTAGTCCATAGGGATTTTTATAAATTACCAAAACCACACATGGATAAATGTGCTCTTACAGGGGGGCCTCCCACACAACACCGAAACATCGTCTGCGATGGTGCGAGCGCCTGCTGACGATTCGCCTAACGTAAACGTATGTGAAGTCGTAGCCTATCCCACATGCCACACTTTGATGTTACGTTTGTGATCAAACACACATCAAAGACGATGGCACAGATATATTCATGTGTGAAATATGGATATCACAAACATTTAATCCCATGACATGTTTGTGATAGGTACATTATGACACACAGTCCAAAAATATTAACTATGTGCGATGGCTCCACTATCGCGAACGTGCCAATATAATAATCGTGTGTGATAGTTATTCAGATCGCACACGTGAAACGTATGTTAACCGTCTTCTTATCGTCCTACATTACACACGCACGCAGTTTGGAACCGTTTGTGCTATTGACGACAATCGCACACGGTTACGACGTGCAAACGTCTG
Organism: Elymus sibiricus; assembly: GCA_039707655.1. Lineage (NCBI taxonomy): Eukaryota > Viridiplantae > Streptophyta > Magnoliopsida > Poales > Poaceae > Elymus > Elymus sibiricus. The sequence goes on along the minus strand of CM077667.1, from coordinate 35,545,317 downwards.
TGTGACAATGCGCACGTCCCACACGCGCAAAATATGCGACCGTGTGTTGTAAAGCTGATAATCACATACGCTATTCTTCAAACAATTGTGTGTGATATACAACAGCGTCGCACAAGGTTTAATTGTTCTAACTGTGTGCGCTGCAATTTATTACCTAGTAGCTTATTTTCGTTAATTTATTATTAGAATTAGAAATTTCAAAATTTTAATTATGAAATGTGGATTTCACATCCTTCAATACATACCCTAATTACAATGGTTCAACAGCCAATGCATAAATCAAAGGCTCGGTACATGTTCGATGGTTACATAGTTCGGCAGAAGATTAAATATGATGAAACACAATATATAGTACTAGAGGCGGTAAAGGTGAAGAGAGAATTGTAAATGCTTTTGGATGTCGATGGTGTTGAAGAAGCGGAATACCCATAATGTGCCCTCCTCCATGCCAAAGGTGCGCACAACTTTTGTCCAACCCCTTGTGATGATCACCCATCCATTCTTCACCGCATTCAGGAAGACTTCTAGACCATTATCATGGTAGGATTAATTATATACTATAACCTTCGCTGCCTCCACTTCGGTCAGGTAGTTTGCTAGGTAATCTCGAGTAATTTCCTTCGGAAACCACTAAAAAGAGACAACTTTCAGGTATTCATGTCTAATAGAGTAACTTGTTCTGGGCTGGAAAAGAAGGCAACAGATTACATACCATCCTAAAGTTCACTGATGTCTTGGATAAAGTATAAATAAAGAGTTTAATTCCAATCAGATGTCTCTTCTGCCTAACAGTTTTTCTTAGTTTCCTCACTTGATGCTTGTTCATGTTTATCTCATTGCCCCATATGCAAAGGGGGTTGAAGCGTGGATCAGTACCGCTGACATATGTACCTACAAGCAACAAATAAATGTTAGAACCTAAGCTGCAATTGCACAAATGATGTAAAATATTATAAGACAATGGGATGTGACTAACCTCGATGGTAAACAACAGTATCGCGCATTGTAGCCCTATATAAGGACATAGAAAGGCGTGTTGCAGGGTTAACATCCACCAAAAATAGCAAATGTTAATTAAACGACAGTATCTCCGGTGATATTTTCATTGCGAGGAGTAGGACGGTAGCGAACGGATGGGTATTGGTGAAATTAAACAGGACAGTTCATACTTGAACAACAGTGCGCATTACTGAAATAAACAACGGACGTGTTAACTTCAGAGTACAAACAACCTAACATAGTCATGAACACTTGTACCAGTGAAACTAAAATTGACACGGTTAAACATCGCGAGCCAGGTGCTGCTAGAGCAGAAAATTGCCCAGTTGTCTATAAAAAGGTAGGGAAAATAGCCAAGATGTGTTAGGCATGTTTACTACAACAAGCTTAACACATCAACCGTACAAAACATACCCATTGCAACTAGTATTGGTAAAATTGAACTGGACAGTTCATACTTGGTAAATCCCAAGGGGTAGTTGCTGGGGCATTTCAACTCGGCCAGAGCCCGCACAAAGTCAGTGGCGAGGTGTTCCTGCTGGTTGCGGCGTGGATTAGTACCGCTAACATATGTACCTACAAGCAACAAGTAAATGTTAGAAGCTAAACTGCAATTGAACAAATGATGTAAAATACTATAAGATTTTGGGATGTGACTAACCTCGACGGTAAACAACATCATCATGCATTGTGACACTGCGTAAGTACATGGAAAGGCATGTCAACTACAACAGGGTTAACATCCACCAAAAATATCTAATGGTAATTGAAGGACAGCATCTCCAGTGATATCTTCATTGCGAAGAGTAGCATGGTACCGAATGGATAGCATAAAAAATGGATATAACTGTTCGCTACAGCAAGCTTAACAGAAACCTAGCATAGGCATTGTAAGTTTGTAACTGGTATTGGTGAAATTGAACTGGATAGTTCATACTTGATAAATCCCGAGGGGTAGTTCCTTGGGCATTTCATCTCGACTAGAGCCCGTCCAAAGTCGGCGGCGAGGTGTTCCTGCGGATCGAAGTGTGGATCAGTACCGCTATAGTATGTACGTGTACAAACAATAAGTAACTGTTAGAAGCATGGGGGTACTTCATCTCGGCCAGAGCCCGCACTAAGTTGGCGGCTTCGGGGGCAAGGTGTTCCTCCGGGTCGGCACGCATAGCGTCAACCGCGCCATCGACCGCCATGATCAGCTCCTCGACCTCCGCGTAATATGTGGTTGGGCTTACGCTGGGATGCTCGGCGATAGGGTGTGGGGATGTGGAGGCATGAGGGTGGTTCGCAATCTCCATCTGAGCAATCGGGCGGGGGCGGTGACGAAAATCGGAGGTTACCTCACTAGATCGACGACCGAGACTGGGGCAGAACGTAGATTTGGTTGCGGCGGCGAAGGCGGCGGCGAAGGCGGCGGCGGCGGTTTGGGCTGTAGTAAGAGGGGGCGGGGGGATAGGGGGAAATGTGATGGGTGAGTATGGGGTGGGAGGAATAACTTCTGAAATCACGCGCCTACTGAAAATTTGGTGGCAAAACTCGAACCTTACGGGGGGAAACACGCAACGCAGATGAAGCGCGTCAAATACCCGTGTGCGAGAAAAGAGAAAATTGGCGATCCCGCGCCGGAAAAATTACAAGCCTTCTCTCTCTCGTGCCATCGGACGTTTTGCAAACGGTTCGTTGTAAGAAAACGTTTGCGGCTAAAGCTATATTTTTGGAAAACTGATAGTATCAGATAGTACAAGATACTACTTTTCTTGGTGTTCAAATGTTTGCCAAAGCATACTGGTGTCGTATAACGACACCACACCAGGCATAAATTGAAGTATAAGCACAAAAGGCCTAGAAAAGTGCACATAAAAGGCTGAATATAGTAAACGATCCTGAAAAAATGTCAAATTTGGACACGGTGCATTCTAGTGGGTATGATGATCGTAGAAAATAAATCAAGTTGAAAGGACCAAGGAAATATGACGACATTATCCATACCTCTCAAATATTTACCAGATCATATTGAGGTCATGCCTAGGAACCACACGAGGTAACATGTTTTTCAGGCATGTTTTCCATGTTTTCTAAAGTTACAAAACAAATAAACGACACAACTGTGGTTGCCTCTTCCCGCACATATCATTTAAAATTATATTAAATTCCTGTAAAATACATGAAAAGTTATTCAATGACACAATTATGAATTTTTGAACACTTTTTTGAACACCTTTTCATGTACAGAACGTTCGAACTTGAATTATAAGCAGTAAATGCCTACAAAGTACACACAAAAGACTAAATACGATAAACAAGACTGAAAAAATGTCAAATTTGGACAAGGTGCATTCTGATGGGTATGATTATCGTAGAAAATAAATCAAGTTGAAAGGACCAAGGAAATATGGGTTCCCCTTCAAAACATGGCGATTTCGCTTCCCGAACCATTAAACTCCATAGGTGATGGTCCGGTATATGAAGAGTGTGTATGACGACATTATCCATACCTCTTCAAATATTTACCACATCATATTGAGGTCATGCCTATGCACCACACGAGGTAACATGTTTTTCAGGCATGTTTTCCATTTTTCTAGAGTTACAAAACAAATAAACGACAAATCTATGGTTGCCTCTTCCCACACACATCCTTTAAAATTCTATCAATTTCCTGTAAAATACATGAAAAGTCATTCAATGACATGATTATGAATTTTTGAACCCTTTTTTGAACACCTTTTCATGTACAGAACATTCGAAGTTGAATTATAAGCAGAAAATGCCTAGGAAGTACATATAAAAGACTAACTACGATAAACAAGCTCGAAAAAATGTCAAATTTGGACACGGTGCATTCTAGTGGGTATGATGATCGTAGAAAATAAATCAAGTTGAAACGACCAAGGAAATATGGGTTCCCCTTCAAAACATGGTAATTTCGCTTCCCGGACCATGAAACTCCATAGGTGATGGTCCGGTATATGAAGAGTATGTATGACGACATTATCCATACCTCCTCAAATATTTACCACATCATATTGATGTCATGCCTAGGCACCACACGAGGTAACATGTTTTTCAGGCATGTTTTCCATTTTTCTAGAGTTACAAAACAAATTAACGACACAGCTGTGGTTGCCTCTTCCCACACATATCCTTCAAAATTTTATTAATTTCCTGTAAAATACACGAAAAGTTATTCAATGACACAATTATGAATATTTGAACTCTTTTTTGAACACCTTTACTTGTACCGAGCGTTCGAACTTGAATTATAAGCAGTAAATGCCTAGAAAGTACACATAAAAGACTAAATACGATAAACAAGCTCGAAAAAATGTCAAATTTAAACACAGTGCATTCTAGTGGGTATGTTGATTGTAGGAAAAAATGATGGAGAAACAAGCAAGGAAATATGGGTTTCCCTTGAGACTTTGGGATTTGTTTGGGCATACGGTTATTTTGTGAAGGCCGTGTGCGTTCACCCCATTTTGCGCTGTGTTCTGATTGGCCAGAACCCCAACCACACGGATCGCTCATGCACACCGTAGGATGCACCGCGATCGAACGACACCTATCCCATCACATCCGTGTAGTGTTGGGATTTTAGTTCGTACATGCACTAAATTAAGTTACTAACAAAACTTTAATGGCATTAATCACACACGGTTCCTGTTTACGAACCGTTTCATATGCAGACCGTCTACCCCGGTCGTCTCCCCTTCGTCCTCATTCGCATTGATGTATAGTTGCTCGTTCTCGACCTTGGCCCACCCAAATCTTCGAGTTCGATGACGCCTGTCGTAGCCGGGTGCTGCCGACGAACGCCACCGAATTTTGTTTCATCCCCACACCGACGCCTATCGGCGTCGACTTTCTCGACGCTGCTTGATTGGGGATTTCTGTGGGATTTTCTGCGGGAGCAGGCCATTTTTTTCTAATGGAGAACCAGGTAATTAATTTTGCAAAATATTTGAGCATCCCTTGTCGCAGTTCGTATGTCCTTGTCAATCACTCGGGGGAAAATAACCATCGAGGAATTTTTCTTGTAGCTGATTCGAGGGTTTTCATTCGTAGTGTCCACAGTGCAAGCACAAATCAAGCATGAACGATTCAATCGAGCATTTACATGCTCAAATCGGTACTGCCTCGGACACAGCTCTCACCAGGACTGCGGCGTCCGTCGGGTGTTCGTACATCATCCCGGTGGCCGACGAGACCCTTGCTATCGCCAGTGCTGCAGCAACGGCCGTCAGGCATCCCCCGACGTCCGGAGCTGCGTCCTCCTCCATCAGGGACATAATCATGCACCTCGTTCGACGACCACTGTCGTAGTTGTCCTGGCGGCGCCGCGGTTCCCGCTCCGCTACCCACACCATCCGTCGCACTCTGCGCCGAACCCGCAATATCGCCTGGATTGCGCCGTCGCCCAACTCCATCATGTCGTCGGCCATTGGGGGTTTGACGGTATGTGTGGAAACTAGCTGCTGCCAATGGGATTGGGGATTTTACAATTTACCGCTGTGGATGGCGCTTGCGGTTGCGCTTGTGTGGGAAGCATTGGCTCGAGGGCGGGAAGACAAAATGGAGCCCTTGAGCGATGACCAGCCACCATTGGTGAGGGTATGGCGACGACATGCAGCGAGTCATGCCACACAGTTGGTACTTTACACGCGTGTGTGGTTGCGACACTCATCGGAAGCTATTCGTATTTTACATCGGGGTGTGATATATCTATTCTGCATGGCACACGGTTTGTGTGTGTATAACGTCATTAATTTATGCACCGGGGCGTGGTACGGTTTCTGGGTAGCACACGTCTTGTTTGATCAACCGTGCACACTCTTTTATTACTATCGCTCACACTTCTTTTACTTACACCGTGTGCCCGTTATATCACAGGATACCCAGCATTTTCACAGTTTTTGAATTATTTTCGGTGCAAACATAATCGCACACGGAAAAAATGTAGCAACTGTCTGCAATCGTGTATAGGGTCATAAATAAATATCACCACTCTTCGCTCTCCACCGTCTCTTTCCCCTCTCGTAGCCCCCAAATCTGGCCTTCTTCTCCCCATTGTCCTCGCCTCCACAAAATCCTCAACATTACACATGTCATTAGAATCTAGGCCCCACCTCTCCATCGTAGAGGAGCCCGCGGCAGCGGCGACGACGGTACACACTGCTGAGGGTCCGGAGGCCTTGGCGGCAATAGAAGGAAAGCTGGAGGTTGCATCAGATTGGTTGCGGACATGCGCGGTTCTGTACAGGGAACGTGCAGCTGTGGCCTTCGAAAGAGCAGCATGCGCTGATCAGTTTACCGTTGCCTTGGCGGCTCGCGCGGATTTGGCTGCGAAAAGGGCAGCATCCTACTTAGAGTCTGCTACCGCTCTAGCAGAGCACGCCGCTTATGACTTTCTTATTTACAACCGCTTTGAAAATCTCCATCATGAGAGCGTCGCACGGCCGCCTTTGGCCGTGGACAGGATTTTTTATGAGACCGGAGCTACTGTGATGGAGCAGGAGCAGAGGAATGGCCGGGCCTATGAAGCATTCAAGAACATGGTCCTCGCTGACACGGATGTGGATCCTTCTTCCATAGAAAGTATGTTGCATGAGTGCAGACAATATTTCCACATTGGCGAACCAACAGGGCAGCCCCGCAACAACGCCAATGAGTAGTTGTTTCCATTTGTTGTTTTCTGAACCTTGCTGATATGTAATGTCGCTTTTATGTTGTTTAGTTGATTATGTAGGAGTACGAACGATAATTTGTGCTATCATTTTCTGAATCGGTGCTTATTACCAGGAATCGTCTGTGTTATTATCTGTGTGCGTTATTTTCTATCTTCCCACAAAATTTAATTACTGACCTGTTTGCTGGGCATCACACACATCTTGTTACACCGAATTGTTTGTGTTATTTTGGCTCACACATTTCATCTGAGCGCATGATATGCCGTGTATCGCACACATCTTGATTTGTGCAACCGTTTGTGTTATTTTGGCTCATCACAAATAGTTCACCCGAGTGACCTGTAGGCAGCATAGATGTTGTGCAGACAGAGCAAATCACAGTACACACGGAGAAAACTACGAAACCCGTTGGTGATTATTTCATCAATCACTGATAATTGTATACCAGCAAGCGTTTCCCCACAACACAGACATGTTATTAACACCAATCGTTTGTGTTATTTCTGGTGTTCGCACACGATTCTGATAACTCACCTATTTGCCCTCTATCGCACACATCTTGTTATGCCGAATCGTTTGTGTTTTGCTATATCATCGCACACAGTTTATGGTAGTGAACTATGTGCCCTCTATCGCACACATCTGGATCTGTGTAACCGTTTGTGTTATTTTAGTTAATCGAAAACAGTTCGCATGGAAGAACTGTATGGCACAAATCGCACACGTAAGTCTTTTCTGAATCATATTTGATGGGTCTGCCATCGCACACAGTTCACATTATTGGCGCCGGAGCTTGAACTATACCGCTTGTGATTGATGCATCGCTCACAGTTTCGTCGAAGGGTCTCTGATTGATGTGTCATCTTTGGACCATCCTGTAGTAGTGATAATTCAAATACGAACTACATGAACATGCAAGATGAAGCCAAAAATGGTTGGAAAAATCATATTTGTGTCCTTGCTTCCGTCTTTATGCCCCCATGCAATAAATTGGAAGGAATTTCAAACATCTTGCAGTAACGGATTGCACACAAACATTGAGAATCTAGGTTTATTAAATTCAAGAAAATGGAAAAAATGCTCTGAAATACACGAAAATTTCCATGATTTCACGACATGGCGCTAAGATGTCATCGTAAAACAATTGGCTTCTTCGAGATAAGCTTTGACACATAACTCTCACAAACCGAACCATCACACGAAGGCTCATGGTTGCGAGGGGGAACGTGGGGGCATGTTGGATGATGAACCGCGAGTCGCTGCCTATTTGACCTTGATTTTTTTACCATTACAATGCAGTAAAACAAGCGTCATGCTAAAATTTGAAAAATTTCAGGGTTCATTTGGCCTTTTTAAGACATTTAGTGACTTTCTATCCATTTAATGGTCATAATTCAAATACGAACTACATGAAAGTGAAAGATGAAGCCAAAAATGCTTGGAAAAATCATATATGTGTCCTTGCTTCCATCTTTATGCCCCATCCAATAAATTGGAAGGAATTACAAACATCTTGCAATAACGGTTTGGACACAAACAATGAGAATCAAGGTTTTTAAATTGACCAAAATGGAAAAACGCTCTGAAATACATGAAAATTTGCATGATTTCACGACATGGCGCCAAGATGTCGTGGTAAAAGAATTCGCTTGTTCGAGATAAGCTTTGAAACATACCTCTCACAAATTGAAGCATCACACGAAGGCTCGTGGTTCCAAGAGGGAACGCCGGGGCATTTTGGATGATGAACCGCGAATCGCTGCCTCATTTGGCCTTGATTTGTTTCACCTTTACAATGCATGAATATAGCCAGCATGCTAAAATTTGAAAATTTCCAGGGTTCATTTGGCCCTTTTAAGACAATTAGTGAGTTTTAGCCATGTAATGGTCATAATTCGAATACAAACTACACAAACATGCAAGATGAGGCCAAAAATGGTTGAAAAGGTCATATTTATGTCCTCGAGTGCGTCTTTATGCCCCATGCAATAAATTGGAAGGAATTACAAACATCTTCGAGTATTAGTTTGAAGACAAACATTGAGAGTCTAGGTTTCTAAATTGAAGATAACAGAAACATGCTCTAAAATACATGAAAATTTGCAGGATTTCACGAGATTGCGCTAAAATGTCGTGGTATAAGAATTGGCTTGTTTGACATAAGCTTTGATGCATACCTCTCACAAATCAGAGCATCACATGAAGGATCGTGGTTTCGAGAGGGAATGTGGGGGCATGTTGGATGACGAACTGCGAGTCACTGTCTCATTTGGCCTTGATTTTTTTTTCACCGTTACAATGTAGAATACAACCGACATCCTAAAGTTTGAAATTTTTCAAGGTTTTTGTCGTTTTGAAGACATTTAGTGAGTTTTAGCCATGTAATGGTTATAATTTAAATATGAACTACATGAACATGCAAGATGAAGTCAGAAATGGTTGGAAAAACCATATTTAGGTCCTCAGGTGTGTCTTTATGCCCCATGCAATAAATTGGAAGGAATTACAAACATCTTGGAGTATTGGTTTGGAGACAAACATTGAGATCTAGGATTCCAAATTGAAGATAATGGAAAAAATGCTCTGAAATACATGAAAATATGCATGATTTCACGAGATGGCGCCAAGATGTCGTGGTAAAGGAATTCTCTTGTTTGACATAAGCTTTGATGCATACCTCTCACAAATCGGAGCATCACACAAAGTCTCGTGGTTTCGAGAGGGAACGTGCGGGCATGTTGGATGAAGAACCACGAGTCACTACCTCATTTGTCCTTGATTTTTTTCTAACGTTAAAATGCATGAATACAGCCGGCATGCTAAAATTTGAAAAATTGCAGGGTTCATTTGGCAAACACTGAGAATCTAGGTTTTAAATTCGATATAATTTAAAAATGCTCTGAAATACGGCACCAATTTAAGCCAAACTTCTTCCTATGCATAGGGATTTTGTGAGCAAACAATTTATGGGAGCAAGAATCAACTAGCATAGGAAGGCAAAACAAGCATATCTTCAAGATTTTCAACACATATAGGGAGGAAACTTGATATTATTGCAATTCCTACAAGCATATGTTCCTCCCTCATAATAATTTTCAATAGCATCATGAAGGAATTCAACAATATAACTAACACGTAAAGCATTCTTTTTATGATCCACAATCATAGAATTTGCATTACTCTCCACATAAGCAATTTTCTCATTCATAGTAGTGGGAGCAAACTCAACAAAATAATTATCATTGACATAACTACTTTGAATATTAAAATCATGATGACAAGTTTCATGGTCATTATTACTCTTTATAGCATACATGTCATTATTACTCTTTATAGCATACATGTCATCACCATAATCATCATAGTCAATTGAAACCTCTTCCAAAATAGTGGACTCATCACTAAGTAAAGTCCTGAGCTCTCCAAATCCACTTTTATCATTATTACAACAAGATTGACCACCTTCCAAAATAGTGGGATCATTAGTACCTAGAGTTGACACTCTTCCAAACCCACTTTCATCAAGATAATCATCATAAATAGGAGGCATGCTATCATCATAATAAATTTGCTCGTCAAAACTTGGGGGCTAAAAATATCATCTTCATCAAACATAGCATCCCCAAGCTTGTGGCTTTGCATATCATTAGCGTCATGGATATTCAGAGAATTCATACTAACAATATTGCTATCATGCTCATCATTCAAGGATTTCACATTAATCATTTTTATAAATTCTTCCTCTAACAATTGAGCACACATTTCCGAACCATCATTTTCACGAAGACATTATAAAGGCGAAGCAATTGAGGCAACGTAAATTCCTTTTTTTGTAGCTTTCTTTAATAAAACCAAACTAGTGAAATACAAGAAACTAAAAGAATTATTCGCAAGATCTAAAGATATACCTTCAAGCATTCACCTCCCCGGCAACAGTGCCAGGAAATAGCTTGATGTCTACTATGCAACTTTATTTTTGTAGACGTTGTTGGGCCTCCAAGTGCAGAGTTTTCTTGGACAACAACAAATTTCCCTCAAGTGGAGGACCTAAGGTTTATCAATCCATGGGAGGTGTAGGATGAAGATGGTCTATCTCGAACAACCCTACAATAATATACAAGAAATCTCTTGTGTCCCCAACACACCCAATACAATGGTAAATTGTATAGGTGCACTAGTTCGGCGAAGACATGGTGATACAAGTGCAATATGGATAGTAGATATAGTTTTTTGCAATCTGAAAATATAAAAACCGCAAGGTAGCAAGTGGCAAACAACGAACAAAACATTGTATAAATTCTTGGAAATAAGGCCCAGGGTTCATACTTTCACTAGTACAATCTCTCAACAATGCTAACATAATAGAATCATATGATCATCCCTCAACGTGCAACAAAGAATCACTTCAAAGTTCATATCTAGCGGAGAACATAAGATGAAATTGTTGTAGGTAGTAAGAGCCACCTCAAAGTTACCCTTTCCGATCAATCTATTGGGCTATTCCTATATATGTCACAAACAGCCCTAGACTTCGTACTAAAATAACACCAATAATACATATGAATCAACCATAATGTCACCTAGATACTCCAATGTCACCTCAAGTATCCGTGGGTTAATTATTCGACATGCATCAAACAATTTCAGATTCATCATATTCAATCCAACACAAAGAACTTCAAAGAGTACCCCAAGATTTCTATCGGAGAAGGTTGGACAAGAACGTGCAATCAACCCCTATGCATAGATCCCCAAGGTCACCGGAATCCACAAGTTGATACCATAACATATATCAAGTGAATTAATAGAATACCCCATTGTCACCATGGGTATCCACATGCAAAACATACATCAAGTGATCTCTAATCCAATATCCAATCCGACATAACAAAATCTCAAAGGGAAAGTTTCAATTCATCACAACAAGATAGCAAGGGAAGAACACCATATGATCCAACTATATTAACAAAGCCCGTGATAAATCAAGATCGTGCCATCTCAAGAACACAAGAGAGAGAGAGAGAGAGATTAAACACATAGCTACTGGTACATACCCTCAGCCCCGAGGGTGAACTACTCCCTCCTCGTCATGGTCTCCGCCGGGATGATGAAGATGGCCATCGGTGATGGTTTCCCCCCTCCGGCAGGGTACTGGAAAGGCTCCAGATGGGTTTTTCTTGGATACAGAGAGTTGCGGCGGCGGAGCAGAAGTTCTAGGTTAATTTCTAAAGGTTTCTGTATATATAGGATTTTTCAGCTTTGGAATCACGCCAGCCGGAGCCACATGGGCATCACAAGCTAACAGGGCATGCCCGGGAGGGTGGGCGTGCCCTGTTGTCTTATGGCCCATAGGTGGCTCCCCTCCGGTAGTTCTTCGCTCCAGGATTTCTTATTTTCTCTAGAAAAGATCATAAAAAGTTTCGGGCGATTCCGAGAACTTTCATTTTCTACATAAAAACAACACCACGGTAATTCAGCTAAAAACAATGTTAGTCCGGGTTAGTTCTAAACAAATCATATAAAATGCATTAAAACCATATAGCAGTATTGTAAACATAGGCAAATATGGCATGAATACTTTATAAATTATCGATACATTGGAGACGTATGAGTGACGTGGCTTGAGACTGCGTCTGTATTTCCCAAAAGAGGAAGGGATGATGCAGCACAGCGACGATAAGTATTTCCCTCAGTTATGAAACCAAGGTATCGTACCAGTAGGAGGATCACGCAACACTATGTAAATAGCACATGCACAGAAAGAACAAATACTTGCAACCCGACGCGAAAGAGAGGTTGTCAATCTCTCTACGGTAAAAAGATAGATTAGGTTGTGATAGATTGGATAGAAAGATCTCGCAAGAACAAGAGGCAAATAAAAAGTGCAGCAAGGTATTTTTGGTTTTTTGGAATAATAAATCTTAACACAAAAGCGGCAAAAAGATAGATCGGAAAGCAATATGTTGGAAAAGTAGACCCGGGGGCCATAGGTTTCACTAGTGGCTTCTCTCATGAGTATAGCACATGGTGGGTGAACAAATTACTGTTGGGCAATTGATAGAAGATCAAATAATCATGACGATGTCCAAGGCGATGATCATTATATAGGCATCATGTCCAAGATTAGTAGACCGAAATGATTCTACATCTACTACTATTACTCCACACATCGACCGCTATCCAGCATGCATCTAGTGTATTAAGTTCATGGAAAAACAGAGTAATGCAATAAGAACGGTGACATGATGTAGACAAGATCTATTCATGTAGGAATAGACCCCATCTTGTTATCCTTAATAGCAACGATACATGCGTGCCTCGCTGCCCCTTCTGTCACTGGGAGAGGACACCGCAAGATCGAACCCATCACAAAGCACCTCTTTCCATGGCAAGAAAAATCGATCTAGTTGGCCTAACTAAACGAAAGATTCAAAGAAGAAATACGAGGCTATAAGTAATCATCCATATAAGAGATCAAAGAAGACTCTAATAATATTCATGGATAGAAACTGATCATGAACTCAAAATTCATCGGATCCCAACAAACACACCGCAAAAAGTATTACATCAAATAGCTCTCCAAGAGACCATTGTATTGAGAATCAAAAGAGAGAGAGAGAAAGCCATCTAGCTACTGCCTACGGACCCATAGGTCTATGGGGGACTACTCACGCATCATCGGAGAGGCACCAATGAGGATGATGAACCCCTCCGTGATGGTGTTAGATTGGATCTCGCGGTTTTGGAACTTGCGGCGGCTAGATGTATTTTTCGTCGACTCCTCTAGGGTTTCTAGAATATTTGGGTATTTATAGAGCTCAGAGGCAGTGGAGAAGGTTCCCGAGGCAGCCACAACCCACCAGGGCGCGCCCGGGGCCCCTAGCGCGCCCTGGTGTCTTGTGGGCGGCCTGGGCTCCCTCCTGGTTACTTCTTTGGCCCACTGGCCATCTTCTGGTCAAAAAAAATTCTCCAAAAAGTTTCGTCGTGATTGGACTCCGCTTGGTACTGATATTCTGCGAAGTAAAAAACAAGCAAAAAACAGCAACTGGCACTTGGCACTATGTCAATAGGTTAGTCCCAAAAAATGATATAAAGTTGCTATAAAATGATTGTAAAACATCCAAGAATGATAATATAACAGCATGGAACAAGCAAAAATTATAGATAAGTTGGAGACGTATCAGCATCCCCAAGCTTAATTCCTACTCCTCCTCGAGTAGGTAAATGATAAAAACAGAATTTTTGATGTGGAATGCTGCCTAACATGTTCATCACATATTCTTTTATTTTGTAGCATGGACATTTCTACTTTTAGATGGTTCAAGGCAATAGTATAGTTTTGACATAAAGACTTTAATACTCAAGCATGCTAATAAGCAAACATATCTTTCAAAATACCAACACTAAAGAAAGTTATCCCTATCCCATCATGCTCAATCATTGATCCATTCATGAAACACACTCAAATATTAACTACACCCAATGCACAAGTATGATCATAGTGCCCCCTAGTTGGTGCTCTATAAGAGAAGATGGAGACTCAAATTAAAAATGAAATTTGCATAAAGTAAATAGATAGGCCCTTCGCAGAGGGAAGTAGGGATTTGTAGAGGTGCCATAGCTCAAAGTTTAAATTGAGAGAGAGAAATATTTTGAGTGGCATGCCTTTCCCGTCAACGAAAACGACAAAGTAGTTCTCAATACTTTCCATGCTAGATACATCATAGGCAGTTCCCAAACATAAAATAAAGTTTATTCCTTTTTCCACCATTCTTTCACAATCCATGGCTAGCCATATCCACGGTTGCCTTCCATGCCAACACTTTCCAAGGAATTTATTATTTGACAACATAAAGGTAATTTATTTTTCATTTCGGGACAGGGCATCCCTATTACCGCCGTACTCTCATGCAATGACAAGTGAATAAACACTCATCTTGAGAATAACACATCTAGCATGGAAAAATATTGGATACCCCCTACCGTTTCATGAGCGGTACGAGCACACAAAAAGGAAATTTATTTTGAAAATTAGAGATGGCACATACAAATTTTCTTAGAACAGCATGGAAATATCGCATATAGGTAGGTATGGTGGACTCATAAGGCAAAATTGGGTTTAAGGATTTTGGATGCACAAGTAGTATTTCTACTTAGTACAAGTGGAGGCTAGCAAATAGATTGAGAAGCAACCAACCAAGAAACAAAAATTCACATAAATGGGCATTGAGCATAACTAGCACCGAATAATGCACCATAAGTAGGATGTAATTACATTGCATAACTATTGACTTTCGTACTTGCATAAGGTATCCCAAACCTTAACACCAATATTCTTACTAAAGCATAATTACTCACCAACATGACTCACATATCACTATCATCATGTCTCAAAACTATTACAAGGAATCAAGTTTAATTTGTCCAATGATCTTCATGAAAGTTTTTATTACATCTCTCTTGAATATCTATCACTTTGGGACTAGTTTCATATATTGCCATTGCTTTTGACAAGATCGAATAAATTTAAGTGAAGAACATGAGCATAAAGATTTCATCTCTCAAAATAGTATAAGTGAAGCATGAGCGGATTTCTTCAAAATTTACTAACTCTCAAATTAATCTAAGTGAAGCAGGCGAGTATTTCTTCAAAATTTCAAAGCACACCGTGCTCAAAAAGATATAAGTGAAGCACTAGAGCAATTCCATAGCTCAAAAAAATTTAAGTTAAGCATACAGAGCAATTCTAACAAATCATAGCATAATTTTGGCTCTCTCAAAAAGGTGTGCCCAGCACGGATACTAGTGACAAACTAAAAATTAAAGAAAGCAAAGACTCAAATAATAGAAGACGCTCCAAGCAAAACACATGATATGTGACGAATAAAAATATAGCTCCAAGTAAAATACCGATGGTCGTTAGAAGAAAGAGGGGATGCCACTCGGGGCATCCCCAAGATTAGTTGCTTGTTTCTCCTAGGATATTTCTTGGGGGTTCTGTAGCATCCCCAAGCTTAGGCTCTTTTCACTCCTTATTCCTTCCTGCATCGTGATCTCACCCAAAACTTGAAAACTTCAATCACACAAAACTCAACAAAATCTTCGTGAGATCCGTTAGTATAATCAAGCAAATCACCACTTTAAGTACTGTTGCAAACTCATTAAAAATTTATTATTTCATTATACCTACTGTATTAACTTTACCATGGATTATACCCTTCAATAGAACCCATAGATTCATCAAAATAAGCACACAATGCAACGAAAACAGAATTTGGCTTAAACAGAACAGTCTGTAGTAATCTGTACTCTAACCATACTTATGTACCTCTAAAAATTCTGAAAAATTAGGACAAAGTAAAGAATTTGTATATCAAAACTGTGTTCAAATTTCAGCTCATTATCGGGCTTCAGTAAAAAATTAAAATTTGTGCACTGGAGTCAAAGTTTCTGTTTCAGATTCAGCATTGTTTTTACTCATCTTATGAATCATCCTAAAGGCTTTACTTGGCACAAACACTAAATAAAACATAAAAACACAATCATAACAGAGGCATAATTGTGTCAACACTCAAAAACAGAAAGAAAAAGATGAAAATAAATTTATTCATTGGGTTGCTGATACGTCTCCAACGTATCTATAATTTTTTATTGTTCCATGCTATTATATTATCTGTTTTGGATGTTTTATATGCATTAATATGCTATTTTATATTATTTTTGGGACTAACCTATTAATCTAGTGCCTAGTGCCAGATTCTGTTTTTTCCTTGTTTTTGAGTATTGCAGATAAGGAATATTAAATGGAGTCCAAACGGAATAAAATCTTCGGGATGATTTTTCTTGGACCAGAAGAAACCTACCAGACTTGGAGATGAAGGAAGGAGACCTGCCGGGAGGCAACAAGCATGCAGGGCGCGCCCAGGGGGGGCGCCCCCTGGCTTGTGGCCCCCCCTGTAGGCCCTCCAACCCTAATCTTCGTCCTATAAATTCCCAAATATTCCCCCAATACCAAAAAGAGCCACGAAAATACTTTTCCGCCGCCGGAAGCCTCTGTTCCCGTGAGATCCCATCTTGGAGCCTTTTCCGGTAATCTGCCGGAGGGGGATTCGATCACGGAGGGCATCTACATCAACTCCATTGCCCCTCCAATGATGCGTGAGTAGTTCACCTCGGACCTTCGGGTCCATAGCTAGTAGCTAGATGGCTTCTTCTCTCTCTATGTTCTTCAATACCAGGTTCTTCATGATCTTCATGGAGATCTATCCAATGTAATACTCTTTTGCGGTGTGTTTGTCGAGATCCGGTGAATTGTGGGTTTATGATCAGATTATCTATGAATATTATTTGAATCTTCTCTGAATTCTTAGATGCATGATTTCATATCTTTGCAAGTCTCTTCGAGTTATTGGTTTGGTTTGGCCAACTAGATTGGTAATTCTTGCAATGGGAGAAGTGCTTAGTTTTGGGTTCAATCTTGCGGTGTCCTCACCCAGTGACAAAGTAGGGGTAGCGAGGCACGTATTTGTATTATTGCCATCAAGGATAAAAAGATGGGATTTTCATCATATTTCTTGAGTTTATCCCTCTACATCATGTCATCTTACCTAATTCGTTACTCTGTTCTTCATGAACTTAATACTCTAGATGCAGGCAGGAGTCGGTCGATGTGTGGAGTAATAGTAGTAGATGCAGAATCATTTTGGTCTACTTGACACGGACGTGATGCCTATATGCATAATCATTGCCTTGGATATCATCATAACTATGCGCTTTTCTATCAATTGCTCGACAGTAATTTGTTCACCCACCGTATTATTTGCCTTCATGAGAGAAGCCTCTAGTGAAACCTATGCCCCCCGGGTCTATTTTCCATATTATATTTTCAGATCTATATAAACCAAAAATACCAAAAATACTTCGCTGCAATCTTTTTACTTTTGTTTTACTTTTCGTTTTAGCAATCTTTTATATCTATCTCTATCAGATCTCATCCTTGCAAGTAACCGTGAAGGGATTGGCAACCCCTTTATAGCGTTGGGTGCAAGTGTTTGATTGTTTGTGTAGGTGCAAAGATTGGCGCCTTGCTTGTACCTCCTACTGGATTGATACCTTGGTTCTCAACAACTGAGGGAAATACTTATCTACTTTGCTGCATCACCCTTTCCTCTTCAAGGGAAAACCAACGCAAGCTCAAGAAGTAGTAGTTGCCTCCCAACAAGCTCTTTCTTTGTAGTCATTAAGATAGGCTTGAGATTTCAATGATGCCCTCATAAAAGATAATAATAGCAACACAAAGAGAACATCATGAAGCATATGGAAAACACACTTAAGTCTAACATACTTCCTATGCATAGGCATTTTATAAGCAAACAAATTATCAAGGCAAGCAAAAACTAGCATATGGAAGGAAGAAGAAAGAGACAATAGCAATCTCAACATGAAGAGAGGTAATTTAGTATCATGAAAATTTCTACAACCTTAATTTCCTCTCTCATAATAATTACATGTAGGATCATAATCAAATTTAACAATATATCTATCATTAATAATACTCTCTTTATGATCAACATGCATAAAGTTTTTATCATCTTCCAAAATATTGGGATTATCATCAACTAAAGTTATGACCTCTCCAAACCCACTTTTATCAAAAAATTCATAAGATTGAACACTCTCCAAATATGTGGGATTCTTTTTACCCAAAGTTGACGCTCTTCCAAACCCACTTTCGATACTAATGCAAACATTATTATCAATAACATATTCAACATGAGGCTTAAATAAATTTTCAAGATCATAAGAAGCATTATCACCCCAATCATGATCATTGCGATAAGAAGTGGACATGACAAAATTATCATCCCCAAGCTTGTAGTTTTGCATATCATTAACATAATTGACATTAATATAATTTATAGTAACATCATTGCAATCATGCTTTTCAATCAGGGAGCTATCATGAATCACCTTATAAATTTCTTCTTTAAGCACTTCACCAAAATTTTCAGGTTCATGATTTTCAAACAAAACTTCATAGAGATAATCAAGTGCACTCAACTCACTAGGAATTGGTTCATCATAATTTGGCCTTTTGAAAAGATTGGCAAGTGGATGAGGATCCATATCAGAAGATTTTTAGCAAGCAAAGATGCAAGCAAATAGGAGGCACATGGCAACACAAGCAAAGATAGCAAAAAAGGCAAACGAAAAAGAGGGCGAATGAAACGGCAAATTTTTGTGAAGTGGGGGAGAGGAAAATGAGAGGCAAAAGGCAAATATTGTAACTGCAAGGAGATGAGATTTGTGATTAGAAACCTAATAGATGTTGATGATGTCTCCTCGGCGCCAAAGATTGGCACGTTGAAGAGACTGCTTCCTCCCCGGCAACGGCGCCAGAAATTCCTTTGACGTGCCTTGAGACTGCGCCGGTATTTCCCCAAAGAGGAAGGGATGATGCAGCACAGCGACGGTAAGTATTTCCCTTAGTCATGAAACCAAGGTATCAAACCAGTAGGATGATCATGCAAACTATGTAAACAGCACCTGCACACAAAGAACAAATACTTGCAACCCGACGCGAAAGAGAGGTTGTCAATCTCTCTACGGTAAAAAGATAGATTAGGTTGTGATAGATTGGATAGATAGGTCTCGCAAGAACACAAAATAAAAGAGGCAAATAAAAAGTGCAGCAAGGTATTTTTGGTTTTTTTGGAATAAAAAATCTGAAAACAAAAGCGGCAAAAACATAGATCGGAAAGCAATACGTTGGAAAAGTAGACCCGGGGGCCGTAGGTTTCACTAGTGGCTTCTCTCATGAGTATAGCACACGGTGGGTGAACAAATTACTGTTGGGCAATTGATAGAAGATCAAATAATCATGACGATATCCAAGGCGACGATCATTATATAGGCATCACGTCCAAGATTAGTAGACCGAAATGATTCTGCATCTACTACTATTACTCCACAGATCGATCGCTATCCAGCATGCATCTAGTGTATTAAGTTCATGGAAAAATGGAGTAATGCAATAAGAACGGTGACATGATGTAGACAAGATCTATTCATGTAGGAATAGACCCCATCTTGTTATCCTTAATAGCAACGATACATGCGTGCCTTGCTGCCCCTTCTGTCACTCGGAGAGGACACCGCAAGATCGAACCCATCACAAAGCACCTCTTCCCATGGCAAGAAAAATTGATCTAGTTGGCCTAACTAAACCAAAGATTCGAAGAAGAAATATGAGGCTATAAGTAATCATGCAAATAAGAGATCAAAGAAGACTCAAATAATATTCATGGATAGAAACTGATCATGAACTCAAAATTCATCGGATCCCAACAAACACACCGCAAAAAGTATTACATCAAATAGATCTCCAAGAGACCATTGTATTGAGAATCAAAAGAGAGAGAGAGAGAGAGATAGAGAGAGAGAGAGAAAGCCATCTAGCTACTGCCTACGGACTCGTAGGTCTATGGGGGACTACTCACGCATCATCGGAGAGGCACCAATGAGGATGATGAACCCCTCTGTGATGGTGTTAGATTGGATCTCGCGGTTCTGGAACTTGCGGCGACTTGATGTATTTTTCGTCGACTCCTCTAGGGTTTCTAGAATATTTGGGTATTTATAGAGCTCAGAGGCGGTGGAGAAGGTTCCCGAGGCGGCCACAACCCACCAGGACGCGCCCGGGGCCCCTGGCGCGCCCTGGTGTCTTGTGGGCGGCCTGGGCTCCCTCCTGGTTACTTCTTTGGCCCACTGGCCTTCTTTTGGCCAAAAAAATTCTCCAAAAAGTTTCGTCGCGATTGGGCTCCATTTGGTACTGATATTCTGCGAAGTAAAAAACAAGCAAAAAACATCAACTGGCACTTGGCACTATGTCAATAGGTTAGTCCCAAAAAATGATACAAAGTTGCTATAAAATGATTGTAAAACATCCAAGAATGATAATATAACAGCATGGAACAAGCAAAAATTATAGATACGTTGGAGACGTATCAATGAGCATCCCCAAGCTTAATTCCTACTTGTCCTCGAGTAGGTAAATGATAAAAGAAGTAATTTATGAAGTGTGAATGCTAGCATAGTGAATAGTTTTGATCATTGATAATTTAAGTCACTTTTCTAGCATAATAACAAGCAACTTTTTCTCATAAAAATCACAATGATCAAGTAGCAAGCAATTCACATGTTAAAGTATAGACCAAAAACTTTCTTGAAAACTAACAAACTATGTTCTCAGTCATCAAACAATTACAATTCATCTTATTTCCAGGAATGGTCTATGTAAGAGTTTTCATTTAGCAAATTCCACATACTCAACTATCATTTAGTCTCCCATGATTGCTGACACTCAAAGCATATTTTTAGAACAAACAGTTTCAATCAAACACATAGGAAGATATGGGCTTAATGTTCCGCCTCCCAACTTATTTATCGCAGGGATAATGTCAACAATAATGAATCATGATCACCTATATCCAACTGGATATATGTGCCTAGATCTTTCCCTACCACATGATGCTTGCCAACTAAAGAATTAATAGATTGGAATAGGGATGAACATGATTGACTCTTGCATAAAAGTAAATATAGAAAAGAAAATGCATAAAAGTAAAGATAGGCCCTTCATAGAGGGAAGCAGAGGTTTGCATGCGCTTTTTATTTTTGGATGTGCAAACTCTTAATGGAAAGGAACGTCACTTTATATTGCCCCTTGTGATAGCAACCTTTATTATGCAGTCCATCACTTTTATTTCTTCACCATCACAAGTTCGTACAAAGCTTATTGTCCCTTCCAATAAAAGATCATACATATTTACGAGCAATTTTTATTGCTTTTCGCACCGATGAAACTTACTTGAAGGATATTATTCAATCCATAGGTTGATATGGTGGACTCTCATGGCAAGAAACTAGGTTTAAGGATTTTTGGATGCACATGTAGTATCTCTACTTAGTACGAATTTTTGGCTAGCAAAAGATCCTAAGCAAGCACCACATGTTAGAGGATCCATGACAATATAACTTATGTGTGAACATAAACAAACATAACCATTATGTTGTCTTCCTTGTCCAACATCACCTACTTGCTCAAGTTTCAAAATAATTAATGGGGTTCACAATCATAGAAGATGTCCAAGATAGTATATTTATATGTGAAATCTCTCTTCCTTCAGTACTCTTTCATGAATTATTCAAGTGACCAATGCTATGTTTGTTAACTTCCAATAAATTTTACCACTTATAATTCTTGTATGTGAAGTCCCTACTCCCCATGGGACAAGAATATGAAGCATATATAATTTCATATTTATGACATTCAATTCATTCAATATTTTCTCTTAGGATATAAGTGAAGCACAAGAGTGAACATCAAACTACTCTCAAAAAGATATAAAGGAAGATCAATGGGTAGTCAAACAATTAAGTAGCTATGTGAGGACTCTCTCAATAAAAAAAATCAGATCTGATTATTTTATTTAAAACAGAAAACTAAACAAAAATACACTCCAAGAATAGCTCGTATCATGTGAACGAACAAAAACTTCGGCGCAACATAGGCTAACCGATAGTTGTTGACGAAGAGAGGTGGGATGCGTAGCATCCCCAAGCTTAGATGCTTGAGACTTCTTGTAATATTTACTCGGGAACCTTGGTCATCCCCAAGCTTGAGCTTTTGGGTCTTGTTAATTCCTCTCATATCACGGTTTCACCTAAATCTCAAAAACTTCATCCACACAAAACTTTAAAAGAACTCGTGAGATAGGTTAGTGCACATAAGAATAAATCAACTCTTTATGTACTGCCAAGACAAGTTTCATAATAATTTTCAAACATTATCTACTGTATACTATCATTAAAACAATTTATATCTTCCAATATAAGTCATGAAAACTATATGAGAAGTAGATATCAAAACTATGACAACAATCTGTCTAAACAGGACAGTGTGTAGAAATTAATTTACAAAGTGCACTTCTGTAACTTCAAAAATTCTGAAAAATTAGGACATGATAAAACATTTATTTGAAAATACTTTGTAAAAATTTCAGAAACTTTCCACGTACTAGTAAAATATTAAAATGCAAATACTACAACAAAAGTTTCTATTTTTACACAGCACACATCAAACATGCAATTCAGGCATCCTAACAGGCAATTCTTAGAAATTTTTATCGGGGAAAATATTATAAATAATAGAAAATCAAAGTCTAAAAAAATAAAATGATGCTCCAAGAAAAACACATATTATGTGATGAATAAAAATATAGCTCCAAGTAAGATATACCGATAGTGTTGAAGACGAAAGAGGGGATGCCTTCCGGGGCATCCCCAAGCTTAGACACTTGAGTCTTCCTTGGATATTACCTTGGGGGTTCCTTGGGTATCCACAAGATTAGGGTATTACCACTCCTTATTCTCCTCATATCGGTGCCTTACCCAAAATTTGAAAACTTCAATCACACAAAACTTAACGGAACTTCGTGAGATGGGTTAGTGTAATAAAGATACATCATTCACTTAGGTACTGTCAAGACAAGATTCATAATTTTTCTCACATAATACCTAATGTATAATATCATTCCAATAATTTATACCACTAAATATAATCTATGGAAACACTAAAACAAGCAAACTATGCATGCAAAACAGAATCTGTCAAAAACAGAAAATTATGTGAAGATCTAAACTTAAACCGTATTTCCCTGTCTCTAAAATTTCTGAAAAATTAGGGAACGCCTAAAATTTGCCTAGGAAACCTGTGTAAAAATTTCAGAATTTTTTGATTCTCCAGTAAAATCAGAGAAATTCTGCACTAGACGTAAAAGTTTCTGTTTTTGCACAGAATCAAACTAACAAGTATCCACACTATCCCAAAGGCTTTACTTGGCACTTTTTTTAAATAAAAGACACAAAACATGATTAATACAGTAGCTTAATCATGTGAATGCATAAAAACAGAAAGGAAAAGTGTTGGGTTGTCTCCCAACAAGAGGTTTTCTTTAAAGCCTTTTTAGCTAGGCATGATGATTTCAATGATGCTCACATAAAAGTAAAGAATTGAAACAAAATGGGAGCATCATGAAGCATATGACAAGAAAATTTAAGCCTATCCCTCTTCCTATGCATAGGGATTAAGTGAGCAAACAATTTATGGGAGCAAGAATCAACTAGCATAGGAAGGCAAAACAAGCATATCTTCAAGATTTTCAACACATAGGGAGGAAACTTGATATTATTGCAATTCCCACAAGCATATGTTCCTCCCTCGTAATAATTTTCAGTAGCATCATGAAGGAATTCAACAATACAACTAACACATAAAGCATTCTTTTCATGATCCACAAGCATAGAATTTCCGTTACTCTCCACCCGAGCTTCCTGTTAAAGGATGACATGTGCTATTGGATATTTAAGCCTTTTTACGGCTGCATTAAGCCCATATCAAGCCTTAGGGGCTACTACCATACTTGGTAGTCTTGTTTGCCTTCAAGCAAATAAGGAAATACACGAAGAACTCAAAGGAACATGAACTTGGGTGAAGCCTCACAGCCTCACCTGTAAACCTTGCGACTGATCAAAAGCACCTCGGGTCGCCCCAAGATATGCATCCACCGTACTGAGGGCATTGAACTCCCGCTATGATAAGGCTGAATTCCTTAGGGAAGCCTTTCAACGCCGATAATTCACGGCACATTGGATCTCGGAAGGAGTAGCCAAACTGGTCGACGAGTCCTCGGGCTGGGGGACCTCAGGAATAACTCCTGCAGTAGGGCGTGCCTCCGCTTCCATATGCAAGGTGGTCGTTCCCTCGACCCTCGCACTCACTGCTATAGAAGAAGGTGAGGGTTGCCTGCGAATAATCAAAAGGGTGAGGGCCTAACACAATACCTTTAACACATGCAGTAATTAAGAAGTTACTTGGTAACTGAGGGGGCACTTTTGCCTGTCCCCATGAGCTCGACCTGTGCATCTTGCACCTCCCGCGGGGACCCCCCTTGTAGAGCCGCCTCTCCGTGTTGACGTTTGGAACGCCATCCCTTTGGAGGAGGAATCAGGCGGCTAGGGGCTGGAGGATGAGCAGCTCGCTTTCTATTAGAGGGAGGGAGTGTTACCGATGAAGCTGGCCTCGTCCCAGGAACACTGGGGGGCAATGGCCACCCTTGATCCATCAAGGCTCTCCAAGAAAAAAATTCCGCCCTTCATAAATAAGGGCTAGGGCCTCATCTTTGTTGAAGAGAGGATCCTCGGCTCGGCGGTGTGACTCCGGCTCGGGTGTCGGGCTGCTTATGGCCTCAACCCAACGCCTCCTTCTTTGTTCAAAACCAGTGCATAGTTGGTTAAATGAATTATCGAATACTTCGGGTAGACGAGGGAAGCAGGAAAAACTTACTATGTCGGCGGGGTTGTAGTAGGACAGCCCATCCCGAAATTGCCGGATGGCGAAGTCCCCCGTCGTCCCCTCAAAAATACCAGCCAGCGTCGATCCAAAGGCTGCTTGGTCAAAAAAGTCCTCCCGGATTGTTCGTGAGGCGTCTTTGGTCCCCTTGAACGTGCACAGCGGACGAGGGCGCTGCCGAAGTGGTTGGACTCTTCATCTCATCACCGTGGCCATTACATATATTATAGTAAGGCCGGTGCTCGTTAATTGCTTCACTCGAGCTTCCAGCGTGGTAACCTCGGCACTTTCCTCTTGGGAGGGGCGCTGCGGTCTCCAGATATAACGCCTCCTCGAGGGCTCCATGGAGAATGCAGGGAGTCCGGGTTGAACTGGGTCGAGGAGAGGACCGTTGTCTACATAGAACCACTCTGTTGGCCATACGTCAGTGTCCTCCCGACGTGTGCCTGATGGGTACCCGGTCCCCTTGATCCGGTGGACTTCGGCTGCCCAGACCTCATATAACTTCTCGGCAGGAGAACAAGGCACTACGCATAAATACTTCCTCCATAGCCTGAAGTGTGCCTCACCCGAGGTGCAACTCGCGAAGGGCGACGTACCCTGCGATATATAAAATCGAGTTGGGGGTGAAGTGGTGAAGCTGCAGCCCATAGAACTCCAGCAGCCACCCTAAGGAAGGGATGAATGGGAAATCTAAGCCACGTAATAAGAAGGGAATGAAGCATACCCTTTTGCCCTCTCGAGGAGAAGGGCGATTCTCTGCGTGCACTTGCCCTCTCACGGATGTCAAACCGGAGTGGATTGCTGTCAGATCTGAATTTGGCAAATATCCTTGCTTGGCCAGGTGCTCCAGTTGAAGGCGTGGAACAACGCAACTACCCCAATTGCCTCTAACCGGACCGTGAGGGTGCTTCGAAGAGCCAGCATTGCTCGCCATCAAATCTCTCGAGGGTGGACTTGGGAGAAGGGGAGCGCTTGCGCGGTTTGCTTGGAGAAAGGAGTCGGGGTGCGTGGTAAATTCACACACCTGGCTTGCCAATAAAAAGGGGAAAAAGGCCGACGCTTCGACGTTTCGCCATAAAGCGGTCCAAATCCCCATAAGAGGTGGTTACGAAGGTCAGTAATTAGGCGCCACGTGCGACGAAGTCGGGCCCGCCAGGCAGAATCGCTAACTTAGCTGAAGACTTTCTGAAACCGAGCTGGAGGAATCAAGGGAACTCGTCTATCGAGCCAAAGACTATGGTAACCAAAGTCCGAGAGCGTCGTCCTCGACATCGAAGACCAGTTCAGGGGGTACTGACGGTGTCCTGGAATAGGGGGCCCTAACCTAGTCGGCCCAGGCTCCTTGGATTGGGCTGGGCCCTCCTCCTTCTGAACATGGACTCCGGGAGCTGGACGATGGGGCGTGATCAGGACTGCGTCTGCCAAAGGCTTGTTGTATACTCCAAGACTTCTCTTACCGCCTCTACGCCAAGATACCGACCTTGTAACCCTAGATAACCTATCTGGCGTGTATATAAGCCATAGGGTTTAACCCGTATAGAGGACATCAATGCAATATCATTCACCTAGCCCTAGAGTTAGAACACATCTGACGATCTCGAGGTAGATGAACTCTGTACTTGATACTTCTCCATTGATATAAACAAGAGCAGGACGTAGGGTATTACCTCCATCAAGAGGGCCAGAACCTGGGTAAAACATCACCCCCTTGTTCCCGTTACCATCTGTCCAAGATCCACAGCTTGGGACCCCCTACCCCAAGGTCTACCGGTTTTCACACTGACACCCGCTGCCATGGGAGGGTAGGACAAAAGATGTCAAGCAAGTTCTTATTATAAACACGTATGACTATATACGGAATACATGCCTACATTATATTGATGAATTAGTTTTGTGTCGCTCTAGTGTGTAACTGTTGCATGATGAATGTCATCCAAATCAATTATCCATCATTGATCCATGGCCTACGCTTTTCGCATATTGATTTTTGTTAAGTTACTTTCGTTACTACTCCTACAAACAATACAATCTAGTGCTTTTTACTATTCCTATTGCTTTTGTTACTGTCCTACTAAAAACTATATTGCAAAAACAAATTCCAGGTGTGGTTGAATTGACAACTCAACTGCTAAGACCAATAAATATTCTTTGGCTCCCCTTGTGTCGAATAAATAAATTTGGATGAAATACTACCTTGAAGACTGTTGTGATCCCCTATATTTGTGGGTTATCGACATGCCGAATACAAAAGTTGTCCTTGGAGTATACGTCAACTCTTCGGCAGCTTCCATCTTGCTGACGACAAAGTCTTAGGCTTTGGCTATCCTCCAGGCGATGGCTTAGTGGGCCCTAATTCGGCCCATAGGACCAAACACTTCGTGCTAGTACGCCCTAGTCCAGGACACCCTCACCAAGGAATATAGATTTTCTCAGTCTTCGGTGAGCCTCCAGACAATGCCACACCAGAGGCAGGAGTAGGGTCTTACCTCCTCCCAAAGAGCCCAAACCTGGGTAAACCCCATGTTCTTCGCCTCACCATCTCGATCCCCCATCACACTCTCACCACTAGGGATAAGCCTCGTAGTGGCGCGGGGTAAATGGGTAGTAGTAGCACTGGGTATCCCGCTACTCCTAGCATACCCCGCGCTGCTACTACTTCTACTAGTAGTAGCGCCTGGCCCGCGCTACTACTACTTAGCTGCAGCGCGGGTCCGGGATACGCGCTACAGCTGACTGCATGTAGTAGTAGCACAGCCCCCGCACTGTTGTTAGGCTCTTACCAAGGGCTATTACTACTTTTTCGATATTATTATTTCTTCTACGTATTTACGCAGTATTTATACAATACCAACATATACCTACATTAGTGAACCTATATGAGACAACAATGTCTCATCATCATCATCATTGTCTCATCATCATCGTGCTACAACATAGTCTCATCATCATCATCATATAGTGATACAACAGTCTCATCATCAGCAAAATAGTGATATAAGTTATTTCATGTCTCGAATACATCACATGGTCACATACACATGTTTCATCATCGATCTAAACTATGATCACATACAAGAGAGAATCGATCACGATGAGACAGAGAGGTATTATATAGTTCTTGACCCGGTTTTGATTCCTCTCTCCCGCTAGCATGAACCTCAAGTAACTAGTTTCCGCTTCGCTTTTACTTTGAAATCCTTTGTGGGTGCTACCCGGGAAACGGTCCACTTGGGCCTGGCACTCTAACCACTCGTCGGACACCTCTGGAACCCTCCCTTTATACACGGTATACCACTTCTTCACCATAGATCTATATCCCTAACATAGATGCTCATAAGTAAGCAAATTCATCGATAATATGAAACATAATATATTTAAGCAACACCAAGAGAAAAAGTTAAAATATTGGCAAATAGAAACAACATATAGTAAACATAACAAAGCACGTTGTACCCAACATATAGTAAACATAACAAAGCTCTCCCCTCCAAACAAATCAGGTGTCGTCCCTCGAGGGCACTGCTGGTACGAAACACCGACAATATTGACTGTGTTGGAGGAGACCTTAACAACCCTACTACACCAAACAATCGATGGTGTGCCTTAGCAATCACCAAACCAACTCTCATATGGTTATTGACAGTGTTAGAGTCTGAACACGAAGATCAATCCCTGCATGCAACGAAAGAACAAGCAATATTTTGTGATAATGCACCCTGAATTGCGGTTACAATACAAAGTGGAGTTTGATACGTCTCACACATATCTATAATTTTTTTAGGTTAATGTTATATTGATATCATTTACACATACTTTGGGCACACTTTTATTCAATTCTATGCCATATAAGAGCATCTACAACCGGACCTCTCAAACCCGCCTCATACGCCCGGGAAGGCCGCCCGGTCACTGCCTGGTCACTTTTTTTTGACCCAGACGGGCCTCTCAAACGGCCCTCAAATGCCCGGGCTGACCGGCACCACCCATATCCAGCCCAAATATGGGGCGGATATGGGGGCGCCCGGGCGCGCCCGGGCACGCCCGCCACGTCGGATTGACGAACGGGGCCCAGCCGGAAACGCCCGCCAACCCGACGGTCCGAAGGTCGTCTCCTACGCCGGACCGGTCGCGCCTCATGTCGCAGCTCCGGCGGGCCGCGTAGTGTATTGCCCGGCTATTTAAGTGCACCGGCGGACCCCGAAACCCTACATCCACATCTTCCTCCTCATCCCATCCGCCGCCGCTGCCAGTTTCCACTCCACCCATCCGCAGCCATGCCCCAACGCCGCCGGATGAGGAGCCAGGCGTTCCTGACGCCGGAGCGCCGGCTCGAGCTCCTTGAGCGGATCTTGAATAGGCGCGAAGCCTGGATCGCCGCGGGGCTACCTCCGGATGTAGTGGAGGAGGAGGATGAGTTGGAGGTGGAGGAGGAGGAGGAGGTGGAGGTGAAGGAGGAGGATGACGAGGTGGAGGAGGAGGGGGATGAGCCGGGGGAGGAGGATGTGGGGGACGCTGGCGACGGGGATCTCCGGGCGGAGCCGCAGGCCATCCTCAATTCCCTCCGGTCGGAGTCGGATGCGGATGCAAGACGCCGTCGCCGGCAGGAGATGAAGGCGCAAGAAGCCGCGGAACAGGCGGAGTGCTTGGCCTACATTGATGAGATGGAGCAGGAGGAGGATGAACCGGAGCCCTCCTCCCCGCCCGTCCAGCCGGCGCCCGGCTCCGTCGTCGTGGACATCACCGACGACGAAGAGTAGCTAGGGTAGTACGTAGGATTTACTTTATATGCTTTTGTATGGATGTAGGGGATGAAATTTGAGAGATGCGGATGCAGATTGAGCAATTTGAGGAGTGCCCGGTCAGTGCCCGCGGACACGTCCGGGCGTGTCCGTGGGCGTTTGAGAGGCCGGATTTGCCAAGTCCGGTTGTAGATGCTTTAAGCTGTCAAAAGAACTATCCTTACCACAGCTTAGCGAAGCATACCAACTCCTCAATATATGTGGGAGATAGTTCACGGTAATTCCTTCTTTTAGGGGTAGTACTCTGCGCCGACGCATCGGCCCAAATTCGGGCCGGTCTACTGCCGAGCGTTGGATCTATACACACGTACGGGCTGTCGTGGGAACGATTCCGACAATAGAGAGGGGTAGGATAACGGAGCATGATCTATCGAGATGAAAATGGGTGACACGAGTGTTTTAGCGAGTTCAGGCCTCCCGCAGTGGAGATAACAGCCCTACGTCTCGTGCTCCGGAGAGGCTTCTGTCGAGTGGAATGTATGAGTTACAGGGGGTGCTAACCCTTGTGCCAGAGGGGAGGGGTGGCTTATATAGAGTGCGCTGCCCCTCATGAATACCCGGCAACCAAGAGTTCGATCATGGTAATAAAGGTGAACGTTACTGATAGCGTATGTAATAAATGCTACTTATGGCGACCAGTCGAATGCCTGCCCGTTGGCCTCCCTGGAGTGGCTTCTGGTCTTCTACGGTAAACTGACTTCTGGTTCTTCCGAGTGAAAGGTGGTTGTCGAATGGAGAGAGAAACCTCCGAGTAGATTTTCTGTCGAGTGACTCATGCGCCATGGTGATTTCAGTCGGAGTCTTCCTTGTAATCTTGTAATCTTTAAGTTCTCCAATGTGGTGTCCTTAGGTAGGGTATGTAGGTCAGGCTTAAGACCCTACCCTAGGTACATATCACCATCATTAGCCCCCGAATGGATCGGGGTTCGAGTGAAAAAGGGATCGATGTAGGTTCTGATAAGACACAAAAATTCTGAATGCATTTTAGGGCTTCACAGAAGTCTGCGTCGATTGGAATCTTTGTCATTCACCCTGATCAATTTTGTCTTGATATGCGTTTTCTTTTGGTGCATACTTTCTTGTTTTCCCCTCGAGTAGAGCAGGTCTTAGTCGAGTGGTTTCTGGTCCAGTGGGGGTACGCTGAGTGCACCCACTGGGTGTAGTCCCCGAGACCGCTGTCGAATGGCGGTGACATCGGCAGGGGTCTTAGATTTGTTTTGATAGTTGCTTCTCACTCGACAGGCCGAACCTGGTCGAGTGATAGTAGGTCCAGTGGGGGCACGTTGAGTGCACCCACTGGGTGTAGTCCCCGAGACCGCCGTCGAGTGCCTGCATCGGCGGGGTCTGATAGAGACAATGTTTGCATGTTTGCTTTCCAATCCTTTGCTTGGCTAAGTTTGTTTGGTCTCTGAGTGAGATGGATGCTCATTACTCGGAAGAATTTTGAACTTAGGTGAAAAACTGGTTCGCAACTAAGTTTCCGAGTGAAAGTGTTGCCTGTCACTCGGAACAGCCTTTAACTTAAGCGAGGTCTGACTCACGGCTAAGTCCCCGAGTGAGAGGAGTGCTCGTCACTTGGGAGAGTTTTTAACTTAGACGAAGACTGGTTCGCAGCTAAGTTTCCGAGTGAATGGGATGCTATTCACTCGGCAGGGTTTTTAACTTAGGCGAAAACTTGTTCGCGGCTAAGCCCCCGAGTGAGAGAAGCGCTCGTCACTCAGAAGAGTTTTCAACTTAGGCGATACGGAATCGCAGCTAAGCCCCCGAGTGTGGATGATGTCCTCACTCGGAGTGGTTTTTAACTTAGGCGATACGGAATCGCAGCTAAGCCCTCGAGTGTGGATGATGTCCTCACTCGGAGTGGTTTTTAACTTAGGCGATACGAAATCGCAGCTAAGCCCCCGAGTGTGGATGATGTCCTCACTCGGAGTGGTTTTTAACTTAGGCGATACGGAATCGCAGCTAACCCCCCGAGTGTGGATGATGTCCTCACTCGGAGTGGTTTTTAACTTAGGCGATGCGGAATCGCAGCTAAGCCCCCGAGTGCGGATGATGTCCTCACTCGGAGTGGTTTTTTTAACTTAGGCGAAGTCAGGTTCGCAGCTAAGCCCCCGAGTGTGGAGGATGTCCGCACTCGGAGTAGTTTTTGACTTAGGCGATACGGAGTCGCAGCTAAGCTGAGCGATGGCGTGCGGGGCGGCCGAGTGATGAAAACGTGCCACACGGAGTGGCGATGCGCGGGGCATCCGAGTGAGGTAGACGAGAGCTGTCTGACGGCGCATGAGCGGCCGAGTGAGGAAGACGTGCCACACGGAGTGGCGACGCGCAGGGCGGCCAAGTCATGTATGTCGAGGAGGCATCCGACCCAGTGATGGCACGCGGGGCGGCCGTGTCCAGTACGTCATCGACGGGGCGTCCGAACACGTGACGATGCGCGGGGCGACCGAGTCAAGTATGTCGTCGCGGAGGCATCCGAACAAGTGGAAACACACAAATGATCGTTGCGGCGACTGAGCCTGAGTAGCGACGAAGATGGCGCACAGATGCGTCGAGTGATCGCGTAACCTGTGTATGAAAAATAGCACAAGCCAACATAAAATTTTATCAAAGTAATTTGATCTTTGCTGAAATAATTTGTGTAAATAACACCCATAGACACCCGCTGGGTGTGTCAGGTGCTTGTTGGTTCGGAACCAGCAATGGTCTAAAAGAGTGAAGGATCCGACTATACTTGTGCAAGTGAAGGATCCGACTGAACTCGTTTGAGTACTGGACCCAAAAGAAGCGGAAGTGAAGTGTTCCGACATAAAAATAAACAACCGAGCGCAGAGGTACACTCGGTGGCGTGGCCTCCGAGTGAACGTCATGTGCGACTTCCTCGACACTCGGTAATGCGGAAATAACTATTTAATTGAATGCAGCGTATGAAGAATGACTTAGCTGTCTGACGGCGCAGGAGCGGCCGAGTGACGAAGGAGCGTCCAGCTGAGTAACGGTGCGCGAAGCGACCGAGTGACAAAGGAGTGTCCAGCTGAGGGACGGCGCGCGGGGCGACCGAGTGACGAAGGAGTGTCCAGCTGAGGGACGGCGCGCGCGGGGCGACCGAGTGACGAAGGAGCGTCCAGCGAAGTGACAGCGCGCGGAGTGGCCGAGTGACGAAGGAGCGTCCAGCTGAGTGACGGCGCGCGGAGTGGCCAAGTGACGAAGGAGCGTCCAGTTGAGTAACGGCGCGCGGAGTGGCCGAGTGACGAAGGAGCGTCCAGTTGAGTAACGGTGCGCGGAGCGACCGAGTGACGAAGGAGTGTCGAGCTAAGGGACGGCGCGCGCGGGGCAACTAAGCGATGTAAACGTGTCCCGCACACTGGTGATGCGCGGGGCATCTGAGTGAGGTAGATACGTCTCACTGAGTGGCGACGCACGGGGCGGTCAAGTAACGGCGCGCGGGGCAGCCGAGTCGAGAATGTTGTCACGGAGGCGTCCGACCAGGTGACGGCACGCGGGGCGGCCGAGTCCAGCATGTCGTCGAGGATGGCGCACAGAGGCGTCAAGGTAACCTGTGTATGAAAAATAACACAAGCTAACATAAAAAATTCTCGAAGTAAATTGATGTTTGTTGAAATGATTCGTGTAAATTACACCCATAGACACCCGCTGGGTGTGCCAGGTGCTTGCTGGTCCGGAACCAGCAAGAGTCTAAAGAGTGAAGGATCCGACTGGACTTGTGAAAGTGAAGGATCTGACATGAAGATAAAGAACCGAGCGCAGAGGTACACTCGGTGGCGTGGCCTCCGAGTGAACGTCATGTGCGACTTACTTGACACTCGGTAATGCATAAATAATTATTTAATTGAATGCAACATGTGAAGAATGACTGAGCTGTCTGACGACGCGCGGGGCGATCGAGCGAAGTAGACACGTCCGGCTGAGTGGCGATGCACGGGGTGGCCAAGTGACGAAGACGTGTCTTGCCGAGTGGCGATGCGCGGAGCTGCCGAGTGATGACGACGCGTCCAGCAGAGTGGGTGGCGCACGGGGCGGCCGAGTGACGATGGAGCGTCCGGCAGAGTGGCGATGCTCGGGGCGGCCAAGTGACGAAGACGTGTCTCGCCGAGTGGCGATGCGCGGAGCTGCCGAGTGATGACGACGCGTCCAGTAGAGTGACGGCGCGCGGGGCGGCCGAGTGACGATGGAGCGTTCGGCGGAGTGACGATGCACGGAGCTGCCAAGTGATAACGACGCGTCCAGTAGAGTGACGGCGCGCGGAGCGGCCGAGTGACGATGGAGCGTCCGGCTGAGTGGCGATGCACGGAGCTGTCGAGTGACGAAGACGTGCCTCGCCAAGTGGCGATGCGCAGAGCTGCCGAGTGACGATGGAGCGTCCGGCTGAGTGGCGATGCGCGGATCTGCCAAGTGACGAAGACGTGTCTCGCCGAGTGGCGATGCACGGAGCTACCAAGTGACGAAGACGTGCCTCGCCGAGTGGCGATGCGTGGAGCTGCCTAGTGATGACGACGCGTCCAGTAGAGTGACGGCGCGCGGGGCGGCCGAGTGACGATGGAGCGTCCGGCTGAGTGGCGATGCGCAGAGCTGCCGAATGACGAAGACATGTCTCGCCGAGTGGCGATGCGCGAAGCTGCCAAGTGACGATGGAGCGTCCGGCTGAGTGGCGATGCGCGGAGCTGCCAAGTGACGAAGACGTGTCTCGCCGAGTGGCGATGCGCGGAGCTGCCGAGTGATGACGACGCGTCCAGTAGAGTGACGGCGCGCGGGGCGGCCGAGTGACGATGGAGCGTCTCGCCGAGTGGCGATGCGCGGAGCTGCCGTGTGATGACGACGCGTCCAGTAGAGTGACGGCGCGCGTGGCGGCCGAGGGACGATGGAGCGTCTCGCCGAGTTACGATGCGCTGAGATACCGAGTGATGACGACGCGTCCAGTAGAGTGATGGCGCGCGGGGCGGCCGAGTCGAGTAAGTTGACGAAGATGTGCTCAACCGAGCGGCGACGCGCGGGGCGGCCAAGTCGGAGCATGTCGATGAAGTCAAGGCCAACTGAGTGGCGGTGCGCAGGGCGGCCGAGTCAGGCATACCGTTGAGGAGGCATCCGACCAAGTGAGAACACATGAATGATCGAGTGCCTGCACGTTAGTCGTCTGAATGCAGATTTCATGTAAAATGCCTCTGGACGTTTGGTTGTCCAAGAAAGCGAGGCGTGCCCGAGTGTAGCATATGTCCGAATGAACAAATATGCATGTCCAAGAAAGCCAGAGGCGTACCTGTCCGAGTAAACAGAGGCGTACCTGTTCAAGTGTAGACTTGAGCTTGTCCGAGAGCGTACCAGAGTACCGGCTCGGAGTAACGGAGCGGCCGGGCCGGCTTGGAGTCAACGCGGGCTGCGTGTGCGCTGGACGCTAGTGCAGATGGCTACGGAAAAAATGGATCAACGCACCTTGTTTTGGCCGTGATTAGCGCTGAAGATGCTCACTGAATGACCAATTAATGACGCGGCCAATTAATCCGGCGTTGAAGTCACCACGTCCTTCCGTTTCCTTTTTTGCCTGCATGCAGTCAATTGATGGAGGAGGTGGCCCACGTTATGCATGCACTTACGAGGATTGTTCCTTTGATCTCGAACGGCCATCGGCTGCGGGCTGAGACTGTTTCGAGGGTCACCGCCGCAGCGCGCTTCCGCCACGGAGACCGTCGCCGGCAACCGGCGCGGAGGAAGGAGCGCTGCGCGCCCGCGCCGCGACGGGCCTGCGCCTACACCGCGGAGGTCGCCGCCGAGCAGCCGAGAACACGAGACCGGAGTCGGCGACGAGGCGAACGGCGTCGACGACCGTGCGTGGGGGCTCAGCGACAAGGTTGAAGACGACGATGAGGCGAACGGCACCGGCGGCCGTGCGCGACGACGATGAGATGAACGGCACCGGTGGCCACGCGTGGCGACGATTAAGCGGACGGCTCCTATGGCCACGCATGGCGACGATGAGGCGGACGGCACCGGCGGCCGTGCGCGACGACATCGTAGACGAAGTGCAGTCTGCAGCGCCGAGGTCGGAGACGTCGATGAGGCGGACGACACCGGCGGCCGCGTGGGGGGGGGGGGGGGGGGGGAGGGCAGTCGGTTTCCTGAAGGTCGATGGTTTTCCTTGTATGTGCTTGGATAGATGTCTGTTTCCCTTCTGCTTGCGATGCTTTGCCCGTCGAGAAGATGAACGGTATGATCAGGATGAACATGAAATTAAACATAAATGAATAAACCAAACCATCAGCATCATGGCTCGATAGACGCCATGCCCCAAGGTAGGCGCCAACTATGGTGGGAACGATTCCGACAATAGAGAGGGGTAGGATAACGGAGCTTGATCTATCGAGATGCAAATGGGTGACACGAGTGTTTTAGCGAGTTCAGGCCTCCCGCAGTGGAGATAACATCCCTACGTCTCGTGCTCCGGAGAGGCTTCTGTCGAGTGGAATGTATGAGTTACAGGGGGTGCGAACCCTTGTGCCAGAGGGGAGGGGTGGCTTATATAGAGTGCGCTGCCCCTCATGAATACCCGGCAACCAAGAGTTCGATCATGGTAATAAAGATGAACGTTACTGATAACATATTTAATAAATGCTACTTATGGCGATCAGTCGAATGTCTGCCCGTTGGCCTCCCTGGAGTGGCTTCTGGTCTTCTGCGGTCGACTGACTTCTGGTTCTTCCGAGTGAAAGGTGGCTGTCGAATGGAGAGAGAAACCTTCGAGTGGATTTTCTATCGAGTGACTCATGCGCCATGGTGATTTCAGTCGGAGTCTTCCTTGTAATCTTGTAGTCTTTAAGTTCTCCAATGTGGTGTCCTTAGGTAGGGTATGTAGGTCAGGCTTAAGACCCTACCCTAGGTACATATCCCCATCACGGGCGAGATTGTCACGACCAAGTTATCTTCTTCCTTCCACACGCATGCACAAACTAGAAAAACAGAATCTCCGCAGATCGTCTCTTCGTGCTCGCCCTTGGCTGCCGCGTCACAGCTCGCCGGATCAACTCACTGTCGTAGCTCGCCGGGGCCGCTCGCCACCGCAGCTCGCTGGGGCCGCTCGCCGTATGCAGCTCCGCCGGGCCGGTCATAAAAGGATGTCCCTAGCTTTGTCGGGCCGGGTGTATCTCCCTCCCCCTGGTTGTAGCACCGCGGGGTGAGGGTTCCAGCATCGTCGCAGCCCGCTGCCGTACTCGCCACGCTCGCCATCGGAGAGCCGCCATGCAGCTCCGTCGCCGCCGCTCGCCATTGTTAGCTAGTCATTCTCCGTTTGAAGCTTTTTCAGAAGCGTGTTGTAGGTTTTCTCGACGCCGGTTGCAGCTTTTTGCATCGCCGGTTGTAGCAAAATCGACCTCACCGGCTCCAGCAAAAACGCCATCGCTGGTCGCAACATGGCCGTATGGTTGTAGCATTCTGGGTCACCGATTGTACCAAAAGTGTATGCCGGTAGTAGCAAAATCCATCAACGGTCGCAAATAAATCATCTCGTCCCCATTACCGGTCACAGCTCCGCCATGATGAATGTAGCAAAATCCCTCGCCGGTAGTAGGAAAATCCAACAACGGTTGCAACAAAAAAAGCCACAGCCGTAGTAGGTCGTAGCTCCGCCGCGATGGAT
Source organism: Elymus sibiricus (assembly GCA_039707655.1). Taxonomy (NCBI): domain Eukaryota; kingdom Viridiplantae; phylum Streptophyta; class Magnoliopsida; order Poales; family Poaceae; genus Elymus; species Elymus sibiricus. The sequence continues at coordinate 35,507,775 of CM077667.1, read as the reverse complement.
ATAGCAAATCCGGCGCCGGTAGTAGCAAAAAATGGAGATGGTTGCAACAAAAAACTTGGCCGTTTCCAGCAAAGTTCTTGTCGTCGGTTGCGCCACTTATTTTTGTTCTCCTTCACCGCCATTGACGTGGGTTGCAACTTTTCTGCGCACGGTTCCAGCACCATTAATGGTGGGTTGCAGCTTTTCTGCTTTCCTCGTCGGCCGGTAGAGCAGAGTTGCAACATCTCGCCGGCCGGTGGTAGCACTTCGTCGCTGGTGATAGAGCTTGTAAAAATTGCGAGAGTCATGGAGGGAGGTCGCGGTTGTTGACACACGAACACGTCACCGTGTACCCGCGGCGCCGAGGGAGATGCTCCGCAGCTCGCACCGTGGGAGGCCTGCCGCAAACGCGATACGCAAGACAATCCGGCGGGCGCTTTTGTAGACCAGACGCCCCGGTTACTCGGGAGGGACCCCGTCAGAGTACCCAGCGACGATTGGCTGCTCCAAGTCGTCCTGAACGCCCCTGGAGCCTCGTGGATCGCTGCCCTGCAAGAACAAGAACAGACGAAGAACGGGAAGAAAGATACAAGGGAGAGGGATAAAAGTAGGGTAAAAGGATGTAGATGTGTTTGTTCGATTGTGTGTTGTTTCAATCGGCCATCACCTCATCTATATATGAGGGGGTTGGAATTCCCGTACAAGACACGGACCCAGATTTCTTTCCAACGGGTCAAAAACGCTAGCCAAAACTCGGACTCTCCAAAATCTGCCCGAATCTGCGCGAACACATCACGGCACTACCGCTTACAAGCGGTAGTACCGCTCAAGCGGTAGTACCGCTCAAGCGGTAGTACCGCGCTCCGGGCGGTAGTACCGCTCTGGGGCGGTAGTGAATACATGGTACTACCGCTGGACTACCGCTGAACCTGACACGAAAAAACGTGTCCCAAATCGAGGCGGTAGTACGAGCGGTACTAGCAGCGGCACTACTGCTTATAAGCGGTACTACCGCTCTGGAGGGCGGTACTACCGCTCTGGAGGGCGCTAAACCCGACACGAAAAAACGTGTCCCGAATCGAGGCGGTAGTACGAGTGGTACTGGCAGCGGCACTACCGCTTATAAGCGGTACTACCGCTCTGGAGGGAGGTCCTACCGCTCCGCTGAACCCGACACGAAAAAACGTGTCCCGAATCGAGGCGGCAGTACGAGCGGTACTGGAAGCGGCACTACCACTTACAAGCGGTAGTACGAGCGGTACTGGCAGTGGCACTACCGCTTATAAGCGGTACTACCGTTCTGGAGGGCGGTACTACCGCTCTGGAGGCCCGCTAAACCCGACACGAAAAAACGTGTCCCGAATCGAGGCGGTAGTACGAGCGGTACTGGCAGCGGTACTACCGCTTATAAGCGGTACTACCGTTCTGGAGGGCGGTACTACCGCTCTGGAGGCTGTTTTGGCTTCGTGCCAAAAACTGATGTCAACAGCAGTCTGTGAAGGAGCAGAGCAGCGGCAGCTGGAGGTTGAAGAAAGAGGAAAGAAGAGAGGCAGTTTCGCCTGCGGGCCCACCCACGTGCGCTTGACTCGCGCGGAGACGGATATTTCGTGGGCGCATGTGCCAGCGTGACGTGCGAGCCGGCGGAAAGTTCGTCCGGACTGCCGGCCCCAAACGTTTACCTTCTTTTAGGGGGTGCTTTTTCACGGTGATTCCGAGCTTCCAGTAGATCGTAGCTTCATACTACCCTATTGTAGACACCTGGCACCCTTTCTCTCGCGGGCTTAACTCCAAAACTTCAGCGTTCCAGAAGCAACCTCCAACCAAGAATAGCTGCTATGTACGAGTCCATGATACCGTCGAGAACAAACTTCCAATCACCTCTCGGCGGTCGAAACCAAAATCTGACCCTACCAACGTTCACTCCGATGAATGTCATTGTCCATCCTCATTTCTCACGCCCGACATTGGCTCATACCATCGGGACAAAATCCCCAAGCTTGCAGCGGCATGCCAATAAGAAGGCCAACGCTTTAATATGCACACGCATTGCATGGTTACAAAAAACATCATACTCGATGTTGACACCTGATTTTGGCACGGTGCAAAATGCAGTAAAGGTGGACTCAAGCGGAAAGGTCTTCTGTACGGGAAAGTCCATATTGCCGGCGTGAAACGTTTGCCGGTGAAATCTTGCCGCCCGAGCGAAAAGCTTGCCGGCGTAAAAAGGCTTGCCGGTTTTGAATGCTTGCCGATTTCAGTGAAGACCCAAACAGAGGTTGAAGATGACCCGGCAAGGAGACGATCCAGCAAGGAGACGGCCCGGCAGGAGACGTCCCGGCAAGAAGACGGCCCGGCAAGGAGATGGCCCGGTACGGGAGACGATCCGGCAAGAAGACAGCCTGGCAAGGAGACAGCCCGGCAAGGAGACGGCCCGGCAAGGAGATGGCCCGGTACGGGAGACGATCCGGCAAGAAGACAGCCCGGCAAGGAGGCAGCCCGGCAAGGAGATAACCCGACAAGGAGATAACCCGGCAAGGCAGTCCGGCAAGATACCCTGATGGTAGCCCCGGGAAGGTGACAGCTCGAGAGATAACTTGAAGGACAGCAGATGGAGATGAGTGCTTACCGAGAAAGTTTTGCTTGCCGAAGATGAGTGCTTGCCGGTTCTTGAAGGCTTGCCGGTTTAAGTTAGAATCCAAGCAGAGACCAAGGGACTTAACGTATCACCTGCCAGATTCCGACCTGAAGCTAAAGATGGGCCTGGAGAATCATCAAAACGGCCTTGTTTGGAGAATTGGCTCGGGTTCGCTTATTCACCTCGTCGAGACGGACAAGTTTGATGTTTGGCGCGTCTCCATCCGAGTTGGTATGCGACTTCTGTGGCCGTGACAAGGAGCAGGACGGGAAGGTGCTGCAAATCCGGACAGGAGTCCAGCTTAGGAAAGACCTAGAAGTTTAGGACGTGATTTGATGTACTTTTCTTGTAAGGAAAGCTTAGATGAGTCCTTTACTTGTACGGGAAGTCCAGCCGCCCTTTATATATGTTGGGGGTGACGGCCGATTGGAACATCAACAATCGAACAAACACATCTACTACTTTTACGTACTTTTACTTTTCGTTTACCGTCTTCATCTTTGTTGCTTTGCTCGAAAAGCATCCGTCTCTCCTCTCCGAAATTGAGGAACCCACTTTTTTGCTTTGCTCGAAAAGCATCCGCCCCTCGCCGCGAAAGTGCGAGGATTATCATTGTGTTGCGCGGTGCGAATTTCTGCGCCAACACAAATTGGCGGCTCCGCTGGGGAACGAAGAACGCCGAGTACTTCCAATCTACTCGGCGACAAGAAGAACAAGGGCAACATCCACTCGACAAGATGACCACCGATCCCAACAACAACAGCGACATCAACCGAGACAACATCATCCCTGCTGCAATGGAAGATCTCTCGGAGGAAGATCGGCTGGAGATTGAACGTGCACTTGAAGAGGAGAGGAAGATGATGCTGGCAGGATTCCAGAAGACTCGGAACGGTGTCGTTAAGAAAGTGGCTACGCTAGGCGCTATGCCGAGTAATTCAGATTCACTCGGCACTGAGGTAAAACAATCAACCGAAGAAATTGCTCATTTAATTGATGCGTCCGTAGCTAGCAAATTTGGATCCAGCATGACAGATACGATGAACACACTTTCAAAATCTATGGCTGACAAATTTGAAGAGATTAAAGAGCAATTTAGCAAAGGTTTAGGGACTGGTTTATCTCATCATGCTCAATCATTAGGGCAGCATGTTGAACGTGCATCTGCTAACATAGATCAAACCCATGTTGCTTTAAATAATGATCAAAGTGGCCAGAACTATACTAGTAGTTCGGCCCATAATTTTATTCCTAATATTGCTCCTCCTATTGTTTCCACTTTGGTTGCACAAAGTTATGAAAGCAATAACCGAAGTAGGGTTTTGAATTCAAATCTGCAGCAACCCTACTATCAAACAGTAGCGTATACCACGCCACCGAGTTACAATCAACTCGGAGCAAACTCACCACCGAGTTACAACCAACTCGGTGTAAACCCGCCGGTTTACAATCAATTTGGTACGAACCCTCACCGAATTATAAATAATTCGGAGACTATGCCGCCAGCTGCCAGTACCGGGATTCCATATGGGCCGGTGCTTGATTCACATGTTAATGATCCTCCGTTACAAACTTCATATGCTCAAACCGTATTGCCGGAGAGATCACCACATGCTGCTGTTCCACAAACCTATGTTAGTGTGAAAGATCAGTTGATTGACATACTGAGTCAATACGGTTTAGCGCCGAAAGGTACAACACGTACCTATCGGAAACCATACCCCGAGTACTTTGAATCCACTCCTTATCCTCGAGGTGTTAGGATCCCTGATTTTGTTAAATTCACCGGGGAATGAGGTAGATCTACTGTTGCACATGTGGCACAGTTCTTAGCACAATGCAGTGAGTTTGGTAATTCAGATATTTATAGGGTTAGACTATTTCCTTTGTCTTTAACCGGCACTGCATTTACTTGGTTTTCATCCCTTGCTCCTAACTCTATTTCTTCATGGGTACAATTAGAGCAGCGATTTCATGAGTACTTCTATAGCGGTGAAACTGAGCTTCGGCTTTCTGACTTAACTATGGTTAGGCAGAAGTATAATGAGCCGGTGCATGATTATATTAGAAGGTTTAGGGATGTAAAGAACTGCTGCTACAGCTTAACTATAGCCGAAAAGGACTTGGCTGATCTAGCCTTTTCGGGTTTGCTTGCTCACATTAAAGATAAGCTAGAAGGGCAAGAATTTTTAGATGTAAACCAAGTATTACAAAAGGCTTTGGCGCAGGAAAACCGAGCTAGGGAAGTTAAGCAATCTAGTCGGTTTAGAGATAACAAAAACAAAGATAAGGTTATTCCTGCTGTTAATACTTTACAGTGTGAAAGTGATTCGGCTAGTGATGATGAGTCAGACATATGCGTAGCCGAGTGGATCCAAACGCCAAAGTCCAAACCTTTTGCGTGTCCTGCTTTAAGACCTACACCTGCTAAGAAAGAGGAGATTAAATATACTTTTGATGTTAGCAAGTGCGATAGGATCTTTGACATGCTATTGCAAGGGAAACAAATAAGATTGAGAGGAGGTCATGTGATCCCATCTCCGGAAGAATTGGGACGAAGAGCTTACTGTAAGTGGCATCATTCTTTTTCACATGCTACTAATGATTGTAATATTTTTCGTCGACAGGTGCAATTGGCCATTAACGAAGGACGATTGACATTCACAGAGGATGCCAAGATGAAGCTCGATAGTGATCCTTTCCCTATTAATGTGATCGAGCTTGAAGGCAAGAAGATGCTAATTCGGTCGGATCAGACCGAGTCAGCCAAAGAAAAAAATACTGTTGATGAGAATGCTCCACCAAGAATGATTAAACCCAAGAATCCAGAGGTCGGAGTATGGAAGGTTAATGGAAGAAAAAGGCAAGGTCCAAGATCAAAGCCGACTGTTAACATGCTGTTGGAAAAATACACACGTAGAAACAGCAGTGTGTTCAATCGGCTTGGAGGGGTTTAGCGTCCGAGATCCCCTTCTGGGTTTGGTCAGGGTTATGGCCCGGCAAGAGATGACCCGGCAAGAGACAACCCGGCAAGAAACGACCCGGCAGGAGACGGCCCGGCAAGACGACCCGGCAAGGTGACCTGCAAGACAACCCGGCAAGGCGAGCAACAGCCGTGTTTCCCAATGGAACCGGCTTATTGGGGATGCCCACCTCCTATGCATCCATATTTTCCTCCGTGTCCTCCGTGGGGGTTTAATCCTTGGGCACCATACCCTATGGGGCCACCAGGTTATTTTCAGCCAGAATGGAATCAGCCGAATGCTATGTACAGGGGACCAGTGCGTCAGAAAAGAACTCGGTTCAATGAAGACACGATTCAAGGGAATCGGTTGCCGGTGCGCCAGGTAGGTGGCAGAAACAATACTGGTCGCGGGCTCACTTGGGTGCGCAAGCCCGTAAAGGAACTCGGAGAAGGTCAACCGGCTGGAGCTGCCGAGAATAATTCAGGAAGAGAGGACGTTGCCGGGTTGAAAAATGATTCTGTTTAGAAAGAAGATGCCAATGCACACACTGCGTCCTCCAGTGTAACTCAGAAAGCTGGATCGGTTGGCGTGATTATCGATCCACTTATCAAAGAAAACAGTTCACGTGTATCCCCTGGTCAGTCTCCAGTTACTTTTGGCTCATTCAATCAAGATGGGAACCCGAATTCCAGCGGGAGCCAGAAGTTTGCAATAGGGGGTGTATCTCGTCATTGGAAAGACATTCCTATTACTCAGTACAGACCGGGTTACTCGGGGGGCAGCAAATCTGTCGCAAGCTTTTTGCCCGGCAAGCTTTTCACCCGGCAAGCTCTTTGCCGGGATACTCAGGAAGCAGTCAATACAGGCTGAATAACTCGGGAGGCAGCAAATCTGTCGCTCCAGGAACTAAACCGGGACCTCAATGGTGTCTGGCAGGACTGAATCACACTCAGAAACGCCTAGTGCAGCGGCTGCGAGCGTTGGAGATCAGGGAGGAGATAGCCGAGAAGAAGCAGGATGAGTTATTCAATAAGGATAGACCAATAATACCCCGATTGGCGTGGAAAGAAAAGCAGAAGGTACAACACGTGCCTATCAGAAACCGTACCTCGACAAGTCCGGCAAGCCTGGCAAGCCCGGCAAGCTCGGCGCCGACGGGCCTGGCAAACCTGTCTCCGGCAAGCCCGAACCCGGCGAGCCTGGCGTGGAAAGAAAAGCGCGTAGCGCAAGAGGGAAATGTAGTTGCCGATAACTCAGTTGATGTTCCCGCAGGCTCGGTTGTTGCAGTCACCAATTATTCGGAGGATGCTGCCCACGACTCGGAAGATGATGACAAATACTCGGACGATGACATGGCAGATGACAAGGCTGATGGCGTCAACTCGGAAAGTAGTACCAACTCGGAGAATCGCAATAGTACATTCACTGATATGGATGTTAACATGGTTTTTGCATTGCCCGCCGAGTTCCGTGCGCCTGAGTATGAAGTTGCCGAGTTGGTTCTCGGGCCGAGTAAAGCTATGTTTGAGAAACCAGAGAAGCCCGACAAGCATTTGAAGCCGTTATTCATTAGGGGACATATTGACGGCAAGCCCATTGGGCGCATGCTTGTCGATGGCGGCGCAGGTGTTAATATCATGCCTCTTTCGGTGTTTTCCATACTAAACCGAAAGGAGAGCGAGCTAATGAGAACCAACATGGGACTCAGTGGGTTCTCAGGAGAGCTATCTGAAGCCAAGGGCGTTATATCTATGGAGCTTACAGTTGGAAGCAAGACATTGCCGACTGCTTTCTTTGTAGTTGATGTCAAAGGCCGATACAATGTTCTGTTGGGGCGTGACTGGATCCATGCGAATTGTTGCATCCCATCTACTTTGCATTAGTGCTTGATTCAATGGGTAAATGATGATGTGGAGGGGATTAGGGCAGATGACTCGACTTGCATAGCCTTGACGGAAGCGCCAGTTGATTGGCAACTTGGTGAAATGCAATGCTTGACCGGTAGAGATCTATCGGACTATGACTACATTAGTATAGGTAGAGATGGTTTTGTGCCTGTAAACGTACGGCGGCTTATGTAGCTCGGCTTAATGATCTATCTATGTAAATGATGAATAGAGAAGATAACATTAAATGGTTACAAAAGCGTACAGAAGAGTATCGTTCCGGCAAGAACGATATGCATGAAACTATTGAAGAATTTGAAGATATGGACAAGCTTGGGCATGGGTTCTCATTGGCTGATCCGCTTGAAGAAATAGACATTGGTGATGGAAGCACTCCGAGACCTACATTTATCAATGCTAACTTAAAAGCCGATCAGAAAAGCAAGGTAACCGAGTTACTTAAAGAATTTGTCGATTGCTTTGCTTGGAACTATACCGAGATGCCTGGCTTAAATAGAGATTTAGTGGAACATTGATTACCTATCAAACCTGGTTTTAGGCCGTATAAGCAACCCCGTAGAAATTTTAATCCTGACATGTATGACCGCATCAAAGAAGAAGTTGATAGGTTGATGAAAGCAGGGTTTATTTGGCCATGTAGATATGCAGATTGGGTGTCTAATATTGTTCCTGTTGAAAAGAAGAACACTAACAAAGTTAGAATATGTGTTGATTTTAGGGACCTGAATAAGGCTACTCCGAAAGATGAATATCCTATGCCTATTGCCGACATCCTTATTAATAATGCTTCGGGACATAGAATAATCAGTTTTTTAGATGGCAATGCCGGTTATAATCAGATTTTTATGGCCGAAAAGGATATGTCTAAGACTGCTTTTCGGTGCCCTGGTTTTGTCGGTTTGTTTGAGTGGGTAGTCATGACTTTTGGGTTGAAGAATGCCGGTGCTACATATCAACGTGCCATGAATCTAATATTTCATGATCTTCTTGGCATTATATTAGAAATATACATTGATGATATAGTTGTTAAATCGGATAGGTTTGAACATCATCTTGCCGATTTACGACTCGGTTTTGAAAGGATGCGCCGGTATGGGTTAAAGATGAATCCCCTTAAATGTGCTTTTGGTGTGTCGGTTGGAAAATTCTTGGGGTTTATAATTCATGAGGGTGGTATAGAAATTGACCCTAAGAAAGTGGAGGCAATTAAAAATCTGGAACAGCCGACTTGCAAAAGAGATGTGCAAAAGTTATTGGGGAAAATCAATTACTTGAGACGATTTATATCTAACTTGGCAGGGAAGATTGAATCGTTTGCTCCAATACTTCGGTTAAAGAATGAAGCCAAATTCACTTGGGGGGCAGAACAACAGGAGGCTTTTAATAGCATAAAGAAATATTTGTTGAATCCTCCGGTGTTGCGTGCACCCAAATCTGGTGCGCCGTTCAAATTATACATTCCTGCACAAGATAAAGTGATCGGCGCGGTATTGGCACAAGAAGATGGCGGGAAGGAGTATATCATAGCATATTTAAGTCGTCATTTGATTGACGCCGAAACTCGGTATGTGTTTATTGAAAAGTTATGCTTATCCTTATATTATGCATGTACCAAGTTTCGACCTTATTTGCTGTCCAGTACTTTTGTAGTAGCTTGTCAAGCCGACGTAGTTAAACACATGTTGCAAAAACCGATTCTTAGTGGTAGGATTGGTAAATGGGCTTATGCACTAATAGAGTATGATTTGACATATGAGTCGTTGCGTGCTATGAAAGGTCAAATTATCGCCGATTTCATTGTTGATCATAGGGTTAAGGCTGAGGAAGATATTAATTATGTTAGCATATGCCCATGGAAACTTTACTTTGACGGATCGGTTTGTAGAGAGGGACAAGGCGTCGGCAATGTTCTGATTTCTCCTAAAAATGCTATATATGAAACATCGGTTTGCTTAGAATATCCTTGCACAAATAACCAAGCTGAGTATGAGGCTCTTTTGTTTGGGTTACAAAATTTACTGGATATGGGTGTTAAGGATGTAGATGCTTTTGGTGATTCGCTTCTGGTAGTGCAACAATTTAAAGGCGAATTTCAATGTTTTGACGGGTTATTAAATAGTTATTTGGACCGATGTTTAGACATAATTAAGTCTCTAGATACGTTCACCATCCATCATATACCTAGAGAAGAAAATTCTAGAGCTAATTCTTTAGCACAGCAAGCATCCGGTTATAATATCAGTAGAGGAAAGTTCTTCATCTTAGAAAAACCGATGTTGATTGTTGCGAAGGGTGAGACTGAGTTACAAATGACCGAATTATCACCAGTGACCGAACCCGGCAAGTCCGAACCCGGCAAGCCCGGCACCGGCAATAATTCGGAAGCTGTAGATTGGAGAGTTCCTTTGATTAATCATCTAAAGGATCCAAGTCAAACAAGAGATAGGAAAATTCGGCGGCAAGCTTTGAAGTATACTCTGTTTAACGACGAGTTACATCGCTGAACTATAGATGGGTTACTGTTAAAATGCTTGGATTCTGACCAATCTAGATTAGCCATGGTTGAAGTGCATGAAGGCATATGTGGGACACACCAGTCGGCTCATAAGATGCGGTGGTTGATAAAAAGAGCAGGTTTTTATTGGCCGACTTTGTTAGAAGATTGCTTCCGTTATTATAAAGGTTGTGAGGCTTGCCAGAAGTTTGGCAATATACAATTAGCACCCGCAGCTATGTTGAATCCCATAATTAAGCCGTGGCCTTTTAGAGGATGGGGCTTGGATTTTATTGGTGAGATACATCCTTCATCTTCTAAACAACATCGCTTCGTCCTAGTAGCCACTGATTATTTCACCAAGTGGACAGAAGCGATTCCTTTGAGAAATATGACTCATAGAGAAGTGATTAATTTTGTTTTGGAGCATATTATTCATAGATTCGGTATTCCTCAAACTTTGACTACTGATCAAGGTGCTTCTTTTATGTCTCATCAATTCCGTGAATTTGCCGAATCTTACGGGATTAAGTTGTTGAATTCGTCGCCTTATTATCCTCAAGCTAATGGACAGGCCGAATCTAGCAATAAGACTTTAATCAAACTTATAAAGAAGAAGATTGAAGAGCATCCAAGAAGATGGCACGAGGTGCTTTCGGAAGCTTTCTGGGCTCATAGAATATCTAAGCATGGAGCTACTCAAGTGTCACCTTTTGAGCTAGTATATGGCCAGGAGGCGGTGTTACCCGTGGAAGTTAAGTTGCAAGCTCTTAGGATAGCCAGACAAAATGATTTGTCGGCTGTGGAATACCCTGATTTGATGATGGACAAAATAGATGGTATTCCAGAAGAAAGATTAAAAGCTTTGCGAGAGATTGAGAAAGAAAAATTAAGAGTAGCCAAGGCTTATAACAAAAGGGTGAAAGAAAAATCGTTTCAAATAGGATATTTGGTATGGAAAACGATTTTACCCATTGGAACTAAAGATAGAAAATTCGGCAAGTGGTCGCCGAGTTGGGAAGGTCCATATAAAGTTATAGAGATTGTTCCTGGCAATTCATATTTTGTACAATCTTTGCAAGGAGTGAAGTTGTCTAAGGCCCTTAATGGGAAATATTTGAAGAAGTACCACCCGAGTGTGTGGCAAGAGGCCTGATTAGGCAATGGCCGATATATGATTATCGCCCTTAGCATAAAGATGGCCGATACATGATTATCGCCCTGAGAAATATAGATGGCTGATGGAGTGTTGACATCGTCCTCAGAACGCACATGATACAAGTTATTTTTCGGCATGCAAGCTTTGCCGAAAAACAGGGGGGCATGTGTTGACACCTGATTTTGGCACGGTGCAAAATGCAGTAAAGGTGGACTCAAGCGGAAAGGTCTTCTGTATGGGAAAGTCCATATTGCCGGCGTGAAAGGTTTGCCGGTGAAATCTTGCCGCCCGAGCGAAAAGCTTGCCGGCGTAAAAAGGCTTGCCGGTTTTGAAGGCCTGCCGGTTTTGAATGCTTGCCGATTTCAGTGAAGACCCAAACATAGGTTGAAGATGACCCGGCAAGGAGACGATCCGGCAAGGAGACGGCCCGGCAGGAGACGGCCCGGCAAGGAGACGGCCCGGCAAGGAGATGGCCCGGTACGGGAGACGATCCGGCAAGAAGACAGCCCGACATGGAGACAGCCCGGCAAGGAGACGGCCCGGCAAGGAGATGGCCCGGTACGGGAGACGATCCGGCAAGAAGACAGCCCGGCAAGGAGACAGCCCGGCAAGGAGATAGCCCGGCAAGGAGATAACCCGGCAAGGCAGTCCGGCAAGATACCCTGATGGTAGCCCCGGGAAGGTGACAGCTCGAGAGATAACTTGAAGGACAGCAGATGGAGATGAGTGCTTACCGAGAAAGTTTTGCTTGCCGAAGATGAGTGCTTGCCGGTTCTCGAAGGCTTGCCGGTTTAAGTAAGAATCCAAGCAGAGACCAAGGGACTTAACTTATCACCTGCCAGATTCCGACCTGAAGCTAAAGATGGGCCTGGAGAATCGTCAAAACGGCCTTGTTTGGAGAATTGGCTCGCGTTCGCTTATTCACCTTGTCGAGACGGACAAGTTTGATGTTTGGCGCGTCTCCATCCGAGTTGGTATGTAACTTCTGTGGCCGTGACAAGGAGCAGGACGGGAAGGTGCTGCAAATCCGGACAGGAGTCCAGCTTAGGAAAGACCTAGAAGTTTAGGACGTGATTTGATGTACTTTTCTTGTAAGGAAAGCTTAGATGAGTCCTTTACTTGTACGGGAAGTCCAGCCGCCCTTTATATATGTTGGGGGTGACGGCCGATTGGAACATCAACAATCGAACAAACACATCTACTACTTTTACGTACTTTTACTTTTCGTTTACCGTCTTCATCTTTGTTGCTTTGCTCGAAAAGCATCCGTCTCTCCTCTCCGAAATTGAGGAACCCTCTTTGTTGCTTTGCTCGAAAAGCATCCGCCCCTCGCCGCGAAAGTGCGAGGATTATCGTTGGGTTGCGCGGTGCGAATTTCTGCACCAACACTCGACTGGCAGCTATAGACAGTCGCTAGTGTCCGTGAGCACCATGTCGCAGCCGAACCACCGGTACGGCGGCCACCGGGACCTGGAAGCCGTGATAGACATGGACCAGCCAGAGAAACCGACGGGGAAAGGCGGCAGCCGGTTCAGCTTCACCGGTGGGCTGGAGTTCACCAGCCTGACGTACACGGTGGTCAAGAAGCAGCGGGGTGTCGGCGGGGAGTGGGAGAAGAAGGACGTGGACCTTCTGCACGAGATCACGGGGTACGCGCCCAAGGGCTGCGTCACCGCCGTGATGGGCCCCAGCGGCGCCGGCAAGTCGACATTCCTGGACGCGCTCGCCGGCCGCATCTCCAGCCTGGACGGCCGCGTGGCGCTCGACGGCGTCGAGATGAGCCCCAGCGTTCGTCCGCCTACGTCATGCAGGACGACAGCCTCTTCCCCATGCTCACCGTCTACGAGACGCTCATGTTCGCCGCCGACTTCCGCCTCGGCTCTGCCGTTTCCCCCTCCGACAAGAAGCTCCGCGTGGACAACCAGCCGTCGTGCTGACCATCCACCAGCCGTCGTCGCGGATCCTTCAGCTCCTCGACCACCTCATCATCCTGGCACGCGACCAGCTCATGTACAGCGGCGGCCTCAAGGAGGTGACCGCGCACCTCGGCCGCATGGGCCGCAAGGTGCCCAAGGGGGAGAACTCCATCGAGCACCTCCTCGACGTCATCCAGGAGTACGACCAGTCCGAGTTCGGCGTCAACGCCCTCGCCGAGTTCTGCCTCACCGGTCTGAAGCCGCGCAAGCTCGCCTTCGAGGGGCTCTCCACCGTGTCTAGCATCCCTCCCACACCGATTGGGCCCGGGGGCGAGGACTTCGACCATAGCCTCAGGAGCCAGCACTCCAAGTCTCCATGGAGCGGCGCGCAGTTCACGCCGTCCCGGCGCCCCAAGAAAGATCAAAGCGGCAAGTCACAGAACCCTCCAAGGTACCCCAAAATCGTTCTTCAACGTGATATGAACATAGTATGACTCGCTAGACAGTAGAAGTTGACCGGTGCTTGCATGTCCGATCGGTTGCATGAACTGCATAGCTTGTCTGCGGGTATCCACAGGTACGGGCCAGAGATCGTGATGGGGACGCCGACGCCGCTGAGCAGCATCTCGGTGTACACGGTGAACGAGGCCGACTACCTGTCGCCGGCACAGCGCGTGTCCGCCACGGGGGCGCCTGGCGTGGGCATCAACGCGCTGGGGCACCGGGGCAAGTTCGCCAACTCGTACGCGGCGGAGGTGTGGGTGCTGATGCGGCGCAACTTCACCAACATCTGGCGCACGCCGGAGCTATTCCTGTCGCGGCTGATGGTGCTGACGGTGATGGGGTTCCTGATGGCCACCATGTTCACCAAGCCCAAGGACAACACGCAGGGCATCACCAACCGGCTCAACTTCTTCATCTTCACCGTGTGTGTCTTCTTCTTCTCCTCCAACGACGCCGTCCCAGCCTTCATCCAGGAGCGCTTCATCTTCATCAGGGAGACCTCGCACAACGCGTACCGCGCGTCCGCGTACGTGGTCGCCGGGGTGATCACGTACCTGCCGTTCCTGCTGCTCCAGTCGGCCGTCTACGCCCTCATCACCTGGTGGGCCATCGGGCTTCACGGCCAGTTCGTCTACTTCCTCGTCATGCTCTACGCCTCGCTCCTCTCCACCAACTCCTTCGTCGTCTTCATCAGCTCCATCGTGCCAAACTTCATCCTTGGGTAAGCACGAGTTTCTTTTGGCGGGAAATTGATTGGTCCGGACCACAGCCCAATTAGTACATCTAGTAGTAGGAAAACTGGGCCAATGTAGCTGAACATGGGTTAGCGGGCTGGGCCAGAATTACATGCAGTTTATATGCATGCAACCCGGGCTGATGTATATGTCTCTGGACCCAGGTACGCGGCGGTGATCGCGTTCACGGCGCTCTTCTTCCTCTTCTGCGGCTACTTCGTGGACAGCCACAGCATCCCGCAGGGGTGGAAGTGGATGAACACCGTGTCCACGATGAAGTACCCATACGAGGGCCTCCTGATGAACGAGTTCGGGGGGACGCGGAGCTTCTCTTCGAACCCGCCGCTCAACGGCGACGAGATCCTCGAGAACCTCACCATCAGCGTGCACAAGGACCGGAAGTGGTGGATGGTGCTCTACCTGCTCGGCTGGGCCGTCTTCTACCGCGTGCTCTTCTACCTCGTCCTCCGCTTCGCCTCCAAGAACAAGAGGAAGTAGCCGAAGAACCGGACGCCTGGCCGGCCTGTATCGACATATCATGGCGGTTTGCTAGCTTCATCGGAAGCTCTTTTGTGATCATTCATTTAGTATACAAGAGGAGTGGCTCACGTTCCAAGATTTATACTAGTAGTACTACTGAACTGTAATTTTCAGACAAGACATTGTGTTGATAGAGCATGCCGTGATTTATTCTGAATTTCTGGTCTGCATTTCCCCAATCAGTGGTGTGGTGTTGTTCGCCCTGATTGCGAGGTCGCACCTCTTGAGCCCGGTCCAACCGTTTGGTGATGCATATCCTAGCGGTGACGTGACTGACGGACAATTTTTCTCGCTAGCCTGGTAGCTTACAGCCACCACGAAAAGGACTATGAACTGGCCCTTGTCCCTTTGCGGGTCGGGCTGCCTGGCCGACCGATCCGAGTATATCTCTTTCTCAACCATCAAAATGGGTCAAAACCACGGGAGCAGGCGGCGCTGTCCTGCTCCAAACCGCTTCCCCGGCGGCGCCGCCGCCTCGATCAGTCGTGCTGCGGCGACACGGTCGTCTCCTCGCCGGCATGTAAAACGCTTCCAAGTGCTCTGCCCGCCGTTTCCAGGCGCCTGCCGCGCACGGGATAAGTGTAAAGTCTGTGTGCTCCTGAGGTCCGAACAATCTATTTATTGCGGACAGCGATTCTTCCTATCCAGAATCTTATCTACAGTATTTTATTTTCCAACAACCCGTTTTTCTGAAACCTGGCCAATCTATTTATTGTGAACAGCGAGGCTGCGAAAGCGTGGCCTTGCTTGCTAAATTTGTTTGCGCAGAATAGATACCCCCAATGAGTGCAAAATAATGGTGGTGCAAAAATTGTGAGCCGTCCATTTGAGCCTGACATGCTAACAAGATAACTATCGTCTGCGGTTGGAAGCTCAGAAAATCTTCTAGAAAAGCTGTGGTTCCTGTCCCGTTGACAAGGACACGCACCGTGGAGACAATAATGATTCTGAACTGGAACTGCAAGAAACGTCAACGGGACAAGGTTAGCGCTGATAATCGGGAATCTGGACTATTGTTCAGGACGCTGAGTACTAGTGTGCTTCGATCCCTTTGTTTGGGGCTTTGGGCCTTCAGGAGCGGCTTTGCACGGACAAAAGCTGAAGTCCAAACGAATAACTGTTTGATATCTTTTGTGTCCTCGCGGCTAAAAAATGTATACAGTGTTAAAAACAACTTTCAACTCTCTCAAAAAAGAAAAACTCATTTTAGCTGTGAAGCATGTTGGGCACCTGTCCGTTTATCAGCGCTAACCTTGTCTTTTCACTAAATTCACGAAGAAACAATCAACCTTGGTAGTGCTCGCTGAAATGACACAGTGGGTCGTAGTGCAGTAGTGCTACTAGATTCTAACTAGATGGGGCGATCTTATCAAAGGCGAGGCGACGAGAAGTATTTGGCCGTTCCAATCGCCTCTCGGCGGTGGAAACCAAAAGCTGACCCTACCAACGTTCACTCCGATGAATGTCATTGTCCATCCTCATTTCTCACGCCCGACATTGGCTCATACCATCAGGACAAAATGCCCAAGCTTGCAGTGGCATGCCAATAAGAAGGCCAACGCTTTAATATGCACACGCATTGCATGGTTACAAAAAACATCATACTCGACTGGCAGCTATAGACAGTCGCTAGTGTCCGTGAGCACCATGTCGCAGCCGAACCACCGGTACGGCGGCCACCGGGACCTGGAAGCCGTGATAGACATGGACCAGCCGGAGAAACCGACAGGGAAAGGCGGCAGCCGGTTCAGCTTCACCGGCGGGCTGGAGTTCACCAGCCTGACGTACACGGTGGTCAAGAAGCAGCGGGATGTCAGCGGGGAGTGGGAGAAGAAGGATGTGGACCTTCTGCACGAGATCACGGGGTACGCGCCCAAGGGCTGCGTCACCGCCGTGATGGGCCCCAGCGGCGCCGGCAAGTCGACATTCCTGGACGCGCTCGCCGGCCGCATCTCCAGCCTGGACGGCCGCGTGGCGCTCGACGGCGTCGAGATGAGCCCCAGCGTCATCAAGCGTTCGTCCGCCTACGTCATGCAGGACGACCGCCTCTTCCCCATGCTCACCGTCTACGAGACGCTCATGTTCGCCGCCGACTTCCGCCTCGGCTCTGCCGTTTCCCCCTCCGACAAGAAGCTCCGCGTGGACAACCTCATCGAGCAGCTCGGTCTCACGGTAATTAACCAAAGACGCTAGATCATACGTACGTGCGCACGGTGTGTATACGTGTTAACAAAACAGCGGTGCAGACATCAAGAAACACGTACATCGGGGACGAAGGCACGAGGGGGGTGTCCGGCGGAGAGCGCCGGCGCGTCTCGATCGGCGTCGACATCATCCACGGGCCGGCTCTGCTGTTCCTAGACGAGCCGACGTCGGGGCTCGACTCGACGAGCGCGCACAGCGTGATCGAGAAGGTGCACGACATCGCCTGCGCAGGGAGCACCGTGGTGCTGACCATCCACCAGCCGTCGTCGCGGATCCTTCAGCTCCTCGACCACCTCATCATCCTGGCACGCGGCCAGCTCATGTACAGCGGTGGGCCCAAGGAGGTGACCGCGCACCTCGGCCGCATGGGCCGCAAGGTGCCCAAGGGGGAGAACTCCATCGAGCACCTCCTCGACGTCATCCAGGAGTACGACCAGTCCGAGTTCGGCGTCAACGCCCTCGCCGAGTTCTGCCTCACCGGTCTGAAGCCGCGCAAGCTCGCCTTCGAGGGGCTCTCCACCGTGTCTAGCATCCCTCCCACACCGATTGGGCCCGGGGGCGAGGACTTCGACCACAGCCTCAGGAGCCAGCACTCCAAGTCTCCATGGAGCGGCGCGCAGTTCACGCCGTCCCGGCGCCCCAAGAAAGATCAAAGCGGCAAGTCACAGAACCCTCCAAGGTACCCCAAAATCGTTCTTCAACGTGATATGAACATAGTATGACTCGCTAGACAGTAGAAGTTGACCGGTGCTTGCATGTCCGATCGGTTGCATGAACTGCATAGCTTGTCTGCGGGTATCCACAGGTACGGGCCAGAGATCGTGATGGGGACGCCGACGCCGCTGAGCAGCATCTCGGTGTACACGGTGAACGAGGCCGACTACCTGTCGCCGGCACAGCGCGTGTCCGCCACGGGGGCGCCCGGTGTGGGCATCAACGCGCTGGGGCACCGGGGCAAGTTCGCCAACTCGTACGCGGCGGAGGTGTGGGTGCTGATGCGGCGCAACTTCACCAACATCTGGCGCACGCCGGAGCTATTCCTGTCGCGGCTGATGGTGCTGACGGTGATGGGGTTCCTGATGGCCACCATGTTCACCAAGCCCAAGGACAACACGCAGGGCATCACCAACCGGCTCAGCTTCTTCATCTTCACCGTGTGTGTCTTCTTCTTCTCCTCCAACGACGCCGTCCCGGCCTTCATCCAGGAGCGCTTCATCTTCATCAGGGAGACCTCGCACAACGCGTACCGCGCGTCCGCGTACGTGGTCGCCGGGGTGATCACGTACCTGCCGTTCCTGCTGCTCCAGTCGGCCGTCTACGCCCTCATCACCTGGTGGGCCATCGGGCTTCACGGCCAGTTCGTCTACTTCCTCGTCATGCTCTACGCCTCGCTCCTCTCCACCAACTCCTTCGTCGTCTTCATCAGCTCCATCGTGCCAAACTTCATCCTTGGGTAAGCACGAGTTTCTTTTGGCGGGAAATTGATTGGTCCGGGCCAAAGCCCAATTAGTACATCTAGTAGTAGGAAAGCTGGGCCAATGTAGCTGAACATGGGTTAGCGGGCTGGGCCAGAATTACATGCAGTTTATATGCATGCAACCCGGGCTGATGTATATGTCTCTGGACCCAGGTACGCGGCGGTGATCGCGTTCACGGCGCTCTTCTTCCTCTTCTGCGGCTACTTCGTGGACAGCCACAGCATCCCGCAGGGGTGGAAGTGGATGAACACCGTGTCCACGATGAAGTACCCATACGAGGGCCTCCTGATGAACGAGTTCGGGGGGACGCGGAGCTTCTCTTCGAACCCGCCGCTCAACGGCGACGAGATCCTCGAGAACCTCACCATCAGCGTGCACAAGGACCGGAAGTGGTGGATGGTGCTCTACCTGCTCGGCTGGGCCGTCTTCTACCGCGTGCTCTTCTACCTCTTCCTCCGCTTCGCCTCCAAGAACAAGAGGAAGTAGCCGAAGAACCGGACGCCTGGCCGGCCTGTATCGACATATCATGGCGGTTTGCTAGCTTCATCGGAAGCTCTTTTGTGATCATTCATTTAGTATACAAGAGGAGTGGCTCACGTTCCAAGATTTATACTAGTAGTACTACTGAACTGTAATTTTCAGACAAGACATTGTGTTGATAGAGCATGCCGTGATTTATTCTGAATTTCTGGTCTGCATTTCCCCAATCAGTGGTGTGGTGTTGTTTGCCCTGATTGCAAGGTCGCACCTCTTGAGCCTGGTTCAACCGTTTGGTGATGCATATCCTAGCGGTGACGTGACTGACGGACAATTTTTCTCGCTAGCCTGGTAGCTTACAGCCACCACGAAAAGGACTATGAACTGGCCCTTGTCCCTTTGCGGGTCGGGCTGCCTGGCCGACCGATCCGAGTATATCTCTTTCTCAACCATCAAAATGGGTCAAAACCACGGGAGCAGGCGGCGCTGTCCTGCTCCAAACCGCTTCCCCGGCGGCGCCGCCGCCTCGATCAGTCGTGCTGCGGCGACACGGTCGTCTCCTCGCCGGCATGTAAAACGCTTCCAAGTGCTCTGCCCGCCGTTTCCAGGCGCCTGCCGCGCACGGGATAAGTGTAAAGTCTGTGTGCTCCTGAGGTCCGAACAATCTATTTATTGC
The DNA here is from genome assembly GCA_039707655.1 of Elymus sibiricus. Classification (NCBI taxonomy): domain Eukaryota; kingdom Viridiplantae; phylum Streptophyta; class Magnoliopsida; order Poales; family Poaceae; genus Elymus; species Elymus sibiricus. The sequence continues at coordinate 35,488,105 of CM077667.1, read as the reverse complement.
GGACAGCGATTCTTCCTATCCAGAATCTTATCTACAGTATTTTATTTTCCAACAACCCGTTTTTCTGAAACCTGGCCAATCTATTTATTGTGAACAGCGAGGCTGCGAAAGCGTGGCCTTGCTTGCTAAATTTGTTTGCGCAGAATAGATACCCCCAATGAGTGCAAAATAATGGTGGTGCAAAAATTGTGAGCCGTCCATTTGAGCCTGACATGCTAACAAGATAACTATCGTCTGCGGTTGGAAGCTCAGAAAATCTTCTAGAAAAGCTGTGGTTCCTGTCCCGTTGACAAGGACACGCACCGTGGAGACAATAATGATTCTGAACTGGAACTGCAAGAAACGTCAACGGGACAAGGTTAGCGCTGATAATCGGGAATCTGGACTATTGTTCAGGACGCTGAGTACTAGTGTGCTTCGATCCCTTTGTTTGGGGCTTTGGGCCTTCAGGAGCGGCTTTGCACGGACAAAAGCTGAAGTCCAAACGAATAACTGTTTGATATCTTTTGTGTCCTCGCGGCTAAAAAATGTATACAGTGTTAAAAACAACTTTCAACTCTCTCAAAAAAGAAAAACTCATTTTAGCTGTGAAGCATGTTGGGCACCTGTCCGTTTATCAGCGCTAACCTTGTCTTTTCACTAAATTCACGAAGAAACAATCAACCTTGGTAGTGCTCGCTGAAATGACACAGTGGGTCGTAGTGCAGTAGTGCTACTAGATTCTAACTAGATGGGGCGATCTTATCAAAGGCGAGGCGACGAGAAGTATTTGGCCGTTCCAATCGCCTCTCGGCGGTGGAAACCAAAAGCTGACCCTACCAACGTTCACTCCGATGAATGTCATTGTCCATCCTCATTTCTCACGCCCGACATTGGCTCATACCATCAGGACAAAATGCCCAAGCTTGCAGTGGCATGCCAATAAGAAGGCCAACGCTTTAATATGCACACGCATTGCATGGTTACAAAAAACATCATACTCGACTGGCAGCTATAGACAGTCGCTAGTGTCCGTGAGCACCATGTCGCAGCCGAACCACCGGTACGGCGGCCACTGGGACCTGGAAGCCGTGATAGACATGGACCAGCCGGAGAAACCGACAGGGAAAGGCGGCAGCCGGTTCAGCTTCACCGGTGGGCTGGAGTTCACCAGCCTGACGTACACGGTGGTCAAGAAGCAGCGGGGTGTCGGCGGGGAGTGGGAGAAGAAGGACGTGGACCTTCTGCACGAGATCACGGGGTACGCGCCCAAGGGCTGCGTCACCGCCGTGATGGGCCCCAGCGGCGCCGGCAAGTCGACATTCCTGGACGCGCTCGCCGGCCGCATCTCCAGCCTGGACGGCCGCGTGGCGCTCGACGGCGTCGAGATGAGCCCCAGCGTCATCAAGCGTTCGTCCGCCTACGTCATGCAGGACGACCGCCTCTTCCCCATGCTCACCGTCTACGAGACGCTCATGTTCGCCGCCGACTTCCGCCTCGGCTCTGCCGTTTCCCCCTCCGACAAGAAGCTCCGCGTGGACAACCTCATCGAGCAGCTCGGTCTCACGGTAATTAACCAAAGACGCTAGATCATACGTACGTGCGCACGGTGTGTATACGTGTTAACAAAACAGCGGTCCAGACATCAAGAAACACGTACATCGGGGACGAAGGCACGAGGGGGGTGTCCGGCGGAGAGCGCCGGCGCGTCTCGATCGGCGTCGACATCATCCACGGGCCGGCGCTGCTGTTCCTAGACGAGCCGACGTCGGGGCTCGACTCGACGAGCGCGCACAGCGTGATCGAGAAGGTGCACGACATCGCCTGCGCAGGGAGCACCGTGGTGCTGACCATCCACCAGCCGTCGTCGCGGATCCTTCAGCTCCTCGACCACCTCATCATCCTGGCACGCGGCCAGCTCATGTACAGCGGTGGGCCCAAGGAGGTGACCGCGCACCTCGGCCGCATGGGCCGCAAGGTGCCCAAGGGGGAGAACTCCATCGAGCACCTCCTCGACGTCATCCAGGAGTACGACCAGTCCGAGTTCGGCGTCAACGCCCTCGCCGAGTTCTGCCTCACCGGTCTGAAGCCGCGCAAGCTCGCCTTCGAGGGGCTCTCCACCGTGTCTAGCATCCCTCCCACACCGATTGGGCCCGGGGGCGAGGACTTCGACCACAGCCTCAGGAGCCAGCACTCCAAGTCTCCATGGAGCGGCGCGCAGTTCACGCCGTCCCGGCGCCCCAAGAAAGATCAAAGCGGCAAGTCACAGAACCCTCCAAGGTACCCCAAAATCGTTCTTCAACGTGATATGAACATAGTATGACTCGCTAGACAGTAGAAGTTGACCGGTGCTTGCATGTCCGATCGGTCGCATGAACTGCATAGCTTGTTTGCGGGTATCCACAGGTACGGGCCAGAGATCGTGATGGGGACGCCGACGCCGCTGAGCAGCATCTCGGTGTACATGGTGAACGAGGCCGACTACCTGTCGCCGGCACAGCGCGTGTCCGCCACGGGGGCGCCCGGCGTGGGCATCAACGCGCTGGGGCACCGGGGCAAGTTCGCCAACTCGTACGCGGCGGAGGTGTGGGTGCTGATGCGGCGCAACTTCACCAACATCTGGCGCACGCCGGAGCTATTCCTGTCGCGGCTGATGGTGCTGACGGTGATGGGGTTCCTGATGGCCACCATGTTCACCAAGCCCAAGGACAACACGCAGGGCATCACCAACCGGCTCAGCTTCTTCATCTTCACCGTGTGTGTCTTCTTCTTCTCCTCCAACGACGCCGTCCCGGCCTTCATCCAGGAGCGCTTCATCTTCATCAGGGAGACCTCGCACAACGCGTACCGTGCGTCCGCGTACGTGGTCGCCGGGGTGATCACGTACCTGCCGTTCCTGCTGCTCCAGTCGGCCGTCTACGCCCTCATCACCTGGTGGGCCATCGGGCTTCACGGCCAGTTCGTCTACTTCCTTGTCATGCTCTACGCCTCGCTCCTCTCCACCAACTCCTTCGTCGTCTTCATCAGCTCCATCGTGCCAAACTTCATCCTTGGGTAAGCACGAGTTTCTTTTGGCGGGAAATTGATTGGTCCGGGCCAAAGCCCAATTAGTACATCTAGTAGTAGGAAAGCTGGGCCAATGTAGCTGAACATGGGTTAGCGGGCTGGGCCAGAATTACATGCAGTTTATATGCATGCAACCCGGGCTGATGTATATGTCTCTGGACCCAGGTACGCGGCGGTGATCGCGTTCACGGCGCTCTTCTTCCTCTTCTGCGGCTACTTCGTGGACAGCCACAGCATCCCGCAGGGGTGGAAGTGGATGAACACCGTGTCCACGATGAAGTACCCATACGAGGGCCTCCTGATGAACGAGTTCGGGGGGACGCGGAGCTTCTCTTCGAACCCGCCGCTCAACGGCCACGAGATCCTCGAGAACCTCACCATCAGTGTGCACAAGGACCGGAAGTGGTGGATGCTGCTCTACCTGCTCGGCTGGGCCGTCTTCTACCGCGTGCTCTTCTACCTCGTCCTCCGCTTCGCCTCCAAGAACAAGAGGAAGTAGCCGAAGAACCGGACGCCTGGCCGGCCTGTATCGACATATCATGGCGGTTTGCTAGCTTCATCGGAAGCTCTTTTGTGATCATTCATTTAGTATACAAGAGAAGTGGCTCACGTTCCAAGATTTATACTAGTAGTACTACTGAACTGTAATTTTCAGACAAGACATTGTGTTGATAGAGCATGCCGTGATTTATTCTGAATTTCTGGTCTGCATTTCCCCAATCAGTGGTGTGGTGTTGTTTGCCCTGATTGCAAGGTCGCACCTCTTGAGCCTGGTCCAACCGTTTGGTGATGCATATCCTAGAGGTGACGTGACTGACGGACAATTTTTCTCGCTTGCCTGGTAGCTTACAGCCACCACGAAAAGGACTATGAACTGGCCCTTGTCCCTTTGCGGGTCGGGCTGCCTGGCCGACCGATCCGAGTATATCTCTTTCTCAACCATCAAAATGGGTCAAAACCACGGGAGCAGGCGGCGCTGTCCTGCTCCAAACCGCTTCCCCGGCGGCGCCGCCGCCTCGATCAGTCGTGCTGCGGCGACACGGTCGTCTCCTCGCCGGCATGTAAAACGCTTCCAAGTGCTCTGCCCGCCGTTTCCAGGCGCCTGCCGCGCACGGGATAAGCGTAAAGTTTGTGTGCTCCTGAGGTCCGAACAATCTATTTATTATGGACAGCGATTCTTCCTATCCAGTACCGCGCTCCGGGCGGTAGTACCGCTCTGGGGCGGTAGTGAATACATGGTACTACCGCTGGACCCGACACGAAAAAACGTGTCCCGAATCGAGGCGGTAGTACGAGCGGTACTGGCAGCGGCACTACCGCTTATAAGCGGTACTACCGCTCTGGAGGGCGCTAAACCCGACACGAAAAAACGTGTCCCGAATCGAGGAGGTAGTACGAGCGGTACTGGCAGCGGCACTACCGCTTATAAGCGGTACTACCGCTCTGGAGGGCGGTACTACCGCTCCGCTGAACCCGACACGAAAAAACGTGTCCCGAATCGAGGCGGCAGTACGAGCGGTACTGGAAGCGGCACTACTGCTTACAAGCGGTAGTACGAGTGGTACTGGCAGCGGCACTACCGCTTATAAGCGGTACTACCGTTCTGGAGGGCGGTACTACCGCTCTGGAGGCCCGCTGAACCCGACACGAAAAAACGTGTCCCGAATCGAGGCGGTAGTACGAGCGGTACTGGCAGCGGTACTACCGCTTATAAGCGGTACTACCGTTCTGGAGGGCGGTACTACCGTTCTGGAGGGCGGTACTACCGCTCTGGAGGCTGTTTTGGCTTCGTGCCAAAAACTGATGTCAACAGCGGTCTGTGAAGGAGCAGAGCAGCGGCAGCTGGAGGTTGAAGAAAGAGGAAAGAAGAGAGGCAGTTTCGCCTGCGGGCCCACCCACGTGCGCTTGACTCGCGCGGAGACGGATATTTCGTGGGCGCATGTGCTAGCGTGACGTGCGAGCCGGCGGAAAGTTCGTCCGGACTGCCGGCCCCAAACGTTTACCTTCTTTTAGGGGGTGCTTTTTCACGGTGATTCCGAGCTTCCAATAGATCGTAGCTTCATACTACCCTATTGTAGACACCTGGCACCCTTTCTCTCGCGGGCTTAACTCCAAAACTTCAGCGTTCCAGAAGCAACCTCCAACCAAGAATAGCTGCTATATACGAGTCCATGATACCGTCGAGAACAAACTTCCAATCACCTCTCGGCGGTCGAAACCAAAAGCTGACCCTACCAACGTTCACTCCGATGAATGTCATTGTCCATCCTCATTTCTCACGCCCGACATTGGCTCATACCATCGGGACAAAATCCCCAAGCTTGCAGAGGCATGCCAATAAGAAGGCCAACGCTTTAATATGCACACGCATTGCATGGTTACAAAAAACATCATACTCGACTGGCAGCTATAGACAGTCGCTAGTGTCCGTGAGCACCATGTCGCAGCCGAACCACCGGTACGGCGGCCACCGGGACCTGGAAGCCGTGATATACATGGACCAGCCGGAGAAACCGACGGGGAAAGGCGGCAGCCGGTTCAGCTTCACCGGCGGGCTGGATTTCACCATCCTGACGTACACGGTGGTCAAGAAGCAGCGGGGTGTCGGCGGGGAGTGGGAGAAGTAGGACGTGGACCTTCTGCACGAGATCACGGGGTACGCGCCCAAGGGCTGCGTCACCGCCGTGATGGGCCCCAGCGGCGCCGGCAAGTCGACATTCCTGGACGCGCTCGCCGGCCGCATCTCCAGCCTGGACGGCTGCGTGGCGCTCGACGGCGTCGAGATGAGCCCCAGCGTCATCAAGCGTTCGTCCGCCTACGTCATGCAGGTTGATCGCCTCTTCCCCATCCAGGAGCGCTTCATCTTCATCAGGGAGACCTCGCACAACGTGTACCGCGCGTCCGCGTACGTGGTCACCGGGGTGATCACGTACCTGCCGTTCCTGCTGCTCCAGTCGGCCGTCTACGCCCTCATCACCTGGTGGGCCATCGGGCTTCACGGCCAGTTCGTCTACTTCCTCGTCATGCTCTACGCCTCGCTCCTCTCCACCAACTCCTTCGTCGTCTTCATCAGCTCCATCGTGCCAAACTTCATCCTTGGGTAAGCACGAGTTTCTTTTGGCGGGAAATTGATTGGTCCGGGCCAAAGCCCAATTAGTACATCTAGTAGTAGGAAAGCTGGGCCAATGTAGCTGAACATGGGTTAGCGGGCTGGGCCAGAATTACATGCAGTTTATATGCATGCAACCCGGGCTGATGTATATGTCTCTGGACCCAGGTACGCGGCGGTGATCGCATTCACGGCGCTCTTCTTCCTCTTCTGCGGTACTTCGTGGACAGCCACTGCATCCCGCAGGGGTGGAAGTGGATGAACACCGTGTCCACGATGAAGTACCCATACGAGGGCCTCCTGATGAACGAGTTCGGGGGGACGCGGAGCTTCTCTTCGAACCCGCCGCTCAACGGCGACGAGATCCTCGAGAACCTCACCATCAGCGTGCACAAGGACCGGAAGTGGTGGATGGTGCTCTACCTGCTCGGCTGGGCCGTCTTCTACCGCGTGCTCTTCTACCTCGTCCTCCGCTTCGCCTCCAAGAACAAGAGGAAGTAGCCGAAGAACCGGACGCCTGGTCGGCCTGTATCGACATATCATGGCGGTTTGCTAGGCACTGACGGGACCTAAACCAGCAGATCTCAAGCTTGGGGATCCTAAGCTATCTAGTAGAGATGGTAACAAGGACACATGATTTTACCCATGCTCGGGCTCTCTGAGGAGATACTATCCTACGTCCTGCTTATGTATATTGCGTTGGAGTAAGCACAAAGTACATGTTATCTACCAAGAGATTTCTTAGGTTCTCTATGAGCCAAGTCCCTCTGTTTATATAGGTACCTAGGCAGCGCGGGGGGGGGGGGGTTTCGTAGGGTACAAGATCCTAGTCGGCTACGTACGAGGAGGCAGAGTCCTCCAAATACAACGTCTTGCCATGTACACCAAGTCTTCTGGAACGTTTCGATTAAACGTCATGGGCCGCCCGATGTGGCCCTGGTTGAAACCGACAAAAGGTTCTCATCCCGGCCCACCCGGCCAGGAATCGACATGGTTAGAGGCCCCTTAGCTGGGACACTGCCAGGCACCGTTTGAGTTCGTACGGGAGAGATGTACATGAGATCTAGCTGGTGCTCACCGCCTCATGCTGTGGCGTCAGTGAGCAATGGATGGTGAATCCCCCGGTGCCAGGCACGTGGCTGTTGGGTCGCAGATCTAATGGTGTTCTCTAAAGCTCCAACAACATCGAGCGAAGATGGTGGATCCAGGCCCGAAGGCGCTCGGGGTTGTTCCCCTGCCGTCGTGCCATAGTGTGTGTGCCGTGTGCGATGTATGCTCATTGTTAGGTTAATGGTTGAGGGTGGATTTGTTGTACTAGAATACCATTGACCATTCAGTTTGCATCAAGATTTATGTTATCATTAAATAGAAATTTCTCCTTTTTTATTCTTCCAAACAAGAGAACATTTGACGTTGAAACTTTGTAGTTCAACTATACACAAGTGTCACTCTTTGTATAAAATGTTTTATTTTGATGAAACATCAATTTGTTAAGTTGCAAATTTTGAATGAGTTGCATCATTTCTAAAAATTTATGTTTTGCCAAAAAATCAAAAACATTTCTGCACATGATAGTACTTGTGTCAGTGGCGGAGCCAGACTCAAAAATCCATGGGGTCATTGCTGATTTTCTGAATTTTTTCTTTGCAATGTACAGTAACTGCACAGTGTTTTTAGCCTGTTTTGCTCAAAAGTTATGGGGTCAGCTAACCCCACAGCTTACACATAGAAACGCCGCTAACTTGTGTAATGTTGATCTGCAAAGTTTCGATTTCAGTTCTTTATTTGGAAGAAACTGAAAAGGAAATTTGCTTGCACGAACTTTGATGCTAAAATGGACGGTGATAGAAGGTACAGTGGCATTGATTTTACAATCACAGATACGGAGTTACCCCTAAAAGAAAAAACATGTTCACAAAAGTGAGCATGAGAGATGTATCATGTATGGCTTCCACCAAACACGAACGCATTAGTTGAAGGTTATTTAAAAAGGATAGATCCACGAAGAGTCATCTAGTCTTATGACTACTCGGCATCCGTACTCGTGCTTATAATAATGAGATGAGATTTGGTTTATACTAGGCCGGCGTTGTATAGACCTGACCCGTAACCCCGTATCCGAGCCTGTTCTTAACTGAGACCTCAATTGCATAGCTAACTGAGCAAAGAACTGGGCTTAACCATCATACGCACAAGCATTGGAAAATAAATCGAGCACAGGCACATACCGGTGAAGAGTTTGAAAGCCGTCGGCAGCTCCCGCTTCTCGGTCTCATTCATCCACAGCAAATCGCCCTTGGTCTTCATGTACAGCCCCGGGTCGACGATCACCGGCATCCCCCTTGCATACCTGGGATATGGGAATAGCAGGCCAGATCATCGATCGTCGACTCTCCAGTCTCCAGTATACTTATATATTAGGGTTCATGAGAGGTGCACGTACGCTTTCCAGCCCAAGTCGCTGGTGTGCTCGATGAAGTTGAGATCGCGCGGTAGCCGCGAGAACACGTCGATCAAATCTGCGGCGGCAAAATCATGAGCGGCAGAGTATGATTCACCGAGAGCCCAAGGAGCTAGCTGCCATATGTACATGCATGATGCATGCCGTGTGTGGTGTAAGTTGATGTACTGACCGTCCTGCGTGACGAGCGGGTAGTCGGAGGCGGAGAGGTTGACGAACCAGTCCCAGTCGGCGGTGCCGGGGCCGCGCAGGAAGGCGACGGCTGCGTGCAGCGTGGCGGTGACCATGGTGATGCCCCGGTAGGTCACCAGGTTGGCCCTGTCCACCACGCGCACGTTGCGCGCCGCGGCGAGGACCGGGTGCGCCGCCACGAAGGCCGCCAGCTCCCGGCGGTCCGAGTCGGGCGCCTCCACGTCCAGGTGGAGGATGTAGTGGTTCCTCGGGTGGTAGAGCGCGAGGAGGCAGCGGCGCAGCTTGGCGGCGTCGCCGGCCGAGCCGGAGACGAGGTAGGCGAAGCGCGGGGCCGGCGGCCGGCGCTGGGCGCTGAGGGGGTGCTGCGAGAGGAAGAGCGAGGCAGAGGGGAATGCGGTCGGTGAAGCGGCGAGGAGGAGGAGCAACACGGCGAAGAGGCCCCCGGCCGCGACGAGGAGCACCAACCGCAGGTCGATGCCGGCGGGGGAGCGGCCGCGTGGGGAAGGGGTGCCGATGTCCATGGTGGCTAGGCAGAACCACAAAGCCGGCGGCTCGTGTTTATAATTATGGACTGTGGATGTTCATTTCCTTTTTGTTTCATTTCACCTGCTGCTGCAACAAGATGCCACGAATAATGTGAATGCTTAGGGACTAAGCTTCGCGTGTGTCGTTAGTTGACTTGGGTGGAGGCAGGGCCACGTTCCAAACGAATCTTTCTAGTAGTACGGCACCGGTACTATATACGTTGCAGAGGAAGCCACTGGTCGTACGATGGAACTCCGGTGTCCGCGCCCCACATAGAATATCACATCCACCTGAAGATTGCATATGATGAACGACAAAGACGTATTTGAAAGTTTGTGTTCGGGTCCTTCACGCTTTGAGATCTGTGATCGAGTCACATGCGACCGAGGATCGTTCGGCTTTTCGGCTCGATTAGCAAAAACTAGTCGTCAACCCGTGCTTCCGCACGGGCTAGCTTATTTTCGGATAGACATATATGTGTTATAGTTCTATTGACCTTATAGTTAGAGGTACTTTGAAATGAAATGGAATGACAATGATTAAACTGAGATGTAGAGAATGCCATACTTATCATAAATATGTCATTGACCTTTTTCTGCTGCTTTAAAAATTATTGCCTTTAAAAAGAAATTTTTTAGTAAGGGTTCGCTTGCGTTACACTATCCAGAGTGTTGCAAATAATACCATCGTTTTCACATGGTACAAAAAAACATAGTTCATTCCTGTAGGATACAAGACGATAATGAGATCATAATCCTATGTTCTTTTTTTCTCTTCAAGCTTTTCAGAATGTTACGAATAAAATAGGCTCTATACATTGTTTACAATAAACCTAATCATAAAACTATAATGTGCCTACATAACTAAGAAGATGCGGATTATCACCGTTATAGGTAGACAACCTCGAATTAATAAATATATGTGATACACAAATTAGAAGGAATAAATGAAAACAATAAGGACTAATTCTACCTTACTAAAAGGCACACCTAACTTTCAAAGTAAGACCATGAAAAATCATCCATTAATGCAAAGCCATTTTAAGTGAAAAACAATCAGCTATGACTTCATGGATAGTGGATGTGCACATGAATATAAGAATGAGAAAACGATATGTAATTCGACATCCAATCACGTGGGAATCAATGAAAAGAGTTGTTTCATTTGGTGGAGAATTGATCATTGAAAAATAGGGGAAGACATAAAGAAGAGTTATAATACACAATAATCAATATATACTATTCTAATTTGTGAGTGAGATCCTCATAATGCAGAACCACATGGTTGTTCTTAATTTGTAGTAGAGTTGTATTGCATGGGAACACACATTCTTGATGATAGTATCAGCTATAAAGAGACCGAACCAACTAATTAAATGTAAACTGTATTAAAATGGGTGTACTTCATTATGATAAATCCTCTAGAAGGACCTAGTTGACGTTCACTTGTTGTGCAAACAAATTAAATACCCACATAAGTCCATTGGTTACTTCTACCAAGTCCATTGGCAACCTAATTACTCTCCATAATAGTGCACAAAAATTCATTTTAAATAGAAGTGATGTCTAAAATAAAAAATAATTAATTATTCCCGACTTTCATTTCCACACTCTCCCACTATTGATGAGCCTATAACAAAAGCCAAACGTAACGGCCCAATCCCATCAAATGAATGTCTTGCCCATTATACTTCTTAAGTGATAGAAAAAATCAAATTTCCTTGAAAAGTTTCTGACATGGCAGCCATGCGAAGCAACAAAATATCATCCATTATGCCCAAAAGTGAATTATTGAAGTGTCCATGAGCTGAAATATAAATCTGGATGCTGCACCGTAAAAAATGTTTATTTATTATATGTTATCAATTGGAAGAACATGGCTAACTACAAAATATTTTTCACCTAAATGATAATTGTGAACTTTTATTCAGTTTTTGCCGTTAAATGCTTTGGTCAAGCAACCAACCGCACAATTATCTTGGAAAATAAACTAATAAAGATAACGATTTTATGGACAATTTTATCATTTTTAAGAAAATAGCTGTCCAATGCACCACCGTTCCTAAATATAAGTCTTTTTAGAGATTCCATTATGAACTACATACGGAACAGAATGAGTGAATCTACAATCTAAAGTATGTATATATACATCCGTATGTAGTCCATAGTGGAATCTTTAAAAAAGACTTATATTTAGAAACAGAGGGAGTACATAGCAATGAGGAATGCATGTAATAGATGGCATGATTCAATCATAAATAAAATAGTACATCTATTGTGAAGCAAGTACTTGATGTGAGTACCAATCACATATGCAGACATTGATTATGTCATCACTGGACAAAACGATAGAAGTTGTTCCTAGTTTTCGGTAGCTAGAAGTGCTCAGCGCTATCTTGTACGTCCCAGCTTCTGTATCTGTGCAGTGGCGCCATCTCAGACATCCCCCGAGAAAAGCTGGAGAAGACCATTAACTGCAGCGGCATTAGTAAGGAGAGAATGAGACAGACGGGAATTTTAGACAGAGAGAAACTGATTAATGTCAAACGGACGTGCACATCGCTAAGTTGACTTTTCAAGAAAGTTGATCAATTCCGGCCAGATATGGTAGTAGCTACGTAGATATGTACATGCAGTGGATTAATTTCCTCCGTCCGCGACACAGCCACGTGACAGACATGCTCGTTCGTAAGTTCGCAACAGATCGTGCTAATACTGGTCTGGAGCGTCGGCCTCGGAACAGCGACTAATCCTTCCAAAACGATCTTGCACGAAGATGGTCCGCCGAGATGCATAGATAGAGGCCTAGCCGGCTCGATCTTTGGCAAAATAAAATAAAAATAGGCTGATCAATCGACCTGAAAGATACACGTACAGAACCTCCTAATACAGCAAGCACTTGATTAATCTTTGTGGCCAGAAACACAACGAATCTAAACATGCACGATGTGCCTAGGTGGATGTGCTACCCGCGCCAGCAGCGGCTCATGCCAGCTAGCAAATTTTGACGGCGGCGGCAGCGTGGCTGGCTTACGAAAACATTGCAAACCCTATGAAAATTTTACGGTGGAAGGAATCTTGTAGGTTTATCCTCTTGTTTTTTTTTTTTGCAAACTGTCGGGAAAACTTATAGAGAAAGGAGTCTTCTCGGTTCATCTTTTTTTCCAAACAATGGTTTAGATGTAAAGATAGAGAGATCTACACCGTTATAACTCGGTCCCACCAGATTAACGGCTCCTAATTTCTAATTAACGTGGGATTTTCTAGAGAGTACCTAATTAGTATAAGTATAGATTCGGCACTTTAGAAACCGATGCATTTCTCATGGGAAATGATTACCGTCACCCGGCGGATCACGCAAAATCTGTCCATCGCCTTGCACGGTCGACACGTGCCCTGTGGGACTTCGCGCGTCTCCACTCCTGAAATGACGCACAACCGTGCTTTCCCCTCCCTCTCTCGCGTAACTCCTTCCCCCGCTACAGATCGGGACGAGTACGATGGCAGCCAGCCCTGCCACCGCACATACCCGACGCGCCTGCGTCATTGCCGTCGGCGAGCAAGCTGAAGGCCAGGTCGCCATGAATCCCTCGCCGTGATCCGTCCGCTGCGCCACTGGTGTGGGAGGGACCAACTTCTGCAGCCCGACCACCACTCGCCATGGCGCTGCAAGCGGCGTCGTTGTCGCCTCGCTGGAGCTGCAAGTCACCCGTTGAGATGCAAGTCTTCCTTTCCTAATTTTCCTCTTCTACTGCTCCTCTCCCCGCCTCCCTATGCCCGGTTGCAGCCATGACCGCCGCTCGAGCGAGTAGCCTCCCCTGTCGCCTCCGTCCTTGTTCTAGCCGGCGATGCTCTTTTATACTTTTCCGCAACAAAGGCTTTGTTGCAAAAATCCACTCGCAACATTATCTCTATTGCAGAAATTCTCAATTCAAACCGAACACGACATCATTTTTTGTCAGTGAAAAATTCCTGCAACATTATTCATGTTGCATAAGTCCTCTCGCAACATCATCTATGTTGCAAAAAATAAAGACAAAAAATTATGCAACACAATGTTTGTTGAAATGTTTCTGCAACAAAACATTTATTGCAAATGTTTCTGCAACACCAAGTTTGTTGCAATGATGAAGACAGTGTTCAGCCGCTGGATGACACCTGATCTAACGTTTGCTGAGGCGACGGATCTTTCAAAAAGATCCGCCGGCTGACGCGTAGCAGCCCCCATTTCTCATCGTGCGAAATTTTTCGACACTCGGAAAAACCACTAAGCCAAAAATTGAGCATGATTTGATGTCACAAAGCACGCTTGGGCTGAGAGGCTGGACGCGCGAAGTTGACGGCCGTTAACGGACCATCCCGACCAGCTCGATCAGAAAATTACCCCACCGAACTCGCTGTCTTGTTCTCTCCACTCCACTTTGGCTATGTGCCTCGCCCTTTTCTCACCTCTCCTCTCGCGCATGCCGACGACGGAATCTATCCAAGGTTCAAGAGGATCATGCAACAATGGTGTGGTGGGTGTGGGCAGAGCCCCAATCTTGGATGGCGGCGTGGCAGGGGGCACTGCCGACGGTGAGGAGGAGGATTGATGTGGCTGCAACAGCTTTTTCCGTTCGTTATCGTCAGTGCCGGCGGCAGAGGCAGTCGCCCGTAGGGTGGTGGGCTCACCAAGTGGAACCGTAGCCCCTTGATGAGCTATCTTCCCCGCTCTCTATTTCTATTTAATTATGTTAGGGTTGCGGTGCATTTAGGATTTAGGGATTATCCTATGCTAGGGTTTCAGATTTGCAAGTTAGGGTTGGAGTTTGGCTGCCACCTGCTAGGACCTGTATGGGATTATGCCCAAATGGTTGTTGTAGAATGCTAGGTTTTAGGTTTGACATTTGTGACTGCCATGCATTTATTGAAGTTGAGCCTGCATTTCAGTCTAATTTAGTCTCAATTTGAGTCTGAAGTTGATTCCGAAATTTTGTCTGGATTTTAGCTTGGAATTTAGATGGTTGAGCTAGCTAGCTTACTCTGAATTTTAGTGTTTGAGCTAGCTAGCTTAGTCTGAATTCTGGTCTTAATTTTTGTCTCACTTCTAGTTGGAATAATAGGCTGAATTTTAGGCTTTAAGCTTAGTATGAATTTTAGGCTCCGAGTTTAGTCTGTTATTATACTTTTATTTTGTTTTTATACTAAAATATTAATCTGCATTTGCTAATTGATCATTATTGTAGTTTTGATTTGTAGTTTGGATGATGGTGACATTTGGGATGGAAGGTTTCAATTTTATGGTAGGGCCGATGTCGTGTTACATCAGATGAGTTCAAGTCAGAAGGATGTGAACAAGGAGCTGGATATGCATGGGTTATCTATCCATCAGTGAGTGCATGTGTATTGACAAGGAGAAAGTTGAAATAGAAGCAGAAGTACTACTTGATGTTGTACCTACTAGGAAAATTGCTCGTGCATTGCAACATGGGATACACTACTAAAACGATGTCATGGTAGTGAAAGCGGGCAAAGAATACAACATGACAAGATTATGTGTGTTTTACCTTCTCAGCACAGCTTGGTTGACACCCTTCTTACTTTACATCGTTAACAATGATGTAATAGCGCAAACGTTGTTTCCTAAGATCCTTCCAGTGATTCACCTTAGTTCCGCCATGAAGCATGGTCGTCCACATCTCCATGGTACCTCACAAGGCGGCAAGGTGTGGCAGCTTTGGTGAGCGGATGACCTAAAAGATGCCAAGCGCGGGAAATTTCAGTGTTTTGACCCTTTTGTAAAAGTTGAGTCGGATCTGACCTTGGCAATTTGTTTTCGAGATCTGGCCCTTTTCCTATCACCGGGGCTAATGATGGTAGGGTATACCAGCCTACTGCCGAGGCCCCTGGCGGTAGGGGTGCATGCTCTACTGTAAAAAAATCGACGTACCAAATACAGTGCTTGTATGCACCTACCGCCGGACACCTCGGTGGTAGGGTTGCACAGGCTACCCGCAGCCTGTTTGGAGCTAGGGTTGCGCTGCGCTGACATGGATAAGTTGCCTACCACTATGGGCCTCGGTGGTAGGCTGCTATATGCTACTTGTGAATTGTGTTGGATTTTTCTCCGAAGAGGAAGGGTGAAGCAATATAGTAGCAATAATTATTCTTCTCTGTGAGAACCAAGGTTATCGAACCAGTAGGAGAATCAAGGCAAACTCTCGTCGTCGGCACCTACACACACAAAACTAAACACTTGCACCCAACGCGGGCAAGAGGGTTATCAATCCCCTTGAACTCGTTATTTGTAAGGATTAATTCTCATAGAGGTAGATATATAAAAAGTAAAAGGAAAATAAAAAGTAAATAATTGCAGCAAGGTTTTAGGTTCTTAACAATATGATTAAATAGACCCCGGGTCATAGTTTTCACTAGAGGCTTCTCTCTCGAACATATAGCATACGGTGGGTAGAGAAATTTGTTGGGCAATTGACAGGAAAGTGCATAGTTATGATGTTATTCACGACAATGATCATGTATACATGCATCACGTCCATAAATAAGTAGACCGAAACGATTCTGCATCTACTACTATTACTCCACTTCGAGAGCGCTTCTATGCATGCCTCTCTAGGTATTAAGTTCATGACAAACAGAGTAATGCTTGGAGCAAGGTAACACGATGTAGACAAAGTAAACTCAAGCAATATGAATACACCCCATCGTTTTATCCTTAATGACAATAATACAAATATGTGTCTTGTTCCTTTCTGTCACTGGGATATAGAGCACCGCAAGATTGAACCAATTACAACGCATCACTCCCACTGAAGATAAATCAGTCTAGTTGGGGAAACCAAATGGACAGATCGAAGAGAAATAAGAAGCTATAACAATCATACTTAATAAAGTTTAGAATAAACTCAATTAATTTTAATGAATAATCTGATCATAAACCCATAATTCATCAAATCCCAACAAACACAACAAAAGAAGATTACATCGGATAGATCACCGCAGGGATCGCGGAGAACATGGTATTGAAGATCAAAGAGAAAGAAGAAGCCATCTAGCTACTAGATGTGGACCCGTAGGTCTGTGGTGGACTACTCATACATCATCATGGAGGCAGCAAGGTTGATGTAGACTGCCTCCATGATCAATTCCCCCTCCGGCAGGGTACCAAAAAAGGTCTCCAGATGGGATCGCGGTGGAATAGAGGCTTGCGGTGGCGGAAAACGTGTTTTGGGTGGATCTGTATTGGTTTCAGAATGTTTGAGGATTTATAGAATTGGAATTAGGTCAGGAGGAGTTGCAAGGGGCCCACGAGCTTGGAGGGCGTGCCCTACTCCCCAGGGCGCGCCCTATGAGCTCGTCGCTCCCTCGTAGATCTTCTGGCCGCTTTCCGAAGGTTCTAGGGTCTCTTTTGGTCTAGAAAAAATCACCGTAAAGTTTCATCATGTTTGGACTCCGTTTGGTATTGATTTTCTGAAAAAGTCAAAAACACGCAAAAAAAGAGGAAGTGGCACTCGACACTGGATTAATACATTAGTCCCAAAAAATGATATAAAATAGCATATAATTTTTATTTTTATTTTGCGAATAAAAATAGCATATAATTTCATATAAAGTATCCAAGATTAATAATATAATATGATGAAACAATCAAAAAATATAGATATGTTGGAGACGTATCAATATACCCTACCGTCATTGACCCCGGTGGTAGAAAAATGGTCAAATACCGATTTTTTCGAACCGGAGTCAAATATCACTCAACTTTCGCAAAAGGGTCAAAACATTGAAATTAGCCGCCAAGCGCAGCTGAGAAGGTTCTCGAGGCATCGGCCAAGTTCCCAACATCACCCCAGACCTTATACTCCTCATCTACCCAACAATTTGGCCTAGGGTACATGTGAGGCACCTTCCATATCAAGATACCCCTGTAGCACGAGTCTTTCCTGCGCCGACGGATGATCTGTTGTGCGCGCCGGCCACGAGCATGAATACCCCTCCTTCGAGGCCCCTTCTCCCCAACTGGGGTAACATGAGATGACCACTACATCCGCGGAGGCTTAGGATAGTTTGAGCGTGTTTATGAAAGGTGGGTTGCTTTTTTGCATACGTGACGTAAGGGCTCCAGTCAGACGGCGCTAGACGGGACATAAGTCCCACCCGTGAGTTGGGTGTTATTCTCCAGTTCTTATGTCTTCCTCTTACCCGAAAGTCCTTTCTGTCATAAAAAACAAAAATGACTGGAGCGAGCACCATGGACGACGCCTCCCGCCGGCGTCACCAGCGCGCCCTACGGCTCCTCTCCCCTCCCTCTACTCCTCCCGACCGGTCAAATTGACCCCGAGTTGCAGCCGCCCGAACCACAACGCCACGGGCATGCGCCATGAATGCCGCAACCTTGCTCGCATGGCCACGCCCGCCGACAGCCATCTCCCTGGCCACCAAAAGCCCGTAGTCACGTCACTCGCTCATAATGCCGATGGTGTCCACCTGCACAACGGTAAGTGTATAGTTGAGCATCGCGTCACTGCAGTTGGCCGACCGAGGAGATCGAGGTTGCGCTTCAGCCACCGCCCCAAGCATCCACGACTTGCTGCGCCACAACCACTCCTCCCAGATCCCGATGGCGCACCTCTCACCGGCGCTGAGACACATGGACGTGGTACTGCTGCTCTGCCCACGTGCTTGGGTCGGCCAAATCCATAGAGCTTATTGCTTTTCTGGTTTTGATTGAGCGGTGTCCTAATACAATTATAGGGACTGGTTTGTAAATCTAGATCAATCCATCATCAAAAACCGTTTGGCTGCCGCCATTACACCACATATGCAAAAAAGGGACCCACCTATTATAAACACACTTTAACGACCCTAATCCACAATGATAAACATATATTAATAAACATTTTACCCAGCTTTGGCATCTTCTGTACACGCCACAGTTGAACATAGAAAGAGAGGATGTGTTATTCAGTCGCAAGCGTGTAGACACCGCAACAAAGGTGATGACCTCTCTTCTTGCAGCTTGTGCCAAATTAATGTGAGTTTCTCGTCTCTAATCAATCAGACTACTATATGCCTCCGAGAAATATAATACTCTACTGTCTCTCTGGATACAGTAGGCTACAATGACAAAGAAACAACGAGAAAAGACTGCAGTTCGTCTTGCATCTCCACCGCTTGTCATACAAGACATGTTGACATACATTTGAAATTACTGGTAATATAAATGTGAAGCCCAAAATCGTAACAATCTCTAACAAGATCTCGAATGTCATTCGGAGACTTGGCTGCCCTTTTGTTGGAGCTGCATGATCAAAGAACAGAGCCGGTCCAAAGAATTTGTGGGCCCTAGGCGATGGAAATCATTTTTTTCATACTAAACTTGTATACTTACTTGAAGCTAAGTGTACCATATTATAACTGTAACTAATATAAGTTTATAGTACTTATACACATAATAATGTTTCCAAATAATAATTATATTATTCATTGGCATACAGTTATAATGTATATCATTGAAAATTTTGATTTTACAAATTAAAATTGTATAATGTACCAATTTTGGCCTTATTGTTAAAACAATCTTTCAAATTTATTTTCCAATATTGCATAAACGATATAGTGTCTAAACATTTGCATATCTATATGAGTGTACATATATCCTTTAATATTATTGGATATCACGGTAGAGATTTCTAAATCATGTACACACTAAAAATATTTTAATAGTGGTTTCTAGTGTATATTAGACGGTCATATTCATAGAAACTATTAAGGATAAAAAATGTGACTTCAAGTTGGTTTTAGTAATAGAATCACCGAAAAATCAAAAATGGTGTTGATTGTACTTTTGCTTATGATTCGACTAGCTAACATGCTTGTTCGGATTTACTTTTTTTGATTCGGTGCAAATGAGATGTCCTACCCATTTCTCAAATTAAAAATTGTGCATTGGTTTAAACATTGAAATCTAGTTATCATAATTTTTATTATGATACTAAGACATCCATAATAAAGAGAGAATACTGTATTTAAACTCAAGTTCGTCAGTCGAATTGTTTTGCCTCTGTGTGGTATAACTTATTACTATGTGGTGTGAACTTACGTTTCTTCAAATTCAGCCTCTATTTTATGCATTTAATAATCTTTCAGATGTAATGTTTAATTGCATAGTATTCATTAGTATAAGTTTTAATTGGGGCCTTCCCTCTTGGCACCCGGGCAGTCACCCTTTTTGACCGACCTATGGGCCGGCCCTGTCAAAGAATTGACTACCTATCTAGTCTAGGGAGAGTTCCCCTGAAAAAAAATCTAGTCTAGGGTGAGAGGAACGCAATGTCTATATGTACACGCGCGAACGGCTGCAGCGTGCAGGGGCGGAACTGGAGCTAAAGTTACCCGGGTGCACCACTTAGCCATGGCATAGAATATTCAAGCAACGGTGTATTTAATAAAGGTGTATTTCACAACTTGTAACGCGAAATTTCAGACATAACACAAACCGGTGTATAGAAATATCAATAGTAGTTTCTAATATAATGATACCAGAAAGAACTTGCCAGACTAGGTCCATTAACTAAGTAATTCTTACCAGATCTTTCAAGTTAGGATGATAACGTTTTATCAATTTCCTCTTGCCTAGGTCATACGAAAGCTCCTCCTCCATATTCTTATCCTCTGGAGCTACTTGTGATGGTGTTTTTCTTTTGAAAATAAACTTGTTCATATTATCTGCATTTATCAAAAAAATGATACAAATGAAGCACCAAAAATTGTAAACTGAATGAAGACATAAATTATACATAAGAGCATCTCCAATAGATGGTCCAAATTTTGGCGGTCCAAACCGGTGATGGTCCAAATTTGGAGCACCAAAAAGTGCTTTTTACATCTCCGAAAAAGGCTCAACTCCAACAGATGGTCCAAAACGGAGATGTAAAAAAAAGGGCAACTCCAACAGATGGTCCAAAACGAAGATGCAAAACCGGCCGGCGGCTGCTGTTCAGCCACTGTACAGCCGCACATATTGCAAAAAAACATCAAAAAACAATATAAAAAAATTATACATGTCCACAATATCAAATTATTACATAGTTGTTCAAATCCACGAGATCAAATGCAACACAAATACAACATAGTTTTGCACAATACAACATAGTTTTTCACAAACAAATAATGAATCTATGCGGCTCTTTCGCCATGCCATTTCCAATGCTCTTCCATCAAATCTTTCTGGAGTTGATCATGCTATGGCCAAGCAACCCAGCACAGTTCCTTCTCTGCTCGAAGGCTGGATTGTGCTGCTTCACGGAATTGCAAATGTGGATAAACAAGTCTTTCGACATTCTGAAACGGCGTCGAAAGTAATTATCCGGGAAAACTGGTGGTGA
The DNA here is from genome assembly GCA_039707655.1 of Elymus sibiricus. Classification (NCBI taxonomy): domain Eukaryota; kingdom Viridiplantae; phylum Streptophyta; class Magnoliopsida; order Poales; family Poaceae; genus Elymus; species Elymus sibiricus. Next base: position 35,467,390 of record CM077667.1, on the reverse strand, counting down.
TCCAAAGTAGTTGCGCATCAACCGTTTGTGTGCATCAATCCGTTCTCTCCGAATGAACGCACGACCATAGACGGAACCACCGTGCTTTGGCTTCTTCCCCTTGTGCATGGCCACAAGCATAGCAATGTCCTCTTCTTCATGCAAATCAAATTCCTCGTCCGACGATGAATCGTCCACGAATGAGGAGTCAACCGAGCTCATCTACAATGCAGACAACCACCGTCAAACATACTATCCAATCCCAATTAAAATCATCAAGTTTCGTCGTTTTTTTACCTTGGGGAATTTCGTCGAACACCTTGTGCGCGGGGTGGAAACTGATGGCCGGCGGTTCGATTGGTCTCTGCTGCGGACGGCGGCGCAGAGGAGAACTGCTGCGGACGGCGGCGCAGAGGGGAAGGGAGCACGGCGACGCAGAGGAGAAGGGAGCATGGCGAACTGCCGGAGTCGGCGAATCCAGCCGCGGCTGCTTCCCGAAACGGCGGCACCGGGGCGGCTGCTTGACGCCCTCCGACGGGGGAGGCGACGAGGGCTAGGGCGGCGGAGGGCGGCGGCGGCGCAGAGGAGAAGGGAGCAAGGCGGACCGCCGGAGTCGGCGAATCCAGCCGCGGTTGCTTCCCGAAACGGCGGCGCCGGGGCGACTGCGAGACGCCCTCCGGCGGGGGAGGCGATGAGGACTAGGGCAGCGGAGGGCGGCGGCGGCGATGTGGGGCGGTGACGGCGACGGCGACGGCGACTTGGCCGGTGGCGGCGGCGACTTTCGGCGGCTGGTGCTCGGTCGCGGGCGGGCGGTCGCCAGGCGGAAGCGGAAAGAACTGGCGGTTGGGCGTTCGTGCGCGGCCGCGGTTTTTACATCACTTGCACCTGGTGATGTAAATTTGCATCACAAAGTTTTCAATTTTATATCACCGGGAGGCCGCGGTCCAAATTTTTTTACATATGGACCGTCTGTTGGAGCAGCGTTTTTTGCCCCAGACGGTCCAAAAGTTAGGTATTTTTACATTTGGACCGTCTATTGGAGATGCTCTAATTAGAGGTTAAAACACTAGCTAATGCCCCACATTTTGCCAAAACACATACATATACAATTCCAAAAAGAACATACATGTACATAAATTTAAATATGATTTAATCTACTAGCTATAAGTTCATAAATACAACTATTGCAACTTGCATTTTTTTCTTTAGAAAAAACAACACATGAAAGCATATATCGAAGCGGAAATGGAATCGAGGGCGTGATAATTGTAATCTAGACGAAAAACATGTTGGTTTGCTAAACGAGATGGAAGAAAAAATAACAATAGCCGGCTTGCCTGACTTCCTGGCCAGATGCCGCTGCAATGGGTAGCTGCAAAGGCGTGTGTCGGCCAAGGTTTTGGTTACCGAACGAAATTTCGAGATTTCCCGCGGTTACGACATATTTCGTTGCCCCTCGGTAAATACCCATACCGAGCACAAAAATACCGATTTTTTTAATTTTTTTTATTTAAATGTACAATGCATAATAAAGTACAATGGCATCCCAGTTTTCTTTGAGACATCAATGGCATCCCAGTTAAGTCAATAGAGTTCGTTCAGGCGTGTTGGTATCAATCTAATTGCTGTTTCGAGAGGTCGGTGGTTGGTGGGCCGCTCGGCCGCCTAGACTAGGAGCAGATCGACGGACCAAAAATCAATCGAAGTGGACAGAGGTCTGGATATCGAAATCACTAATTGACGAGTACATCTTTCAGGGATCACTCTTACCTCCTCAGGTTTTCTTTTTTTCGTAGATCCGTATTTTCGAAACTTTTTATCTCTTAAACCGTGCGTAATGACTTGTTTTGAATCCGACGCAATGATGAAATTGTGTATATGTGGGTCTTCTGCTAAAGCCAGAGCTTCTCGACATGCTATTGCCTCCAGCGTAGCTGGGTCGTCTACACCCCCTATAACAAGAACCGAGCTCCCCAAGAACAAGCCATCTCGATCTCTGCATACAGCTGCTGCTGCTCCACCTCTCCCGCTCATAATTCCTACGTCAACATGAATCTTCGCATACCCCTGTGTTGGTGCCTTGGGTCTATCTGTCGAGGATGTTATTGCGTGGCCTCCAGCTTGACGCGGTCCTTGCCCCACCTGCAAGATATCCAGATCCATGATGAGCCTGGTGATGAAAAACTTTGTTCCTTGAGGGCTTTGGAAAATTCCTTCATGAATCGCTTTTCGACGGGACGACCAGATTGCCCACAAGGTAACAGCTAGCTTGACGAACTGTGCATGCGATAATGACTCCAGGAGCGTGAACAGCCAACTCTTTGCGTTTGATTCAGATGTCATTACTAGGCTTTGAGCTAGCTCCTCATCGACTAGTGCCCACGTGCATCGTGCCACAGTACACTCAATGAGGGAGTGTCTCCATGAGTCCGGTGAGCCGCATAACCCACATGCACTGCTATCGGTCATATGCCTACGAGTCCGTACATCATTCGTTGGAATCGACTGTTTAGATAGCCTCCACAGGAACTGTCTGATCTTGCCTGGTACTTTAGTCTTCCATAGTTCCTTCCAGCAACTTTCCTCGCTCGATGTGGACGAGCCTGAGGAGCCCTCCAGCCAAGCTTCCCTTCTTTGGCGTGTCGCCGCGAGCATTCTATATGCTGATTTTACCGAGAAAGTGCCACTCTTTTCGTAACTCCAGCTCCAGAAATCCTCCACGTTTCGTGTGCAGATTGATATGCCCAATATTACTCGAGCGTCCATGGCCATGAAAACTTCTTCGACTGGCTGTCTGTGCCAAGTTGCAGAAGTACTGTCAATTAATTCAGAAACATAGGTTGGTGGGTTAGGAACCCGACAGCCATATGGTTGCATCATTTCCATCCTCGGGAGCCATCTATCATTCCATATGCTCGTTGATGCACCATTGCCTATGCGTCTGATGAGGCCCTGTTTCAAAACGTCCCTCCCTTCGATTATTGCTCTCCAGATTTGGCTGGGGTGGCCATTGATAGGAGCCTCCAATATAGATGTGTTAGGAAAGTATACACTCTTCAGGATCCGGGAACATAGAGACTGCTGGTTCTATAAAAGCCGCCATGCCTGCTTCGCTAACATTGCCATATTGAATAACTCAAAATCTTTGAAGCTAAGGCCTCCCGTGGCCTTTGGCTGTGTCATGGCCTTCCACGAGACCCAGTGTGGCTTGCGCTTCCCATCTATATATCCCCACCAAAACTTTCTTATGAGGGTATTGAGGTGTTCGCACAATCCTCTCGGGAGTTTAAAACATGACATGGAATATACAGGCACCGCCTGCGCAACTGCTTTAACTAGGACTTCTTTACCTGCCGAGGACATGGTATTTGCAATCCACCCCTGAATTTTACTCCATAACCGGTCCTTGAGGTACTTGAAGGCCCCATTCTTAGATCCCCCAATATCCGATGGCATACCCAGATACCTTTCATTTAATGTTTCATTCGGCACATTGAGTATGGTTTTGATCTCCTGTCTAACAGCTTCTGGGACTCCTATACTGAAGAATATGGAAGACTTTGAATAATTAATTCGCTGTCAAGTTGCTTGATAGTACATATCCAGTACTAGGTTCACCGCAGTAGCACCCTTACCGTTTGCCTTGAAGAACAACAGGCTGTCATCATCAAATAAAAGATGGTTTACCTGTGGTGCTGACTGCGCCACTTGTATCCCATGCAAATTGGTGTTAGGGAACGTTGCATGGGAAACAAAAAAAATTCCTACGCACATACAAGATCTATCCATGGAGATGAGCATCTACGAGAGGGGAGATCGGATCCACATACCCTTGTAGATCGCTAAGCGGGAAGCGTTAAGAAACGCAGTTGATGTAGTCGAACGTCTTCGCGATCCAAATCGCAAGCCGTCCTGCGATCCATTCACGATCTAGCGCCGAACGGACGGCACCTCCGCATTCAGCACACGTACAGCTCGATGACGATCTCCGCCTCCTTGATCCAGCAAGGGAGAGCAGAGAGGTAGATGAGTTCTCTGGCAACACGACGGCATGGTGGCGGTGGTGGTGGTGCTATCCCGGCAGGGCTACGCCTAGCGCTACCGAAACCGTGAATGGAGGAGAAAACGATCTAGGGAGAGAGAAGGGCACCAGGGGCTTCGTGTGTGCTCTTGGGGCGCCCCCTCCCCTACGCGAACGGATACGTATAGGGATTGGTGTCAAAGCTTGCATCGACGTAACTCTTTACGATGAAATCTTTATCACCTCCATAATCAAGAAATATTTCCTCAGTCCTCAAGTTACTAAGGATAATTTTGACTGCTGTCCAGTGATCCACTCCTGGATCACTCATGTACCCCTTGATAGACTCATGGCAAGGCAAACACCAGGTGCAGTACACAGCATGGCATACTATATAGAGCCTACGGCTAAGGCATAGGGGACGACCTTCGTCCTTTTTCTCTCTTCTGACGTGGTCAAGCTTTGAGTCTCACTCAACTTCACACCATACTAATCAGGCAAGAACTCCTTCTTTGACTGATCCATTTTGAACTCCTTCAAAATCTTGTCAAGGCATGCACTCATTGAAAGTCTTATCAGGCGTTTTGATCTATCTCTATAGATCTTGATGCCCAATATTTAAGTAGCTTTTTATCCAGGTCTTCCTTTGAAAAACACCTTTCAAACAACCTTTTATGCCTTCCAGAAATTTCTACATCACTCCCGATCAACAATATGTCATCCACATATACTTATCAGAAATTCTATAGTGCTCTCACTCACTTTCTTGTAAATACAAGTTTCTTATAAACTTTGTATACACCCAAAAGCTTTGATCACCTCATCAAAGCATACATTCCAACTCCGAGATTCTTGCTCCAGTCCATAGAAGGATCGCTGGAGCTTGCATACCTTTTAGCATCCTTAGGACCGACAAAACCTTCTGGTGGTATCACATACAACCTTTCCTCATGGAAACCGTTAAGGAAACTCTGTTTTGACATCCATCTGCCAGATTTCATAATCGAAAAATACAGCAACTGCTAACATAATTCCAACAGACTTTAGCATCGCTACGGGTGAGAAAGTCTCATCGTAGTCAACTCCTTGAACTTGTCGAAAACTACTTTGCGACGAGTCGAGTACCATCAGCGTTTGTCTTCTTCTTAAAGATCCATTTGTACTTAACGGCCCGCCGTTCATCGAACAAGTCTACCAAAGTCCATACTTGGTTTTCATACATGGATCCTATCTCGGATTTCATGGATCCTATCCATTTGTTGGGATACGGGCCCACCATCGCTTCTTCATAGCTCGTAGGTTCACTGTTGTCTAACAATATGACCTCCAAGACAGGATTGCCATACCACTCAGGGGCGGTACGATTTGTTGTCCACCTACGAGGCTCGATAGTAACTTGATCCGAAGTGTTATGATCATCATCATTAACTTCCTTTTCATTCGGTGTAGCCGCCACAGAAAACATCTTTCTGCGTCGTGCTACCATCCAACTGAAGTGATGGTTCAATAACCTCATCAAGTTCTACTTTTCCTCCCAGTCAATTCTTTCGAGGGAAACTCTTTCTCGAGAAAGGACCCGTTTTAGCAACAAACACTTTGCCCTCGGATCTGAGATAGAAGGTATACCCAACTGTTTCCTTAGGGTATCCTATGAAGACGCATTTGTCCGCTTTGGGTTCGAGCTTATCAGGTTGAAGTCTTTTCGCATAAGCATCGCATTCCCAAACTCTAAGAAACGACAGCTTAGGTTTCTGCTAAACCATAATTCATACGGTGTCATCTCAACGGACTTAGATGGTGCCCTATTAAAGTGAATGTAGTTGTCTCTAATGCATAACCCGAAAATGATAGTGGCACGGTAAGAGACATCATAGTACACACCATATCCAATAGAGTACGACTACGACGTTTGGACACACCATCACAGCATGACGTTCCAGGCGGCGTGAGTTGTGAAACAATTTCCACATTGTCTTAAGTTGCATACCAAACTCGTAACTCAGATATCCTCCACGATCATATCGTAGACATTTTAACTTCTTGTCACGATATTCTTCAACTTCACTCTGAAATTGCTTGAACTTTTCAAACGTTTCAGACTTGTGTTTCATTAAGTAAATATACCTATATCTACTCAAATCATCAATGAAGGTAAGAAAATAACGATATCCACCGCGCGCCTCAATGCTCATCGGACCGCACACATCAGTATGTATGATTTCCAACAAGTCACTTGCCCATTCCATTGTTCCAGAGAACGGGGTCTTAGTCATCTTGCCCATGAGGCATGGTTCGCATGTATCAAGCGATTCAAAATCGAGTGATTCCATAAGTCCATCAACATGGAGCTTCCTCATGCGTTTAACACCAATATGACCTAAGCGACAGTGCCACAAGTATGTGGTACTATCATTATTAACTTTGCATCTTTTGGCATCAATGTTATGAACATGTGTATCACTACGATCGAGATTCAATAAACCATTCACATTGGGTGCATGACCATTGAAGGTATTATTCATGTAAACAGAATAACCATTATTCTCTTGACTTAAATGAATAACCGTATTGCAATAAACACGATCTAATCATGTTCATGCTCAACGCAAACACCAAATAACATTTATTTAGGTTCAACACTAATCCCGAAGGTAGAGGGAGCGTGCGATGGTGATCACATCAACCTTGGAAACACTTCCAACACACATCGTCACCTCGACCTTTAACTAGTCTCCGTTTATTCCGTAGCTTTTATTTCGAGTTACTAACATTAGCAACTGAACCGGTATCTAATACCCCGGTGCTACTAGGAGTACTAGTAAGGTACACATCAATAACACGTATATCAAATATACTTCTGTTGACGTTGCCAGCCTTCTTATCTGCCAAGTATCTGGGGCAGTTCCCCTACTAGTGACCCTTCCCCTTATTATAGAAGCACTTAGTCTCGGGTTTGGGTTCAACCTTGGGTTTCTTCACTGGAGCGGCAACTGGCTTGCCATTCATGACGTTTCCCTTCTTGCCCTTGCCCTTCTCGAAACTAGTGGTTTTACTAACCATCAACACTTGATGCTCCTTTTTGATTTCTACCTTCGCGGTGTCAAACATCGCGAATAGCTCAGGGATCATCTCCATCCCTGGCATGTTATAGTTCGTCACGAAGCTCTAGTAGCTTGGTGGCAGTGACTTGGAGAAATCTGTCAATCACTATCTTATTTGGAAGATGAACTCACACTTGATTCAAGCGATTGTAGTACCCAGACAATCTGGGCACATGCTCACCTGATTGAGCTATTCTCCTTCATCTTGCAGGCAAAGAATCTTGTTGGAGGTCTCATATCTCCCAACAAGGGCACGAGCCTGAAATCCCAATTTCAGCTCTTGGAACATCTCATATGCTCTGTGACGTTCAGAACGTCTTTGGAGCCTCAATTCTAAGATGTAATGCATGACACACTGAACTCTCAAGTAGTCATCAGAACGTGTCTGTCAGATGTTCACAACATCCATAGACGACGCTTGAGGGGGTGGCGCACCGAGCGGTGCATCAAGGACATAAGCCTTTTGTGCAGCAATGAGGACAATCCTCAGATCACGGACCCAATCCGCATAACTGCTACCATCATCTTTCAACTTACATTTTCTCTAGGACCGTATCAAAATTTAAGGGAGCTACAACGCGAGCTATCGATCTACAATATAATTTTGCAAATACAACTTTAGACTATGTTCATGATAATGAGTTCAATTAATCATATTACTAAAGAACTCCCACTCAAATTGACATCCCTCTAGTCATCTGAGTGCTACATGATCCAAATTCACCAACCCAAGTCCGATCATCACGTGAGATGAGGTGGTTTCAGTGGTGAAATCTCCATGTTGATCATATCTACTATATGACTCATGTTCGACCTTTCGGTCTCTTGTGCTCCGAGGCCATGTCTGTACATGCTAGGCTCGTCAAGTTTAACCCGAGTGTTCCGCATGTGCAAAAATGGCTTGCACCCGTTGTATGCGAACGTAGAGTCTATCACACCCGATCATCACGTGGTGCTTCGAAACGATGAACTTTCGCAACGGTGCACACTCAGGGAGAACACAATTTTATCTTGAAATTTTTGTGAGGGATCACCTTATAATGCTACCGTCGTCCTAAGCAAAATAAGATGCATAAAAGGATTAACATCACATGCAAATCATAAGTGATATGATATGGCAATGATCTTGTGCTTTTGATCTCCATCTCCAAAGCACCGGCATGATCTCCATCGTCACCGGCATGACACCATGATCACCATCATCTTGATGTCCGTCAACGTGTCACCATGAGGTTGCTGTGCGAACTATTGCTTCTACAACTATTGCTAACTCATAGCGATAAAGTAAAGCAAATGACACAAATTAATTAAAGACAACCCTATGGCTCCTGCCGGTTTCCGTACTCATCGACATGCAAGTCGTGATCATCTATACAAAACATGATCATCACATATATCACATCATGTGTTTGGCCATATCATATCACAACATACCCTGCAAAAACAAGTTAGACGTCCTCCAATTTGTTTATGCATGTTTTACGTGGCTGCTATGGGTATCTAGCAAGAACGATTCTTACCTATGCAAAACCACAACGGTGATATACAAGTTGCTATTTCACCTTCTACAAGGACCGCCTTTGTCAAATCCGATTCAACTAAGGTGGGAGAGACAGACACCCACCAGCCATCTTATGCAACAAAGTTACATGTCAGTCGATGGAACCGGTCTCTCGTACGTGGACGAGTAAGGTTGGTCCGAGCCGCTTCATCCCACAAAACCACCGAATCAAGAAAAGACTAAGGAGGGAAGTAATCTGAGTATCAACGCCCACAAACTCCTTTGTGTTCTACTCGTGATGTCATCTACGCATAGACCTAGCTCATGATGCCACTGTTGGGGAATGTTGCATGGGAAACAAAAAATTTCCTACGCACATACAAGATCTATCCATGGAGATGAGCATCTACGAGAGGGGAGGTCGGATCCACATACCCTTGTAGATCGCTAAGCGGGAAGCGTTAAGAAACGCGGTTGATGTAGTCGAACGTCTTCGCGATCCAAATTGCAAGCCGTCCCGCGATCCAATCACAATCTAGCGCCGAACGAACGGAACATCCGCGTCAGCACACGTACAACTCGATGACGATCTCCGCCTCCTTGATACAGCAAGGGAGAGCGGATAGGTGGATGAGTTTGTTGGGGAACGTTGCATGGGAAACAAAAAAATTCCTACGCACACGCAAGATCTATCCATGGTGATGAGCATCTACGAGAGGGAGAGTGGATCTACATACCCTTGTAGATCGCTAAGCGGGAAGCGTTAAGAAACGCGGTTGATGTAGTCGAACGTCTTCACGATCCAAATCGCTAGCCATCCCGCGATCCAATCACGATCTAGCGCTGAACGGACGGCACCTCCGCGTTCAACACACATACAGCTCGATGAGGATGTCCGCCTTCTTGATCTAGCAAGAGGGAGCAGAGAGGTAGATGAGTTCTCCGGTAGCGCGACGGCGCGGCGGCGGTGGTGGTGGAACAATTCCGGTAGGGCTTCGCCTAAGCACCGTCGGAATCTATTTGGTGGAGGAACTAGGGAATAGATAACTAGCACTTGGACTTGTGTCTTTGGGGCCTCTATTCCTCTAGTATATATAGTAGGGAGGGGAGGAGGCAGCCTCCCTAGGGTTTCCCCTAGGGGTTCGGCCGAAGGAGGTGGAGGTCGAGCCTCCCACCAATCCTACTCCTAGTAGGATTCCTTCTTCCTACTTGGAAAACTTCTCCACTTGGGGTTTTTTCCTTTCCCACCCTTGGCCTTGTGGGGCTGGTTTGCCCAGCCCACTAACGGCTGGTGCAACACCCCTCAGGCCCATGTGACCTCCCGGCGTGGGTGGTCCCTCCCGATGGCCCTCCGGCACTCCCGGTACACTACCGGAAATACCCGAAACTTTTCCGGTGGCTAAAACGGGACTTCCTATATATCAATCTTTACCTACGGACCATTCGGGAGCTCCTCGTGACGTCCGGGATCTCATCCGGGACTCCGAACAACCTTCGGTCCACACCATACATAACTCAATACTACCGAAACGTCACCAAATGTTAAGTGTGCAGACCCTGCGGGTTCGAGAACTATGTAGACATGACCGAGACACCTCTACGGTCAATAACCAATAGCGGGACCTGGATGCCCATATTGGTACCTACATATTCTACGAAGATCTTTTATCGGTTGAACCTCTATGTCAAAGATTTAGTTAATCCCGTACGCTGTTCCCTTTGTTCTTCGGTATGTTACTTGCCCGAGATTCGATCATCGGTATCTCTATACCTAGTTCAATCTCGTTACCAGCAAGTCTCTTTACTCGTTCCGTAATACAAGATCCCGTGGCTAACACTTTAGTCACATTGCTTGCAAGGCTTATTGTGATGTTGTATTACCGAGTGGGCCCTGAGATACCTCTCCGTCATACGGAGTAACAAATCCCAGTCTTGATCCATGCCAGCTCAACAGACACCTTCGGAGATACCTGTAGAGCATCTTTATAGTCACCCAGTTACGTTATGATGTTTGATACACACAAGGTATTCCTCCGGTGTCAGTGAGTTGCATGATCTCATGGTCATAGGAACAGATACTTGACATGCAGAAAACAATAGCAATTAACTGACACGATCATATGCTACGTTCATAGTTTGGGTCTTGTCCATCACATAATTCTCCTAATGATGTGATCCCGTTATCAAATGACATCTCATGTCTATGTCTAGGAAACCTTGACCATCTTTGATCAACAAGCTAGTCTACTAGAGGCACACTAGGGACACAGTGTTGTCTATGTATCCACACATGCAATGTGTTTCCAATCAATACAATTATAGCATGGATAATAAACGATTATAATGAACAAGGAAATATAATAATAACCACTTTATTATTGCCTCTAGGGCATATTTCCGACAGTCTCCCACTTGCACTAGAGTCAATAATCTAGTGCACATCACTATGTGATTTACATTGTAATGAATCTAACACCCATACAGTTCTGGTGTTGATCATGCTTAGCCCTTGGAAGAGGTTTAGTCATCGGGTCTGCGACATTCAGATCCGTGTGTAGTTTGCAAATATTTATGTCCTCCTCCTTGATGTAATCGCGGATGGAATTGAAACGTCGCTTTATGTGTCTGGTCCTCTTGTGAAACCTTGGTTCCTTGGCTAGAGCAATGGTACCAGTATTGTCACAGAACAGTCATTGGGTTTAGTGCACTAGGCACTACTCCAAGATTTGTCATGAACTCCTTCATCGAGACACCTTCTTTTGCCACCTCCGAGGCAGCGATGTACTCCGCTTCGCATGTAGAATCAGCTACTATGCTTTGCTTGGAACTGCACAAGCTTACCGCACCCCCATTGAGAATAAATACGTATCCGGTTTGAGACTAAGAGTCATCTGGATCGGTGTCAAAGCTTGCATCGACGTAACCCTTTACGACGAGCTCTTGATCACCTCCATAAATGAGAAACATGTCCTTAGTCCTTTTCAGGTACTTCAGGATATTTTTGACCGCCGTCCAGTGTTCCATTCCTGGATTACATTGAAACCTTCCGGCCATACTTACGGCAAGGCTGACATCGGGTCTTGTGCACAGCATTGCATACATGATAGAGCCTATGGCTGAAGCTTAGGGGACGACACTCATCTTTTCTCTATCTTCTGCAGTCACTGGGCATTGAGTCTTACTCAACTTCACACCTTGCAATACAGGCAAGAACCCCTTCTTGGCCTGATCCATTTTGAACTTCTTCAAATCTTTGTCAAGGTATGTGCTTTGTGAAAGTCCTATTAAGCGTCTCGATCTATCTCTATAGATCTTGATGCCTAATATGAAAGCAGCTTCTCCTAGGTCCTTCATTGAAAAACTCTTATGCGAATATTCCTTCACGCTCTCCAAAAGTTCTATATTGTTTCCAATCAGTAATATGTCATCCACATATAATATTAGAAACGCTATAGAGCTCCCACTCACTTTCTTGTAAATACAAGCTTCTCCGTAAACTTGTATAAACCCGAACGCTTTGATCACCTCATCAAAGCGAAGATTCCAACTCCGAGATGCTTGCACCAGTCCATAAATGGATCACTGGAGTTTGCAAACTTTGTCAGCATTCTCTGGATCGACAAAACCTTCTGGTTGCATCATATACAACTCTTCCTTAAGGAAACCGTTAAGGAACGCTGTTTTGACATCCATCTGCCAAATTTCATAATCGAAAAAGGCAGCTATTGCTAACATGATTCTGACGGACTTAAGCATCGCTACGGGTGAGAAGGTCTCATCGTAGTCAACTCCTTGAACTTGTGAAAAACCCTTTGTCACTAGTCGAGCTTTATAGACGGTGACATTACCGTTCGCGTCCGTCTTCCTCTTAAAGATCCATTTGTTCTGAATGGCCTTTTGCCCTTCAGGTAATACTTCCAAAGCCCATACTTTGTTTTCATACATGGATCCCATCTTGGATTTCATGGCCTCTAACCATTTCTCGGAATCCGGGCCCATCATCGCATCTCCATATCTCGTAGGTTCATCGTTGTCCAACAACATGACCTCTAAGACAGGGTTGCCGTACCACTCAAGAGCAGTACGCGTCCTTGTTGACCTACGAGGTTCGATAGCAACTTTATCCGAAGCTTCATGATCATCATCATTAACTGCCTCTTCAACCGATGTAGGCTCTACAAAAACATATTTATGCGCTGCGCTACTCTCAGGTTGAAGTAAAGGTTCAACAACCTCATCAAGTTCTATTTTCCTCCCACTCAATTCTTTCGAGATAAACTCTTTCTCAAGAAATGTTCCGTTTTTAGCGACAAACACTTTGCCTTCGGATCTGAGATAGAAGGTATACCCAACTGTCTCTTTTGGGTATCCTATGAAGACGCATTTCTCCGCTTTGGGTTCCAGCTTTTCAGGCTGAAGCTTTTTGACATAAGCATCACATACCCAAACTTTAAGAAATGACAACTTTGGCTTCTTGCCAAACCACAATTCATATGGCGTCGTCTCAACGGATTTCGATGGTGCCCTATTTAAAGTGAATGCAGTTGTCTCTAACGCATAACCCCAAAACAATAGTGGCAAATCGGCAAGAGACATCATAGAACGCACCATATCCAATAAGGTTCGATTACGACGTTCGGACACACCATTACGCTGTGGTGTTCCAGGAGGTGTCAATTGTGAAACAATTCCACGCTGTCTTAAGTGACTGATAAACTCATAACTCAGATATTCTCCTCCTCGATCAGATCGTAGGAATTTAATCTTCTTGTTACGATGATTCTCAACTTCACTCTGAAATTGTTTGAACTTTTCATATGTTTCAGACTTGTGTTTCATTAAGTAAATATACCCATATCTACTTAAGTCATCGGTGAAGGTGAGAAAATAACGATATCCACCGCGCGCCTCAATGCTCATCGGACCGCACACATCAGTATGTATGATTTCCAACAAGTCACTTGCCCGTTCCATTGTACCAGAGAACGGGGTCTTAGTCATCTTGCCCATGAGGCATGGTTCACATGTGTCAAGTGATTCAAAATCAAGTGACTCCAAAAGTCCATCAGCATGGAGCTTCTTCATGCGTTTTACACCAATATGACCTAAGCGGCAGTGCCACAAGAAAGTGGTGCTATCATTCTCATTTCTACAACTTTGGGCATCAATGTTATGAACATGTGTATCATCACTATCGAGATTCAATAAGAATAAACCCCTCACATTGGGTGCATGACCATAAAAGATATTACTCATAAAAATAGAACAACCATTATTCTCTGATTTAAATGAGTAACCGTCTCGCAATAAACAAGATCCAGATATAATGTTCATGCTCAACGCAGGCACTAAATAACAATTATTCAGGTTCATCACTAATCCCGATGGTAATCGAAGAGCGAGCGTGCCGACGGCGATCACATCAACCTTGGAACCATTTCCTACGCGCATCGTCACTTCGTCCTTTGCCAGCCTTCGTCTATTCCGCAGTTCCTGTTTTGAGTTGCAAATGTGAGCAACCGAACCGGTATCAAATACCCAGGCACTACTACGAGAGTTGGTAAGGTACACATCAATAACATGTATATCATATATACCTTGTTTGGTTTTGGCCGCCTTCTTGTCAGCCAGATACTTGGGGCAGTTCCGCTTCCAGTGACCGGTTCCCTTGCAATGAAAGCACTCGGTTTCTGGCTTGGGTCCAGCCTTGGGTTTCTTCATGGGAGGAGCAACTGCTTTGCCACTCTTCTTGGAGTTACCCTTCTTACCTTTGCCATTCTTCTTGAAACTAGTGGTTTTATTGACCATCAACACTTGATGCTCCTTCTGAATCTCAGACTCAGCGACTTGCAACATCGCAATTAGCTCGGCGACTAACTTGTTCATCCCGTGCATGTCATAGTTCAACACGAAGCTTTTGTAGCTAGGTGGCAGTGATTGAAGAACTCTGTCAGTGATCGCCTCTGGCGGAAGGGGCATCCCCAATTCAGCTAGACGGGTGGAATACCCAGACATTTTGAGTATGTGATCACTGACAGACCCGTTCTCCTCCATCTTGCAAGCATAAAACTTATCGGAGGTCTCATACCTCTCGATCCGGGCATTCTTCTGAAAGATAAACTTCAACTCCTGGAACATATCATATGCTTCATGACGTTCAAAATGTCTTTGAAGTCCCGGTTCTAAGCCATACAACATTGCACATTAAACTATTGAGTAATCATCAGAACGCGTCTGCCAGGCGTTCACAACGTCTGCAGACTCTACTGGAGCGGGTGGATCACCAAGCGGTGCATCAAGGACATAAGCCTTTTGGGAAGTCGTAAGGATAATCCTTAGATTACGGGCCCAGTCCACAAAGTTACTTCCATCATCTTTCAACTTAGCTTTCTCTAGGAATGCATTAAAATTCAGGGGTGCTACTGCGCGAGCCATTGATCTACAACATAAATTTTGCATAAACAACTTCGACTATTGTTCAAGATAATGAGTTTAGTTAATCATATTACATTAAAAAACTCCCACTCAAATTGACATCCCTCCGGTCATTCGTGTGTCACATGATCCAAATTCACCAACTCAAGTCCGATCATCACGTGAGTTGAGATGGTTTCAATGGTGAACATCTTCATGTTGATCATATCTACTATATGACTCATGTTCGACCTTTCGGTCTCTTGTATTCCGAGGCCATGTCTGTACATGCTAGGCTCGTCAAGTTTAACCCGAGTGTTCCGCACGTGCAACACTGGCTTGCACCCGTGATGGTGTTTTTCTTTTGAAAATAAACTTGTTCATATTATCTGCATTTATCAAAAAAATGATACAAATGAAGCACCAAAAATTGTAAACTTAATGAAGACATAAATTATACATAAGAGCATCTCCAATAGATGGTCCAAATTTTGGCGGTCCAACCGGTGATGGTCCAAATTTGGAGCACCAAAAAGTGCTTTTTACATCTCCGAAAAAGGCTCAATTCCAACAGATGGTCCAAAATGGAGATGTAAAAAAAAGGGCAACTCCAACAGATGGTCCAAAACGAAGATGCAAAACCGGCCGGCGGCTGCTGTTCAGCCACTGTACAGCCGCACATATTGCAAAAAAACATCAAAAAACAATATAAAAAAATTATACATGTCCACAATATCAAATTATTACATAGTTGTTCAAATCCACGAGATCAAATGCAACACAAATACAACATAGTTTTGCACAATACAACATAGTTTTTCACAAACAAATAATGAATCTATGCGGCTCTTTCGCCATGCCATTTCCAATGCTCTTCCATCAAATCTTTCTGGAGTTGATCATGCTATGGCCAAGCAACCCAGCACAGTTCCTTCTCTGCTCGAAGGCTGGATTGAGCTGCTTCACGGAATTGCAAATGTGGATAAACAAGTCTTTCGACATTCTGAAACGGAGTCGAAAGTAATTATCCGGGAAAACTGGTGGTGATCCAAAGTAGTTGCGCATCAACCGTTTGTGTGCATCAATCCGTTCTCTCCGAATGAACGCACGACCATAGACGGAACCACCGTGCTTTGGCTTCTTCCCCTTGTGCATCGCCACAAGCATAGCAATGTCCTCTTCTTCATGCAAATCAAATTCCTCGTCCGACGATGAATCGTCCACGAATGAGGAGTCAACCGAGCTCATCTACAATGTAGACAACCACCGTCAAACATACTATCCAATCCCAATTAAAATCATCAAGTTTCGTCGTTTTTTTACCTTGGGGAATTTCGTCGAACACCTTGTGCGCGGGGTGGAAACTGATGGCCGGCGGTTCGATTGGTCGCTGCTGCGGACGGCGGCGCAGAGGAGAACTGCTGCGGACGGCGGCGCAGAGGGGAAGGGAGCACGGCGACGCAGAGGAGAAGGGAGCACGACGGACCGCCGGAGTCGGCGAATCCAGCCGCGGCTGCTTCCCGAAACGGCGGCACCGGGGCGGCTGCTTGACGCCCTCCGACGGGGGAGGCAACGAGGGCTAGGGCGGCGGAGGGCGGCGGCGGCGCAGAGCAGAAGGGAGCAAGGCGGACCGCCGGAGTCGGCGAATCCAGCCGCGGTTGCTTCCCGAAACGGCGGCGCCGGGGCGACAGCGAGACGACCTCCGGCGGGGGAGGCGACGAGGACTAGGGAAGCGGAGGGCGGCGGCGGCGATGTGGGGCGGTGGCGGTGGCGGCAACGGCGACGGCAACTTGGCCGGTGGCGGCGGCGACTTTCGGCGGCTGGTGCTCGGTCGCGGGCGGGCGGTCGCCAGGCGGAAGCGGAAAGAACTGGCGGTCGGGCGTTCGCGCGCGGCCGCGGTTTTTAGATCACTTGCACCTGGTGATGTAAATTTGCATCACAAAGTTTTCAATTTTACATCACCGGGAGGCCGCGGTCCAATTTTTTTTACATATGGACCGTCTGTTGGAGCAACGTTTTTTGCCCCAGACGGTCCAAAAGTTAGGTATTTTTACATTTGGACGTCTATTGGAGATGCTCTAATTAGAGGTTAAAACACTAGCTAATGCCCCACATTTTGCCAAAACACATACATATACAATTCCAAAAAGAACATACATGTACATAAATTTAAATATGATTTAATCTACTAGCTATAAGTTCATAAATACAACTATTGCAACTTGCATTTTTTTCTTTAGAAAAAACAACACATGAAAGCATATATCGAAGCGGAAATGGAATCGAGGGCGTGATAATTGTAATCTAGACGAAAAACATGTTGGTTTGCTAAACGAGATGGAAGAAAAAATAACAATAGCCGGCTTGCCTGACTTCCTGGCCAGATGCCGCTGCAATGGGTAGCTGCAAAGGCGTGTGTCGGCCAAGGTTTTGGTTACCGAACGAAATTTCGAGATTTCCCGCGGTTACGACATATTTCGTTGCCCCTCGGTAAATACCCATACCGAGCTCAAAAATACCGATTTTTTTTATTTTTTTATTTAAATGTACAATGCATAATAAAGTACAATGGCATACCATTTTTCTTTGAGACATCAATGGCATCCCAGTTAAGTCAATAGAGTTCGTTCAGGCGTGTTGGTATCAATCTAATTGCTGTTTCGAGAGGTCGGTGGTTGGTGGGCCGCTCGGCCGCCTAGACTAGGAGCAGATCGACGGACCCAAAATCAATCGAAGTGGACAGAGTTCTGGATATCGAAGTCACTAATTGACGAGTACACCTTTCACGGATCACTCTTACCTCCCCAGGTTTTCTTTTTTTCGTAGATCCGTATTTTCGAAACGTTTTATCTCTTAAACCGTGCGTTCAAATCTCGAACCATTTTCACCGTTAGGTTCCTCGCGTCAAGATCTTCAAAAATAGATCCCATGTTGATAGCTTTTGATGAACTTTTTTTTCACAAAAAAACCGGACGAAAAAATCGGGACGAAAAAGCCTTGCCTCTTGCGATAGAAAAAAAACAGAAAATGTTTTTTTTTCCTTTCCGAGAGGCATGGCGTGCCTCTCGCGAAGACAAAACCGTGCCTATCGCGGAAGCAACACCGTGCCTCTCGTGAAAAAAAAACAATAGAAAACACGTTTTTTTCCCTTTCCGAGAGGCATGGCCGTGCCTCTCGGGAACGCAATGCCTCTCGGGAACGCAAAACCGTGCGTCTGGCGAAAGCAAAACCATGCCTCTCGCAAAAAAAAAACAGAAAATGCGTTTTTCCCTTTCCGAGAAGCATGGCCATGCCTCTCGTGAAAGCAAAACCGTACCTTTCGCGGAAGCAAAACCGTGCCTCTCACGAAAAAAAATAGAAAACGCGTTTTTTTTCCTTTTCGAGAGACACGGCCGTGCCTCTCGCGAAGGCAAAACCGTGCCTCTCAAGGAAACAAAACCGTGCCTCTCGCGAAAAAAAAAACAGAAAATGCAAAAAAAAAATTTTAAAAAAAATCGTCCAAAAGTTAAGAAAGACCGGTGAAAAACCGGAACACCAAAAAACCCAGAAAAAAAAACCAATCTAAAAAGCCGAAAACGCGTGCGAAAAAATAAAAAAATAAAATCCGAAGGGAACGCTCAGAGCGCGACACATGGCAGCGGCTGAGAACGCACCAAGTGGAGGCGCGTGGGAGTGATCGTTGGGATGCTTCTGAGGGAGTATTCCCTAATTAGTTGCTCCCTGTAGATGTGGATGGTAGATCGATCGCCGCCGGCTGCCGATGGGCCCGTTGGTTGTTCTCCCCTGTTCGGGTCATTAAGAGCACCTTCAACGGCCCGCCAACCTTCCACGTATATTCGGATCGTGCTGTTCGGACCGTGGAAATAACCATCCAACGCGGTCCTTTATCGATCCTCGGAATGCTCCGGACATGATTTCTTCCGAAAATCGGAGACAAGCGTGAGGGGGGTTTGCGGGAGTCCGGACCGATTCCAAGCCCGCTTCTAACCGTCCTGGCCCACCAAAAACCCCTTCCCTCCTGCGCGCTTTCCGTCCGACACCAGCTCCCCGCATTCATGCAGCTGTAGAGTGCGCTGCTTCACATTGAAGGCGGCTCAGGACGGACCCGACCTCTCACTGCCTCCGCCACTGAATCGGCCCGCCGACCAAGGGTGCCGCCCGCTGCACACCCGGTTGAACACGCCTCCTCAACGCATTAAAACGTCTCCATTAAACCCGTGTGTAAGCCGAGGAACCTACTCCGGTCACACGTCCGTTCATGAGCGGGCCGGCATTAAACACAACGTTGGGCGATCTCCACCTGTATGCCCTCTATTTAAACGAGGTCAAACACCGGGCAAGAATCACACCCCTGCGCCGCTCCCCCATCTCCTCCTTTATCATTTTCTCCACTCTTTCCAAGGGCTTCCGAAAAGCAGTTCTCTAGCATACAAGCCGACTGGGTGGCCCGTCGAGCCCGCCGGATATGAGCACGAGCGAGCCAGCTCGCTGCACCACCTCTCTCGCCTAGCCCGACGGAGCCAGTTGCCAAGCCCGCCAGATACGAGCGAGGCAGCCCGACAGAGCCAGCTGCTGCTCCAGGCCCGCTCGATGAGGCGTGGCGACTTGCTCCACGCCGGTACGCATGGAGCACTCGCCTCTCGTGCCTGTGACCGCGTCATCCGCCGTAGACGCGTGCGTTGCCGCGCCATGCAGGCAGAGAAAGACGACGACTGCGCAGACATTGACGAGGAGAAGTAGAAAACGGGAGGTTGCATCTCCTTTGGTTCCAAGTCCACCGCAGGCAGACGAGTCACCGACATCAACAACCGGTGTCTTGTCCTCTCTCGCCGGCCACCGTCGTTCCCCACCCGAAAAACAAGCACGGAATCCGCGCTTCACGGAAGTGAATGAAACCCTTCCACTCGGCCTGAAGCATTCTCTTTGCCACTCCGGAGATCGGCATAATTGAAGATAGGGAAAGGGGGAGGAATATACCTCCGGGGCTCATGACAGTCTGGTGAGCGGACTGCCGGACATGGGGAAGACAAAGGGATCCGCTGCGACCGGTCGTAGACTAGTGTAGTGTATGTGTGTCGTGGGAGTGGAGCTTCGCGCTACTGTACGTGCACATAGTCTTATCTTTTTAGTTAAAATATGTTCAAAATATAAATGTTCCCAAATGATAACGCCCACACGTGTGGTAGGTTTGCACTTCGCCCACACGCGACTATCCATGTTGATTTTGTTTTGCACGAATCCTAAAGGAATCTGTTGGAATTTCAGTGCCACGTAGGCATCATCATGTGTGTGGGCGTTGGAGAGTTTGCCCACACGACCCACAACGCGTGGTTGCTAGCTGCGCCGTGTGGGCGAACCAGTTTCTTCCCACACAGCCACCACTAGTCCACGCGCATGTGGGCCAACTGCTCTCCGTCCACACAACGCTTGTACATTGCTAGATGGCAACTGCAGTTGCGCGTATGTGGCAACTACGTAAACACACATGGCAACTATGATTCGTTGCTAGATGGCAACTACAGTTATATGTACGTGGCAACCAGGTAAACACACATGGCAACTACGATTAACCATACATGGCAACTATGGTTGGACCACACGTGACAACTAAGTAAACACACATGGCAACTATCCCCGGGTAACTAAAGTGTCATCCCTCGGGTAACTATAGTTAACCAAAACAGAGAGAGTTGCCATGCTTTTACAACTACATTTGTCATCCCGGATAACTAGAGTTGCCATCCCCGGGGGTAACTAATGTGTCATCCCGCTGGTAACTAAGGTAGCTGTGCCAGGACGTGTGGGCAGATTTGTTTCGTGCGACACACGCGGGTGTGGGGATGAGTAGTACTTGTTAGGCGTGTGGCACGAAGTAGCTGCGCCCACACGTGTGGGCAGTTCTATTGTTCGTCCACACACGACCCGTGTGGGCTACCTCCTACGTATGCCACACACGGTGTGTGGGCGGATATCTAATATGCCACACGTGTGGTGAATATCGGGACCCTAAATGTTTTCATCCGATTTGTATGAAATCCGTCGTGTTTATATAAATCCGACCGTGTTTATATGAATTTTCTTCGGTTGGTTCGAATTGTTGTCATAATGTACGTGGCTAACGTCAGATGTCATCTTTCTACACCCATGTCTACGGACGGAGGCTGGCGGAAATTTGTGGGTCACAGTTGAAGATGCCGTGATCAAGAAGGCGCATCGATTGCTCATGCGTGCGTTCGTGGGTGGCGTTGGCAGGGAACGTGGGTTGCAGCAAACGTACGTAAAATTATTTATTTTTTGAGGGGTGCGAACGTACGTAATGAGGAGACCGAATTTTTTTTTGAGGGGGAAAACGAAACTTTATTCCTCGAAAGCCACATGTTGTGGGATACAGACGGGGTTATGGGATTGTCCAAACCAGACATGGCGTCCCAAACCCAACGATAATGCATACTTAGCTAAACTATGTGCTTCATAATTAACAGCACGACCCTCAATCGTAAATTTACACTAAAATAAAGAAACTCTAGATGATATCTCACTAATGATAGATCCATATGTCCCACGGCCATTGTTGTTGATATCTGTAATGACTTGTTTTGAATCCGACGCAACGATGAAATTGTGTATATGTGGGTCTTCTGCTAAAGCCAGAGCTTCTTGACATGCTATTGCCTCCACCGTAGCTGGGTCGTCTACACCCCCTATAACAAGAACCGAGCTCCCCAAGAACAAGCCATCTCGATCTCTGCATACAGCTGCTGCTGCTCCACCTCTCCCGCTCATAATTCCTACGTCAACATGAATCTTCGCATACCCCTGTGGTGGTGCCTTGGGTCTATCTGTCGAGGATGTTATTGCGTGGCCTCCAGCTTGACGCGGTCCTTGCCCCACCTGCAAGATATCCAGATCCATGATGAACCTGGTGATGAAAGACTTTGTTCCTTGAGGGCTTTGGAAAATTCCTTCATGAATCGCTTTTCGACGGGACGACCAGATTGCCCACAAGGTAACAGCTAGCTTGACGAACTGTGCATGCGATAATGACTCCAGGAGCGTGAACAGCCAACTCTTTGCGTTTGATTCAGATGTCATTACTAGGCTTTGAGCTAGCTCCTCATCGACTAGTGCCCACGTGCATCGTGCCATAGTACACTCAATGAGGGAGTGTCTCCATGAGTCCGGTGAGCCGCATAACCCACATGCACTGCTATCGGTCATATGCCTATGAGTCCGTACATCATTCGTTGGAATCGACTGTTTAGATAGCCTCCACAGGAGCTGTCTGATCTTGCCTGGTACTTTAGTCTTCCATAGTTCCTTCCAGCAACTTTCCTCCTTGCTCGATGTGGACGAGCCTGAGGAGCCCTCCAGCCAAGCTTCCCTTCTTTGGCATGTCGCCACGAGCATTCTATATGCTGATTTTACCGAGAAAATGCCACTCGTTTCGTAACTCCAGCTCCAGAAATCCTCCATGTTTCGTGTGCAGATTGGTGTGCCCAATATTACTCGAGCGTCCATGGCCATGAAAACTTCTTCGACTGGCTGTCTGTGCCAAGTCGCAGAAGTACTGTCAATTAATTCAGAAACATAGGTTGGTGGGTTAGGAACCCGACAGCCATATGGTTGCATCATTTCCATCCTCGGGAGCCATCTATCATTCCATATGCTCGTTGATGCACCATTGCCTATGCGTCTGATGAGGCCCTGTTTCAAAACGTCCCTCCCTTCGACTATTGCTCTCCAGATTTGGCTGGGGTGGCCACTGATAGGAGCCTCCAATATAGATGTGTTAGGAAAGTATACACTCTTCAGGATCCGGGCACATAGAGACTGCTGGTTCTATAAAAGCCGCCATGCCTGCTTCGCTAACATTGCCATATTGAATAACTCAAAATCTTTGAAGCCAAGGCCTCCCATAGCCTTTGGCTGTGTCATGGCCTTCCACGAGACCCAGTGTGGCTTGCGCTTCCAATCTTTATATCCCCACCAAAACTTTCTTATGAGGGTATTGAGGTGTTCGCACAATCCTCTCGGGAGTTTAAAACATGACATGGAATATACAGGCACCGCCTGCGCAACTGCTTTAACTAGGACTTCTTTACCTGCCGAGGACATGGTATTTGCAATCCACCCCTGAATTTTACTCCATAACCGGTCCTTGAGGTACTTGAAGGCCCCATTCTTAGATCCCCCAATATCCGATGGCATACCCAGATACCTTTCATTTAATGTTTCATTCGGCACATTGAGTATGGTTTTGATCTCCTGTCTAACAGCTTTTGGGACTCCTTTACTGAAGAATATGGAAGACTTTGAATAATTAATTCGCTGTCCAGTTGCTTGACAGTACATATCCAGTACTAGGTTCACCGCAGTAGCACCCTTACCGTTTGCCTTGAAGAACAGCAGGCAGTCATCATCAAATAAAAGATGGTTTACTTGTGGTGCTGACTACGCCACTTGTATCCCATGCAAATTGGTGTTAGGGAACGTTGCATGGGAAACAAAAAAAATTCCTACGCACATACAAGATCTATCCATGGAGATAAGCATCTACGAGAGGGGAGATCGGATCCACATACCCTTGTAGATCGCTAAGGGGGAAGCGTTAAGAAACGCAGTTGATGTAGTCGAACGTCTTCGCGGTCCAAATCGCAAGCCGTCCCGCGATCCAATCACGATCTAGCGCTGAACGGACGGCACCTCCGCGTTCAACACACGTACAGCTCAATGACGATCTCCGCCTCCTTGATCCAGCAAGGGAGAGCGGAGAGGTAGATGAGTTCTCCGACAACACGACGGCATGGTGGCGGTGGTGGTGGTGCTATCCCGGCAGGGCTACGCCTAGCGCTACAGAAACCGTGGATGGAGGAGAAAACGATCTAGGGACAGAGAAGGGTACCAAGGGCTTCGTGTGTGCTCTTGGGGCGCCCCCTCCCCTCCGCGAACGGATACGTATAGGGATTGGTGTCAAAGCTTGCATCGACGTAACTCTTTACGCTGAAATCTTTATCACCTCCATAATCGAGAAATATTTCCTCAGTCCTCAAGTTACTAAGGATAATTTTGACTGATGTCCAGTGATCCACTCCTGGATCACTCATGTACCCCTTTATAGACTCATGGCAAGGCACACACCAGGTGCGGTACACAGCATGGCATACTATATAGAGCCTACGGCTAAGGCATAGGGGACGACCTTCGTCCTTTTTCTCTCTTCTGACGTGGTCGAGCTTTGAATCTCACTCAACTTCACACCATACAAATCAGGCAAGAACTCCTTCTTTGACTGATCCATTTTGAACTCCTTCAAAATCTTGTCAAGGCATGCACTCATTGAAAGTCTTATCAGGCGTTTTGATCTATCTCTATAGATCTTGATGCCCAATATTTAAGTAGCCTTTTATCCAGGTCTTCCTTTGAAAAACACCTTTCAAACAACCTTTTATGCCTTCCAAAAGTTTCTACATCACTCCCGATCAACAATATGTCATCCACATATACTTATCAGAAATTCTATAGTGCTCCCACTCACTTTCTTGTAAATACAAGTTTCTTATAAACTTTGTATACACCCAAAAGCTTTGATCACCTCATCAAAGCATACATTCCAACTCCGAGATGCTTGCTCCAGTCCATAGAAGGATCGCTGGAGCTTGCATACCTTTTAGCATCCTTAGGACCGACAAAACCTTCTGGTTGAATCACATACAACCTTTCCTCACGGAAACCGTTAAGGAAACTCTGTTTTGACATCCATCTGCCAGATTTCATAATCGAAAAATACAACAACTGCTAACATAATTCCAACAGACTTTAGCATCGCTACGGGTGAGAAAGTCTCATCGTAGTCAACTCCTTGAACTTGTCGAAAACTACTTTGCGACGAGTCGAGTACCATCAGCGTTTGTCTTCTTCTTAAAGATCCATTTGTACTTAACGCCCTGCCGTTCATCGAACAAGTCTACCAAAGTCCATACTTGGTTTTCAAACATGGATCCTATCTCGGATTTCATGGCTCCTAGCCATTTGTTGGGATACGGGCCCACCATCGCTTCTTCATAGCTCGTAGGTTCATTGTTGTCTAACAATATGACCTCCAAGACAGGATTGCCGTACCACTCAGGGGCGGTACGATTTCTTGTCGACCTACGAGGCTCGATAGTAACTTGATCCGAAGTGTTATGATCATCATCATTAACTTCCTTTTCATTCGGTGTAGCCGCCACAGAAAACATCTTTCTGCATCGTGCTACCATCCAACTGAAGTGACGGTTAATTAATCTCATCAAGTTCTACTTTTCCTCCCAGTCAATTCTTTCGAGGGAAACTCTTTCTCGAGAAAGGACCCGTTTTAGCAACAAACACTTTGCCCTCGGATCTGAGATAGAAGGTATACCCAACTGTTTCCTTAGGGTATCCTATGAAGACGCATTTTTCCGCTTTGGGTTCGAGCTTATCAGGTTGAAGTCTTTTCGCATAAGCATCGCATTCCCAAACTCTAAGAAACGACAGCTTAGGTTTCTGCTAAACCATAATTCATACGGGGTCATCTCAACGGACTTACATGGTGCCCTATTAAAGTGAATGTAGTTGTCTCTAATGCATAACCCGAAAATGATAGTGGCACGGTAAGAGACATCATAGTACACACCATATCCAATAGAGTACGACTACGACGTTTGGACACACCATCACACCATGACGTTCCAGGCGGCGTGAGTTCTGAAACAATTTCCACATTGTCTTAAGTTGCATACCTAACTCGTAACTCAGATATCCTCCACGATCATATCGTAGACATTTTAACTTCTTGTCACGATGATCTTCAACTTCACTCTGAAATTGCTTGAACTTTTCAAACGTTTCAGACTTGTGTTTCATTAAGTAAATATACCTATATCTACTCAAATCATCAATGAAGGTAAGAAAATAACGATATCCACCGCGCGCCTCAATGCTCATCGGACCGCACACATCAGTATGTATGATTTCCAACAAGTCACTTGCCCATTCCATTGTTCCAGAGAACGGGGTCTTAGTCATCTTGCCCATGAGGCATGGTTCGCATGTATCAAGCGATTCAAAATCGAGTGATTCCATAAGTCCATCAACATGGAGCTTTCTCATGCGTTTAACACCAATATGACCTAAGCGACAGTGCCACAAGTATGTGGTACTATCATTATTAACTTTGCATCTTTTGGCATCAATGTTATGAACATGTGTATCACTACGATCGAGATTCAATAAACCATTCACATTGGGTGCATGACCATTGAAGGTATTATTCATGTAAACAGAATAACCATTATTCTCTTGACTTAAATGAATAACCGTATTGCAATAAACACGATCTAATCATGTTCATGCTCAACGCAAACACCAAATAACATTTATTTAGGTTCAACACTAATCCCGAAGGTAGAGGGAGCGTGCGATGGTGATCACATCAACCTTGGAAACACTTCCAACACACATCGTCACCTCGACCTTTAGCTAGTCTCCGTTTATTCCGTAGCTTTTATTTCGAGTTACTAACATTAGCAACTGAACCAGTATCTAATACCCCGGTGCTACTAGGAGTACTAGTAAGGTACACATCAATAACACGTATATCAAATATACTTCTGTTGACGTTGCCAGCCTTCTTATCTGCCAAGTATCTGGGGCAGTTCCGCTACCAGTGACCCTTCCCCTTATTATAGAAGCACTTAGTCTCGGGTTTGGGTTCAACCTTGGTTTCTTCACTGGAGCGGCTACTGGCTTGCCATTCATGACGTTTCCCTTCTTGCCCTTGCCCTTCTCGAAACTAGTGGTTTTACTAACAATCAACACTTGATGCTCCTTTTTGATTTCTACCTTCGCGGTGTTAAACATCGCGAATAGCTCAGGGATCATCTCCATCCCTGGCATGTTATAGTTCGTCACGAAGCTCTAGTAGCTTGGTGGCAGTGACTTGGAGAAATCTGTCAATCACTATCTTATTTGGAAGATGAACTCACACTTGATTCAAGCGATTGTAGTACCCAGACAATCTGGGCACATGCTCACCTGATTGAGCTATTCTCCTTCATCTTGCAGGCAAAGAATCTTGTTGGAGGTCTCATATCTCCCAACAAGGGCACGAGCCTGAAATCCCAATTTCAGCTCTTGGAACATCTCATATGCTCTGTGACGTTCAGAACGTCTTTGGAGCCTCAATTCTAAGCTGTAATGCATGACACACTGAACTCTCAAGTAGTCATCAGAACGTGTCTGTCAGATGTTCACAACACCCATAGACGACGCTTGAGGGGGTGGCGCACCGAGCGGTGCATCAAGGACATAAGCCTTTTGTGCAGCAATGAGGACAATCCTCAGATCACGGACCCAGTCCGCATAACTGCTACCATCATCTTTCAACTTACATTTTCTCTAGGAACGTATCAAAATTTAAGGGAGCTACAACGCGAGCTATCGATCTACAATATAATTTTGCAAATACAACTTTAGACTATGTTCATGATAATGAGTTCAATTAATCATATTACTAAAGAACTCCCACTCAAATTGACATACCTCTAGTCATCTGAGTGCTACATGATCCAAATTCACCAACCCAAGTCCGATCATCACATGTGATGAGGTGGTTTCAGTGTTGAACATCTCCATGTTGATCATATCTACTATATGACTCATGTTCGACCTTTCGGTCTCTTGTGTTCCGAGGCCATGTATGTACATGCTAGACTCGTCAAGTTTAACCCGAGTGTTCCGCATGTGCAAAAATGGCTTGCACCCGTTGTATGCGAACGTAGAGTCTATCACACCTGATCATCACGTGGTGCTTCGAAACGATGAACTTTCGCAATGGTGCACACTCGGGGAGAACACAATTTTATCTTGAAATTTTTGTGAGGGATCACCTTATAATGCTACCGTCGTCCTAAGAAAAATAAGATGCATAAAAGGATTAACATCACATGCAAATCATAAGTGATATGATATGGCAATGATCTTGTGCTTTTGATCTCCATCTCCAAAGCACTGGCATGTTCTCCATCGTCACTGGCATGACACCATGATCACCATCATCTTGATGTCCGTCAACGTGTCGCCATGAGGTTGCCGTGCGAACTATTGCTTCTACAACTATTGCTAACTCATAGCGATAAAGTAAAGCAAATGACACAAATTAATTAAAGACAACCCTATGGCTCCTACCGGTTGCCGTACTCATCGACATGCAAGTCGTGATAATCTATACAAAACATGATCATCTCATACATCACATATATCACATCATGTGTTTGGCCATATCATATCACAACATACCCTGCAAAAACAAGTTAGACGTCCTCTAATTTGTTTATGCATGTTTTACGTGGCAGCTATGGGTATCTAGCTAGAACGATTCTCACCTATGCAAAACCACAACGGTGATATACAAGTTGCTATTTCACCTTCTACAAGGACCGCCTTTGTCAAATCCGATTCAACTAAGGTGGGAGAGACAGACACCCACCAGCCATCTTATGCAACAAAGTTACATGTCAGTCGATGGAACCGGTCTCTCGTACGTGGACGAGTAAGGTTGGTCCGAGCTGCTTCATCCCACAATACCGCCGAATCAAGAAAAGACTAAGGAGGGAAGTAATCTGAGTATCAACGCCCACAAATTCCTTTGTGTTCTACTCGTGATGTCATCTACGAATAGACCTAGCTCATGATGCCACTGTTGGGGAACGTTGCATGGGAAACAAAAAATTTCCTACGCACATACAAGATCTATCCATGGAGATGAGCATCTACGAGAGGGGAGATCGGATCCACATACCCTTGTAGATCGCTAAGCGGGAAGCGTTAAGAAACGTGGTTGATGTAGTCGAACGTCTTGGCGATCCAAATTGCAAGCCGTCCCGCGATCCAATCACAATCTAGCACCGAACGAACGGAACATCCGCGTCAGCACACGTACAACTCGATGACGATCTCCGCCTCCTTGATACAGCAAGGGAGAGCGGATAGGTGGATGAGTTTGTTGGGGAACATTGCATGGGAAACAAAAAAAATCATACGCACACGCAAGATCTATCCATGGTGATGAGCATCTACGAGATGGAGAGTGGATCTACATACCCTTGTAGATCGCTAAGTGGGAAGCGTTAAGAAACGCGGTTGATGTAGTCGAACGTCTTCGCGATCCAAATCGCTAGCCGTCCCGCAATCCAATCACAATCTAGCGCTGAACGGACGGCACCTTCGCGTTCAGCACACATACAGCTCGATGATGATCTCCGCCTTCTTGATCTAGCAAGAGGGAGTAGAGAGGTACATGAGTTCTCCGGTAGCGCGACGGCGCGGCGGCGGTGGTGGTGGAACAATTCCGGCAGGGCTTCGCCTAAGCACCGTCGGAATCTATTTGGTGGAGGAACTAGGGAATAGATAACTAGCACTTGCACTTGTGTCTTTGGGGCCTCTATTCCTCTAGTATATATAGGGGGGAGGGGAGGAGGCAGCCTCCCTAGGGTGTCCCCTAGGGGTTCGGCGGAAGGAGGTGGAGGTCGAGCCTCCCACCAATCCTACTCCTAGTAGGATTCCTTCTTCCTACTTGGAAACCTTCTCCACTTGGGGTTTTTTCCTTTCCCACCCTTTCCTAGCCGCATGGGCCTTGTGGGGCTGGTTTTCCCAGCCCACTAAGGGCTGGTGCAACACCCCTCAGGCCCATGTGGCCTCCCGGCATGGGTGGTCCCTCCCGATGGCCCTCCGGCACTCCCGGTACACTACCGGAAATATCCGAAACTTTTCCGGTGGCCAAAACGGGACTTCCTATATATCAATCTTTACCTACGGACCATTCGGGAGCTCCTCGTGACGTCTGGGATCTCATCCGGGACTCCGAACAACCTTCGGTCCCCCCCATACATAACTCAATACTACCGAAACGTCACCAAATGTTAAGTGTGCAGACCCTGCGGGTTCGAGAACTATGTAGACATGACCGAGACACCTCTACGGTCAATAACCAATAGCAGGACCTGGATGCCCATATTGGTTCCTACATATTCTACGAAGATCTTTTATCGGTTGAACCTGTATGTCAAAGATTCAGTTAATCCCGTACGCTGTTCCCTTAGTTCTTCGGTATGTTACTTGCCCGAGATTCGATCATCGGTATCTCTATACCTAGTTCAATCTCGTTACCAGCAAGTCTCTTTACTCGTTCCGTAATACAAGATCTCGTGGCTAACACTTTAGTCACATTGCTTGCAAGGCTTATTGTGATGTTGTATTACCGAGTGGGCCCTGAGATACCTCTCCGTCATACGGAGTAACAAATCCCAGTCTTGATCCATGCCAGCTCAACAGACACATTCGGAGATACCTGTAGAGCATCTTTATAGTCACCCAGTTACGTTATGACGTTTGATACACACAAGGTATTCCTGCGGTGTCAGTGAGTTGCATGATCTCATGGTCATAGGAACAGATACTTGACATGCAGAAAACAATAGCAATTAACTGACACGATCATATGCTACGTTCATAGTTTGGGTCTTGTCCATCACATAATTCTCCTAATGATGTGATCCCGTTATCAAATGACATCTCATGTCTATGGCTAGGCAACCTTGACCATCTTTGATCAACAAGCTAGTCTACTAGAGGCACACTAGGGACACAGTGTTGTCTATGTATCCACACATGCAATGTGTTTCCAATCAATACAATTATAGCATGGATAATAAACGATTATAATGAACAAGGAAATATAATAATAACCACTTTATTATTGCCTCTAGGGCATATTTCTGACAGTCTCCCACTTGCACTAGAGTCAATAATCTAGTTCACATCACTATGTGATTTACATTGTAATGAATCTAACACCCATACAGTTCTGGTGTTGATCATGCTTAGCCCTTGGAAGAGGTTTAGTCATCGGGTCTGCGACATTCAGATCCGTGTGTACTTTGCAAATATTTATGTCCTCCTCCTTGATGTAATCGCGGATGGAATTGAAATGTCGCTTTATGTGTCTGGTCCTCTTGTGAAACCTTGGTTCCTTGGCTAGAGCAATGGCACCAGTATTGTCACAGAACAGTCATTGGGTTTAGTGCACTAGGCACTACTCCAAGATCTGTCATGAACTCCTTCATCCAGACACCTTCTTTTGCCACCTCCGAGGCAGCGATGTACTTCGCTTCGCATGTAGAATCAGCTACTACGCTCTGCTTGGAACTGCACAAGCTTACCGCACCCCCATTGAGAATAAATACGTATCCGGTTTGAGACTTAGAGTCATCTGGATCGGTGTCAAAGCTTGCATCGACATAACCCTTTACGACGAGCTCCTGATCACCTCCATAAACGAGAAACATGTCCTTAGTCCTTTTCAGGTACTTCAGGATATTTTTTACCGCCGTCCAGTGTTCCATTCCTGGATTACTTTGAAACCTTCCGGCCATACTTACGGCAAGGCTGACATCGGGTCTTGTGCACAGCATTGCATACATGATAGAGCTTATGGCTGAAGCTTAGGGGACGACACTCATCTTTTCTCTATCTTCTGCAGTCACTGGGCATTGAGTCTTACTCAACTTCACACCTTGCAATACAGGCAAGAACCCCTTCTTGGCCTGATCCATTTTGAACTTCTTCAAAACTTTGTCAAGGTATGTGCTTTGTGAAAGTCCTATTAAGCGTCTCGATCTATCTCTATAGATCTTGATGCCTAATATGAAAGCAGCTTCTCCTAGCTCCTTCATTGAAAAACTCTTGTGCAAATATTCCTTCACACTCTCCAAAAGTTCTATATTGTTTCCAATCAGTAATATGTCATCCACATATAATATTAGAAACGCTATAGAGCTCCCACTCACTTTCTTGTAAATACAAGCTTCTTCGTAAACTTGTATAAACCCGAACGCTTTGATCACCTGATCAAAGCGAAGATTCCAACTCCGAGATGCTTGCACCAGTCCAAAAATGGATCGCTAGAGTTTGCAAACTTTGTCAGCATTCTCTGGATCGACAAAACCTTCTGGTTGCATCATATACAACTATTCCTTAAGGAAACCGTTAGGGAACGCTGTTTTGACATCCATCTGCCAAATTTCATAATCGAAAAAGGCAGCTATTGCTAACATGATTCTGACGGACTTAAGCATCACTACGGGTGAGAAGGTCTCATCGTAGTCAACTCCTTGAACTTGTGAAAAACCCTTTGTCACTAGTCGAGCTTTATAGACGGTGACATTACCGTTCGCGTCCGTCTTCCTCTTAAAGATCCATTTGTTCTGAATGGCCTTTCGCCCTTCAGGTAATACTTCCAAAGCCCATACTTTGTTTTCATACATGGATCCCATCTCGGATTTCATGGCCTCTAACCATTTCTCGGAATCCGGGCCCATCATCGCTTCTCCATATCTCGTAGATTCATCGTTGTCCAACAACATGACCTCGAAGACAGGGTTGCCGTACCACTCAGGAGCAGTACGCGTCCTTGTTGACCTACGAGGTTCGATAGCAACTTTATCTGAAGCTTCATGATCATCATCATTAACTGCCTTTTCAACCGATGTAGGCTCTACAAAAACATATTTATGCGCTGCGCTACTCTCAGGTTGAAGTAAAGGTTCAACAACCTCATCAAGTTCTATTTTCCTCCCACTCAATTCTTTCGAGAGAAACTCTTTCTCAAGAAATGTTCCGTTTTTAGCGACAAACACTTTGCCTTCGGATCTGAGATAGAAGGTATACCCAACTGTCTCTTTTGGGTATCCTATGAAGACGCATTTCTCCGCTTTGGGTTCCAGCTTTTTAGGCTGAAGCTTTTTGACATAAGCATCACATACCCAAACTTTAAGAAATGACAACTTTGGCTTCTTGCCAAACCACAATTCATATGGCGTCGTCTCAACGGATTTCGATGGTGCCCTATTTAAAGTGAATGCAGCTGTCTCTAACGCATAACCCCAAAACAATAGTGGCAAATCGGCAAGAGACATCATAGAACGCACCATATGCAATAAGGTTCGATTACGACATTCGGACACACCATTACGCTGTGGTGTTCCAGGAGGTGTCAATTGTGAAACAATTCCACGCTGTCTTAAGTGACTGACAAACTCATAACTCAGATATTCTCCTCCTCGATCAGATCGTAGGAATTTAATCTTCTTGTTACGATGATTCTCAACTTCACTCTGAAATTGTTTGAACTTTTCAAATGTTTCAAACTTGTGTTTCATTAAGTAAATATACCCATATCTACTTAAGTCATCGGTGAAGGTGAGAAAATAACGATATCCACCGCGCGCCTCAATGCTAATCGGACCGCACACATCAGTATGTATGATTTCCAACAAGTCACTTGCCCGTTCCATTGTACCAGAGAACGGGGTCTTAGTCATCTTGCCCATGAGGCATGGTTCACATGTGTCAAGTGATTCAAAATCAAGTGACTCCAAAAGTCCATCAGCGTGGAGCTTCTTCATGCGTTTTACACCAATATGACCTAAGCGGCAGTGCCACAAGAAAGTGGTGCTATCATTATCATTTCTACATCTTTTGGCATCAATGTTATGAACATGTGTATCATCACTATCGAGATTCAATAAGAATAAACCCCTCACATTGGGTGCATGACCATAAAAGATATTACTCATAAAAATAGAACAACCATTATTCTCTGATTTAAATGAGTAACCGTCTCGCAATAAACAAGATCCAGATATAATGTTCATGCTCAACGCAGGCACTAAATAACAATTATTCAGGTTCATCACTAATCCCGATGGTAATCGAAGGGCGAGCGTGCCGACGGCGATCACAGCAACCTTGGAACCATTTCCTACGCGCATCGTCACTTCGTCCTTTGCTAGCCTTCGTCTATTCCGCAGTTCCTGTTTTGAGTTGCAAATGTGAGCAACCGAACCGGTATCAAATACCTAGGCACTACTACGAGAGTTGGTAAGGTACACATCAATAACATGTATATCATATATACCTTGTTTGGTTTTGGCCGCCTTCTTGTCAGCCAGATACTTGGGGCAGTTCCGCTTCCAGTGACCAGTTCCCTTGCAATGAAAGCACTCGGTTTCTGGCTTGGGTCCAGCCTTGGGTTTCTTCATGGGAGGAGCAACTGCTTTGCCACTCTTCTTGGAGTTACCCTTCTTACCTTTGCCATTCTTCTTGAAACTAGTGGTTTTATTGACCATCAACACTTGATGCTCCTTCTGAATCTCAGACTCAGCGACTTTCAACATCGCAATTAGCTCGGCGACTAACTTGTTCATCCCGTGCATGTCATAGTTCAACACGAAGCTTTTGTAGCTAGGTGGCAGTGATTGAAGAACTCTGTCAGTGATCGCCTCTGGCGGAAGGGGCATCCCCAATTCAGCTAGACGGGTGGAATACCCAGACATTTTGAGTATGTGATCACTGACAGACCCGTTCTCCTCCATCTTGCAAGCATAAAACTTATCGGAGGTCTCATACCTCTCGATCCGGGCATTCTTCTGAAAGATAAACTTCAACTCCTGGAACATATCATATGCTTCATGACGTTCAAAATGTCTTTGAAGTCCCGGTTCTAAGCCATACAACATTGCACATTAAACTATTGAGTAATCATCAAAACGCGTCTGCCAGGCGTTCACAACGTCTGCAGACTCTACTGGAGCGGGTGGATCACCAAGCGGTGCATCAAGGACATAAGCCTTTTGGGAAGTCGTAAGGATAATCCTTAGATTACGGGCCCAGTCCACAAAGTTACTTCCATCATCTTTCAACTTAGCTTTCTCTAGGAATGCATTAAAATTCAGGGGTGCTACTGCGCGAGCCATTGATCTACAACATAAATTTTGCATAAACAACTTCGACTATTGTTCAAGATAATGAGTTTAGTTAATCATATTACATTAAAAAACTCCCACTCAAATTGACATCCCTCCGGTCATTCGTGTGTCACATGATCCAAATTCACCAACTCAAGTCCGATCATCACGTGAGTTGAGATGGTTTCAATGGTGAACATCTTCATGTTGATCATATCTACTATATGACTCATGTTCGACCTTTCGGTCTCTTGTATTCCGAGGCCATGTCTGTACATGCTAGGCTCGTCAAGTTTAACCCGAGTGTTCCGCACGTGCAACACTGGCTTGCACCCGTGATGGTGTTTTTCTTTTGAAAATAAACTTGTTCATATTATCTGCATTTATCAAAAAAATGATACAAATGAAGCACCAAAAATTGTAAACTGAATGAAGACATAAATTATACATAAGAGCATCTCCAATAGATGGTCCAAATTTTGGCGGTCCAACCGGTGATGGTCCAAATTTGGAGCACCAAAAAGTGATTTTTACATCTCCGAAAAAGGCTCAATTCCAACAGATGGTCCAAAACGGAGATGTAAAAAAAAGGGCAACTCCAACAGATGGTCCAAAACGAAGATGCAAAACCGGCCGGCGGCTGCTGTTCAGCCACTGTACAGCCGCACATATTGCAAAAAAACATCAAAAAACAATATAAAAAAATTATACATGTCCACAATATCAAATTATTACATAGTTGTTCAAATTCACGAGATCAAATGCAACACAAATACAACATAGTTTTGCACAATACAACATAGTTTTTCACAAACAAATAATGAATCTATGCGGCTCTTTCGCCATGCCATTTCCAATGCTCTTCCATCAAATCTTTCTGGAGTTGATCATGCTATGGCCAAGCAACCCAGCACAGTTCCTTCTCTGCTCGAAGGCTGGATTGAGCTGCTTCACGGAATTGCAAATGTGGATAAACAAGTCTTTCGACATTCTGAAACGGAGTCGAAAGTAATTATCCGGGAAAACTGGTGGTGATCCAAAGTAGTTGCGCATCAACCGTTTGTGTGCATCAATCCGTTCTCTCCGAATGAACGCACGACCATAGACGGAACCACCGTGCTTTGGCTTCTTCCCCTTGTGCATCGCCACAAGCATAGCAATGTCCTCTTCTTCATGCAAATCAAATTCCTCGTCCGACGATGAATCGTCCACGAATGAGGAGTCAACCGAGCTCATCTACAATGTAGACAACCACCGTCAAACATACTATCCAATCCCAATTAAAATCATCAAGTTTCGTCGTTTTTTTACCTTGGGGAATTTCGTCGAACACCTTGTGCGCGGGGTGGAAACTGATGGCCGGCGGTTCGATTGGTCGCTGCTGCGGACGGCGGCGCAGAGGAGAACTGCTGCGGACGGCGGCGCAGAGGGGAAGGGAGCACGGCGACGCAGAGGAGAAGGGAGCACGGCGGACCGCCGGAGTCGGCGAATCCAGCCGCGGCTGCTTCCCGAAACGGCGGCACCGGGGCGGCTGCTTGACGCCCTCCGACGGGGGAGGCAACGAGAGCTAGGGCGGCGGAGGGCGGCGGCGGCGCAGAGGAGAAGGGAGCAAGGCGGACCGCCGGAGTCGGCGAATCCAGCCGCGGTTGCTTCCCGAAACGGCGGCGCCGGGGCGACAGCGA
This sequence comes from Elymus sibiricus, assembly GCA_039707655.1. Classification (NCBI taxonomy): domain Eukaryota; kingdom Viridiplantae; phylum Streptophyta; class Magnoliopsida; order Poales; family Poaceae; genus Elymus; species Elymus sibiricus. The sequence goes on along the minus strand of CM077667.1, from coordinate 35,430,869 downwards.
GACGACCTCCGGCGGGGGAGGCGACGAGGACTAGGGAAGCGGAGGGCGGCGGCGGCGATGTGGGGCGGTGGCGGTGGCGGCGACGGCGACGGCAACTTGGCCGGTGGCGGCGGCGACTTTCGGCGGCTGGTGCTCGGTCGCGGGCGGGCGGTCGCCAGGCGGAAGCGGAAAGAACTGGCGGTCGGGCGTTCGCGCGCGGCCGCGGTTTTTACATCACTTGCACCTGGTGATGTAAATTTGCATCACAAAGTTTTCAATTTTACATCACCGGGAGGCCGCGGTCCAATTTTTTTTACATATGGACCGTCTGTTGGAGCAACGTTTTTTGCCCCAGACGGTCCAAAAGTTAGGTATTTTTACATTTGGACCGTCTATTGGAGATGCTCTAATTAGAGGTTAAAACACTAGCTAATGCCCCACATTTTGCCAAAACACATACATATACAATTCCAAAAAGAACATACATGTACATAAATTTAAATATGATTTAATCTACTAGCTATAAGTTCATAAATACAACTATTGCAACTTGCATTTTTTTCTTTAGAAAAAACAACACATGAAAGCATATATCGAAGCGGAAATGGAATCGAGGGCGTGATAATTGTAATCTAGACGAAAAACATGTTGGTTTGCTAAACGAGATGGAAGAAAAAATAACAATAGCCGGCTTGCCTGACTTCCTGGCCAGATGCCGCTGCAATGGGTAGCTGCAAAGGCGTGTGTCGGCCAAGGTTTTGGTTACCGAACGAAATTTCGAGATTTCCCGCGGTTACGACATATTTCGTTGCCCCTCGGTAAATACCCATACCGAGCTTAAAAATACCGATTTTTTTTATTTTTTTATTTAAATGTACAATGCATAATAAAGTACAATGGCATCCCATTTTTCTTTGAGACATCAATGGCATCCCAGTTAAGTCAATAGAGTTCGTTCAGGCGTGTTGGTATCAATCTAATTGCTGTTTCGAGAGGTCGGTGGTTGGTGGGCCGCTCGGCCACCTAGACTAGGAGCAGATCGACGGACCAAAAATCAATCGAAGTGGACAGAGTTCTGGATATCGAAGTCACTAATTGACGAGTACACCTTTCAGGGATCACTCTTACCTCCCCAGGTTTTCTTTTTTTCGTAGATCCGTATTTTCGAAACGTTTTATCTCTTAAACCGTGCGTTCAAATCTCGAACCATTTTCACCGTTAGGTTCCTCGCATCAAGATCTTCAAAAATAGATCCCATGTTGATAGCTTTTGACGAACTTTTTTTTCACAAAAAAACCGGACGAAAAAATCGGGACGAAAAAACCTTGCCTCTTGCGATAGAAAAAAAACAGAAAATGTTTTTTTTTCCTTTCCGAGAGGCATGGCGTGCCTCTCGCGAAGACAAAACCGTGCCTATCGCGGAAGCAACACCGTGCCTCTCGTGAAAAAAAAACAATAGAAAACACGTTTTTTTCCCTTTCCGAGAGGCATGGCCGTGCCTCTCGGGAACGCAATGCCTCTCGGGAACGCAAAACCGTGCGTCTGGCGGAAGCAAAACCGTGCCTCTCGCAAAAAAAAAACAGAAAATGCGTTTTTCCCTTTCCGAGAAGCATGGCCATGCCTCTCGTGAAAGCAAAACCGTACCTTTCGCGAAAGCAAAACCGTGCCTCTCACGAAAAAAAATAGAAAACGCGTTCTTTTTTCCTTTTCGAGAGACACGGCCATGCCTCTCGCGAAAGCAAAACCGTGCCTCTCAAGGAAGCAAAACCGTGCCTCTCGCGAAAAAAAAACAGAAAATGCAAAAAAAAAAATTAAAAAAAAATCGTCCAAAAGTTAAGAAAGACCGGTGAAAAACCGGAACACCAAAAAACCCAGAAAAAAAACCAATCTAAAAAGCCGAAAACGCGTGCGAAAAAATAAAAAAATAAAATCCGAAGGGAACGCTCAGAGCGCGACACATGGCAGCGGCTGAGAACGCACCAAGTGGAGGCGCGTGGGAGTGATCGTTGGGATGCTTCTGAGGGAGTATGCCCTAATTAGTTGCTCCCTGTAGATGTGGATGGTAGATCGATCGCCGCCGGCTGCCGATGGGCCCGTTGGTTGTTCTCCCCTGTTCGGGTCATTAAGAGCACCTTCAACGGCCCGCCAACCTTCCACGTATATTCGGATCGTGCTGTTCGGACCGTGGAAATAACCATCCAACGCGGTCCTTTATCGATCCTCGGAATGCTCCGGACATGATTTCTTCCGAAAATCGGAGACAAGCGTGAGGGGGGTTTGCGGGAGTCCGGACCGATTCCAAGCCCGCTTCTAACCGTCCTGGCCCACCAAAAACCCCTTCCCTCCTGCGCGCTTTCCGTCCGACACCAGCTCCCCGCATTCATGCAGCTGTAGAGTGCGCTGCTTCACATTGAAGGCGGCTCAGGACGGACCCGACCTCTCACTGCCTCCGCCACTGAATCGGCCCGCCGACCAAGGGTGCTGCCCGCTGCACACCCGGTTGACCACGCCTCCTCAACGCATTAAAACGTGTCCATTAAACCCGTGTGTAAGCCGAGCAACCTACTCCGGTCACACGTCCGTTCATGAGCGGGCCGGCATTAAACACAACGTTGGGCGATCTCCACCTGTATGCCCTCTATTTAAACGAGGTCAAACACCGGGCAAGAATCACACCCCTCCGCCGCTCCCCCATCTCCTCCTTTATCATTTTCTCCACTCTTTCCAAGGGCTTCCGAAAAGCAGTTCTCTAGCATACAAGCCGACTGGGTGGCCCGTCGAGCCCACCGGATATGAGCACGAGCGAGCCAGCTCGCTGCACCACCTCTCTCGCCTAGCCCGACGGAGCCAGTTGCCAAGCCCGCCAGATACGAGCGAGGCAGCCCGACAGAGCCAGCTGCTGCTCCAGGCCCGCTCGATGAGGCGTGGCGACTTGCTCCACGCCGGTACGCATGGAGCACTCGCCTCTCGTGCCTGTGACCGCGTCATCCGCCGTAGACGCGTGCGTTGCCGCGCCATGCAGGCAGAGAAAGATGACGACTGCGCAGACATTGACGAGGTGGCGGCCCGCACGTCCGCGCTTGTTGCCATGATCGAGGAGAAGTAGAAAACGGGAGGTTGCATCTCCTTTGGTTCCAAGTCCACCGCAGGCAGACGAGTCACCGACATCAACAACCGGTGTCTTGTCCTCTCTCGCCGGCCACCGTCGTTCCCCACCCGAAAAACAAGCACGGAATCCGCGCTTCACGGAAGTGAATGAAACCCTTCCACTCGGCCTGAAGCATTCTCTTTGCCACTCCGGAGATCGGCATAATTGAAGATAGGGAAAGGGGGAGGAATATACCTCCGGGGCTCATGACAGTCTGGTGAGCGGACTGCCAGACATGGGGAAGACAAAGGGATCCGCTGCGACCGGTCGTAGACTAGTGTAGTGTATGTGTGTCGTGGGAGTGGAGCTTCGCGCTACTGTACGTGCACATAGTCTTATCTTTTTAGTTAAAATATGTTCAAAATATAAATGTTCCCAAATGATAACGCCCACACGTGTGGTAGGTTTGCACTTCGCCCACACGCGACTATCCACGTTGATTTTGTTTTGCACGAATCCTAAAGGAATCTGTTGGAATTTCAGTGCCACGTAGGCATCATCATGTGTGTGGGCGTTGGAGAGTTTGCCCACACGACCCACAACGCGTGGTTGCTAGCTGCGCCGTGTGGGCGAACCCGTTTCTTCCCACACAGCCACCACTAGTCCACGCGCATGTGGGCCAACTGCTCTCCGTCCACACAACGCTTGTACATTGCTAGATGGCAACTGCAGTTGCGCGTATGTGGCAACTACGTAAACACACATGGCAACTATGATTCGTTGCTAGATGGCAACTACAGTTATATGTACGTGGCAACCAGGTAAACACACATGGCAACTACGATTAACCATACATGGCAACTATGGTTGGACCACACGTGACAACTAAGTAAACACACATGGCAACTATCCCCGGGTAACTAAAGTGTCATCCCTCGGGTAACTATAGTTAACCAAAACAGAGAGAGTTGCCATGCTTTTACAACTACATTTGTCATCCCGGATAACTAGAGTTGCCATCCCCGGGGGTAACTAATGTGTCATCCCGCTGGTAACTAAGGTAGCTGTGCCAGGACGTGTGGGCAGATTTGTTTCGTGCGACACGCGCGGGTGTGGGGATGAGTAGTACTTGTTAGGCGTGTGGCACGAAGTAGCTGCGCCCACACGTGTGGGCAGTTCTATTGTTCGTCCACACACGACCCGTGTGGGCTACCTCCTACGTATGCCACACACGGTGTGTGGGCGGATATCTAATATGCCACACGTGTGGTGAATATCGGGACCCTAAATGTTTTCATCCGATTTGTTTGAAATCCGTCGTGTTTATATAAATCCGACCGTGTTTATATGAATTTTCTTCGGTTGGTTCGAATTGTTGTCATAATGTACGTGGCTAACGTCAGATGTCATCTTTCTACACCCATGTCTACGGACGGAGGCTGGCGGAAATTTGTGGGTCACAGTTGAAGATGCCGTGATCAAGAAGGCGCATCGATTGCTCATGCGTGCGTTCGTGGGTGGCGTTGGCAGGGAACGTGGGTTGCAGCAAACGTACGTAAAATTATTTATTTTTTGAGGGGTGCGAACGTACGTAATGAGGAGACCGAATTTTTTTTTGAGGGGGAAAACGAAACTTTATTCCTCGAAAGCCACATGTTGTGGGATACAGACGGGGTTATGGGATTGTCCAAACCAGACATGGCGTCCCAAACCCAACGATAATGCATACTTAGCTAAACTATGTGCTTCATAATTAACAGCACGACCCTCAATCGTAAATTTACACTGAAATAAAGAAACTCTAGATGATATCTCACTAATGATAGATCCATATGTCCCACGGCCATTGTTGTTGATATCTGTAATGACTTGTTTTGAATCCGACTCAACGATGAAATTGTGTATATGTGGGTCTTCTGCTAAAGCCAGAGCTTCTTGACATGCTATTGCCTCCACCGTAGCTGGGTCGTCTACACCCCCTATAACAAGAACCGAGCTCCCCAAGAACAAGCCATCTCGATCTCTGCATACAGCTGCTGCTGCTCCACCTCTCCCGCTCATAATTCCTACGTCAACATGAATCTTCGCATACCCCTGTGGTGGTGCCTTGGGTCTATCTGTCGAGGATGTTATTGCGTGCCCTCCAGCTTGACGCGGTCCTTGCCCCACCTGCAAGATATCCAGATCCATGATGAACCTGGTGATGAAAGACTTTGTTCCTTGAGGGCTTTGGAAAATTCCTTCATGAATCGCTTTTCGACGGGACGACCAGATTGCCCACAAGGTAACAGCTAGCTTGATGAACTGTGCATGCGATAATGACTGCAGGAGCGTGAACAGCCAACTCTTTGCGTTTGATTCAGATGTCATTACTAGGCTTTGAGCTAGCTCCTCATCGACTAGTGCCCACGTGCATCGTGCCATAGTACACTCAATGAGGGAGTGTCTCCATGAGTCCGGTGAGCCGCATAACCCACATGCACTGCTATCGGTCATATGCCTATGAGTCCGTACATCATTCGTTGGAATCGACTGTTTAGATAGCCTCCACAGGAGCTGTCTGATCTTGCCTGGTACTTTAGTCTTCCATAGTTCCTTCCAGCAACTTTCCTCCTTGCTCGATGTGGACGAGCCTGAGGAGCCCTCCAGCCAAGCTTCCCTTCTTTGGCATGTCGCCACGAGCATTCTATATGCTGATTTTACCGAGAAAATGCCACTCGTTTCGTAACTCCAGCTCCAGAAATCCTCCACGTTTCGTGTGCAGATTGGTGTGCCCAATATTACTCGAGCGTCCATGGCCATGAAAACTTCTTCGACTGGCTGTCTGTGCCAAGTCGCAGAAGTACTGTCAATTAATTCAGAAACATAGGTTGGTGGGTTAGGAACCCGACAGCCATATGGTTGCATCATTTCCATCCTCGGGAGCCATCTATCATTCCATATGCTCGTTGATGCACCATTGCCTATGCGTCTGATGAGGCCCTGTTTCAAAACGTCCCTCCCTTCGACTATTGCTCTCCAGATTTGGCTGGGGTGGCCACTGATAGGAGCCTCCAATATAGATGTGTTAGGAAAGTATACACTCTTCAGGATCCGGGCACATAGAGACTGCTGGTTCTATAAAAGCCGCCATGCCTGCTTCGCTAACATTGCCATATTGAATAACTCAAAATCTTTGAAGCCAAGGCCTCCCATGGCCTTTGGCTGTGTCATGGCCTTCCACGAGACCCAGTGTGGCTTGCGCTTCCAATCTTTATATCCCCACCAAAACTTTCTTATGAGGGTATTGAGGTGTTCGCACAATCCTCTCGGGAGTTTAAAACATGACATGGAATATACAGGCACCGCCTGCGCAACTGCTTTAACTAGGACTTCTTTACCTGCCGAGGACATGGTATTTGCAATCCACCCCTGAATTTTACTCCATAACCGGTCCTTGAGGTACTTGAAGGCCCCATTCTTAGATCCCCCAATATCCGATGGCATACCCAGATACCTTTCATTTAATGTTTCATTCGGCACATTGAGTATGGTTTTGATCTCCTGTCTAACAGCTTTTGGGACTCCTTTACTGAAGAATATGGAAGACTTTGAATAATTAATTCGCTGTCCAGTTGCTTGACAGTACATATCCAGTACTAGGTTCACCGCAGTAGCACCCTTACCGTTTGCCTTGAAGAACAGCAGGCAGTCATCATCAAATAAAAGATGGTTTACCTGTGGTGCTGACTACGCCACTTGTATCCCATGCAAATTGGTGTTAGGGAACGTTGCATGGGAAACAAAAAAAATTCCTACGCACATACAAGATCTATCCATGGAGATAAGCATCTACGAGAGGGGAGATCAGATCCACATACCCTTGTAGATCGCTAAGGGGGAAGCGTTAAGAAACGCAGTTGATGTAGTCGAACGTCTTCGCGGTCCAAATCGCAAGCCGTCCCGCGATCCAATCACGATCTAGCGCTGAACGGACGGCACCTCCGCGTTCAACACACGTACAGCTCAATGACGATCTCCGCCTCCTTGATCCAGCAAGGGAGAGCGGAGAGGTAGATGAGTTCTCCGACAACACGACGGCATGGTGGCGGTGGTGGTGGTCCTATCCCGGCAGGGCTACGCCTAGCGCTACCGAAACCGTGAATGGAGGAGAAAACGATCTAGGGACAGAGAAGGGTACCAAGGGCTTCGTGTGTGCTCTTGGGGCGCCCCCTCCCATCCGCGAACGGATACGTATAGGGATTGGTGTCAAAGCTTGCATCGACGTAACTCTTTACGATGAAATCTTTATGACCTCCATAATCGAGAAATATTTCCTCAGTCCTCAAGTTACTAAGGATAATTTTGACTGATGTCCAGTGATCCACTCCTGGATCACTCATGTACCCCTTGATAGACTCATGGCAAGGCACACACCAGGTGCGGTACACAGCATGGCATACTATATAGAGCCTACGGCTAAGGCATAGGGGACGACCTTCGTCCTTTTTCTCTCTTCTGACGTGGTCGAGCTTTGAATCTCACTCAACTTCACACCATACAAATCAGGCAAGAATTCCTTCTTTGACTGATCCATTTTGAACTCCTTCAAAATCTTGTCAAGGCATGCACTCATTGAAAGTCTTATCAGGCGTTTTGATCTATCTCTATAGATCTTGATGCCCAATATTTAAGTAGCCTTTTATCCAGGTCTTCCTTTGAAAAACACCTTTCAAACAACCTTTTATGCCTTCCAGAAGTTTCTACATCACTCCCGATCAACAATATGTCATCCACATATACTTATCAGAAATTCTATAGTGCTCCCACTCACTTTCTTGTAAATAAAAGTTTCTTATAAACTTTGTATACACCCAAAAGCTTTGATCACCTCATCAAAGCATACATTCCAACTCCGAGATGCTTGCTCCAGTCCATAGAAGGATCGCTGGAGCTTGCATACCTTTTAGCATCCTTAGGACCGACAAAACCTTCTAGTTGAATCACATACAACCTTTCCTCACGGAAACCGTTAAGGAAACTCTGTTTTGACATCCATCTGCCAGATTTCATAATCGAAAAATACAACAACTGCTAACATAATTCCAACAGACTTTAGCATCGCTACGGGTGAGAAAGTCTCATCGTAGTCAACTCCTTGAACTTGTCGAAAACTACTTTGCGACGAGTCGAGTACCATCAGCGTTTGTCTTCTTCTTAAAGATCCATTTGTACTTAACGGCCTGCCGTTCATCGAACAAGTCTACCAAAGTCCATACTTGGTTTTCATACATGGATCCTATCTCGGATTTCATGGCTCCTAGCCATTTGTTGGGATACGGGCCCACCATCGCTTCTTCATAGCTCGTAGGTTCATTGTTGTCTAACAATATGACCTCCAAGACAGGATTGCCGTACCACTCAGGGGCGGTACGATTTCTTGTCGACCTACGAGGCTCGATAGTAACTTGATCCGAAGTGTTATGATCATCATCATTAACTTCCTTTTCATTCGGTGTAGCCGCCACAGAAAACATCTTTCTGCATCGTGCTACCATCCAACTGAAGTGACGGTTAATTAATCTCATCAAGTTCTACTTTTCCTCCCAGTCAATTCTTTCGAGGGAAACTCTTTCTCGAGAAAGGACCCGTTTTAGCAACAAACACTTTGCCCTCGGATCTGAGATAGAAGGTATACCCAACTGTTTCCTTAGGGTATCCTATGAAGACGCATTTGTCCGCTTTGGGTTCGAGCTTATCAGGTTGAAGTCTTTTCGCATAAGCATCGCATTCCCAAACTCTAAGAAACGACAGCTTAGGTTTCTGCTAAACCATAATTCATACGGGGTCATCTCAACGGACTTAGATGGTGCCCTATTAAAGTGAATGTAGTTGTCTCTAATGCATAACCCGAAAATGATTGTGGCACGGTAAGAGACATCATAGTACACACCATATCCAATAGAGTACGACTACGACGTTTGGACACACCATCACACCATGACGTTCCAGGCGGCGTGAGTTGTGAAACAATTTCCACATTGTCTTAAGTTGCATACCTAACTCGTAACTCAGATATCCTCCACGATCATATCGTAGACATTTTAACTTCTTGTCACGATGATCTTCAACTTCACTCTGAAATTGCTTGAACTTTTCAAACGTTTCAGACTTGTGTTTCATTAAGTAAATATACCTATATCTACTCAAATCATCAATGAAGGTAAGAAAATAACGATATCCACCGCGCGCCTCAATGCTCATCGGACCGCACACATCAGTATGTATGATTTCCAACAAGTCACTTGCCCATTCCATTGTTCCAGAGAACGGGGTCTTAGTCATCTTGCCCATGAGGCATGGTTCGCATGTATCAAGCGATTCAAAATCGAGTGATTCCATAAGTCCATCAACATGGAGCTTCCTCATGCGTTTAACACCAATATGACCTAAGCGACAGTGCCACAAGTATGTGGTACTATCATTATTAACTTTGCATATTTTGGCATGAATGTTATGAACATGTGTATCACTACGATCGAGATTCAATAAACCATTCACATTGGGTGCATGACCATTGAAGGTATTATTCATGTAAACAGAATAACCATTATTCTCTTGACTTAAATGAATAACCGTATTGCAATAAACACGATCTAATCATGTTCATGCTCAACGCAAACACCAAATAACATTTATTTAGGTTCAACACTAATCCCGAAGGTAGAGGGAGCGTGCGATGGTGATCACATCAACCTTGGAAACACTTCCAACACACATCGTCACCTCGACCTTTAGCTAGTCTCCGTTTATTCCGTAGCTTTTATTTCGAGTTACTAACATTAGCAACTGAACCAGTATCTAATACCCCGGTGCTACTAGGAGTACTAGTAAGGTACACATCAATAACACGTATATCAAATATACTTCTGTTGACGTTGCCAGCCTTCTTATCTGCCAAGTATCTGGGGCAGTTCCGCTACCAGTGACCCTTCCCCTTATTATAGAAGCACTTAGTCTCGGGTTTGGGTTCAACCTTGGGTTTCTTCACTGGAGCGGCTACTGGCTTGCCATTCATGACGTTTCCCTTCTTGCCCTTGCCCTTCTCGAAACTAGTGGTTTTACTAACCATCAACACTTGATGCTCCTTTTTGATTTCTACCTTCGCGGTGTCAAACATCGCGAATAGCTCAGGGATCATCTCCATCCCTGGCATGTTATAGTTCGTCACGAAGCTCTAGTAGCTTGGTGGCAGTGACTTGGAGAAATCTGTCAATCACTATCTTATTTGGAAGATGAACTCACACTTGATTCAAGCGATTGTAGTACCCAGACAATCTGGGCACATGGTCACCTGATTGAGCTATTCTCCTTCATCTTGCAGGCAAAGAATCTTGTTGGAGGTCTCATATCTCCCAACAAGGGCACGAGCCTGAAATCCCAATTTCAGCTCTTGGAACATCTCATATGCTCTGTGACGTTCAGAACGTCTTTGGAGCCTCAATTCTAAGCTGTAATGCATGACACACTGAACTCTCAAGTAGTCATCAGAACGTGTCTGTCAGATGTTCACAACACCCATAGACGACGCTTGAGGGGGTGGCGCACCGAGCGGTGCATCAAGGACATAAGCCTTTTGTGCAGCAATGAGGACAATCCTCAGATCACGGACCCAGTCCGCATAACTGCTACCATCATCTTTCAACTTACATTTTCTCTAGGAACGTATCAAAATTTAAGGGAGCTACAATGCGAGCTATCGATCTACAATATAATTTTGCAAATACAACTTTAGACTATGTTCATGATAATGAGTTCAATTAATAATATTACTAAAGAACTCCCACTCAAATTGACATCCCTCTAGTCATCTGAGTGCTACATGATCCAAATTCACCAACCCAAGTCCGATCATCACATGTGATGAGGTGGTTTCAGTGTTGAACATCTCCATGTTGATCATATCTACTATATGACTCATGTTCGACCTTTCGGTCTCTTGTGTTCCGAGGCCATGTATGTACATGCTAGACTCGTCAAGTTTAACCCGAGTGTTCCGCATGTGCAAAAATGGCTTGCACCCGTTGTATGCGAACGTAGAGTCTATCACACCTGATCATCACGTGGTGCTTCGAAACGATGAACTTTCGCAATGGTGCACACTCGGGGAGAACACAATTTTATCTTGAAATTTTTGTGAGGGATCACCTTATAATGCTACCGTCGTCCTAAGAAAAATAAGATGCATAAAAGGATTAACATCACATGCAAATCATAAGTGATATGATATGGCAATGATCTTGTGCTTTTGATCTCCATCTCCAAAGCACCGGCATGTTCTCCATCGTCACTGGCATGACACCATGATCACCATCATCTTGATGTCCGTCAATGTGTCGCCATGAGGTTGCCGTGCGAACTATTGCTTCTACAACTATTGCTAACTCATAGCGATAAAGTAAAGCAAATGACACAAATTAATTAAAGACAACCCTATGGCTCCTACCGGTTGCCGTACTCATCGACATGCAAGTCGTGATAATCTATACAAAACATGATCATCTCATACATCACATATATCACATCATGTGTTTGGCCATATCATATCACAACATACCCTGCAAAAACAAGTTAGACGTCCTCTAATTTGTTTATGCATGTTTTACGTGGCAGCTATGGGTATCTAGCAAGAACGATTCTCACCTATGCAAAACCACAACGGTGATATACAAGTTGCTATTTCACCTTCTACAAGGACCGCCTTTGTCAAATCCGATTCAACTAAGGTGGGAGAGACAGACACCCACCAGCCATCTTATGCAACAAAGTTACATGTCAGTCGATGGAACCGGTCTCTCGTACGTGGACGAGTAAGGTTGGTCCGAGCTGCTTCATCCCACAATACCGCCGAATCAAGAAAAGACTAAGGAGGGAAGTAATCTGAGTATCAACGCCCACAAATTCCTTTGTGTTCTACTCGTGATGTCATCTACGAATAGACCTAGCTCATGATGCCACTGTTGGGGAACGTTGCATGGGAAACAAAAAATTTCCTACGCACATACAAGATCTATCCATGGAGATGAGCATCTACGAGAGGGGAGATCGGATCCACATACCCTTGCAGATCGCTAAGCGGGAAGCGTTAAGAAACGTGGTTGATGTAGTCGAACGTCTTCGCGATCCAAATTGCAAGCCGTCCCGCGATCCAATCACAATCTAGCACCGAACGAACGGAACATCCGCGTCAGCACACGTACAACTCGATGACGATCTCCGTCTCCTTTATACAGCAAGGGAGAGCGGATAGGTGGATGAGTTTGTTGGGGAACATTGCATGGGAAACAAAAAAAATCATACGCACACGCAAGATCTATCCATGGTGATGAGCATCTACGAGATGGAGAGTGGATCTACATACCCTTGTAGATCGCTAAGTGGGAAGCGTTAAGAAACGCGATTGATGTAGTCGAACGTCTTCGCGATCCAAATCGCTAGCCGTCCCGCAATCCAATCACAATCTAGCGCCGAACGGACGGCACCTCCGCGTTCAGCACACATACAGCTCGATGACGATCTCCGGCTTCTTGATCTAGCAAGAGGGAGTAGAGAGGTACATGAGTTCTCCGGTAGCGCGACGGCGCGGCGGCGGTGGTGGTGGAACAATTCCGGCAGGGCTTCGCCTAAGCACCGTCGGAATCTATTTGGTGGAGGAACTAGGGAATAGATAACTAGCACTTGCACTTGTGTCTTTGGGGCCTCTATTCCTCTAGTATATATAGGGGGGAGGGGAGGAGGCAGCCTCCCTAGGGTGTCCCCTAGGGGTTCGGCGGAAGGAGGTGGAGGTCGAGCCTCCCACCAATCCTACTCCTAGTAGGATTCCTTCTTCCTACTTGGAAACCTTCTCCACTTGGGGTTTTTTCCTTTCCCACCCTTTCCTATCCGCATGGGCCTTGTGGGGCTGGTTTTCCCAGCCCACTAAGGGCTGGTGCAACACCCCTCAGGCCCATGTGGCCTCCCGGCATGGGTGGTCCCTCCCGATGGCCCTCCGGCACTCCCGGTACACTACCGGAAATATCCGAAACTTTTCCGGTGGCCAAAACGGGACTTCCTATATATCAATCTTTACCTACGGACCATTCGGGAGCTCCTCGTGACGTCCGGGATCTCATCCGGGACTCCGAACAACCTTCGGTCCCCCCCATACATAACTCAATACTACCGAAACGTCACCAAATGTTAAGTGTGCAGACCCTACGGGTTCGAGAACTATGTAGACATGACCGAGACACCTCTACGGTCAATAACCAATAGCAGGACCTGGATGCCCATATTGGTTCCTACATATTCTACGAAGATCTTTTATCGGTTGAACCTGTATGTCAAAGATTCAGTTAATCCCGTACGCTGTTCCCTTAGTTCTTCGGTATGTTACTTGCCCGAGATTCGATCATCGGTATCTCTATACCTAGTTCAATCTCGTTACCAGCAAGTCTCTTTACTCGTTCCGTAATACAAGATCCCGTGGCTAACACTTTAGTCACATTGCTTGCAAGGCTTATTGTGATGTTGTATTACCGAGTGGGCCCTGAGATACCTCTCCGTCATACGGAGTAACAAATCCCAGTCTTGATCCATGCCAGCTCAACAGACACATTCGGAGATACCTGTAGAGCATCTTTATAGTCACCCAGTTACGTTATGACGTTTGATACACACAAGGTATTCCTCCGGTGTCAGTGAGTTGCATGATCTCATGGTCATAGGAACAGATACTTGACATGCAGAAAACAATAGCAATTAACTGACACGATCATATGCTACGTTCATAGTTTGGGTCTTGTCCATCACATAATTCTCCTAATGATGTGATCCCGTTATCAAATGACATCTCATGTCTATGGCTAGGCAACCTTGACCATCTTTGATCAACAAGCTAGTCTACTAGAGGCACACTAGGGACACAGTGTTGTCTATGTATCCACACATGCAATGTGTTTCCAATCAATACAATTATAGCATGGATAATAAACGATTATAATGAACAAGGAAATATAATAATAACCACTTTATTATTGCCTCTAGGGCATATTTCTGACAGTCTCCCACTTGCACTAGAGTCAATAATCTAGTTCACATCACTATGTGATTTACATTGTAATGAATCTAACACCCATACAGTTCTGGTGTTGATCATGCTTAGCCCTTGGAAGAGGTTTAGTCATCGGGTCTGCGACATTCAGATCCGTGTGTACTTTGCAAATATTTATGTCCTCCTCCTTGATGTAATCGCGGATGGAATTGAAATGTCGCTTTATGTGTCTGGTCCTCTTGTGAAACCTTGGTTCCTTGGCTAGAGCAATGGCACCAGTATTGTCACAGAACAGTCATTGGGTTTAGTGCACTAGGCACTACTCCAAGATCTGTCATGAACTCCTTCATCCAGACACCTTCTTTTGCCACCTCCGAGGCAGCGATGTACTTCGCTTCGCATGTAGAATCAGCTACTACGCTCTGCTTGGAACTGCACAAGCTTACCGCACCCCCATTGAGAATAAATACGTATCCGGTTTGAGACTTAGAGTCATCTGGATCGGTGTCAAAGCTTGCATCGACATAACCCTTTACGACGAGCTCCTGATCACCTCCATAAACGAGAAACATGTCCTTAGTCCTTTTCAGGTACTTCAGGATATTTTTTACCGCCGTCCAGTGTTCCATTCCTGGATTACTTTGAAACCTTCCGGCCATACTTACGGCAAGGCTGACATCGGGTCTTGTGCACAGCATTGCATACATGATAGAGCTTATGGCTGAAGCTTAGGGGACGACACTCATCTTTTCTCTATCTTCTGCAGTCACTGGGCATTGAGTCTTACTCAACTTCACACCTTGCAATACAGGCAAGAACCCCTTCTTGGCCTGATCCATTTTGAACTTCTTCAAAACTTTGTCAAGGTATGTGCTTTGTGAAAGTCCTATTAAGCGTCTCGATCTATCTCTATAGATCTTGATGCCTAATATGAAAGCAGCTTCTCCTAGCTCCTTCATTGAAAAACTCTTGTGCAAATATTCCTTCACACTCTCCAAAAGTTCTATATTGTTTCCAATCAGTAATATGTCATCCACATATAATATTAGAAACGCTATAGAGCTCCCACTCACTTTCTTGTAAATACAAGCTTCTTCGTAAACTTGTATAAACCCGAACGCTTTGATCACCTGATCAAAGCGAAGATTCCAACTCCGAGATGCTTGCACCAGTCCAAAAATGGATCGCTAGAGTTTGCAAACTTTGTCAGCATTCTCTGGATCGACAAAACCTTCTGGTTGCATCATATACAACTATTCCTTAAGGAAACCGTTAGGGAACGCTGTTTTGACATCCATCTGCCAAATTTCATAATCGAAAAAGGCAGCTATTGCTAACATGATTCTGACGGACTTAAGCATCACTACGGGTGAGAAGGTCTCATCGTAGTCAACTCCTTGAACTTGTGAAAAACCCTTTGTCACTAGTCGAGCTTTATAGACGGTGACATTACCGTCCGCGTCCGTCTTCCTCTTAAAGATCCATTTGTTCTGAATGGCCTTTCGCCCTTCAGGTAATACTTCCAAAGCCCATACTTTGTTTTCATACATGGATCCCATCTCGGATTTCATGGCCTCTAACCATTTCTCGGAATCCGGGCCCATCATCGCTTCTCCATATCTCGTAGATTCATCGTTGTCCAACAACATGACCTCGAAGACAGGGTTGCCGTACCACTCAGGAGCAGTACGCGTCCTTGTTGACCTACGAGGTTCGATAGCAACTTTATCTGAAGCTTCATGATCATCATCATTAACTGCCTCTTCAACCGATGTAGGCTCTACAAAAACATATTTATGCGCTGCGCTACTCTCAGGTTGAAGTAAAGGTTCAACAACCTCATCAAGTTCTATTTTCCTCCCACTCAATTCTTTCGAGAGAAACTCTTTCTCAAGAAATGTTCCGTTTTTAGCGACAAACACTTTGCCTTCGGATCTGAGATAGAAGGTATACCCAACTGTCTCTTTTGGGTATCCTATGAAGACGCATTTCTCCGTTTTGGGTTCCAGCTTTTCAGGCTGAAGCTTTTTGACATAAGCATCACATACCCAAACTTTAAGAAATGACAACTTTGGCTTCTTGCCAAACCACAATTCATATGGCGTCGTCTCAACGGATTTCGATGGTGCCCTATTTAAAGTGAATGCAGCTGTCTCTAACGCATAACCCCAAAACAATAGTGGCAAATCGGCAAGAGACATCATAGAACGCACCATATGCAATAAGGTTCGATTACGACGTTCGGACACACCATTACGCTGTGGTGTTCCAGGAGGTGTCAATTGTGAAACAATTCCACGCTGTCTTAAGTGACTGACAAACTCATAACTCAGATATTCTCCTCCTCGATCAGATCGTAGGAATTTAATCTTCTTGTTACGATGATTCTCAACTTCACTCTGAAATGGTTTGAACTTTTCAAATGTTTCAAACTTGTGTTTCATTAAGTAAATATACCCATATCTACTTAAGTCATCGGTGAAGGTGAGACAATAACGATATCCACCGCGCGCCTCAATGCTAATCGGACCGCACACATCAGTATGTATGATTTCCAACAAGTCACTTGCCCGTTCCATTGTACCAGAGAACGGGGTCTTAGTCATCTTGCCCATGAGGCATGGTTCACATGTGTCAAGTGATTCAAAATCAAGTGACTCCAAAAGTCCATTAGCATGGAGCTTCTTCATGCGTTTTACACCAATATGACCTAAGCGGCAGTGCCACAAGAAAGTGGTGCTATCATTATCATTTCTACATCTTTTGGCATCAATGTTATGAACATGTGTATCATCAATATCGAGATTCAATAAGAATAAACCCCTCACATTGGGTGCATGACCATAAAAGATATTACTCATAAAAATAGAACAACCATTATTCTCTGATTTAAATGAGTAACCGTCTCGCAATAAACAAGATCCAGATATAATGTTCATGCTCAATGCAGGCACTAAATAACAATTATTCAGGTTCATCACTAATCCCGATGGTAATCGAAGAGCGAGCGTGCCGACGGCGATCACATCAACCTTGGAACCATTTCCTACGCGCATCGTCACTTCGTCCTTTGCCAGCCTTCGTCTATTCCGCAGTTCCTGTTTTGAGTTGCAAATGTGAGCAACCGAACCGGTATCAAATACCCAGGCACTACTACGAGAGTTGGTAAGGTACACATCAATAACATGTATATCATATATACCTTGTTTGGTTTTGGCCGCCTTCTTGTCAGCCAGATACTTGGGGCAGTTCCGCTTCCAGTGACCAGTTCCCTTGCAATGAAAGCACTCGGTTTCTGGCTTGGGTCCAGCCTTGGGTTTCTTCATGGGAGGAGCAACTGCTTTGCCACTCTTCTTGGAGTTACCCTTCTTACCTTTGCCATTCTTCTTGAAACTAGTGGTTTTATTGACCATCAACACTTGATGCTCCTTCTGAATCTCAGACTCAGCGACTTTCAACATCGCAATTAGCTCGGCGACTAACTTGTTCATCCCGTGCATGTCATAGTTCAACACGAAGCTTTTGTAGCTAGGTGGCAGTGATTGAAGAACTCTGTCAGTGATCGCCTCTGGCGGAAGGGGCATCCCCAATTCAGCTAGACGGGTGGAATACCCAGACATTTTGAGTATGTGATCACTGACAGACCCGTTCTCCTCCATCTTGCAAGCATAAAACTTATCGGAGGTCTCATACCTCTCGATCCGGGCATTCTTCTGAAAGATAAACTTCAACTCCTGGAACATATCATATGCTCCATGACGTTCAAAATGTCTTTGAAGTCCCGGTTCTAAGCCATACAACATTGCACATTAAACTATTGAGTAATCATCAGAACGCGTCTGCCAGGCGTTCACAACGTCTGCAAACTCTACTGGAGCGGGTGGATCACCAAGCGGTGCATCAAGGACATAAGCCTTTTGGGAAGTCGTAAGGATAATCCTTAGATTACGGGCCCAGTCCACAAAGTTACTTCCATCATCTTTCAACTTAGCTTTCTCTAGGAACGCATTAAAATTCAGGGGTGCTACTGCGCGAGCCATTGATCTACAACATAAATTTTGCAAAAACAACTTCGACTATTGTTCAAGATAATGAGTTTAGTTAATCATATTACTTTAAAAACCTCCCACTCAAATTGACATCCCTCCGGTCATTCGAGTGTCACATGATCCAAATTCACCAACTCAAGTCCGATCATCACGTGAGTTGAGATGGTTTCAATGGTGAACATCTTCATTTTGATCATATCTACTATATGACTCATGTTCGACCTTTCGGTCTCTTGTGTTCCGAGGCCATGTATGTACATGCTAGGCTCGTCAAGTTTAACCCGAGTGTTCCGCACGTGCAACACTGGCTTGCACCCGTTGTATGCGAACGTAGAGTTTATCACACCCTTTCATCACGTGGTGTTTCGAAACGACGAACTTTTGCAACGGTGCACACACGGGGAGAACACAATTTTATCTTGAAATTTTAGTGAGGGATCACCTTATAATGCTATCATCGTCCTAAGCAAAATAAGATGCATAAAAGGATTAACATCACATGCAAATCATAAGTGACATGATATGGCTATAAACTTGTGCTTTTGATCTCCATCTCCAAAGCACCGGCATGATCTCCATCATCACCGGCATGACACCATGATCTCTATCATCTTGATCTCCATCAACGTGTCGCCATGAGGTTGTCGCGCCAACTGTTGCTTCTACGACTATTGCTAACTCATAGTGATAAAGTAAAGCAAAACGGCGAAAATAAATTAAAGACAACCCTATGGCTCCTGCCGGTTGCCGTACTCATCGACATGCAAGTCGTGATATTCTATACAAAACATGATTATCTCATACATCACATATATCTCATCAGGTAATTGGCCATATCACATCACAACATACCCTGCAAAAACAAGTTAGACGTCCTCTAATTGTTGTTGCATGTGTTACGTGGCTGCTACGGGTATCTAGCAAGAACGATTCTTACCTACGCAAAAATCACAACGCTGATACACAAATTGATATTCAACCTTCTCAAGGACCGCCTTTGTCGAATCCGATCCAACTAAAGTGGGAGAGACAGACACCCGCTAGCCATCTTTATGCAACAAAGTCACATGTCAGTTGATGGAACCGGTCTCTCGTAAGCGTACGAGTAAGGATGGTCCGGGCTGCTTCATCCCACAATACCGCTTAATCAAGAAAAGACCAAGGGAGGAAGCAATCTGAGGATCAACGCCCACAAACTCCTTTGTGTTCTACTCGTGATCTTATCTACGCATAGACCTAGCTCATGATGCCACTATTGGGGAACGTTGCATGGGAAACAAAAATTTTCCTACGCACACGCAAGATCTATCCATGGTGATGAGCATCTACGAGAGGGAGAGTGGATCTACATACCCTTGTAGATCGCTAAGTGGGAAGCGTTAAGAAACGCGGTTGATGTAGTCGAACGTTGCCGCGATCCAAATCGCTAGCCGTCCCGCGATCCAATCACGATCTAGCACCGAACGGACGGCACCTCCGCATTCAGGACACGTACAGCTCGATGACGATCTCCGCCTTCTTGATCCAGCAAGAGGGAGCGGAGAGGCAGATGAGTTCTTCGGTAGCGAGACGGCGCGGCGGCGGCGGTGGTGGAACAATTCCGACAGGGCTTCGCCTAAGCACCGTCAGAATCTATTTGGTGGAGGAACTAGGGAATAGAGAACTAGCACGTGGACTTGTGTCTTTGGGGCCTCTATTCCTCTAGTATATATAGGAGGGAGGGGAGGAGGCAGCCTCCCTAGGGTTTCCCCTAGGGGTTCGGCCGAAGGAGGTGGAGGTGGAGCCTCCCACCAATCCTACTCCTAGTAGGATTCCTTCTTCCTACTTGGAAACCTTCTCCACTTGGGGTTTTTTCCTTTCCCACCCTTTCCTAGCCACATGGGACTTGTGGGGCTAGTTTGCCCAGCCCACTAAGGGCTGGTGCAGCACCCCTCGGGCCCATGTGGCTTCCCGGCGTGGGTGGCCCCTCCCGATGGCCCTCCGGCACTCCCGGTACACTACCGGAAATACCCGAAACTTTTCCGGTTGCCAAAATGGGACTTCCTATATATCAATCTTTACTCCGGACCATTCGGGAGCTCCTCGTGACGTCTGGGATCTCATCCGGGACTCCGAACAACCTTCGGTCAACACCATACATAACTCAATACTACCGAAACGTAACCGAACGTTAAGTGTGCAGACCCTGCGGGTTCGAGATCTATGTAGACATGACCGAGACACCTCTATGGTCAATAACCAATAGCGGGACCTGGATGCCCATATTGGTTCCTATATATTCTACGAAGATCTTTATCGGTTGAACCTCTATGTCAAGGATTCAGTTAATCCCGTATGTTGTTCCCTTTGTTCTTAGATATGTGACTTGCCCGAGATTCGATCTTCGGTATCTCTATACCTAGTTCAATCTCATTATCGGCAAGTCTCTTTACTCATTCCGTAATACAAGATCCCGTGGCTAACACTTTAGTCACATTGCTTGCAAGGCTTATTGTGATGTTGTATTACCGAGTGGGCCCTGTGATACCTCTCCGTCATACGGAGTAGCAAATCCCAGTCTTGATCCATGCCAGCTCAACACACACCTTCGGAGATACCTGTAGAGCATCTTTATAGTCACCCAGTTACGTTGTGACGTTTGATACACACAAGGTATTCCTCCGGTGTCAGTGATTTGCATGATCTCATGGTCATAGGAACAGATACTTGACATGCAGAAAACAATAGCAATTAACTGACACGATCATATGCTGCGTTCATAGTTTGGGTCTTGTCCATAACATCATTCTCCTAATGATGTGATCCCATTATCAAATGACATCTCATGTCTATGGCTAGGAAACCTTGACCATCTTTGATCAACAAGCTAGTCTACTAGAGGCACACTAGGGACACAGTGTTGTCTATGTATCCACACATGCAATGTGTTTCCAATCATTACAATTATAGCATGGATAATAAACGATTATAATGAACATGGAAATATAATAATAACCACTTTATTATTGCCTCTAGGGAATATTTCCAACAGAGTTCTCCGGCAACAAGACGGCGTGGTGGCGGTGGTGGTGGTGCTATCCCGGCAGGGCTACGCCTAGCACTACTGAAACCGCGAACAGAGGAGAAAACGATCTAGGAGAGAGAGGGGCACCAAGGGCTTTTTGTGTGCTCTTGGGGTGCCCCCCCCCTCTATATGTAGGTGGTGGGGTGCGGAGATCAGCCCCTCCAAGCCCTAGGGCGCAGCCAACGGGGAGGAGTTGGACTCCTAGTCCAATTCCCTCCCTTTTCATAAACAGGTGGACTTTCCACCTCTCCCAAGCCACATTGGCCTTGAGGGACTTGTGCGCCTGGCCCAATAAGGCCAGGGCACCTCCCCTTAGCAAATGCAAACCCATGGGACGTGGTGGAACCCTTGGTGGACTTCTGGACTCCTCCGGAAGTTTCTGGAACCTTCTAGAAGCTTCCCGGTACAATACCGGAAAAACCCGAAATTTTTCCGGTCGCCAAAATATGACTTCCCAAATATAAATCTTTGCCTCCAGACTATTCCAGAGCTCCTCGTGACATCTGGAATCTCATCTGGGACTCCGAACAACCTTCGGTCACCAACATACATAACTCAATAATACCGAAACGTCACCGAACGTTAAGTGTGCAGACCCTGCGGGTTCGAGAACTACGTAGACATTACCGAGACACCTCTACGGTCAATAACCAATAGCGGGACCTGGATGCCCATATTGGTTCATACATATTCTACGAAGATCTTTATCGATTTAACCTCGATGTCAAGGATTCAGTTAATCCCGTACGATGTTCCCTTTGTTCATCGGTATGTTACTTGCCCAAGATTCGATCGTCGGTATCTCCATACCTGGTTCAATCTCGTTATCGGCAAGTCTCTTTACTCGTTCCGTAATACTAGATCCCGTGGCTAACACTTTAGTCACTTTGCTTGCAAGGCTCATTGTGATGTTGTATTACCGAGTGGGCCCTGAGATACCTCTCCGTCACACGGAGTAACAAATCCCAGTTTTGATCCATGCCAACTCAACAGACACCCTCGGAGATACCTGTAGATCATCTTTATAGTCACCCAGTTACGTTGTGATGTTTGATACACACAAGGTACTCCTCCGGTGTCAGCGAGTTACATGATCTCATGGTCATAGGAACACATACTTGACATGCAGAAAACAATAGCAATAAACTATCACGATCATATGCTACATTGATAGTTTGTGTCTTGTCCATCACATAATTCTCCTAATGATGTGACCCCGTTATCAAATGACAACTCATGTCTACGGCCAGGAAACCTTGACCATCTTTGATCAACGAGCTTGTCTAGTAGAGGCTCACTAGGGACATAGTGTTGTCTATGTATCCACACATGTACCTGATTTTCCGATCAATACAATTCAAGCATGGATAATAAACGATTATCATGAACAAAGGAAATATGATAATAACTAATTAATTGTTGCCTCTAGGGCATATTTCCAACAGTTGGATGACTCCCTTCTTGATTTTAACAGGAACGACATGCCCTCTGCTGCTAACAAGAACAGGTATGGGTTTATTGGGTCCCCTTGTCTGATCCCTCGTGAAGGCTTAAATGCTTCCAATTTCCATCCATTAAATAAAATAGAGAAGTTTATAGTAGTAACTAGGCTCATGACAATACTTGCCCATCTTTCCGAAAAACCCCAGCTTGAGCATGATCGCTTTCAGATAAGGCCATTCGACCCTATCGTATGCCTTCATCATGTCCAGTTTTAGCGCGCAAGATTGATGCTTTTTTGCTTTATTCCTTTTCATAAAGTGGAGGCACTCGTATGCTGTTATAATGTTGTCAGTAATGAGCCTTCCTGGTACAAAAGCTGACTGCTCTTCAGAAATGATATCAGGTAAAACTATCTTCAGACGATTAGAGAGAACCTTCGAAGCAATTTTATAAAGAACATTGCATAAACTGATGGGACAAAATTGTGTTAGCTGGGTGGGGTTTTTCACCTTAGGGATGAGGACCAGGAGTGTTTCATTGATGCATTCAGCAGACTCTTCGCCCTCCACAATTTTCAAAACCACCTTTGTCACCTCATCCCCACAAATACCCCAATGGCACTGGAAAAAATTTGCAAGAAACCCATCCGGTCCGGGGGCTTTTGTCGGGAACATCTGAAACAACGCAATCTTAACCTCCTCATGGGTATACGGGGCTTCCGAAGCTGTGTTCATCTCCTGTGTGACTCTCCTAGGCACCGTATCAAGCACTTGATTCATATTCTGAACCCCCTCCGAGCCATATAGGTCTTTATAAAAAGCAGCGGCCATGGCTTCCATCTCTGCCTTCTCAACGGTTATTTGACCATCCAAACGAAGCAATGATTTTATTTGATTCTTCCTCCTTCATCGACTCGCTCAGAGTTGAAAAAAATAAGTATTCTTGTCACCATGAACAAGCCAATCAACACGGGCCGTTTGTCTCCACAGAATTTCCTCCCTGTGGTAAAGTTCGACAAGACAGTTGGTCGCTTTTACCTCTACATGTGTCGGGCCTTGCCTCCCTAGGATGGCTCGTAAAAGCTGCAGCTCATGTTGCAACCGTGCAATCTCTCTTCTCACGTTGCCAAAGTTTTCCTTTTCCCATGCCCCAAGGTCGCCCGTCATACTGTGCAGCTTCCTACGAACAGAGTCGACCGAATCTCCATGACTGACTGACCAACTGGATGCCACTTCTCCTGATAGTGCCTCCTCCCGTTCCCATGCAAGCTCGTATTTAAAACTGCTGGGCCCCTTACGTGCATGGCCATGCACATCGCTGAAACATAGCCATATCACTAGTGCAGCGACGTGCTATACAAACGGTTTTTAACCCCTCTCCGCGACATAGTTCCAAACCTTCGCCTTGCATGTGTGGGCGATAGGGGGGTCCATCCCACATGACACCCCAAAACCGTTGGCGATGGTGGCCAACGAACGCAAACGATCTCCAAATATAATTGTGTGCGGTGCAGGAACAGATCGCACACATAATCTTTTGGGCGTACGTGTGGGATTTGGGATCAATCACACACGTCCGAGACGAGTGAAACGCGTCTAATTGCTGATGGAAAACAAACGGAGTTTGACCTTTGACCGTTTGCAAAACATTAAGTAATCCAAACGGGCCATTGTAGACATTGTGTGTGATATCTTCATCATCGCACACGAGATTTCTCTGGGAACCGTGTACCATATATAACATCATCGGATACGTTTCCCGAAAAATGTACGCGTGGGATCGTCTTTGAATCGGACACGGTTTCCTGTTGGCTCACGTGTGAGATACGGTGCTATCGCAAACGATTGTGTAGCTCCTACACACACGTAAAAGTGTTGCAAACCGTTTGCGATTTCTTATGTATCACCAACGTTTTAGATTATATCTCGTGTGCTATTCCTGTGAATCACAGGCGGTTGCGCTACGAGTTGCGTGTGCTTTCCGTTCTGGACCGCACACGCTTAGTTGCTTGAACCGTGTGCGCTGAAATTGCCAGGTTATTGTAAAATATCGCATTTAATTCACCCTGCAAATAGCAAATTCGTCACAATATGCAATCGACAAATAGTGTCCACATGAAGAACATTCATCATAATTCGCCACAATACGCAATTGAACAAATAGTGTCCACAAGCAGAGGATTCATCATAATTCACGACAATATGCAATTGAGAAAATGCTAGCTAAATTCCACAGCTGTTAAACCGACATATCCAGTACATAATCATAGTGTACGAAATACGAAGACATAATCACATGGAAAATAATGCATCCATGTGTATATGTTTAGCTGATAACACTATATGAATGCGTACTTATTTTTAGGAGATTTCATTCCGGAAATCTGCGTCGTCTTTAGAGGGCTTGATGTAGTGTTTCACAAAGAAGGTGCTGATAAATTTCCTAACAGACAAAAATTCATCGGCGTCGAGCGGTTCAGAAGTCATCGGTACGAAGATCAGCTGCATGACTTTTAGATCCGAATGTGACATACGTGTGGAGTAGAAGATAGTAATTAAGAAGCAGACTTACTGGTTTTATCTTGTCAGCATCGACACCACATTCAGCATGTCTGCATACGTTGATCATGTGTGCACAAACGTAGTATCCACATAGGCTGGTACCTTGTTGTTGCTGAGGACACTGAAATTTTTTGTACAGTATTAGTCATGTATTTGCCCTGTTAGGAACAACCTAACCGGTGTAAGTTGTTTTTTTTCTATGGAGAGAAATAGAAAGAGGTTTACTTAGAAACTTGAACATCTGACTAGCATTTTCTGAAAATAACGGATTTCATTGTCTTACCGGAGAAACGATCACGTGTTGCAGAGGTAGTTGGCGGTCGAACCTATTCCCCCCTAAAGTTATGTTCTTTGACAATACACTGCAAATGAAGATGAATTTTCACAAACTCAATTCTGGAACCAGATATGAACACAACGCATTAACATTAAAGAATTCATTACCTATCCATGAAATCCTGAAGACGACTCAGATCATGAGGCGCATTTGACTCTCTGAGAGAATCCATGTAGTAAACTGTGTTGCGTTTTGGAACAATGACCATCAAGATCCAGTGACCTCTATAGTTTAAGAAAACCATCAACGTACGAACTATGTCTAAAACTGAAAGACGATCAATGTATGCGTGGTTGTATATTTATACTTACTGTTCATGATATGGCCACATGAAGAATTCTCCTATCGATAAGTCGAACAAGATCTTGGTGACATGATCAATGGAAGCCATGCGTGAGCCATTATTTTTTAACAAAACGCCGTTGGCTAAATCAGGATCTATGAAATACGCATGCACCCTTGATTTTCTCTGCGTCGTCAATCCCCTGAGAGGAATACAATACAGTTAGATTTTTTGTCATTTACAGCCTTGTATGGAGGAGTTGATCAGAGTTTGTGAAGTACTTACAACATCAAGCATTTGATAAGAGTGGCAGCAAGCTCATCAAAGTTTAAGAAGAGATGAAAGTCCTCGAATTCCACACTGATGGTACCTGGAATGTGAGAGAAATGCCATTTGTCGTAGTGCAATTCCACAATGTTAGTATCTTCTCTTTCCGACATTCTGTCCATGCAATATTTATGTAACTTACGAGCACTAGAACTGCACTCCTCCCACAAACCACCAACAAGGAATGGCTGGCCATGTTTGTACTTGCGTTTCTCATATGTGTCTACTTCTGTACTAGCTAGATGCTTTTGAAGGTCTGCTTTAGCCATGTGGTCAGAACCGGGATTATCCAGCCCTTCGAAAACCTTATTGTTAATTTGGGTACGGCCGATGATTCCTTGTAGAATGAGGCTCTTGGTCCTATCCCTCCTCGCACTTTGGAGGCCCAACTTCCTGTGTGCAACCCTGCCCGCTTGTGTCTTCTTAGCTGAAGCACTTCTTGTTTGACGTCTGGTTTCATCAATGACATGCTGTTGAGAAGTGTGTGAAGGTACGATGGACTGCTGAAAAGATGATGCCGCTGTGGCGGACTGCTAAGCTGTAGTGCCAGAGTCGACGGACTGATGAGCACCCGTTGAAGGTGGTGCCAACGTGTCGGTGTGTTGATGCAACTGTGACATCATCTTGGTTTGCTGAGCAGGCAGTGCCGACACATCGGTATGCTCATCAGGCGGCTGCGAACCACTGGACTGATGGGCAGGTGGTTCCTGACTTTCGGAGTGCTTAGCAGGCGGTCCCGGACTTTCGGCGGTCTTAGCAGGCGGTTCCAGACATTCAGACTCCTTAGCACGCGGTTCGGTCGGGTTTATCTGGTGAGCATGCAATGCCGATGTGTCTGCACTTTCTGCTTCAGTGGCCGGCATCTAAACCGATGATACGTCTTCAGCAATTGTAGGCCTTGCCACGGGCTACTCAGGATGGGGCGATGACCTGGCATCTATGGCAGGAAGTCGGCCGGGCTGATCACAGGTTGAAGCCTCGGGCATCTGATTCCCAAGAGTATGTTCATCGGGGGAATCACACAAGATCTGCTGTGGCGAGATGACAGTCACCGGTTCGAGGGCGACATTGGTTGCTTTTGGGGGGACTGGAGGGGGCTCATCCAGGAAGTATATTTCTTTCCATGGCCACTGGATATGATTTAACCATGTTTCTTCCAAGGTCCTCTGTGTCGGTGTCAAAACCGGCGGATCTCAGGTTGGGGGTCCCGAGCTGTGAGTCTAGGATCGATGGTAACAGGGGACGAGGGAGACAACGTTTACCCAGGTTCGGGCCCTCCTATGGAGGTAAAACCCTACGTCCTGCTCGATTATATTGATGTATATGGAGGTTACAGAGTTGATCTACCACGAGATTGAATAGCTAAAACCCTAGATGAGTTTCTCTGTCCTACAATCTAAAACCTCCCCGGTTTATATAGACACTGGGGGGCCTAGGGTTTACACATGATAGGTTTCCTGCCAGGGATGGAGATGTCGATTTCCTTAGCTTGACTTGGAGTGCACGACGCGCCTTCGAGACTTCCTTCTAGAACACGGGGTCGTGGCATATCCGGCCCTTCCTGCGTTAGTCAGAGTGCGGCCCACCGAGCCGGCCTATTGAGAGATAGACCAGCGGCCCGATGACCCCTTAGTCCAGGACTCCCTCAGTAGCCCCCGAACTAGCCCCCAACGCCAAGGGTCATAGCACCGGCAGCTCCACGCGATCGAAGTCTTCGGCTTGTGGGGCGAGTTCTTCTTCCCATTATTGATCGGCTGTGACTAGTTCGGCTTCTGATGACGCGTAATTTTTTTGATCATACGATTGTCCGGACACCATGAGTCGCTTAGCCCCAAAGGCCAAACGTTAGGTGTAAACAGTATTTCCTGACAACCTTTCTGACGAAGGGTCGTGGCTCGTCACGGCCACTGAACCAGTTACCGCAGCTCGATTCGCGGTTCGAGGCCGTTTCTCCATTGGCACGTCTTATTAACGTGTAGATAGTGTCATGTTTATTACGGGATATGTTCAATGTCTGGGTTATCCCACGCGTGCATAACGGTTAGATTGTTTCGGGAAGCGGAGAGACTTGCGGTGCAGTAGAGGGAGGCTTATCGGCGTCACGCCTCATAAAAGGGGAAAAACCGAGGCCTATTCATGCTTCCCATTCGCATTCCTCGCTTCCTCAATCTTCCCAAACTCCAAGAGCCCAGATCCAGTTTTCCCTCAATCTCTCCTCCGAGCTCAGCCATGGCGGGCTCGGGCTCTATGGGCAAGTGGGAGGCCTCCACGGTCAGCGACAATGACATCCGGGAGTTGAAGCTCGCCGGCTACCTCCCCGCCAACGTCTTCCACCGCGCCCCAGAGGCGAACCAGGTGGTCCCCACTCCTAAGCCAGGCGAGAGGGTGGTGTTCATCCCAACTTCCTCCGGGGACTAGGCTTTCCGCTCCACCCCTTCGTTAGGGGCCTCATGTTCTTCTACGGGCTGGATTTCCACGACCTCCCCCCGAACTCCTTCATGCACATCTCGGCGTTTATCACCGTCTGCGAAGCTTTCCTGCGGGTATAGCCGCACTTCGGCCTGTGGCTCAAAATATTCAACGTCAAGCCGAAGACAGTCTCGGGCGCGCATGCGGATTGCGGAGGGGCAGTGGTCAGTAAACTCCCCCATGTCGAGTGGCCGGACGGCACTTTCATTGACACTGTCAAGATCTGGCAAAGGGAATGGTTCTACATCACCGAACCAAGGAGTGCAGATTGGGTGGCGCCCGCCCAATTCAGATCCGGACCCCCCGCGAGGCTAACCTCGTGGCTCAAGAAAGGCCTTGACTGGGGGTCGGCCGCAGAGGTAAAATTCCTGCAAAAGGGCATCTCCTCGATGATCGAGGACAAGACTGAACTGGTCAACGTGATCCAGGTCATGCTCCACCGCCGTATCCTACCATGCCAGCATCGGTCCTCCCCAATGTGGGCTCACCAGCTCGGGGACCCGGTCATCGTGCGTCACTTCTTCCGCACTACCCACGAGAAATTGTGGAAGGCGATGTTTAAGCCCCAGAAGAGCTGGCCGGCCGAGGAGGAGGACACCGGTCTCGATGCCGAAACTCCTGCCACCAAGGTATGATGAAACTTTTATTTCTCTGGTTCTGTTTTTTGATAGAAACCTGAACCCCTTCTCCCTTATCTCCATAGAAATGGCTGACCAAGGCCGAGCAAATCGACTGCCCGGCCCCGCAGCCCGAAGACCCTCGACCGGATCTGTTGGCGGAGATGCTCGTCGTGGCACTGAAGGCGCCAGAGAAGAAGGAGAAGGAGAAGAAAGAAGAGAAGAAGGAGACCCGAAAGGGTTTTCGCCAAAGGGGTCTTCCGGATTCTAAGTCCGAGGAAACCCATGCTTCTTCTACTCACGAGGAAGAGCACGAAGATGAGGGGCAGTGTGGCTCCCCACTCACAAGAAAGAGGGCGGCGTCGCCGTACGTCACGGAGGATCTTCCTCCTCTGGCCCCGAAGAGGGCGTGTCGGCCGAGGTTAATCCTGGCCGACGACAGCTCGGACTCCCACGCCGAGTCTGGGGACTTTCAGAGGGTTCCTCGAAGGAACCTAAGGGCTAAGCCCCCAGCCCAAAGGTACGAATCTGAAGACCCCCTGGGTCATTTATATGAAGTTTTTGCTGTTTTTAAATGGACGAATGCCTTTTAATCTGCAGCCCCCCACGCGATCTCCCCACCGATCAAGTTTCAGACGGCGAGTCTCCGCCCGCCGAACTGGCGGAAAGTGGGACTGCGTCGCACCCTACGCCTCCTGAGGTCTCGAAAGAGGCCGCAGAGGTGTTATCTCGCCGGGCTCCTTCGGAGCCGAACATCGGCGGCGGGGGCGATGAAGTTATGGCTGAGGTTAATACCTCGGCCGCCGAAGACCAGGAGAAGGAAACTCCCCTGGCAACCGAAGAGGGGGAACGACATTCGGCCCAGCCCTCTCCGAGGACATCTCCGGAGCGCTCTACGCCTCCGGAGGTTCCAGCCCAATCCCCGAACGGAGGGAGGGTTGGTGGGTCAACATCGGTGCCGCCCATGACTGGGTGGCCGGCCATGATGGAGGAGGCTCTGTCAAGTGCCTCCATCTCCGAGGATCACCGCACTCTTATGGGTGCGGTTTTGCAAGGTATACAGTCCGTTGATAGCGGACTGAGAGAGGCCTTCAATGGTCTCTTGACGGGCTTCAAGGTGAGCCACGTAATACCCTTTTTCCGAAAAGTTTAATTTTATTAAGTTTGCGCTATCTTTATATATGTAGTAGCCCCCGAGCCCTGGGTGGGTTTGAAAAAACCCACACGGGGGTCTAATACCCCGGAGTGACCAACGATGCATAAGGCACCCTCTGTCCGGACTGTTCTAAATTCCCTTAGGAAGACCGAGCACAGGGACATATTTTTTGATAGTTCGGGGGTTTTGAACGCACATAACCTGATTTTTATTAATTTATTTGTTGCAGGCCTCGTCGTCAGTGGCGGCCTTCAACGCCGCGGAGCTTGCCGGGCTAAATCGGAAGCTCAAGAGCTCTGATGAGGAGCTCGATCGCCTGAATAAGAGGTTCGACGAGGCGCAAGGTAAGCCGAGAAATATCCGGGCTATCTGTCGTTATTAATCCATACTGGTAACCCAGTGTATTTATTCATTTATTGTTTTCACAGCTTCGGCTGCGGAGGTCGAGAATCTCAAGGCCGAGCTAAAAAAGATGAAGCAAGAGGCCGCGGATGAGAGGGCGGCAGCCGCACTATCCGCACTAAAAACTGGGAGCGATACGCATGAGGCCCGGGTGGAGAAGGTGAAGTAGGAGCTCAAGGATGCCAGCACGAAGTGCGAGGCCCTTGAGCAGAAAGGCAAAGAGCAGGCCACCGAGCTGTCCGCGCTGAAATCCAAGCTCCAAAAGGAGCGGGTAGATAGACGGTTCTTTGAAGAAGAAATCCGCCAAGTCAAGGCTGTCGCAGA
Organism: Elymus sibiricus; assembly: GCA_039707655.1. Taxonomy (NCBI): domain Eukaryota; kingdom Viridiplantae; phylum Streptophyta; class Magnoliopsida; order Poales; family Poaceae; genus Elymus; species Elymus sibiricus. The sequence continues at coordinate 35,399,699 of CM077667.1, read as the reverse complement.
TGGTAAGCCGTATTTACTACAGTGTGCCTTTGGTTGTAGCAGGTTTGCGTTGCTCACCCAGGTGTGGCGTTCCTTAGGCGCCTTGAGGGACCTCGAAAAGAGTGCAGCGGACGCGAACAAGTTTTATGCTTCGCGGGAGGAGGGTGATGAGGCTCGGCTATTCTGGGCACAGTTTGAGTCCCCCGAGTGCTCTCCTCTTCTGATCGAGCAGATGAAGCAACTGATGGAGATGCATGGGATGGCGGAGCCGGCCATGAAGGATCTCTGCATCCGGCTGTGGCCTGCAGAGCCATTGCCGGGCAGCTACTTCGGCTTGGTGCGGAAACTGTGCAATGATGCGCCTCGGATTGACGCGCTAAAGCATTCAACATGCATCGAGGGAGCTCGGATGGCCTTTGCGAAGACCATGGTGCACTGGCCGAAGCTCAAGCCGACCGAGATGGCAACCGCACCTCCGCCCCTTGGAAAAGAGCATAGGCGCCCCGAGCTATACTTCTCCGCAGTGATGGAGGGTGCTCGGGCGATAGAGGCCCAATGCTCTAAGGATGTTTGTTATGAATGAGCGCGCTGTAATATGTCCGAAGACTGTTAACGCTTTATAATGAGGATGCATGGTTTATCATGTCTTTTGAATTTTGTATTTTATTGTGACTCTTGTGTGGCTGTTTTATCTGAAAGTTGCGAGTCGTCGGCTTCAGCCCCCACGTAGATGCTACGCGGGGTGTTTCTGCCTCCGCACTGTGACCCTTAGCCGAGGTATCGGTGCCCGAAGGTGGTAGTGCGAGGGGAACAAGGCAATCGGACTATGACGCATTATCGCTTTCACTTAGCCGTAGGAGCTAAAAAATAAAATACGGGGGCTGATGACTAGCCCCTAGTGTTTTGTGATATTTGGATGAGCCGGGGCTAAGGCCAGTATCACATGGTTTGTACAAGTACGAAACCCTTCGTATGACACGGAATAACCTCTATCGTTTTTTAGTATGACACTTATGCTCGGATTTGCAGACCGGTTCTCGCTTACTATGACAGTCAGTTTTTGGCTTTCTCCCCTGAGGTGCTTGACCAGGCGAGCTGGAAGAACAATCGCAGTGGTTCTCCCTTTGCCCTTTTAGCCGAACGAGCGGAACATAAGAGGGCAAACACAGGAGCCAGCTAACCCAACTATTGACCCAAGACATAGTTCAGATCCAATGCATATAAAGCAAAATACAAGACGCCGAACACACGATCGATTGTGTCGGGGTGATGCTTAGGATGATATTTTAAATTCAATCCCCCGGTCTATTAGCCGGCCGCATCGTAATGTATACCAAACAGTTTCGCAAGAAGCGTTGATGAGGGAAGAACAAAGTATGTAGCATAAAATACAGCGAAGAAACCATGTACAATGGTCTGTTATTTGCTCATTAATTCTTATAACTCGAATTGCCGAAGCCACTATTTACAGGTATTTGACGAGGAAATATAAAGTTTATAGAGGAGTGGTTGTACCAGGGGTCTTCGATGGGTGGCTTGACGACCTCGATGTGCCCAGTCGCATGTCCGCTCCTGCGCCTCCTAGGGAGTTGTATTCCTTTAAAGGTGATGGTGTCGGCGAGCGGACCTCGGGAAGAAGATCTTGAGAAGTCGCTGAAGTATGGATGAGCTTTACGCTTTAGCAGGTTCTTGATGGTACCTGTGGTATGTCTGAGGACATGTACTGGTAGTAGTTCGGTCCAGCCGAACACTTTCCCTTTGATAATTGTTCCCCACTGCTGCCCATGGAATCTTGAGTGCAAAGTTGTGCCGTCTTGCCACATGTTTGACGGGCACTAGGGCTGTGAAGTGAGGAGTGTGTCCCTATTTCTGGGGAGGATAAGATTCCGGGAGTTCGGACTGAGACTGAGCTCGTTTGTCAGCCTTACGTGCCTTTATGCCAGATTTTGGTATTGGCCGATCGTCATCGTAATGGAATTCGGCCGCCAGGGCCAAGGCATGTTCCTCAGTTCAGAGGGAATGCTCTATGTTGCCGTTGACAGTAATGACCCCCTTGGGCCTGGGCATCTTCAGCTTGATGTATGCGTAGTGTGGGACGGCATTAAAGCGAGCGAACGATGTGCGGCCCAGCAGGGCGTGATAACCGATGCGGAAGGGGACAATGTCGAAGATCAAGTCCTCACTACGGAAGTTGTCGGGCGAACCGAACACTACTTCCAGGCTCATAGAGCCCGTGCACCGGGCTTCGACGCATGGGATCACTCCTTTAAAGGTAGTGTTGCTAGGCTTGATCCTTGATGGATCTATACCCATCTTTTTCACCGTGTCTGAGTAAATCAGATTGAGGCTACTTCCTCCGTCCATTATGACTTTAGTGAGGTGATACCCGTCGATAATGGGGTCTAGGACGAGGGCCGCCGAACCCCCATGACGGATACTGGTCGGATGGTCTCGTCGATCAAATGTGATCGGGTACGCCGACCATGGATTAAATTTCGGGGCTACAGGCTATACGGCGTAGACCTCTCAAAGGGCGCACTTCCTCTCCTTTTTAGGTATATGAGTGGCGTATATCATGTTCACGGTCTTTACCTCTGGAGGGAATTGCTTCTGTCCTCCATTGCTCAGACCGCGGGGCTCGTCATCGTCCTCGCTGCGTGGGCCCTTGCCTTGCTCTTCGGCTGCGAGTTTGCCGGCTTGTTTGAACACCGAACAGTTACGGTTGGTGTGGTTGGCGGGCTTGTCTTGAGTGCCGTGGATCTGGCAGGGCCTATCCATGATCTTGTCCAGCGGGGTAGGTCCGTCACGATTGCCTTTAGAAGGCTTCTTCCGCTGCCCGGATCAGGGGTTGCGGAAACCGGCGTTAACGGCCGTGTCGTCGGCATCAGCGTTGTTGTGTCGGCGTTTGCTTTCGTTGCGTCGTGGTTTACCGTTTCCGTCCCGAACCTCGGAGGTGCCGGGGTCTTCGGGGTTGTGGCTTCGCCTAGCTAGCCAGTTATCCTCGCCCACGCAAAAGCGGGTCATGAGTGATGTAAGGGCGGACATGGTCCTAGGCTTGTCCTGGCCGAGCTGGCGAGCCAGCCATTCGTCCCGAATATTGTGCCGGAAGGAGGCTATTACCTCGGCGTCTGGGCAATCGACAATCTGGTTCTTCTTGGTCAAGAATCGATTCCAGAATTGTCGAGCCAATTCGCCTGCTTTCTGGACAACATTGCTTAGGTCGGAGGAGTCTGGCGGCCGTACATAGGTGCCCTGGAAGTTAGATCGGAAAGCGTCCTCGAGATCCTCCCAACTCCCGATAGAATTTTCGGGGAGGTTGTTTAACCAGTGCCGAGCTGGCCCCTTAAGTTTTAGGGGCAGATACTTGATGGCGTGGAGATCATCTCCTCGTGCCATATGAATGTGGAGGAGGAAATCCTCGATCCATACTATTGGGTCAGTTGTCCCGTCGTATTGCTCTATGTTCACGGGTTTAAACCCTTCCGGGAACTGATGCCGCATCACCTCGTCGGTGAAGCACAGTTGGTGGGCCGCGGCTCTGACCCGGGCTATATCACGCCGGTAGTCGGCGCCTGATCTAGCCCGGTTTGGTTCCCGACATCTGTTGTTGCGGTCGAGCCAAGGCTGGTACCCGTCCCGTCTATCGGGGGAGTACCCTCTAGATCCGTAGATGGATCTCGTGCGGCCTGTTCTATAATCCAGGTCGTGTCGCAGGTCGTACCTGTCCTCATGCTCTATTGGCTCTTTTCCCCTTCTGCGGGGCATCGCCGGCTTATAACCGGCGTCGCCAGCCATTCTCTCTCGTCCTCTGGGAGGGTGGTCCGGCTGGTCGTATGGAGTGTGATTGGGAGACGGTGTATTAGAGGCCTCGTCCTCGAACTGCGGCAGCAGCCGTCGGCGTGGATAGCTCTTGGGTTGGTCCAATAGACCGGTACCGTACCCTTCCTCGGCTGATAGGACCCTTGTCCATCTATCGTTGAGGGTATTCTGTTCGGACTAAACTGCCGTTCTTTTTCCTTCAGGCTTCGGGCAGTAGCTATAAGCTATTGCCTAAACCGTTCCTGATCCTCAGGGTTTTCGGGGACGGTGAAGTCTTCGGCTTCCATGCTGTCCTCCTCCTCGACAGCGGGGAGGTAGTTGTCATCCTCGGAATCATTTAGATCCTTGAGGTCGCGCTGATCTTCCGGCCTCTCCTGGTCCTCTAGCAGATGTTCGGGGATATCGGGATCGCCGAGGTCATCCGGGGTGTCAATTTCCCCAGTGTCAGCAATGGCTTCCCTTCCCTTTTTTGCCTTTGACCGTTTGCGCATTTTCCGGCGTCTTGACAGCTCCTTGCAAGATTTATCGCCATTGTTTTTGGGTGTGTGCCCGACCTTATCGGCTGGAGTATCCACCATGTAGATGTCGTAGGTGGAGGTGGCAGTCCATCGCCTGGTGTTAATGGTGGCGGGAGCGCAATCCTCTTCATCCATGTCTTCTGCCTCCTCGGAGGCGTAATCCAACATATCGGTTAAGTCTTCGACAGTGGCTACTAAGTGGGTGGTGGGTGGGATGAAAAATTCCTCTAGACCCGCCTTTAGACCGATCTGAGCGTGGATCGGGATTGGGTCGTCAGTGATTTTCATTGATAGGATCCGATCTAGAGCCTCGTTGAGTGTTGAGAACTCAATCGGGTCGGTCTGCCCAGAGCTTTCGGAGTCGACCTCCGACGCATCCAAACAAGTAGTATATTCGGCAGAAGCCGACCCCCGACCATCCGGTTTTATGACCGGATCCGGACTAGAAGCCAGATCATCGTCGGGGTTGGTCCCGTGGGCAGGGTTGAGAGCGAAATCCGAAGTCAAGGCCTCGGAGTCCTCGGGCGCATCAGATGAGATTGCAAGCCCGGTGAGCAAAAGGTCGCCCCGAGATTCTATGGAGAACTCTAGGTTCCCAAATCTGACCTCTTGATCAGGGGCGAAAGTCCCGACCCGGCCAAGACGGCCGGTCGGGTCGGCGTGCAGCACGACGCTACAGAAAGCGAAGATCTGTCCGGGGACAAAGGAGTCTATGTTGCGGACTTCCTCGCTAATGACTAAGCGAGCCATTGATTCCTTTGGCGATCACAGCGGAACTCTCAATGAAAGCGCCAATGTCGGTGTCAAAACCGGCGGATATCGGGTAGGGGGTCCCGAGCTGTGAGTCTAGGATCGATGATAACAGGGGACGAAGGAGACAACGTTTACCCAGGTTCGGGCCCTCCTTTGGAGGTAAAACCCTACGTCCTGCTCGATTATATTGATGTATATGGAGGTTACAGAGTTGATCTACCACGAGATCGAATAGCTAAAACCCTAGATGAGTTTCTCTGTCCTACAATCTAAAACCTCCCCGGTTTATATAGACACCGGGGGGGACCTAGGGTTTACACATGATAGGTTTCCTGCCAGGGATGGAGATGCCGATTTCCTCATCTTGACTTGGAGTGCACGACGCGCCTTCGAGACTTCCTTCTAGAACACGGGGTCGTGGCATATCCGGCCCTTCCTGCGATAGTCAGAGTGCGGCCCACTGAGCCGGCCTATTGAGAGATAGACCAGCGGCCCGAGGACCCCTTAGTCCAGGACTCCCTCACTCTGCTCATCAGGGTCGTGAAGGACATTCTTCAGGGAAAATTTACTGAATCCAGGCTTTATTTTAGTCACGTAGCACTTCACACAACCCTCCTTTAATGGCACATTGTCCAACAAGCGACCCCCGTCACAGTCAGGGTTGTAAACCCACGCTATTGCATATTTTAAAGAACCATCATAATGTGTAAGCACGGCCCTCACTCTCTCCCCCTGTCCATTTAGATCAGATATAGCACCATCATGTCCAGCTGCAGCATCATTGTCGCTGGGTCAGCTGATGCACAGCTACTCTTGTGCGGTGTTGCCATACAATAGGTGGCATCATCCATGCCGAGACTCCCTTGCGTCTCCCGGCTATCTCTCAGCATTAGTATCTTCTCCTGCATATATGACTCCTCAACTTCCTTTCGAACTACATGATACATGTCCCTCTTGATCTTTTCGCACAAGTCTCTCTGCATATAATCACTACTAGCTTTTTTCATGCTGAGCCTCTCTTCTTTGCTTAGTGAGAAAGCTCTCTTGTGTGGGACATTGACACCAATACCCCTAGCATGGCCAGCGGGCTCTTTGGTAGTCAGAGCCTCGGACAGAATGTCACATGGCCCTGAGTTCCTGTACACCCTTCCAGTGTTTTTGGAAGCCTTTGCCATCACATCATACAGTTCTTGGTCTGCTGAGTTTTCAAAGTAATAAGAACCGTCTCCATGCCTCTTTGCACGTGCCCTCAAGTAGTCCCTAGCACGAGTGCCCCTAATTTCACTAAAGGCCGGTTTGCCACCCGCAGCTACTGCTTCTTTGTCCTCCTGCTCCCATATCGGTTTCATGCCGTAGTATCCCGCCACACCCATACGGTGGGGGTGTGTGTTCTTATTTTGAAGTTCCGATTGCATGGCACTCCTCTTAATAAACTCTTCACTGGCCCTGACCCTTTTGAATTCTGTCCAATCTTCCTTTGTGATTTGGGGGTACGAGGGGATTGGGTCGTTGCCTTGACTCAAGAACTTCCTGTACAACACATGATTCCAGTTTCTCCAAGCATCCCTGGCCTTCTTCAGTGCAGCGTGTTCCACCTGCTCTCTCCACTCCTCAGGAACATTGAAGTGCGCCATGATCTCACGGACTATCCTCTGCCGTGCTTTTGTACCAGCCTTCCAAAACCCTGGCAGATTAATGTTGAGCCTTGCCCTGCCAACAAATCCACACACACTCCTTGTTAGCACTCATTTTTGGTAGGAGGCGACTCAAGGCTTGGTGACCCGCCCCAGAGGTGGTAACCCGGCATACTGGTGACCCGGTGAGTAAAACGGCCAGACAAGCAATGATCCGGCGTGGCGATGACCCGGCATTCACAGGATTATCAAGGGTTGGCAAGGCTAAGACTCGACAGGCAACGATGACCCGGCAGATATGAATCTACATGCGATACGAAGCCGGCGATATCGAGACCCGGCAAGGCGGCTGACCAACGAAGCGGCGGATCACGAAGCAAGCGAGCTTAGCTCGGTTACAAGCCGGACGTGAGGAGACGATTGCCCGAAGAAGCCCAAAGGAACAAGGCCAGGATTTAGCACGAAGCAAGGTGAACAGACGTCAACACAGAAGAGCAAAGGGCGACTCAGGAAGCCAAAGACACTAAGGGACGAAAGCCGGCCTTGAAAGCCGGCTCTACGGGACAGAAGGACGAAGACTGGCCTTGCGAAAGCCGGCTCAAGAAAGATGGATCTGTAAGCCGGCTCTACGGAAGCTGACTGCGAGAAGCCAAGGGTGGACTCAGAAGACACAGGCCGGCTCATGCTCTATGGCGACTCACGTTGCAATTCGGCTATACAGAGAGTCCGTGTCTAAACCGGCTCTGGCGGGTGGTTTACCTAGTTTAGGGCTAGAATCCGACTCTGACTATAACTTGTAATTCATGTAGAAGTCTATTACTTGCACGGCAAGTCCAGCCGCCTCTTATATATATGTGAGGGGTGATGGCCGATTGAATCAAGTAAACAATCAACATATCAATACAATCTACTTTTTACCCTCAAACCCTTGTTCATGCTTCCGTTATTCGGCGACTTCGCGTAAGTTCATCGGATATCGACAACCGAGTTAAGAGCGGTCAAATCCGGCTTAGCTCAGCCCATAGTCGCCGGAACCTCAAACGGGGTCCCTCCCGAGGAACCGGGGCTTTGAGTCTAAAAAAGAGCCGGCTTGCTGTCTTGCGTATCGCGCTGTAAGCCGGCCTCCTGCAGGGCGAGTTGCGGAGCATCTCCCCCAGCTCTGCGGGTACACGTTGACGTGTTCGTGTGCGAACACACTTTTTGGCGACTCCGCTGGGGAAGATTCGATCTAAAAATTGGACAGCAATGACCAATTCTAAGACCGACGCCGCTAGCATTAACACTGACAACATCATCAAGCCAGCTCTTGAAGAGTTATCAGAAGAACAATGCCAAGGCTTGGCTGCTTGGAAGAAGAAGCGTGACGAGGAGTTCGAGTTGCTGCGGTAGAAGCGGGACGAAGCAGATCGGGAGCTGTATCTAGCGAGTTTCAAGAAGGATCGGCAAGGAGTCATCTCGCCGATCAAAGAGCCGGAACACACACCTCTGAGCATCAATATCGACCAACCCGCTGTAAGCAATAGCCTCTTTACTCCTTAACAAGTAGCCGAAATTCAATACCATGTTTCACAAGGCACACATAATGTTTATGATCTGATGGTGGAACATAGTAAGGCTAGGGAAAACACGCCGCTAAGCCGGCCATCGGAGGTATAGCCGATGAGCCAGAATAGAGATAACCGGCTTATGCCTATGCCGCCATGTCCGACTCCCATCCAAAGCATGCCTTATTCGGCTAGACAGCCGGATCAAGCAGTACGTTTTGGAGATGAGCCGGCGCTGACTCAGAATCCGGCTCTCTAGGCACAAGCCGCCCCTATGACCAACTCATCCCCTGTGCCGGCTCAATCGTCCAACGTGGACGATATTATGGCCAAGTTCAGGAGAGAGTTGGACCAGATGGCTTACGACAGATTCGGGGTGATGCCAAAGCGTAGAACTTACACTAAACCCTATCCCGAATACTTTGACTTACAACCTTATCCCCCTGGTTACCGAGTTCCAGAATTCTCTAAGTTCAATGGGGTAGATAATAAATCAACATGGGAACATATTAGTCATTATTTGGCTCAATTAGGTGAAGCCAATCATGAACATCATAAAGTTCGCTTGTTCTCATTGTCTTTAACCGGCACTGCTTTTTCATGGTTTTCTGCTTTAGCTCCTAACTCTATACATACGTGGTTTCACTTAGAGCAGAAGTTTCATGAACACTTTTTTGCCGGAGAAATTCAGTTAAAATTGTCCCATCTTACATCGGTTAGGCAAAAGCATGACGAGTCAGTATCTGACTATGTCAAAATGTTTAGGAACACAAGAAACCGGTGTTATAGCCTAGTTATGACTGAGAGAGATATGGCTGACTTAGTACTTAATGGTTTATGATCCCACTTAAAAGAGAAATTAGAGGGGTATGAGTTCCTGAGTGTCGGCCAAGTGCAAGAGAAGGCTCTGGTTCAGGAGAGCCGGGCCAACGAGACGAAAGATTCACATCGGATGAGCCGGAGCCGGCTTAACACTGTTGAAGGAAATGCCGGCTCAGACGAGGAAACCGATATTTACGCTGCTGAGTTCGTTTGGCCGGGTAAAGCCAAACCTTATGTGTGTGATGATCTAAAGCCGGTTCGTAAGAATCGGGAAGATGAGTTTAAATGCAGTTTCGACATAGGCAAATGCGATAAAATATTTGATGCCTTGTTGAAAGATAAAATTATAAAGATCAGTCATGTTATACCACCGCCTGAAGAGATAAGGCGGCGGGCTTATTGCAAATATCATCATTCTTTCTCTCATGCTACTAACGATTGCAATGTTTTTCGTCGACAGATCCAATCGGCCCTTAATGATGGACGATTGAGTTTTGCTAGCATGGCAATTGATCAACAGCCGTTCCCAATGAACGCGCTAGACCTGGAGGGAAAGAAAGTCCTCATTCGGCCAGAGGCGGCCGGGTCAGCTAACAAAGCTAACGTGGTTGTTGGTGAGCCTAGGAATACACAAGCCGGCAACATGGTGACTGGGAGGAAGGCGACGATAAGTCGTGAACCCGGCGGCAAGGAGATTATTAAGATCACAGTTAGTAATCCTACGCTCGGGGGGCAACAACAAGAACCGCCCAGATCACCGCAAAGGTTCATTAAGCAAAAGAACCCGGAAGTCGGCCAATGGAGGGTCAACACAGCAAATGCTAAGTACAAGCGCATTAAGCCGACTTTCGACATGTTGATGAGCAAGTACGTCAGACAAGCCGGCTCAAGCACAAGCCGGCCCTTTGGAAAGCGATCAAGGTCACCGGCAGAGTTCAGTCGGCACGTTAAGCCGGCTGTAGCAAAGACGCTACCTTTGAGAGGCACCTTTGACAAGAGCCGGCTAGGACCAATAAACCGGCTCAAGGAGTATATGCCAAGTTCAGAGGGAGGGAGAATGTGGCATATCAAGCCGCAAGGTGCGAGGGCTGGTGAGCCGGAAAACATGACAAGCCGGACATTTTGCGGCTTACTTGCCATTGGCAGCCAGATGCTGAAGATAAAAGAGCCGGTTACAGAGCCGGCGAAAGGCGGACCGATACTTATTATCGGGCCTAATGGCACAGCAAATGACCATGAAACCAGCTCCAGTCAGGCTAGGCCACGTGACCCGAAATACACTCAGCCAAGGTGGTGCCCTGCCGGGTTAACCAAAACACAGAAAAGGAAACTGCAAAGGTTGAGGAATCAAGAGAAGGCTGAAGAAGAAGCCGAGCGGCTCAGAGATGCAGATTTCATTAAAGGATCGTCCAATAATACGTTCTCAAGTCTGGGTGCCTAAGCCGACAGAGCTGATAACACAAGCACCCGGCATAACAGTCTCTGCGTTAGAAAACGACACAGAGTCGGTTGCAAAACCAGCTATTACTTATTCATCATGGGCTGATGAGGTTGAAGCCGCAGATCTGGCAAGGAGAGATGAACCAGCAAGGGATAAGCCGGCAACTGATAAGCCGGCAACGTCACAGTCCACACCAGAGGATTCGGCAACCGATGAGCCGGCAATGTCAGAATCAATGATGGGAGAGCCGGCAATACCAGAGTCGGCCATGGATGAACTGTCGGGCGAGTCAGTGGATAACGAAGATCTTCTAAATTACGTGACAGATGAGCCGCCAGTCTCAGGAGAGTCGGCCATGGATGAGCCACCGGGCGAGTCAGAAGATGATAGAGAACTTCTGAACTATGAAGGGACGCCGACTCACATGAGCATGGATATCAACATGGTATACTATCTGCCTGCTGAATTTTGCGCCGTTGACGAAGCCAGCTCAGTCGCCCAAATTAACTTTGGACCCAAGAATGTCGTCTTCGAGAAGCCGGAGGAACCGGTTAAGCATCTCAGGCCTTTGTATATCAGAGGGCACATCAATGGGAAGCCGGTTACCAGGATGATGGTTGATGGCGGTGCTGTAGTCAATCTGATGCCTTATTCAGTCTTCAAAAAGTTACAACTTGATGATGATGAATTGATGAAGACGAACATGGTACTCAACGGGTTTGAAGGCGGAGAAGGAGGGGAAGCTAAAGGGGTTATCAGTCTGGAGCTTACAGTTGGAAGCAAGACCCTGGCCACTGCCTTCTTTGTTGCTGAGGTGCAAGTAAACTATAATGTACTGCTGGGACGAGATTGGTTACATGCAAACCAGTGCGTTCCATCTACTCTGCACCAGCAGCTGGTTCAGTGGGTCGACAATGAAGTGGAAGTCGTCCCTGTAGATGACTCGGCATGCATTGCATTAGCCGAGTCACTAGTTGACTGGCAACACTCCAGTGCTACATGTCTTTCAGGGCGTGATTTTTCTGGGTTTGATTTCCTAAGTGCCACCAGGGACGGGTTCGTGCCAGTATCTCTAAAGCCGGTTGGCGAAAACCGGCTCAGACTCAAGTAAATGGATAACAACGATGAGTGGCTCCAAAGTCGGCTTGACAAGTATCGGGCCAACAGGAACGATATGTTTGAAACTATTGAAGAGCCTGGCGACTTAGACAAGTTAGGGCAAGGTTTTACATCGGCCGACCCACTTGAGGAGGTGGACATTGGAGACGGCACGGTACCAAGGCCGACGTTTGTAAGCCGGAATCTGGAAGCCGGCTATAAAAGCGCGTTAGTCGCCCTGATCAAAGAATATGCAGATAGCTTCGCGTGGGAGTATTATGAGATGCCCGGGTTAAGCCGCCAGCTCGTTGAGCATCGGTTGCCCATCAAGGCCGGCTCTAGACCGTACAAGCAGCCGGCTCGAAAATTCAATCCACAGATATATGGCCGGGTCAAGGAAGAGATCGGCCGGCTTATCAAAGCAAAGTTCATCCGGCCCTGCAAATATGCTGAATGGATTTCAAACATCGTCCCAGTTGAGAAGAAGGGATCCGAAAAGATCAGGGTGTGCATAGACTTCAGAGATTTAAATCGAGCTACACCCAAAGACGAGTATCCTATGCCAATAGCCGACATGCTTATCAATGATGCCTCAGGACACAAAATCATCAACTTCTTGGACGGTAACACAGGGTATAACCAGATATTCATGGCCGAAGAAGACTCGGCTAAAACAGCATTTCGCTGCCCCGGCTTTGTTGGTTTATTCGAGTGGGTAGTGATGACCTTTGGGTTGAAAAACGCTGGTGCCACATATCAAAGAGCGATGAACTTAATATTTCATGACCTTCTTGGAGTCATACTGGAAGTCTACATTGACGATGTGGTGGTTAAGTCGGACGGCGGGTTAACTCATTTGGCCGACTTACGACTTGCGTTCGAAAGAATGAGAAAATATGGACTCAAGATGAATCCGTTAAAATGTGCCTTTGGCGTGTCAGCTGGGAAGTTTCTGGGTTTCATCATACATGAGCATGGCATAGAGGTTGACCCACAGAAGGTTGAAGCTATCCAGAAGGTGCAAGTGCCGGCTTGCAAAAAAGACATGCAAAAGTTCCTTGGCAAGGTGAATTATTTGAGGCGGTTTATTGCTAACCTATCTGGGAAAGTCGATGCATTTACTCAAATTCTTCGGCTTAAGAACGATGATGAGTTCACTTGGGGGGCAGAGCAGCAAGAGGCGTTTGAAAGGATAAAAGAGTGCTTATCAACTCCTCCGGTTCTGAGAGCGCCGGCTCACGGGCAGCCATGCCGGCTCTACATTGTTGCTGAAGAGAGGGTGATTGGAGCCGCCTTAACCCAAGAAGCCGAAGGGAAAGAATATGTCATCACATATCTAAGCCGCCGTTTGTTAGACGCCGAGTCAAGATACAGTTTTGTGGAGAAATTATGCTTATCTCTTTATTATGCCTGCACCAAGTTGCGCCATTACCTTTTATCTAGTGAGTGTAAGGTTGTTGGTCAGACCGATGTTCTCAAGCACATGATTCAAAGGCCGATTCTCAGCGAACGAATCGGCAAGTGGGCATATGGATTGATAGAGCATGATTTGGCCTATGAACCTCTCAAATCTATGAAAGGCCTGGTTGTAGCAGATTTTATTGTTGAACATCGGATTGACCCGGAGCAGGAAGCCGGCTTAAACATTGTTTCGGCTGTACCATGGAGACTCAATTTTGATGGCTCAGTTTGCAGGAGTGGGCAAGGAGCCGGCGTAGCATATATTTCACCCCATGGTACTATATTTGAGGCTTCCTGCCGGCTTGACTATTTTTGCACAAACAATCAGGCCGAATATGAAGCACTTCTATTCGGACTCGAGCTTTTAGTCAATGCGGGGGTGTCTCATATCGAGGCATATGGTGATTCATTACTAGTTGTTCAGCAAGTGGCAAAGGTGTTTCAGTGCAATGACGAAGCACTCAACATGTACCTTGACAGATGCCTGGACATTATAGCAAGTTTGGATTATTTTTCTATCTCTCACGTGTCTAGGCAGGACAATTGGCTCGCCAACGAGTTAGCACAACAGGCATCAGGCTATCATGTCGATAGAGGCATGTTCTTCATAGCAGAAAGGCCGATGCTGGTTGCTGCCGACTCAGAAGAAGCCGGCCAGGATAAGCTGGCTGATAGAGAAGGCGCCGGCTCAGGTAAGCCGGCTGATAGAGAAGACGTCGGCTCAGATAAACCGACTGCTGAGGAAGGGACAACCCGGATTTCTGACTGGAGAGCACCTATCGTGAGTTATTTGAAAAATCCGAGTTAGAAAACAGACAGAGCTGTTCGGCGACTTGCTCTCAAGTATACATTGAGCGATGGCGACTTGTGCCGCCGAACGGCTGATGGTCTTCTGCTGAAATGCTTGGACGAGGATCAAGCTAGAGTCGCCATGGGAGAGGTACATGACGGTTTATGTGGGACACATCAGTCAGCTCACAAGATGAAGTGGATGCTCTGGCGAGCCGGATTTTATTGGCCGACGATGATCAATGACTACTTCAAGTACTACAAGCTGTGTGAGGCCTGCCAGAAGTTTGGGGATATCCAGCTAGTTCCGGCTTCCAAGCTCAATCCTATCATAAAACCATGACCTTTTCGGGGTTTGGCGCTTGATTTTATCGGCATGATTCACTCGGCTTCGTCGAAGGGGCATCGGTTCTTGTTGGTTGCCACAGATTATTTCACCAAGTGGTCTGAAGCAGTACCTCTCAGGAACATGACCCACAAGGAGGTAATTCGATTTATTACTGAGCATATTGTTCACAGATTCGGTATTCCACAGACTATCACTACAGATCAAGGGACTTCCTTCATGGCAAAGGAGGTTAGACAGTTTGCCGAATCACTCGGGATCAAGATGCTTAGTTCATCTCCATATTATGCTCAAGCCAACGGACAAGCCGAGTCTAGCAATAAGATCTTGATCAAATTGATTAAGAAAAAAGTCAAGGACCACCCAAGGCGGTGGCATGAGGTGCTATCCGAGGCATTGTGGGCTCACAGAATCTCAAGGCATGGGGCTACCAAGGTGACTCCTTTTGAGTTAGTATATGGGCAAGAGGCCGTCTTACCAGTTGAGGTGAATTTGGCCGCCTTAAGATTTGCTAAACAGAACGATTTGTCGGCCGAGGACTACTACAGCTTGATGATGGATAACCTAGACGATATAGCCGACAAACGATTAACGGCTCTAAGGGATATTAAGAAGGAAAAGTTACGGGTAGCAAAGACTTACAACAAGAGAGTCCGGCTTAAAGATTTTCAAGTAGGCGACTTAGTGTGGAAAGTTATACTGCCAGTCGGCTCCAAAAGCCGGAAATTCGGCAAGTGGTCACCGAGTTGGGAAGGACCGCTGCGAGTCGCTAGAATTTTACCCGGCAACACTTATCTGGTGGAGACTTTGGAGGGTGACTTGCTACCCCGAGCTATCAATGGAAAATACTTAAAGAAGTTCCACCCAAGTGTGTGGCAATCTGCCTGAGATCGTACTTATGGCCGATGTAAATACATCGCCCTTAGACCACATGGCCGATGAGCATGAGCATCGCCCTTCGTAAAAAATTCTACATGAAATATTTTCTAGCACGCAAGCTCTGCTAGAAAATAGGGGGGCATATGTTAGCACTCATTTTTGGCAGGAGGCAACTCAAGGCTTGGTGACCCGCCCCAGAGGTGGTAACCCGGCATACTGGTGACCCGGTGAGTAAAACGGCCAGACAAGCAATGATCCGGCGTGGCGATGACCCGGCATTCACAGGATTATCAAGGGTTGGCAAGGCTAAGACTCTACAGGCAACGATGACCCGGCAGATATGAATCTACAGGCGATACGAAGCCGGCGATATCGAGACCCGGCAAGGCGGCTGACCAGCGAAGCGGCGGATCACGAAGCAAACGAGCTTAGCTCGGTTACAAGCCGGACGTGAGGAGACGATTGCCCGAAGAAGCCCAATGGAACAAGGCCAGGATTTAGCACGAAGCAAGGTGAACAGACGTCAACACAGAAGAGCAAAGGGCGACTCAGGAAGCCAAAGACACTAAGGGACGAAAGCCGGCCTTGAAAGCCGGCTCTACGGGACAGAAGGACGAAGACTGGCCTTGCGAAAGCCGGCTCAGGTAAGCCGGCTCAGGAAAGATGGCTCTGTAAGCCGGCTCTACGGAAGCTGACTGCGAGAAGCCAAGGGTGGACTCAGAAGACACAGGTCGGCTCATGCTCTATGGCGACTCACGTTGCAAGCCGGCTCTACAGAGAGTCCGTGTCTAAACCGGCTCTGGCGGGTGGTTTACCTAGTTTAGGGCTAGAATCCAACTCTGACTATAACTTGTAATTCATGTAGAAGTCTATTACTTGCACGGGAAGTCCAGCCGCCTCTTATATATATGTGAGGGGTGACGGCCGATTGAATCAAGCAAACAATCGACATATCAATACAATCTACTTTTTACCCTCAAACCCTTGTTCATGCTTCCGTTATTCGGCGACTTCGCGTAAGTTCATTGGATATCGACAACCGAGTTAAGAGCGGTCAAATCCGGCTTAGCTCAGCCCATAGTCGCCGGAACCTCAGACGGGGTCCCTCCCGAGGAACCGGGGCTTCGGGTCTAAAAAAGAGTCGGCTTGCTGTCTTGCGTATCGCGCTGTAAGCCGGCCTCTTGCAGGGCAAGTTGCGGAGCATCTCCCCCGGCTCTGCGGGTACACGTAGACGTGTTCGTGTGCGAGCACACTTTTTGGCGACTCCGTTGGGGAAGATTCGATCTAAAAATTGGACAGCAATGACCAATTCGATCTAAAAATGGGACAACAATGACCAATTCTACCTATAAAGTAAATTATCATGAACATTTCAAATTCATTGTTACAGGGGACAACATATTAATCTAGATGAACATAAGGCCGTGCATACCTCGCAATACAGTACATGCGGAACTTATAACAGAACAAACTCAGTACACATCCCTCACAATTCAGTACATGCAACAATTCAGTACAGTTGACATAATGACTACTTTTTTAAATCAATTCCCATGTACATGTTGTGATCGCGATCATTAGGTTGACCCCTAATGAACTTAGGATTTCTGATTATTTTACGCTTCTCCTCTGCTATTTCGTGTGGCACCTGAGGTGGCAACTCATCATATTGATTGTACTCCTCCTCATCACCAACATTCTCGACGCCTAGTACCCTCCTCTTCCCATACATCACTACATGGCAGTGCGTATGCAACAGGTCTCGCACAAAGAAAATCTGGGTAGCCTCGCTGGCAAGAATAAATGGGTCCTTGTGGTATGCCATAACTCTGTGGTCAACATATGTCTTCCTGCTCTAAGCATCAACCTTTACGCTACTAAGAGGGACCCATCTGCACTTGAATAATGCCACCTTCATTTCCACATAGTAAAGCTCCCAAATCTCTTGAATGGTTCCATAGTACACCTGTTTATCATCTTCCTCTACAGTTAGGCATTCTATTCGAATAGAGTTGTTCTGATACGAGGTCTTAGCATCACGTTCCCCAGTGTAGAACGTGTTGCCATTTATGTTGTACGCTTGGTACTTCATAATTGTCGTTAATGGCTTTTGTGCCAACCACATTGCAAGGTCTTCTTGGGGTCCGTTTGCCAAACGATCCTTCAGCCATCTTATATAGTCCCTATTGTGTGCATTTGTCTCGGCAGCTGGTGACAGCACATTGGGTAAGTTGCTTTGTCGTATCTCCTCCATGTGTTCTGCAGCATAAACGTCGAGTATCAGGCTGTTAAGCAGTACCGTCAAATGGGCTTGATCGTACATATCTCTAGGTGCAAGAGTCTTATTGCCAGCAAGGACCGGCTTACAAGCCAGCCTTCCCTCATGGCGAGAGAGGGGCACACCTATAGGTCTAAGTTTCATGTATTCGGTGAAAAACTCAACCACCTCCTCCGCGGTATAACCTTGTAGGATGCTTGCCTCTGGATGACATCGGTTCCGACAATAGCGCTTCAATATTCCCATGTACCGCTCGAAGGGATACATGTTGCGAAGAAACACAGGACCACAATACTTTATCTCGTCCACAAGGTGCACGGTGAGATGGACCATGACATCAAAGAATGACGGTGGGAAGAACATCTATAAGTTTGACAATATCCTTGCAATATCAGCTTGCATATTATCCAGCTCTTCAACATCTACCACCTTCTGCCATAGTTTGTTGAAGAAATCATAGAGATCAATCAATGTGTTTCTTATGTCTGTGTCCATCATATTCCTTATGTCCACCGGGAGGATTTGTGTCAACATTATGTGGCAATCATGTGACTACATGTGAGACAACTTCTTTTTACCCAAGTTGTCATCCACGAGACTTCTGATGTTCGCGGAGTAGGAAGAGGGTGTCTTAATTGACAACAAAAATGCGAAGAACTCTTTTACTTCTGCTGCAGTTAAATTGTAACTCTGGTGTTGGTGGAGCAATTTGTCATCATCTTCTGCTTCATCCATGCATTGTGATTGATCACCAAGCATATCGAGTCGTGCACCATCACCATCCTTTCTTTTTTCTTTAATCTTGAGCAGAGTACCAAGGATGCTTTCACAGACATTCTTCTCTACGTGCATGACATCAATGCAATGATGTACACTTAGGAACTCCCAGTATGGTAATTCCCAGAACACTGATTTCTTCTTAAACACTTGGTCCCTGGGTGTTATTTTTGACGTCGAACTGGATCCCTTGCCAAGCACAACATTAATTCCTTTAACCATGTTGTGGACATCTTTCCCATCATAGGGTCTTGGGCCCGTTCCTTTCTCTACCGTACCATCAAATTCAGCAGTCATTTTTTGGTAAGGGTGATTTCTCCTTAAGAACCTACGATGACGCAAATACACGGTTTTGCGCGAGTTGGAAAGAAATCTACTCTCGGTCCTATCCATGCATGTGACACATCCTACTGGTCCCTTTGTTTTCTGCCCCGAACTGTTGCCTAATGCAGGCATATCTTGAATGGTGTGCAGTAGCAACGCATGTAGCCGGAAAAACTCCTTTGCGTTGGCATCATAACAGTCACACCAGACGTCCACAATGTCTTCAGTTCTTCTACCAGTAGCTCAAAGTAAATGTCGATATCATTTCCAGGTTGCTTCGGGCCTTGGATAATCATCGACATCATGATGTATTTTTTCTTCATACACAACCAAGGAGGAAGGTTATATATGCACAGAAGCACCGGCCAAGTGTTGTGTTTGGTGTTCATATCGCCCAAATGGATTAAATCCATCAGTACACTCCCCTAGCCATATATTTCTAAGATCCTTTGCAAAATCTTTGAACCTTTCAGTGATTTGTTCCCACTGAGCCCCGTCTTTCGGGTGCCTCATACACTTATCCACAGTTCGCTCATCATGGTGCCACCGCAACCTCTTTGCCTCTCTAGGGTTGGCAAACAAACGCCTCAACCTTGGAATTATAGGCAAGTACCAAACAACCTTTAACGGGATTCCTTTCTCGATCTCTTCGTCCAATTTGTACTTGTCCTGTGCTCTCCTGCACTTGTATCGTGCGTGCTTGCATATGCGCCATGAACGCAAATCTTTGTAATCACCGCGGTACAACATACAATCATTCACACAAGCGTGTATCTTCTGAACTTCAAGTTCCAATGGACAAAAAAAATTCTTCGCTTCGTTCGTGCTTTTGGGGAGCACATTATCTTCTGGAAGAATGTCTTTGAAAAGACTCAACAACTGTGTGAAGGCCTTGTTTAATAGACCGCTTTCTGCTTTAAATCTAAGAAGCGCTAGTGTGACACTCAACTTGGAATGTTTCTTTTTGCAACCTGGATACAAATCTTTCTTGGAGGCCGCAGCAATGCTTGGAAGCTCCTTGTACCCGGCTAAATCTTTCGCTGGGCCCTGGAAATCTACAATCATAGCAGCAAAATCGGGCATATCATCAAGGTCGGTGTTGTCTGCTTCACACTCTTTGTTTTTCTTTGGGTTTTTTGGCATGCCAGTCTTCTGTCTATAGCTTGATGTCTGAGCCCCGAGGTTAAATTCATCACCCATGCGACTTTGATCGGGGTTTGGCACCTCGCCAACAAGCAGGTTATTACATTCATCCATAACTGGCTCTTCACCATGTTTAGTCCATCTTGTGTATCCACCCATGAATCCCCTTTTGTATAAGTGTAACTCGACCTCGTCAATTTGAAATGACACCGTATTTCCATAATCCTTGCATGGAAAGAGGACGTAATATTGTTTGCAAATTCTCTTCTTTGTCCGTTAAGCCAAAGCCATGAACTCCTTCACGCCATCCCTATACCTTGAGCTTGTCTGATCCCCCATCCATTCAGATCGTTCCATCTGCACACGTTGCATCCATTAGATGGGTGAATAAATCACAAGATTTTATTTTCATAATTTATGGAGGGCGCTGCATAATGTAACCCAGCTATGAAATGACACTAATCAACCAGTCAATTTACACGCATCGTCAGTACTGCCATTATATGAATTTAATACCTTAATTAGGCCACTCAAGGAAACTAATACCTTAATTAATTAGCAGTGGCACGGCGAGACAGCAGGGTCGAGGAGCAGAGCTTAGCGGGTCACCTGCCTGTAGTCCGGGCTCCACTATCCTGCCTACGACCGCGAGGGACGTGCTCCAGTCACGTCGGTCCCGACCACGAGGATTGAGCTCCTCCTATATCTCCCACCACCGACCGAGGATTGACCTCCTGTCATGCCACCACCGCCGACCGAGGATTGACCTTCTGTAACGCCACCACCGCCGACCGACCGAGGATGGACTCCCTATAACGCCGACACCGGATTGACCTCCTATGAGCATAACGTTTTTTTTGGGGGGGGGGGGGTTCCGGAGAGCGGCTATTTACCGCACCCATATGTATTGGGAAGCACATCACAAACGGTCATGTTACGGAAACCGTGTATCACGCACGTTCTATCTCACACGATTTGATTTGGGAAACCGTGTGCCGTGTACAACAGAATGCGATAAATAATTCACCCGACCGTTATCATCAGATCCCCATAGTTTCCCCGTCTTCCCCAAATCCCTAAATAGCTTCAAAATCCCTAGCGCCCAAATTCCCTAGCGTGGATCTGACATTGGGGAAATGCGGACGAGTGATGCTGATGGTTTCAGTGCGGCTGCACCGGTTCGTACAGTCGCTCTTGGCAGTGCCATTGGCGGCGCAACCACGACGGCGGTCACCGCCGAGAACTTGCCTAAGGTCACCAGGAGGCCGGTGTACTATGGATCCGAATCGTCTTGTCATGTTCCAATCATTCCTCATCTTTTTAGGATGACACACACACAGGAAATCGATCAAATGCCGGATCCAAAGTTTGACTCTAGCAGACTCCCGCAACATGAGTTCGATTCCGAGTTTTGCGCCACCGAGAAGTACCAAAAGCTGAGTTGTGTGCACGGACACACTCCTGCTCGACGTGTATGCATGGAGGGATTCGACATTGGCAGACGGTTTCTCGGTTGCCCGTTCGAGGTTAGTGATAAGTTCATTCCTTAAGTTCAGTTAATGCCCCCACTCATCCTGATTATTTAACATTCGCAGGGATATGAGGCTTCTGCCTTTGTTAACTGGCTGGATGATGAATGGCATGGCAGGGCTCAGAGTGTTATCACCAAGCTTGCAGAAGATAACGTAAAGCTGAAGAAGAAACTGACTAATCTGGAGTGTACAATCATTACGATGAAGCAAGAAAGAATCAATCACAGGCAACAGATGAAAGCAAGAGACAAGAAGGAGCAAGCATGTGTAGTTGTAGTTGCAGCATTAGCCATCTTCTATGCGTTGTTTGCAATGATCATTAGGGGTTTCGTTTGATTATTAATGGCTACATCAATAAGCAGAGCTCATCTATTGCTTACCAACTGTCCTATGTTAAATGCTTACTATTTCACACCCGTTGTGTTTCATATAAGCGTGTGTGTAGTTAAACAATGCATCTAGCGAACCGTGTGAACTCCTAAAATGTACACATGTGAAACATTTGGCATATTGAGAACTGCACAATAGCGGGAATTTAGAGCGACGGACCGGGTGAACACAATTGCGGTTGAATATATCGGAATTCTAACCGCCTGCCAAGGCGCCAATATAATCTGTCAATCCCCCGCTTTAATAGCCATTCCTCTTGTCTTCACACCACGCTTCAGTTGCCACCATCTTCATCGTCCCAGCCAGCCACTCTACACTTCCACGCACTCTGCAATCTCGCTTTCTCGCCGGTTGTTTAATTACGTAGCGCAGCAATGTCAAGCGACAGCGAGGACGACAGTTCCGCCAGTCTGGGGTCAACCACAGAATCATCGCGCTCGTCTTCCATGAGTCCGGCATCAAGCCCTGACCTCCATTTTATCCGGCTCATGGAAGGGACGCCGCCGCCGGAGTCATCAGACGACGACCAGACGGACGAGGAGCCGCCGAAGGACGAAGAAGACGACAACGATGAGGAGGAGGAGGAATGTTCGGACAAGGAGGAGGACGCCGAGGAGCCTCCACCGGATGACGATGATGATGATGAGGAGGAATGGTCAAACAAGGAGAACGACGACAAGGACATCAACGACGATGGCGATGAAAATCCAGCGGTCAGCGGCAAGAAGCGTCCACGTCAAGACGATGGTGCGGGGCCATCTAACAACAAGAAGAAGAAGTAAAACAGACCATAATCCTTAAACATGTTGTCGTTTGCTCATATTTATTTATTAACTCTGTCTACCTTCTCGATCTCGTCGCAAACGGTTAAGAATACAGATTCGTCAGTGATCATTCACAATATCGCACACATTTGGTTTCTTGAATTGTGTGCCATGTTGAGCACACAATTCAGAACAACAAATCGTATGCGTTGTCCAGAATTATAGCACACAGTTCTGATTATCGAACTGTTTGCAGCCTATCACACACACCTTGTTACGCCGCACCGTTTGTGTTCTTACGTATCATCGCAAACAGTTCATATGAGGGACCTGTATTCCGTACATCACACACATCTATATTTGATTAACCGTTTGTGCCATTTCACCTCATCACAAACAGTTCTTAAAAGTCAACTGTCTGCCATAGATCGCACACACAAATATTTTCTGAATCGTATTTGATGGATCCTACATCGCACACAGTTCGTGTCATTGGCGACGGAGCTTGAACTATACCGTTTGCGATTCATGCATCGCACACAGTTTCGTCGAAGGGTCTCTGATTGCAGTGTCGCTTTAGCAGCATCCTGCAGTAGTGTATAGGCAGGTGATCAGAGGAGGCCGCCTCCTTGTGTTCCAGTGCTGCATCCGGGAAGGCGAGGGACCACGCTGGGTTTGCCAGACACCGGTCCAGGCGGACTCGAGTATATGTTCCTCCGGCTACTTTTTTCTCAAAAGTCCAAGCTGATCCTTTGTATCCTATATCAGATAGTCCACATGTATCTGAAGCGTCCCGGAAGGCGTCCATCTGGGCTTGACTTCGCTGGCCAACACCATCATGTTCATGAGCATGTAATACTTTGTTGAAGTCACCCAACATAAGCCTTGGCAGAGAACTTGTCCCGGCGATACCACGTAATGTATTCCAGGTCTTATATCTCTCATTAACCTATGCTTCACCATAGACAAAGTGATTATTGTACGCGTATCTGTTAGCTCATCAACAGCCACATCAATATGATATTCGGAGTAACCAAAAACTTCAAGTTTTATTTCATCATTCCAGAAAATCCCCAGTCCACCACTTCTCCCTGAACTACTTACAGCAAAACTTTTATTAAACCCTAGAGTCCCTACCATATTCTCCACTCGGGAGCCCTCTATCTGAGTTTCCACAATGCAAACAATAGAGGGGGCAAGTTGCTTCGTGAGGTTACGAAGCTCATGCACTGTCGCGGGTTTGCCAGCCCCACGGCAGTTCCAACATAGTAGACTCATTGCGCTAGGCGCGACCCCCCCTGGAGGCCCGCCAAACGCGCATCATTGCTTTTTGGAGTAATACTACTCTTTGTCCCATTCTTTTCTCCGTTTCCCTGGGTGGACCTAGCCCTTTTTGGTTCTTGCTTGGATGATGGACTCTGAGGTACTTCCGGAGGTGGGAGAGCCCGTGGTGTCTTTCCTAGATCAACACTATTCTGATGAGAAGCATGCGGTAACGCCGGAGCTTCATGAGTTGCTCCCCGTTTTCTGTTGTTCTCTGCATCTTCCATAGTTGCATCATACAGGGGATCATCGGTGCGATCTAAGCCCTCGTTCCACTCTTGCTGATATTTCTACGGACCCCGTCTAGAGCCTCTGCCTGATCGGCCTCTCCCTCTACCGCCATGGTTTGCTCGTCCCTCTCCAGGTCCGTTCCCCGGCCCACCAAACCAGGCTGCTCGTAGGTCTTTGAAGACCAGCGCTTTGGGTGGGTGAACTCCATCACCACACTCCTTGAACATATGACCCAGGTGGCCGCAAACTGCACACCAGTTCGACAGTCTCTCGTACCTGACATAGAAAATCTCTCTCTTCTTCTGCTTTACCAAGGAGACTGCGTTCCTGAGAGGTTGCACCGGTACAAATTGAAAACTTAATGAGGTGAGAACCTCGAAATAATTGAAAGGATTTGGACGGAAACACGAGTCTTCTGAGATACCTTCTGCAGTCCTGATAAAATAGAAAGAGGCTTGGCTAAGAATTTCCAACATGGGAAAGCATTTAGAGAATGAAAAAGGACATGATGAGCACCGAAAACTTGAATTGAATCCACCGGAAAAGAAAACAAACATGAAGACTAAGAAATGATGAACTTGAGCACTTGAGATCTTCACAACGAATCACCGGATACAGCACGGAAGAGAAGATAGCGGAAGCATCACATGAATAGAAAAGGCACTCGAATGAGAATTTAATTGTTGAAGAAAAGGGCGGGAGGGCGGGGAAAAACAAAGACAACTTGATACCGATGATATGAACTCCGAAAAGAAATATGAGGATTGATCTTGCAAATATCTGAAAGATTGAATCTTCTTGAAGAGAAGAGCACCGGTTAGGAATAAAATTTTGACATGACAATTTGATTGAGCAAAAGGATTAGCACTCCCATAGAAATATGAGAACAATGCTTAGGAAAGATATGAAATCACCACTTGACATCGAAGCAACTTGAATTACCATACTCCAACAAAACAAAGGATGAGGCTTTAGAATTTAGCCAGGAACAAATACATGACCCATTTGCATTTGTTGGAAGGATAATCCTAAGTAACTACTTGAATTCCCACCTAAGAATTTTCGAAGTCTTTCTTGTTTATGCGATTCGGGTTGCGGACCCAGGAACGTACCCAAGGTAATCAGCTACAACTGCACCCGCAACCTTCCACACCATAATCCAAGAAACTTCGCAAACTCGTCTACCTCAGACACTCGTAATCACAACGATACTAAACATGGCAGTACCCTGGACGCTCTCCCCAGTACTGGGTGACTCCAAACTTATCTCGCCATGAAAAGTATTGAAGCAATTTCGAACATCCTCCGTCCTGAGATACTAAGGAAACTGAACGATAACGATGTGCAAAAATCCCTCGGAGCTCTACTCCTCGATAACAGGAGGCACCAAGACAGAATTCCTTCACATCGGCATCATATAGTTTCCAAAATACCCACGTGATCCTAAAAAAAATTATGCGAGAAGAGGGGTAGAATCAAAATTCCTAAGTCGAATACCTCACCAGAGCATAGAAGAGGAGTAAAAAGAATCCTACTCTCCGATATAACTAGACGCAAAATAGTTTTTCACTAGACTCGACTCGACCAAGTTCGATCAATCAAGGGGGCTCCTAGGTCGGAACCTGGCTCTGATACCAACTTGTCACGCCCAAGATGTGATCATATCCTTATTTTGGCACGAGGGCCTCGACAGGGATAGAAGCGCATCTCGTCGTTTCGCAAGAATGGATATCATTACAAGTACATGTAAAGAAGAGATGAGTATATGGAATTGGCTTACACTCGCCACAAGCTACATCAATATCACATCAATACAACAACACATTCAAACATCATACAGAAGAGCAGGGTCCGACTACGGACGAAAACAAACGATAAAATGACATCCATCCTTGCTATCCCAGGCTGCCGCCTGGAACCCATCCTATGATCGATGAAGAAGAAGAAGAAGAAGAAGAAGAACTCCAAATCAAACAACGCATCGCTCTCACGTCAAATCATCGCATTACCTGTACCTGCAACTGTTGTTGTAGTAATCTATGAGCCACAGGGACTCAGCAATCTCATTTCCAAGGGTATCAAGACTATTAAAGCTTAATGGGTGAGGTATGGTTAAGTGGTGAGGCTGCAGCAAGCACTAAGCATTTATTTGAGTGGCTAACTTACGAGTACAAGAATAAAGGGGGATGATTGTCGCATAAACGGTCATGAAGTAGTAATGATCTCTAAGAGATCCTGAACACCTACTTATGAACAAACATAACCCCACCGTGTTCTCTCTCGGATCAGAAATTTACGAGAAGAGACAGTCACGGTTACGCACATGGTTGGTGTATTTTATTTGGGTTTACTTCAAGTTTGCTATGACCGGGTGTTAAACAAAGTTTCCAAGTTGCCACTTAACCGCGGGCACGGCTTTCCGAAAGATTTAACCCTGCAGGGGTGCTCCAACTCATCCATCACAAACTAACCACACGCCGCATTGGAATTCCTCAACCGCGGAGTCACCCGTGGTATTTGCGGAATCCCGATGGAAAATCTCAACTTCGAGATAGCCCGAAGTGTCATCAAAATCCCGCGCACAAGACGTTCGAGAAAGGTAAAACAAATCTAGCAAGGCCACCCGACGTGTCGACGAACCCGATAGGAGCCGCGTATCTCGTTCTCAGGACACGACCGGATGGGACTAGCTACGGGGAAAACCAATTCCCGAGTTTCCTCGAGGCGGCCCCGCAGGCAACCCGTTTGGGACCAACACCATCAGCACTGGCCCCCCCTGTATTATGTTGAATTAATCCTAGGGTTCATGACGCCCTATGCATTACTAACGGTGTTCAATATTATTATGTTGAGCCAATGTAGTACCAATGTTGGGCCTTGCCAGATGTGTTTTATCCTAAAACGAAAGTCAAGGGGGTCCCCATAACAACCCTAGCATGTTAGGAGCGCTCAATATGGAACATAACACGGGTACACAAGTAACTAGGGCGGCAAAAGTGGAACAAAACACCAAGCAAAAGGCCGAGCCTTCCACCTTTTATCAAGTATATATGTGCATTAAATTAAATAGCAATAATATTGTGATAGCTCAAAAACATCCATGTTGGCACATGGAAACAATTGCACCTGCAACCAGCAACGCTATAAGAAGGGTTGAGCAAGCGGTAACATAGCCAAACAATGTTTGCTAGGATGTGGAGGGGTTAGAGGCTTTTCATAGCAATTTGGGAGGCTTGTCAAACAAGTGGTAGATAGCGAGACAGCGATAGAAGCGAAACATCTAGCATGGCAATGATAGTAATGGTATCCAGGGAAATGATCATCTTGCCTGAGATCCCGCTTGGAAGAAGAACGAGTCCATGAAGAAGACGAGCCAACGTAGTCGAACGAATCCTCACACTCCGAACGCTTTCGAAACTCTATCGATAAGAAGCAATCCGAAAACAACAATCAACACATGGTCAACACCACAACATATGCATGACATGATGCACTTCAAATATGATTCATGTTATGCATGACATGGCAAGCACAACAATCAACTTCTACACATTAAGTGAAGCTCAATATGCAACGTTGCATATTGACGAAACTCCACATTTGAATATTTAGTTCACTCTCGTTTAGGTACACGACAATATTAAATGTTGTTAAACATGGCAAGAGGTGAAGCATAAGTAAACTACAGATCTAGGCAAGTTTAAATGAGGCCGGAAACAACTTATAGTATTTCCGAAATGACCCCATATGTTAATTTCGAAATTGGTCCAAATCTGAACTAACCATGTTTATATTTGTTAAACAGGAAAATAAAGTATACCATGCAATTCTACACATCATTCTAGTCGATTTACAAATATGGAACATCTCAAACGGAGCTACGGTCTAAAAGATATGACCTTCACAAGATGAACATGACATGAATGCAAAATGCATGAAAATGACAACCACAAACATTTCAAATCATGAATGCAGAAATATATTATGACACTACATGAAAATCTAAGCAAGTTTCATATATGGCATGTCCAAAACGGAGCTACGGTTCAACCACAACAACCAACACAAGTTTTAGTGCAAATCTGTCCAAAACAGCAACATGGCATATTGCACACATGATAACAACAAGCTACAAGATTCTAAAATGCACAAACTAAGCATGGGACAGTAGCATATAACACACACTTCATTTCATCTTCACATATCATACTCAAAAGAGTCATGGATCACATGGTAGGAAGCTCACAACATGGCAATAAAATATAGCAGATTAGGACTTAGTGAAAATTCCAGTTTTAGCATAGCAGATTTTCATGGAGGCATATTGGCAGCAGTAAAACTTTATGCTACAGGTCATATATTTGCATGAAACTTAACAGCATGGTAGTAGACATGATGCACTACAATTCATTCCATGGTGGCAAGGACTAATTATGCCTAGAAACATGGCTAGCATCATCACAACATGACATTATGAAGAAAACAGATTCTCAGACTTAGTGAAAATTAGAGTAGACATGAGCAGCAGTTTTTAACAGATTGACATGTTGGACAATGAATATAACTATGATGCAAATCCTATACATGGCATCAAATGGCACAATCTGGTAGACAAAGACATGCTTAACAAAAGACTCCTTGGGAGCAACCACAAAAGACTCCTAGATCAATAGCAAATCATATGGCAACATGGCAACAAAATAACAGATTTCAGACTTAGAAATATTTTGGACACTCAAAACAGCAGTATTTTATAGTATGATGGCAACAAGAAAAATGACACCTAAACATGCATTTCTATAGCAACCAAAAATACCAGGGCCTAACACACATGTCCAAGGGCATATCTCATGTTTGCAACTAATCCAAAATATGCATGGATTAATTCACACAAAATAAACAAAAGGGCACCATAGCAAAATAACATGCACACCTATTTGCTCAAAAGACAAAACTAAATGCACAGTTAAATTCCATGGATTTTTCTACCCCAAAATCATATCTAATATGCATAGGTTCATGTAGGAAAATATGCCACAATTAATTAGGCAAGTTTATGGCATAAACCTATTAGCAAAGTTATGTATGCAAAATAAATGCAACCAACACATCAAATATTTTTAGCATGCATGAAAAAGGCCTATAAAAATGCTACACATTTTACATATTTGGTTTGATGAATACGGATGCACGCTTAAATATTTATGCGCAACGCGAATCATGACAATTATGCAAATTAACAGAAAATGGCATTCGATGAAATTGGGATATTGCCAATCTACACGAAATTCTACACGTTTTACGTATATAAAGTATTTTCATCGGATGCACGGTTATTTAATTATGATCAATGCAAAATGAGGTTTTTTTTAAATTTGCAAGGCACTGGATATTTGCAAAATCGTTAATAGGAAAAAAAGAAACGCTATCGGGCCAAATCTGAAGCTACATGGGCTAGCAGGCATGAGCGCAACATGCAATATATCGCCTATGGGCAAGGAATAGCTAGGGCGTGGTCTGGCCTCACCTTGGGCCTAGAAGGCCAGCTGGGGGCTTGGGCTGGCTGGGCCTTGCTCCTGGTGCGGCCCATGAGGGCGAGCGGTCAGCGCTCGAGCGGATCGAGCAGGCGCTCCTCCTGGAGCTCGAGGCAGAGATGAACCGGACGGCGGCGGCCCTGATCTCTGGCGAGGAGCTTGGCGGGGATAGAGGGCTCGCGAGGATGACGAGGGGACGCAGATCCGATGCTCCTCGACCGGATCCGGTGCTATGCGATGGCGGATGGCGTCCATGGCGGCCGCCTTGGAGGAGCTCGGGCGTTGGGCGGCGGATCCGGGCGGCGGGGTCGCTTTCTCCGGCGGACTGGGGCGAGGCGAGGGGCGAGGCCCTGGGCTCCGGCAGCGGGGCGCGCCTGCGGACGAGCGCGGCTTTGCCGAGCTGCTCGCCGGCGGCGGGACACGGCGCGCGATGGCGCAACGGCGGCGGGGTCGGGAGGAGGCCAGGGCAGATGGGGCGCGTCGGGCGCTCGCGGGCGGCGGCGGCCCGGTTCGGGCCTGGCCGGGCCCCGGATGGGCCTGGCGGGCCGCGGCGGCGGGGTGGAGTCCAGGGGCTACGTGGCAGCCCCTGATTGGCTGCGGGCGGCGGCTGCGGCGCCGCTGGGCCGATCTGGCGGCGACAAGGGGCGGCGGATTGATGTCTACTACGCAACCTTCTTCTCGTAGACTCGTGTTGGGCCTCCAAGCGCAGAGTTTTGTAGGGCAGTAGCAAATTTCCATCAAGTAGATAACCTAAGGTTTATCAATCCGTGGGAGGCGTAGGATGAAGATGGTCTCTCTCGAACAACCCTGCAACCAAATAACAAAGAGTCTCTTGTGTCCCCAACACACCCAATACAATGGTAAATTGTATAGGTGCACTAGTTCGGCGAAGAAATGGTGATACAAGTGTAATATGGATGGTAGATATAGGTTTTTGTAATCTGAAAATATAAAAACAGCAAGGTAGCAAGTAACAAAAGTGAGCGCAAATGGTATTGCAATGCTTGAAAACAAGGCCTAGGGTCCGTATTTTCACTAGTGTAAGTTCTCTCAACAATACTAACATAGTTGAATCATATGTAAATCCCTCACGTGCGACAAAGAGTTCACTCCAAAGTCACAAATAGCGGACAACAAACGAAGAAATTATTGTAGGGTACGAAACCACCTCAAAGTTATCTTTTCCGATCAATCTTATGAGCTATCCCTATAAGTGTCACGAACAGCCCTAGAGTTCGTACTAAAATAACACCTTAAGATACACATCAACCAAAACCCTAATGTCACCTAGATACTCCAATGTCACCACGAGTACCCATGGGCTTGATTATACGATATGCATCACACAATTTCAGATTCATCATGTTCAATCCAACACAAAGGACTTTAAAGAGTGCCCCAAAGTTTCTACCGAAGAGTCAAGACAAAAACGTGTGCCAACCCCTATGCATAGATTCCCAAGGTCACGAAACCCGCAAGTTGATCACCAAAACATACGTCAAGTGGATCAATAGAACATCCCATTGTCACCACGGATATCCCATCGCAAGACATACATCAAGTGTTCTCAAATCCTTTAAGACTCAATCCGATAAGAAAACTTCAAAGGGAAAACTGAATTCATCACAAGAAGATAGAGAGGGCAAAACTCCATATGATTCATCTATATTAATAAAGCTCGCGATACATCAAGATCGTGTCATCTCAAGAACACGAGAGAGAGAGATCAAACACATAGCTACTGGTACATACCCTCAGCCCCGAGGGTGAACTACTCCCTCCCCGTCATGCAGACCGCCGGGATGATGAAGATGGCCTCCGGTGATGGTTTCCCCCTCCGGCAGGGTGCCGGAATGGTCTCTTGATTGGTTTTTCGTAGCTACAGAGGCTTGCGGCGGCGGAACTCCCGATCTAGGTTTGTTTCTAGAGGTTTCTGTATTTATAAGAATTTTTGGCGTCGGAAACAAGTCAGGGGGGTCCACGAGGCGACGACAAGTCAGGGGGGCGCGCCCTAGGGGGGGGGCGCCCCCCAGGCTTGTGGTGGCCTCGTGGGTCTTCTGGCCCAACTCCAATGCTCCCTGGGCTTCTTCTGGTCCATAAAAAATCACCGTAGATTTTTATTCCATTTGGACTCCGTTTGATATTCCTTTTCTGTAAAACTCAAAAACACGGAAAAAAACAGAAACTGGCACTGGGCTCTAGGTTAATAGGTTAGTCCCAAAAATAGTATAAAATTATAATAAAATGATTGTAAAACATCCAAGAATGATAATATAACAGCATGGAACAAGCAAAAATTATAGATACGTTGGAGACGTATCAGCATCCCCAAGCTTAATTCCTACTCGTCCTCGAGTAGGTAAATGATAAAAATAGAATTTTTGATGTGGAATGCTGCCTAACATGTTCATCATATTATTTTCTTCTTTGTATAGCATGGACATTTGGACTTGTAAATGATTCAAAGCAATAGTCTAGTTTTAACATAATGACTTCAATACTCAAGCATATCAACAAGCAACCATGTCTTTCAAAATATCAACACTAAATAAAGTTATCCCTAGCCCATCATTCTCAATCATTGATCCATTCATGAAACACACTCAAATATTAGCTATTCCCAATGCTCAAGTACGATCATAGTGCCCCCTAGTTGGTGCTTATAATAGAAGATGGGGACTCAAAGTAAAAAAATAAAAATTGCATAAAGTAAATAGATAGGCCCTTCGCAGAGGGGAGTAGGGATTTGTAGAGGTGCCAGAGCTCAAGGTTTTAAATTGAGAGAGGAACAAAATTGGGTCGCATGCTTTTCCTGTCAACGAAAACGACAAAGTAGTTCACAATACTTTGCATGCTAGATACATTATAGGCGGTTCCCAAACAGAATAATAAAGTTTTTACTCCCCCTCCACCAATCAAACACACTCCACGGCGAGCCGAATCCACGGGTACCGTCCATACCAACAACATTCCTGGGGGAGTTTTGTTTTATTATATTTTTTATTTGATTTTTGAGCATGGAACTGGGCATCCCGAATACCAGCCACTTTCTCGTGAATGATAGTGAATCAACACATATCGTGAGAATAACCCACCTAGCATGGAAAAATATTGGACACTCCCCACCGTTTCATGAGCGGTACGGGCACACAAAAGAGAAAATTTATTTTGAAAATTTAGAGATGGCACATACAAATTTGCTTGGAACGGCACGAAAATACAGCATATAGGTAGGTATGGTGGACTCATAAGGCAAAACTTGGTTTAAGGATTTTGGATGCACAAGTAGTATTTCTACTTAGTACAAATGAAGGCTAGCAAATAGATTGGGAAGCAACCAAACCAAGAAACAAAAAATCACATAAGTGAGCATTGAACACAACTAACACCGAATAATGCACCATAAGTAGGATGTAACTTCATTGCATAACTATTGACTTTCGTGCATGCATAGGGAATCACAAACCTTAACACCAATATTCCTACTAAAGCATAATTACTCACTAACATGACTCACATATTACTATCATCATGTTTCAAAACTATTACAAAGAATCAAGTTTAATTTGTCCCATGATCTTCATGAAAGTTTTTATTATATCCTCCTTGGATATCTATCACTTTGGAACTAGTTTCATATATTGCCATTGCTTTTTGGCAAGCTCAAACAAATTTAAGTGAAGCACATGAGCAAATGACAAGCTACTCTCAAAAGATATAAGTGAAGATCAATGAGTATTCAAACAATTAAGTAGCTATGTGAGGACTCTCTCTCTCTCAATAAAGATTTTCAGATCTGAGTATTTTATTTAAAAAGCAAGCAAAAGAAAAATAGCACTCCAAGAATAGCACATATCATGTGGACAAAGAAAAATTTAGGCTCAACATAGGCTAACCGATAATTGTTGATGAAGAGAGGTGGGATGCGTAGCATCCCCAAGCTTAGATGCTTGAGACTTCTTGAAATATTTACTTGGGGTGCCTTGGGCATCCCCAAGCTTGAGCTTTTGTATATCGTTCAATCCTCTCATATCCCAGTTTCACCTATTCTCAAAAACTTCATCCACACAAAACTCGAAAAGAACTCGTGAGATAGGTTAGTACACATAAAAACAAATCAACACTTCATGTACTGTCTAGACAAGTTGCAAAACAATTTTCAAACATCATCTACTGTTTACTATCATTTCCACAATTTATATCTACCAATATAGGCTATGGAAACTAAAGGATAAGTAGATAACAAAACTATGACAGCAATATGTCCAAACAGAACAGTCTGTAGCAATCTATTAAACCAGTGTACTTATGTAACTCCAAAAATTATGAAAATTTAGGACATGCTAAGGAATTTATATTAAAACACTGTGTAAAAATTTCAGAAACTTTCCACCTTCCAGTAAAATATGAAAATTCAAACACTACAGCAAAAGTTTCTGTTTTTTACACAGCACACATCAAACATGCAATGCAAGCATCCTAAAGACAATTCTTGGAATTTTTTATTGAAAAACAAGATTATAAATAACACCTAACAGAAAATAACAAAATATAATGACAATCCAAATAAAGCACATATTATGTGACGAATAAAAATATAGCTCCAAGCAAGATATACCGATAGTGTTGAAGATGAAAGAGGGGATGCCTTCCGGGGCATCCCCATGCCTAGGCGCTTGAGTATTCCTTGTATATTAACTTGGGGGTGCCTTGGGAATCCCCAAACTTAGGTTCTTGTCACTCCTTATTCTCCTCATATCGGTGTCTCACCCAAAACTTGAAAACTTCAATCACACAAAACTTAACGGAACTTCGTGAGAAGGGTTAGTGTAATAAATAAAGATCATTCACTTAGGTACTGTCAAGACAAAATTCATAATTGTTCTCACATAATACCTACTGTATTCTATCATTCCCATAATTTATATCACTGAATATAAGCTATGGGAACACTAAAACAAGCAAACTATGCATGCAAAACAGAATCTGTCAAAAACAGAATAGTCTGTGAAGATCTGTAGTATAACCATACTTACGTGTCTCTAAAAATTCTGAAAAATTAGGAAAACCTGAAGAATTTGTATATAAAGACTGTATAAAAATTTCAGATCAGTATCACACTCCAGTAAAAAATGAAATATCCTGTACTAGAGTCAAAAGTTTCTTTTTTGGTTCAGCATCAATTTTACTCATCTTGTGAGTCATCCCAAAGGCTTTACTTGGCACTTTATTGAAATAAAAGACAAAAAACATGATTAATACAGTAGATTAATCATGTGAACACACAAAAACAGAAAGGAAAAGTGTTGGGTTGTCTCCCAACAAGCGCTTTTCTTTAATGCCTTTTAGCTAGGCATGATGATTTCAATGATGCTCGTATAGAAATAATAATTGAAACATGCAAGAGAGCATCATGAATCACATGACAAGAACATTTAAGTCTAACCCACTTCCTATGAATAGGGATTTTGTGAGCAAACAATTTATGGGAGCAATAATCAACTAGCATAGGAAGGCAAAACAAGCATAACTTCAAAACTTTCAACACATAGAGAGGAAACTTGATATTATTGCAATATGTAGAAGCATAAGATCCTCTCTCATAATAATTTTCAGTAGCATCATGAACGAATTAAACAATATAACCAGCACATAAATCATTCTTTTCATGATCTACAAGCATAGAAATTTTACTACTCTCCACACAAGAAAATTTCTTCTCATGACTAATAGTGGGAGCAAACTCAACAAAATAACTATCATGTGAAGCATAATCCAATTGAAAATTAAAATCATGATGACAAGTTTCATGGTTATCATTATTCTTTATAGCATACATGTCATCACAATAATCATCATAAATAGGAGGCATGCTTTCATCATAATAAATTTGCTCATCAAAACTTGGGGGACTAAACATATCATCTTCATCAAACATAGCATCCCCAAGCTTGTAGCTTTGCATATCATTAGCATCATGAATATTCAAGGAATTCATACTAACAACATTGCAATCATGCTCATCACTCAAAGATTTAGTGCCAAACATTTTAATAACTTCTTCTTCTAACACTTGAGCACAATTTTCATTTCCATCATTTTCACGAAAGACATTAAAAAGATGAAGCATATGAGGCAACCTCAATTCCATTTTTTTGTAGTTTTCTTTTATAGACTAAACTAGTGATAAAACAAGAAACTAAAAGATTCAATTGCAAGATCTAAATATATACCTTGAAGCACTCACCTCCCCGGCAACGGCGCCAGAAAAGAGCTTGATGTCTACTACGCAACCTTCTTCTTGTAGACTCGTGTTGGGCCTCCAAGCGGAGAGTTTTGTAGGACAGTAGCAAATTTCCCTCAAGTGGATGACCTAAGGTTTATCAATCCATGGGAGGCGTAGGATGAAGATGGTCTCTCTCGAACAACCCTGCAACCAAATAACAAAGAGTCTCTTGTGTCTCCAACACACCCAATACAATGTTAAATTGTATAGGTGCACTAGTTCGGCGAAGAGATGGTGATACAAGTGTAATATGGATGATAGATATAGGTTTTTGTAATCTGAAAATATAAAAACAGCAAGGTAGCAAGTAACAAAAGTGAGCGCAAACGGTATTGCAATGCTTGAAAGTAAGGCCTAGGGTCCATACTTTCACTAGTGCAAGTTCTCTCAACAATACTAACATAGTTGAATCATATGTAAATCCCTCACGTGCAACAACGAGTTCACTCCAAAGTCACAAATAGCGGAGAACAAACGAAGAAATTATTGTAGGGTACGAAACCACCTCAAAGTTATCTTTTCCGATCAATCTTATGAGCTATCCCTATAAGTGTCGCGAACATCCCTAGAGTTCGTACTAAAATAACACCTTAAGATACACATCAACCAAAACCCTAATGTCACCTAGATACTCCAATGTCACCACGAGTACCCATGGGCTTGATTATACGATATGCATCACACAATTTCAGATTCATCATGTTCAATCCAACACAAAGAACTTCAAAGAGTGCCCCAAAGTTTCTACCGGAGAGTCAAGACGAAAACGTGTGCCAACCCCTATGCATAGATTCCCAAGGTCACGAAACCCGCAAGTTGATCACCAAAACATACATCAAGTGGATCAATAGAACATCCCATTGTCACCACGGATATCCCATCGCAAGACATACATCAAGTGTTCTCAAATCCTTTAAGACTCAATCCAATAAGAAAACTTCAAATGGAAAACTCAATTCATCACAAGAAGATAGAGAGGGGAAAACTCCATATGATTCATCTATATCAATAAAGCTCGCGATACATCAAGATCGTGTCATCTCAAGAACACGAGAGAGAGAGATCAAACACATAGCTACTGGTACATACCCTCAGCCCCGAGGGTGAACTACTCACTCCTCGTCATGGAGACCGCCGGGATGATGAAGATGGCCTCCGGTGATGGTTTCCCCCTCCGGCAGGGTGCCGGAACGGGCTCCCGATTTGTTTTTCGTGGCTACAGAGGCTTGCGGCGCGGAACTCCCGATCTAGGTTTGTTTTTGGAGGTTTCTGTATTTATAAGAATTTTTGGCATCGGAAACAAGTCAGGGGGGTCCACGAGGCGACGACAAGCCAGGGGGGTGCGCCCTAGGGGGGCGCCCCCCACTCTTGTGGTGGCCTCGTGGCTCTTCTGGCCCAACTCCAATGCTCCCTGGGCTTCTTCTGGTCCATAAAAAATCACCGTAGATTTTTATTCCGTTTGGACTCCATTTGATATTCCTTTTCTGTAAAACTCAAAAACACGGAAAAAACAGAAACTGGCACTGGGCTCTAGGTTAATAGGTTAGTCCAAAAAATAATATAAAATTATAATAAAATGATTGTAAAACATCCAAGAATGATAATATAACAGCATGGAACAAGTATATAAAATTATAGATACGTTGGAGACGTATCACGGGTTGGTTGGCCGGCGCGGATTTCGAGGCAGAGGTGGGAGAAGGCCATTTCTGGACGTGGGGGTGTCCATTTATAGAAGGGAAGGGATAGGCTTAGGGTTTCAGGGCCGATTTCGACCGTACGATGTCGATCGGATGGCTTCGGACTCGGAGGGGGGGCTAGCTGGGCTTGTGGGCTGTGTAGAGTGGTTGGGCCAAGAAGAGAGGGAGGTGGCAGCCCGTGACGGAGGGTTTTTAAACACCGCAAAACGTTCGATAATAAACCGATGACGGTGCCGCTACGGTCGACCGTTCGGGTATCAAACGAACTCCGATTGCGACGAAATTTGGCAGGCGGTCTACCTACAATAAAACAAGACCACACGCCAACTTTCGACCCAATCCGAGAAAGTTTTAAACGCACTTTTAAAACAATATTTTATCGATACCGCGGGCGCGTGCGTGTGTGGTTGGTCTCGAAACGGACGTCGAAGATAACGGAGAGAACTGGCAACTACGAACGGATGCAGTTTTTCAAACACGAGTGACGATGATATGCACATGATGCGAATGATGCTGTACTGAATGCGACAACCAAGCGAATCACATGACGACAACGACATAAAAGGGCGAATCTTCTGGAGCGTCGGTCTCGGGCTGTTACTGTCGGCCTCGTGAAACCATCATATGGAGCCAGCACAACCGCCTTGCCCTTGAAAGTCCACGGTCCTTCCTCCATTACCCGTTCCCAGTCACCATGGCACGAGAACTTCAGAGTATACAGATTTTCATTGAGCGGACGGATTTTAACTTCCTGCGCCAAATCCCACGCTACCCTCATGTTCCTATAGAACCAGTACTGGTTGTAGGGCTTATCGGTGTGCACGCGGGCGACTGCCATCCATCTTGTTTCTTCCATTGTGTATGATGATGGAATTGCACGATGTATTGATCAGGTGAAATCGCACGTATATATGATGTACAAGGTGGGCCACGACCTCAACTATACAAGGAACTAGGAGGTGGGCCTAGACACACTATATACACATAACATATATACTCAACACCCCCCCCCCCCGCAGTCGAAGCGGCACCATCGCTGACGCAAAGACTGGATCTGAACTCCTCGAAGGACGTCGTGGGTAAGCCTTTGGTCATGATATCTGCAAATTGTTGGGAAGTCGGAACGTGTAAGACATGAACATGGCCAAGGGCCACCTGATCCCGAACAAAATGAATATCAAGCTCAATGTGCTTGGTGCGGCGATGATGAACCGGGTTGGCGGAGAGGTAGACAGCCGAGACATTGTCGCAGTAGACCACCGTTGCCTTGTCGACTAGGCACGAGAGCTCAAGGAGAAGTTGGCGAAGCCATGAGCACTCGGCGACGACATTGGCCACGGCGCGATACTCAGCCTCAGCGCTGGACCGGGAGACCGTAGGCTGTCGCTTGGAAGACCACGAAACAAGTGATGGTCCAAGGAAGACACAGTAACCCGAGGTGGATCGACGGGTGTCAGGGCAGCCGGCCCAGTCAGCGTCGGTGTAGGCGGTGAGATCAGTGGATGCAGAGGCGTGCAATGTGAGACCAAGGTCCACAGAGCCACGGATGTAGCGGAGGATCCGCTTGACGAAGGTCCAATGAGCATCTCGAGGGGCATGCATGTGGAGGCACGCCTGCTGCACAGCATACTGGAGCTCCGGTCGAGTGAGAGTGAGGTACTGAAGAGCACCCACAATAGACCGGTAGAAAGGAGCATCCGGAGTAGGAGAACCATCAGCAGCAGAGAGCTTGGCCTTCGTGTCAACAGGTGTGGCCGCGGGTCTGCAATTAAGCATGCTAGCACGGGCAAGGAGCTCAAGAGCGTACTTCCGCTGGTGGAGGAAGAAACGGTCAGGACGGCGCACTACCTCGACACCGAGGAAGTAGTGTAACGGACCCAGATCCTTGATGGCAAACTCAGCGCGAATACGATCAGTGAGCTGACTGAGAAGCCCAGGAGTGCATGTTGTCAGAATAATGTCGTCGACGTAGAGGAGCAGATATGCAGTGGTAGCACCCTGGTGATAAACGAACAGCGAAGCATCGGAGCGTGTGGAGCGAAACCCGAGTTGATGCAGAAACATCGCGATGCGCTGGTACCAAGCGCGAGGAGCCTGCTTGAGCCCATATAAGGAGCGTGAGAGCAGACACACATGATCTGGATGCGTCGGATCAAAAAACCCGGTGGGTTGCTGATAGAAGACCTGCTCCTGAAGGTGACCATGAAGGAAGGCGTTGGAGAAGTCCATCTGGTGTACTGGCTAGGCACGGGAGACTGCAAGCTGTAAGACAGTGCGGATTGTGCCGGGCTTAACAACCGGAGCGAAAGTGTCGGTGAAGTCGACGCCGGCACATTGGCGAAAGCCACGAACGACCCAACGTGCCTTGTAGCGGTCGAGAGTACCATCAGGATGGACTTTGTGCTTGAAAACCCACTTCCCGGTGATCACGTTAGCGTGATGGGGACGAGGGACAAGCTGCCAAGTCCGGTTACGCTGCAAAGCATCAAACTCCTCATGCATCGCTACAACCCAGAGAGGATCGCGCAGGGCCGCTCGAACAGAGGACGGCAGAGGTGACAGCGTGGAGGTGGAGGCGGTGTAGAGGTACTCATTCGAAGCATACCGCGAGCTCGGACAGTGGATGCCCGCCCGAGCACGAGTGACGGGACCAGCCGGCGGGGCAGCCGCAGGTGGCGTGGATAATGCGTCCGAAGGCGTCGAGGCCGCGGGCGAGGCCGGCTCGTCAGGCAACGACGGCGCCGCGGGCGAGGCCGGCGCGGCGGGTGAAGCGACGGAGGACGCCGCGGGCGAGGGCGGACCAGAGGAGGTCGACGCCGATGAAGAGCTAGTGGCGGTGCTAGGGAGCACAACGCCCGCCGAGGGAGGCCGCAGCGGGAGGACCGTGGCGGGCCTCAAAGCCGGGTGGCGGTCCAATGGCCGCACACGCACGCCCGGGGTGAGGACTCAGCGACCCGGCGCCATCAGAGGTCGGCGACGAAGGAGCGGCCGGAGGCACCTGCTGAAAGGGAAATACAAACTCGTCAAAGTAAACATGCCGAGAGGTGTACACGCGATGGGAGACTGGATCATAGCAGCGGTATCCTTTGGAGTTGGGAGGGTAACCAATGAAGATGCAGGCAACAGAACGTGGAGCGAGTTTGTGAGGAGTGATGTCGACGATGCTGGGATAGCAGAGGCACCCAAAGATATGCAGGCCATCATAGGAAGGCGGCGTACCGAAGAGAAGGTGGTGGGGCGCATAATTCTAGCGCGGCCGGCAGGGCCGGAGATTAAGAAGAAGCATCGCTGTGGCGAGGGCATCCGGCCAGAAGCGAGGAGGCACGTTGGCATGAAATAGGAGAGTGCGAATGCAGTCATTGAGAGTGCGTAGGACACGTTCAGCGCGACCGTTTTGCTGTGTGCGAGAAAAGTACGGAAGGCAAGATTGTCGAACTCTTTTCCATTGTCAGTCTGGAGAGCGAGAATGGGACGCCCAAACTGCGTGCTGACATAGGAGTAAAAGGCCGTCAATGTAGAAAGTGCATCCAGTTTCCGTCGTAAAGGAAAAGTCCACACATAATGGGAGTAATCATCAAGAATAACGAGATAATAGACATAGCCCGAATTACTAGGAACTGGAGAGGTCCACACATCACTATGGATCAACTGAAAAGGAAAAGACGCAATGGTGGCTGAATTATTAAACGGAAGGCGAACATGTTTGCCGACACGACATGCATGACAAGTGTGATCCTCTACTTTATTACAATGAAAACTGAAACTCCTAAGAATATGACGAAGAGTGGCGGGGTTGGCATGACCAAGACGGGCGTGCCAGAGGTCGACGCCGGCAGAGAGAGCAACGGGAGCAGTGGTGGTGGAGGACTTCGGGTGGACCGAATAAAGATCGTCGTCAGGACTATCACATCGGTGGAGTACCTTCCTGGTTCGAGCGTCCTTGACACAAAAACCAAATTTGTCAAACTCAACAGTTATAGGATTTTCACGAGCAAGATAACGAACGGAAACAAGATTCTTAATG
Source organism: Elymus sibiricus (assembly GCA_039707655.1). NCBI lineage: Eukaryota > Viridiplantae > Streptophyta > Magnoliopsida > Poales > Poaceae > Elymus > Elymus sibiricus. Next base: position 35,358,310 of record CM077667.1, on the reverse strand, counting down.
AGGTCAGGAGAAACAAGAACGTTAGATAAGGTGATTGGCATGGAAGAAGAAGGAAACGAGGTGCGCCCGACATGTGTGATCGGGAGGGTGGAGCCATCGCCGACAGTGATGCGGGTGGAAGTGTTGACGGGAGAGAAGGAGGTGAGGTTACCCGGATGAGCGAACATGTGGGCAGTGGCACCGGTGTCCATGTACCAGTCACCGCCACCAGGATAGTTGTTGGGCGAAGGAGCGGAGTGCAGCGCGGCAAGGAGTGCCGGATCCCATGGCGGTGGGGGCAGGGCCGACGGGGGCGATGGAGACGCCATGCCGTAGGCGCCGGTCATTTGCGGCGGTGGTGGAGGCGGGAACCCTCCGTAGGAGTGCGGCCCGGTGAGGTAAGCCTGATGAGCCGGCGGGTGCGGCGCGGGCATGGTCGGTGCTGGGGCCCGAGGAACCGGCATGGTGTATGCATGGACAACACCCGTCCATGGGTTGTAGCCGCCGGCCCAAGGCGGAGGTTGCTGCTCCACATGTTGCTGTTGGGGGGCGCCGCCCTACTGTTGCTGGCAACCTCCGCGCCGACCGCCCTGTTTGCGGCCAGCGGGAGCGGGCGCCGGTGGGGCTGGAGGCGCGCCGAACGGCACCGGCGGCGTCGGGAGCAGCGAAGGCTGCTGCAGCGCGGGGGCCCACTGTTGTTGAGGAGCAGCGAGTGGTGGTGGGGGACCTCCGCGAGTGGTGCCGGCGGCTAGGGCAACGTGCATGGCCCGGCTCTTCACCTGCTTCATCCGGCGCTCCTCCAACCGAAGATAGGCCTCGAACTTGGCAAAGGAGGGCTCGGTGATGAGGGAGAGATTCGCCGCGGCGTTGCCGAAATCCTCGTTGAGACCGGCGGTGAGTGTGCTAAGAAGGGTATCGTCATCAATCTTCGCGCCAATGTCGCGGAGCTCGTCAGCAAGGGTCTTGACACGAAGGCAATATTCGTCGACGGAGGAGTTGTCTTGGTGGCACCCAAAAAACTCTTGCTGCAAGAAGGCGCGGCGTTGGAGGCGATTGTCGGTGAAGAGCCCGTTCAGCTTGGTCCAAACCGCACAAGCATCGTCACCGTCGTGCACGACCGTGTGAAACAGATCGGGCGAGATGGTGAGGAAGAACCAGCGGATGAGGGTGGCGTCGATGGTGGACCACTCATGCTGCGCCGGCACAAGGCTAGAATCGACGGATCCATCCACATGATCAAGAAGATTGTACTCCCTGAACACAAGGGAGAAATAGGTCTTCCATGCGTAGTAGGAGGAGTCCGTCTGGGTAAGACGAACCGGAACCCATTCGTGGATGTTGAGGTTGCGGATGTCGGCGGCGTCGGGAGGATTGGCGTCGGCGAACGGGTTGGAGCCGGAGGAAGTGACGGAAGACATAGCAGCAGCGGCGGCACGGGGAAGGGCGGCGGCGGCGGGTAGGGAGGAAAGACAGCGGCGACGTTAGATGGCACGGCGGCGGCGGGTAGGGAGGAAAGATGGCGGCGACGCTAGATGGCACGGCGGCGGCGGCTAGGGTTTGTGGCGGCAGCGGCGCAAGAGGGCGTGGCGGCGGCGACTAGGGAGTGTGGCGGCGGCGGCGCTAGGAGGGCGCGGCGGCGGCGACATGGTGGGGAGGCGGCTGCGTGAGAGGAGCGCGGCGGCGGATGGGAGATGCGGCGGCGGCGGCGCGGTGAGGGGTGGGCGCGGCGGCGGCGGCGCGGTGAGGGGTGGGTGCGGCGGCGGCGGCGGGTGAAAGCTAGGGTTTAGAACCTGAAAACGGATACCATGTATGATGATGGAATTGCACGATGTATTGATCAGGTGCAATCGCACGTATATATGATGTACAAGGTGGGCCACGACCTCAACTATACAAGGAACTAGGAGGTGCTTCAGTACTTGTAGTCGTCGCTAGGTGATCTATGAATCTGGATGTAATTTTTATTATTTTTGGTGTTCGTTGTACTGCCATGATTGAAGATGAATAGATCGGAAGTTTTCTCGCAAAAAAAAAAAAAACTAGGAGGTGGGCCTAGACACACTATATATACACATAACATATATACTCAACACATTGGTAGGTCATGTTCATCCACCAAGACATCCTGGAGGTCTTCCTCTTTCAGACCTAATTCAGCCATCATCGCTTCCAGATCGGTCGCTGCCGACCCCGATCCAGCTGCGTCGTCATCCATGAGGAGACCGAATGGATCAGCCAGAAGCTGAGCGTGAGAGCCGTTTGTGGGCTGATTCGATGAGCCTGTGGCACTATTGCTGACCTACTCTGATGCCTTGGGCTTTTTAGCTGGTAATCAGAACCGGATATTTTTTTTGGACCCTGTGCAACAGAGTGGGCCTATTGAGCTCCACCCCTGGCTGCGTGAATGCACGCACTCAAAAAAAAACGTCAACTACAGCTCGATCGACTCGGAGGTGCTACCCAACCCGTGACGCGTCGTCGATAAAAAAAAACATTGATTGATTGAATGAATGCGGTTCTGTTTTAAATGTAGTGTACTTCAGCTAGTAGCTAAGTATAGCTAGGTTACCGATCCAACGCGCGTTCTCATCTTACCCAGTTGGTTTGCAATGTCTTTTCCGCTTTTTTTATTTTGAAGATTTCCATTTAGTAGTGACTAGTAGTACAACTGTACAACAGTGTATGTGTGTGAAAGGTTACGAACTGTTTCAAATGAAGAAGGAAGAAAACCCAATTTGGATTCAGGGAAAGTCAAACAGTTGAGCCGGTCGTCAGAGTTCGGTAGCTAGGGAGCACGTCAAGAAGGAAACTGGGCATGGTTTGGCTGGGCCTTGTGAGGCACCGGACTTCAGATGTCTTGTGCTCATACGACCAGTAGGTACGGCAGCCGTTGTCAGACGCGAGTGATGACCGGAGAGGCTGTCACGACCGATCTAGGTCTTCATCCTTCGTGTTACAGTTACGTCGACGTACCGAACATCTGAAAACACGAGGCCGATGGTACACCCTGACCACGACATAAACCCAACAATTACAGACACGTACTACACGGAGCAACATGGCTGCAAAAATGCATCGTTAGGCTACTCCTAACTAGTGTAATTAATTTCGTGTTGATCAGCACTGCCTTGTTTGAATTTTTTTCCTTTAGTTTGGCAGCCAAGCCGATCACTGCCTCCGTCTCTTGCTGACAACGACATGCCAGTCAACAAGTGCAGTGCCGATCACACCATCGTGCCGACAGTAGAAAAATATAGGACTCCACCGCGACGTGTAGACGAAAAGGTGTACGTCGCGCCGGAACAAGGCCGGCCGTCGCCATTAACAGCGGCGTTGCGCGAGTGCGACCGAGACGGAATTCCTTGGGCCATTTTCTGCTGGAATGGATGTGGCAACAGCCACCACATCCATCCGTCCATCCATCGATCTCGATCGACACAAAAGCCACACACACACGGACGCATCGACCGATCGATCGTTCCCCCAATTGCATCATCATCGTTGGATACAGGTACCAGGCTAACAGCGTACCAGGCATGTTGATGTTGATGATCTTGCCCGTCCTGGCTTGGTTTGCACCTATCCACGCCGATCTCATCTCATGTCATCTGATTCTCCTCCATGGCTCCATCCGTCCAGCAACGACCGGCCGGCTCTAACTACGCGTATGTATAAATGTATCGGTCCATCCCAAAAATGGAATGGAAAATGCAGTTAGCAGCCGGCCAGGAGCGGTGGAGCGGCCGCGTACTGTACGTATGGACGCGGTATTCAGTTCAGTCGCCGGTTCTTGGTACTACGCAGACTCGCGCTCACAAGGAAATTCCCGTCAAGTTGTTGAAAACATCTGTTTCTGCCTCTTTGCTGAAGCTGACCACTTGGCCAAAGGAAGGAATCGGTTCGATGGCGACTGCTATCCGCCCGCTGAGACGCCAATTGACACAAGGAGAAGCCCCAACATCATGTGCCTAGAGCATAGAGATCTCATTACCGCAACCAGGACATGACATGTTCTGATAGCTCAATGTTACGTTTGGAACCATGAGAACGAGTCTAACGTATAATTGAAACAGGAATTTAATCAACCATGCATATGCATATGCATGCATGCATGCATGTACGCTGAAGATAGCATTTGTTGTAAAAAAAACGTCTTAGAGCATCTTCAGCCGTTCGCCCCCTCAGGGCCGAAATAGCGTCGCTTGGGGGCCAACCGGCGGTATAATCGGCTTGGGGGGGGGGGGGGGGGGGCTTGGGTTCCCAGCCGCCGCCCCAAGGTCGGCCCCAAGCCGGCGATTTCGGCCCAGTATCGGCACAGATTAGGCCCAAATTCGGCGCTCTTTCGGCGGAAATTCAACAAATTCGCCTCTCTTTCGGCATAGATTCAACAAAAACTAAATTTGTATGCCAAAGTTCATCACAAAAAATAATACAGATCAAATAGTTCAACAAAGCAAGCTCGTAATTCCAACATAAATTAAAACAAATCGAACTAGGCGTTGCCCTTGAGCCTCCATAGGTGCTCCACCAGATCGGCCTACAGTTGTTGATGCACATGTGGGTTTCGTATCTCCTGGCGCATATTGAGGAAAGCAGCCCATGTTGCTGGTACCTGGTGATCAACAACTGCAAGAGGTCCCTGCTGAAATATGGTTCAGTGTCAAACACTGGCTCTTCCCGCTCGCTCTCAATGATCATGTTGTGCAAGATGACATAGCAATTCATGACCTCCCACATCTGCGATTTTGACCAGGTCAGAGCGGGGTGCCGGACAACAGCAAATCGAGATTGGAGCACACCAAATGCTCGCTCGATATCTTTCCTGCAAGCCTCCTGACACTTTGCAAAGTGTGCCTTCTCTGGTGCCACAGGTTTTGAGATAGTCTTCACAAATGTGGACCATTTCGGATAGATACCATCTGCTAGATAGTATTCCTTGTTGTAGTGGCGCCCATTGACCTCAAAGTTCACCGGAGGAGCATGACCTTCAACAAGCTTGGCGAAGACATTCGAGCACTGCAATACGTTGATGTCATTGTGAATTCCTGGCATACCAAAGAAGGAGTGCCAAATCCATAGGTCATGTGTGGCTATTGTCTCAAGTACCACACTGCAACCTCCTTTGGCGCCATTGTACATCCCCTGCCAAGCAAACAGGCAGTTTTTCCATGTCCAATGCATGCAGTCGATACTTCCAAGCATCCCAGGAAATCCTCTTGCTGCATTCTGTGCTAGGATCCAAGCAGTGTCTTCAGCATTGGGTGATCGCAAATACTGTGGTCCAAACACTGCCACCACTGCCCTGCAGAACTTGTACAAACACTAAATGGTGGTGGACTCGGCCATGCGTCCATAGTCTTCCTGTATATCACCGGGAGCTCCGTATGCAAGCATCCTCATAGCTGTGGTGCACTTCTAGAGTGAGGAGAATCCAACTGTGCCGGTGCAATCCTTCTTGCAAATGAAATAGTTGTAGAACTCCCGGATGGCATTCACAATCATGAGGAAGAGCTTCCGACCCATCCGATAACGGCACCGAAATACTTTCTCATCGTGCAAAGGAGCGTTGGCGAAGTAGTCGGCGTAGAGCATGCAATAGCCCTCCATTCGATGCCTCTGTTTGCTCTTGCGGCGGCCCGGCGCCGAGCCACCTCGCCGAGGCTTCACATTGTTCGCGAACAGGCCGGCCAGCGCGGCGAGGATCATGAGGTGTTCCTCGTCGGCGGTGTCGGCCTCGGCTTCCACCTCCAACAGAGCCGCGAACGACTCCTCGGTGTCCGAGTCCATGGCCGAACAGGCAAAACGACGAACACCTTGTGGGCGTGGTGGGGCGGACAGCCGCCGGTGTCCTGCCGGCATGGTGGCCGTCGGAGAGAGGGGATGGGCGGGGGAATGGAAGCGAATCCGGCGGGAAAATGGAGAGGCGCGAGGAAACGGCCTTTTCTAGCGGCGGCGTAGCGACCGTGGACAGGCGGGAGGCGCCGGAATCGGCATGGTGGAGAGGCACGAGGGGCGAGTCGGGCGAGGAAAAGGGCGAGATGCGCCTGACAGTAGTGTCCCACGCGCCTTTTTGCTTCCGCCGGAGACCCCAAGCGCCCCCAGCGCGCTGGGTTCGGCCTGGGTTCGCCGGTCCAAAAAATGGGCCTGACCGGCGAAAAACGGCGTCCTGAGGACGCGACTGGGACGATTTTTCGACGCCAGCGGTTAAAAAGTGACTGGGGGGCTGTTGGGGGCGCGTGTGGAGATGCTCTTACATTATGGGATGGAAGGAGTATATGTTTTCTTATATTCGTAGAGTTGGAGTAACAGATGCAGAGCATTTACGATGTTGCTCTTTGCAGCGGCAGTGATTAACTCTCCCGGCTATGGGTATGCGTAGTAGACAGAGTAATCACTGAGCGCATGGGCATTGCGTAAACTAGAATCAAGGTGGAAACAAGGCCCCTGGGTTGCGCCGTGCGCTGCGGTGCGGTGCGGTGCACGGAGGGAGGGACGGACGGGGACCCATGTCGTCGGTCATATTCCGCGGTCCAACAACGGACAGACACGGGAAGGAGGGATGCATCCGAGAATGCATGACGTTTTTGGGTCAGTCACGAGATCAACGCTGCGGGATGCGGGTCTCATCTCAATGAACGGCCACGGCGGCACCGAATCGTGACAGATCACATGCCAGGCGACCGTGCGTGCGTGCGTACAATCGGTGTTGTACTTGGTTTGTCATCCATGATGCAACCCAAGGATGGACGGATCCATGGATCTTGGGCCATGAACGAGCCACGAGAGCAGGCGCAGGTGAGGCTGATGAGATCCCCGGCATCTTAGCGTCGGTGCTCCTCCAGACCCAACACGCACAGCTCGATGGATGGATCAATCAATCATGGAGCCATCCGTCGAGTCAGACGCACAAGCCTAGCCGCCACACACGTTCGGACTTCGGAGCAGTAGCACGGCCACGGACCGACTCGCTCCCCCCTCCGTCACTTTTGGTCAGCAGCCATGTCTCCACCCTTTACGGGAAGAACTCAAAAAATTGTGTGTCAAAGCTTGACTGCAACGGGGAGGGGGCGAAAGCAAGCCACCGGTTTCTTTTCTCTCTGCCCGGCCACGAGTTTGGAGGAATTAATATCGACAACCTCAATCCAATATAAATAAAGTATACAAATCCCCTTCATTTCGGAATTTAAGGTGCAACAAATATTCGTGTAAAAACATGTGTATGTTTGATCAAGATTATAAAACAAAATATTGACAACCTCAATTCAACATAAATAAAATGTAAAATACTTTTAATGATGGATCTAATGATACAAATACTCTATTCTAGCTACTGACACTTTTTTTTATTAAAACTTGCTCAAACATACACATGTTCGACTTATGAAAAAACTAATACACCTTGTATTTTAGAAGGGAAGATTAGGCCTAGCTGTAACAGATTACACCAATATGTGGTGGTCTGTGCAACAAACCCGTAGAGCGGGTGTTCTGTTCAAAATCAATGAATGAAGCCTATCCCGTGAATGAAGCCTGACTCGCATGGGATCTTAAGTTCATACGTCATGAGCCACGAGAGCACAAGGGAGAGATACGCAACGTCGGTGCTCCTCCGGATCCAACAGCCCGATGAATAATCATGCGACCGAGAAAAGAAGAACAATTTGTATTGTTCTTGCAATGTCTCGACATAAATTGCAGAAGGACCGAGTGCGGCTGGTTGCCAAGCTTTCCATTTCGAAGATGCCAAATTAGTAACTTTGTGACATTGTGCATTTAGATCCAATGAAGTACGAGCTATATGTGAATGCCAATGAGTATTGCCCCCTTGGCGATTGCTTCCAAGTTACGTCATCTTCATTATCCTCGTTAAGGTGTGTGCCTTTCAATGCACGGCCAAAGTGTAATGAAATCCCATAGGTGCTCCATGGAGGTGATTTCATCATGGTTGATCTTGCGAAGCCAAGCATCATCCGCCAAGCCTTCTTTAACTTTCCAATCTTTGTGCGAGCAAGCCGCGTATATGATAGGAGCGACGTCCTTCGGCTTCTTCCTGTTGAGCCAAAGGGAGTCCTGAAATGGGGGCAAGCGAACCATCGCCAATGATGATAGTACTAGAAGCATAGAAGGGATCCAAGTCCAACTTGTTGCACAGGTTCCCCGAACCCACCCAAAGCTTATCGGGTACTTTTCACTCATACCAAAGCCAACCAAACATGAGTACACCTGTTGAATCAACAACTGAGTGGAACAACAAGCAAGATATCTTAGCTAATTAGTTGTGGGCAGAGTACTAAGCGAGAAGCGTCAATCATTAAATTCATTCATTTGTATGGTTGTATATTTTGTATGTCTATTTTTGTGCCTCTCTCTCGTGGGATCCTACCTTTGTCTCATACATGTATTGTTGCTTGCAGGAAGCTATGGATGTGGAGAAGAAAGGTAGAAACTATGTTACGGGATGGATTAAATGGATGAGGAATTGCAGAATGTGTTCGTGGAGCATTACAATAGAGGGGGTCATGCTCAAAATGGGTGGGAACATTACATTGTACTTAAGAATGTTCGTGACAAATGCAATGTGGATATCTAAAAGAAGAGTGTCATGTCTGTACAAGACTATTAATAGACACTATGTCATTTATTTATTTTGCGGGATAGACACTATGTCATTGACAGCAAGATGTTGTCAATTAGTGGTTTTGGGTGGAATTGGATCCATAACAAGCTCATGGCCGATAGTGAGGATGTGTGGAGCAACTATGTCAAGTAAACACTACCTCTTGAGCCATAATAGACGTGTCTAATTTTGTGAATGATAAGTTTCCTAAGTACGCTTGCATACATAGGAAGCATGATTACTGATGCAGGTGAAGATAAGTATCTTAATTTTCTCAGTTAATATTTAACTGTTATTGATGTATGGATCATGAATTTGTTCTTGTGCACTGTATTATGTTTTGTTGAAGAACCAACATAAGTTTGTTGATAGAAATGTGCCCAGAACAACAAATTTGATTCATGTGTCCTAAAAAATAAACTAAAATGGTCCTTAGTGCCATAGTATGTGTCAAGAGGCCTTCGTGTGTAAGCAATGTTTTCTTGTAGAATTATGGAGAAAAGAAGCTTGGGGGAGGCAGCAACATTATTTCTATAATTTTCCACCATGACATGGGTTACATCTTCGTCGTAGTCTAGTGTAGGATTGGAGGGCTGGTATTTTTACATGGCTCAGTACTTTGCAGGAAAATAACAATGCTCCTTGCTACACGCACAAGGTCATGAAGTTTGAAGATTCAACCAACCTTGTCTTCTCAAATAATCATGCCACTGGAACCGGTGCCAGAACTACAGTTGTAAGTGCAGAGAAAATGGTCATGAAGAATGTCAACATCAACATCAAGTCTGCTGCGACATCTTCTAATCAAACCAGTGAGGAACAAAAGAGGAAGATATCGATTGGATGACTGAATTGTATCTGTGCTTGGAGAAAAACTAGAAAATTTTAAAAGCACCTATAAAGTCAATATTCCTCAAGTTGCTCCTCGTGAAAAACCCTCCTCTCCCGAAGAAATACTTGATGCTCTCAATGCAAATGTGGGACCGTATGGTGATGGCTTGCTGGCAGCTTATGATATCCTCATAGGACATGTCCAGGACTCCCTCAACATGGCCGCAAGTTAAAGGCTCTTGTGGCGTTGCCTGAAAGGACGAGGAAGAAATGACCCTCAAGAAAATCAACCAATGAAGGTATGTTACTAGAAATGGACTACTCACGTTCCTCTTAGTTAGATAAATATAGTTGTTATTCCTGGAATAGAGCAAACTCATTGCTTCATTTGTTGTTGTTGTTGCTACTATATGCGTCGTTGAACATGACACTCTAAAGAACTTTGTAGTTATGTTGTTACTTACTATGATCTTGATATCCTTGCAAGATGCAATGATGTGTTTCGGCATAGGTAAATTGATGTTTGTAGAAAAAGTTAGTCTCTTGAAATATTTGGATCACAGACGACATGGTATAACTATAGTTAACACTTTCAAAGTTGCTTTGTGTGTGACACCTTTTTTGTCTTGTAATTCATCTTGTATTGTTCACGACATGTTATATGCTGAAAGGAATAATGTTCGTGGCCTAAGACGAGGATATGCATACGTATTGTCCCTTGTATCTTTTTGAGTATGATCTAGCATACAAACAAAATTTAGGTTGAACTACTAGTTCGTGAATTAACCTTTTCACTACAAGAAATATGCTATCTTGTGACCTTCTGTTAGTGACCCTGGAAAAAATGGTTGTAAATCTATGACCATTTGAGACCAATTGGTTGTAAGCTGTTCGGGGGGATCCAAACCCTAAACCATAATGACCATTAGGGCCAGAAAGGTCATAATTTCCTTACACCAAAAGGTCATAAAGCAGACAACACGGGTCTGTTGCCTTATTTCTAACTAATCATGACCAATATAAATGGTCATTACACTTGAGTTCGAATGCATTAGAATGATTAGGCAGCCACCTCAGCAATCTCGCTTATGTGTCAATGTTTACGTGTCATTTTTGCTGACAGGATCACACTCTGACCGGCGGGACCCATTTGACAGCGGGACCGAGCTGTTTATATTCGCTTACAGGTGGGACCGAGTGCTAAATTCGCTAGTAAAAAGAATGCGCGAGCGGGGACTCGAACCCACGACCGAGCGCTCTATTCACTTGTTCTCTACCGCTGGGCTAGAGAGGGGCTATCGATTCGTTATCATAACGTGTCCCTAAATCAAATGAATCAGCGGTCGTCTCGTATCAAACGTAACTGACTGACAAGTGTGGCCCATTGGCAGTATCGGACAGAGCCAACACTTAGCAAAAATTCCCCATCTCGTTTCTTAGGTCTTGCGTAGGAGGCGGCGGCGGGGGTGGGGGCCAGCGGCGGAAGCAACCGACGGGGATGGCAGGGCCGGGGCCGGCGGCGGAAGCAACTGGCGGGGAAGGCAGGGCCGTCGGCCACCGATGCTGGTGTTGCCTCGCCGCGCGCCTCGCCCACGACGGCGGAAGCAACTGGCAGGGGCGGCGGAACCGCGGCCTCGCCGCTTGGCTCGACAAGAGCGGCTCGCCGAGCATGGGGGACTCTCCGCCACCGCAAGCAGGCCTCCCGGTATGCACTCCTCTCCTCCCCCCCTCTCATCTGCCACCTCTCCTCTCCCCCCTCTCCTCTGCCCCCTCTCCTCCCCCCCTCTCCTCTGCCACCTCTCCTCTCCCCCCTCTCCTCTGCCCCCTCTCCTCTCGCCCCTCTCTTCTGATCTAAATATGTTAAAGAACCGAGCAATGTTAGGAGTTAGGAGTTAGAGATGGATTTCAGTCAGATGTTCTTCAGCATAGCTGAATTTTTTTATGCACTGTTAGGAGTTAAGAGCTAGCTAGCTTGTTTGGTAGAAACTGCATAGATGAATTTTGTTGATGCACTGTTAGGAGTTCTTCAGCTTGTTTGTCTGCAGATTGTTTGGAGCATAGTAATTGTAATTGATAGAAACTGCATAGTAATTATTAGGAGCTAGCTAGCTTGGTCTTTCCCTGAAACAGGATCCTTCTAAAATGTTGGTTTGGTTTGATTTGATTTATTCTTGTCAGCAAATTAAATTCATGCCAATTTCAATATTGGTTTGATTTATAGTTTGGTTTGTTTCTATGTTGTGGTTAGGCAATTAGCATATAAAATTTTCTGGATTTTTTAGCTGCCATTACTGCCATCCATTTTCATTAATTAATGTTGATGCACTTAGATTGGTTGCTAAGTTGCAGCAATTTGTTATCTTTGGCAGACGGACAGAAGCTGGATTAGAAAAGGAGTTAGAAGGTTTTCCAAAGAACATATGAAGGGAGTTGATGAATTCATGCAATTTGTTCGGGAAAATTTTTCCAAGGATGTTGCATTCTTTGCCCATGCTGCGAATGCCTCAATCGTTCAAGAAAAGAACAAGGAATGGTGGAAGATCATCTGCTTTTTTATGGGATGGCCAGCACATATGATAGATGGATATATCATGGAGAACCTTTAGATGGACAACCTCAACATATTGAAGATGATACACATGCCCCTCATATGATGGGTGGTGGTGATGCTGGCATTGATTTTATGGAAAAGGTTTTGCGAGAGAATGCTGGTTTGGAGGAAGAGAATGGGCATGAAGATGATAGGATTCCTGGCCTATTGAAGGATCTGTACAACTCTGAAGACCGTGCTGATGGACAGAAGTCGATGTTTGCTGAGGTGTTAGAGGAGGCGAAGCGCGCAGCTCATGAAGGGGGTAAATTTTCAAGATTTACCTTCACCGTGAAGTTACTCCACATCAAGTCTTTCTACCGGATTAGCAATGCTGCATTCAACGCAATACTCCCCCTTTTGACCTTGCAGTTCCCTGATAGCTGTGTTCCCAAGTCTTATGATGAAGCATTGAGCATAATCCGCAGGCTGGGGCTAGGTTATGTTTCAATACATGTGTGCCCAAATAACTGTGTCTTGTTTCGAAAGGATTATGCCAATCATGACAACTGTCCAAAATGCAATGCCTCTAGGTGGAAAGATGCTGATGGGAAGAAGTCAATACCGGAGAAGGTACTGCGGCACTTTCTATTGATACCAAGGCTGCAGCGGATGTTTATCTCGAACAAATCATCGCTGGAGGCACAATGGCACGAACTGAACCGGCAACCTGTGGACAATGAGCTGAGCCATCCCGCGGACGGAGAGGCATGGAAAGAATTTGACAGAAAACATGTAGATTTTGCCGCAGATCCAACGAACATAAAGCTCGGCATTGCCACAGATGGCTTTAATCCGTTTGGGAACATGAGCACGTCTTATAGCACGTGGCCCGTTTTTGTGGTGCCATACAACCTGCCACCATGGGCATGTATGGATCAGTCCAACTTCATCATGTCCAACCTGCCACCGTTTGGGAACATGAGCACGTCTTATAGCACATGGCCCATTTTTGCATGGGAAACAAAAAAAATTCCTACGCACACGCAAGATCTATCCATGGTGATGAGCATCTACGAGAGGGAGAGTGGATCTACATACCCTTGTAGATCGCTAAGCGGGAAGCGTTAACAAACGCGGTTGATGTAGTCGAACGTCTTCGCGATTCAAATCGCCGAGCGTCCCGCGATCCAATCACGATCTAGCGCCGAACGGACGGCACCTCCGCGTTCAGCACACGTACAGCTCGATGACGATCTCCGCCTTCTTGATCCAGCAAGAGGGAGCGGAGAGGTAGATGAGTTCTCCAGCAACGCGACGGCGCGGCGGCGGTGATGGTGGAACTATTCCAGCAGGGCTTTGCCTAAGCACTGCTGAAAACTAGAGGACTTGATCTATTGGGAGAGAGGGCTGCACTATGGCCTTTTGGGTTGAAGTGCTTTTGCCCTCTCTCCCTCTAGTATATATAGGAGGGAGGGAGAGGAGGCAGCCCCCTAGGGTTTCCCCTAGGGGTTCGGCCGAACCAAGAGGTGGAGGCCAAGCCTTCCACCTCCAATCCTACTCCAAGTAGGATTCACCAATCCTACTTGGTTTTTCCTTTTCCCACTTGGGTTTTTCCTTTTCTCACACCCCAGCTGCATGGGCCTTGTGGGGCTGGTTTGCCCAGACCACTAAGGGCTGGTGCACCCCCCCCCCTCAGGCCCATGTGGTCTCCCGGCGTGAGTGACCCCTCCCGATGGCCCTCCGGCACTCCCGGTACACTACCGGAAATGCCCGAAACTTTTCCGGTGGCCAAAACGGGACTTCCTATATATCAATCTTTACCTCCGGACCATTCCGGAGCTCATTGTGATGTCCGGGATCTCATCCGGGACTCCGAACAACCTTCGGTCACCAACATACATAACTCAACTATACCGAAACGTCACCGAACCTTAAGTGTGCAGACCCTGTGGGTTCGAGAACTATGTAGACATGACCGAGACACCTCTACGGTCAATAACCAATAGCGGGACCTGGATGCCCATATTGGTTCCTACATATTCTACGAAGATCTTTATCGGTTGAACCTCTATATCAAGGATTCAGTTAATCCCGTACGCTGTTCCCGTTGTTCTTCGGTGTGTTACTTGCCCAAGATTCAATCGTCGGTATCTCTATACCTAGTTCAATCTCGTTACCGGCAAGTCTCTTTACTTGTTCCGTAATACAAGATCCCGTGGCTAACACTTTAGTCACATTGCTTGCAAGGCTTATTGTGATGTTGTATTACCGAGTGGGCCCTGAGATACCTCTCCGTCATACGGAGTAACAAATCCCAGTATCGATCCATGCGAGCTCAACAGACACCTTTGGAGATACGTGTAGAGCATATTTATAGTCACCCAGTTACGTTGTGACATTTGATACACACAAGGTATTCCTCCGGTGTCAGTGAGTTGCATGATCTCATGGTCATAGGAACAAATACTTGACATGCAGAAAACAATAGCAATAAACTGACACGATCATATGCTACGTTCATAGTTTGGGTCTTGTCCATCACATCATTCTCCTAATGATGTGATCCTGTTATCAAATGACATCTCATGTCCATGGCTAGGAAACCTCGACCATCTTTGATCAACAAGCTAGTCTACTAGAGGCATACTAGGGACACAGTGTTGTCTATGTATCCACACATGTATCAGTGTTTCTAATTAATACAATTATAGCATGGATAATAAACGATTATAATGAACAAGGAAATATAATAATAACCATTTTATTATTGCCTCTAGGGCATATTTCCAACAGTCTCCCACTTGCACTAGAGTCAATAATCTAGCTCACATCACTATGTGATTTACATTGTAATGAATCTAACACCCATACAGTTCTGGTGTTGATCATGTTTAGCCCTTGGAAGAGGTTTAGTCATCGGATCTGCAACATTCAGATCCGTGTGTACTTTGCAAATATTTATGTCCTCCTCCTTGATGTAATCGCGGATGGAATTGAAACGTCGCTTTATGTGTCTGGTCCTCTTGTGAAACCTTGGTTCCTTGGCTAGAGCAATGGCACCAGTGTTGTCACAGAACAGAGTCATTGGGTTTAGTGCACTAGGCACTACTCCAAGATCTTTCATGAACTCCTTCATCCAGACACCTTCCTTCGCCGCCTCTGAGGCAGCGATGTACTCCGCTTCGCATGTAGAATCAGCTACCACGCTTTGCTTGGAACTGCACCAGCTAACCGCACACCCATTAAGAATAAATACGTATCCGGTTTGAGACTTGGAGTCATCCGGATCAGTGTCAAAGCTTGCATCGACGTAACCCTTTACAACGAGCTCTTGATCACCTCCATAAACGAGAAACATGTCCTTAGTCCTTTTCAGGTACTTCAGGATATTCTTCACCGCTGTCTAGTGTTCCATTCCTGGATTACTTTGAAACCTTCCGGCCATACTTATGGCAAGGTTGACATCGGGTCTTGTGCACAGCATTGCATACATGATAGAGCCTATGGCTGAAGCATAGGGGACGACACTCATCTTTTCTCTATCTTCTGCAGTCACTGGGCATTGAGTCTTACTCAACTTCACACCTTGCAACACAGGCAAGAACCCCTTCTTGGACTGATCCATTTTGAACTTCTTCAAAACTTTGTCAAGGTATGTGCTCTGTGAAAGTCCTATTAAGCGTCTCGATCTATCTCTATAGATCTTGATGCCTAATATGAAAGCAGCTTCTCCTAGGTCCTTCATTGAAAAACTCTTGTGCAAATATTCCTTCACACTCTCCAAAAGTTCTATATTGTTTCCAATCAGCAATATGTCATCCACATATAATATTAGAAACGCTATAGAGCTCCCACTCACTTTCTTGTAAATACAAGCTTCTCCATAAACTTGTATAAACCCGAACGCTTTGATCACCTCATCAAAGCAAAGATTCCAACTCCGAGATGCTTGCACCAGTCCATAAATGGATCGCTGGAGTTTGCAAACTTTGTCAACATTCTCTGGATCGACAAAACCTTCTGGTTGCATCATATACAACTCTTCCTTAAGGAAGCCGTTAAGGAACGTTGTTTTGACATCCATCAGCCAAATTTCATAATCGAAAAATGCAGCTATTGCTAACATGATTCTGACGGACTTAAGCATCGCTACGGGTGAGAAGGTCTCATCGTAGTCAACTCCTTGAACTTGTGAAAAACCCTTTGCCACAAGTCGAGCTTTATAGACGGTGACATTACCGTCCGCGTCCGTCTTCCTCTTAAAGATCCATTTGTTCTGAATGGCCTTACGCCCTTCAGGTAATACTTCCAAAGCCCATACTTTGTTTTCATACATGGATCCCATTTCGGATTTCATGGCCTCTAACCATTTCTCGGAATCCGGGCCCATCATCGCTTCTCCATAGCTCGTAGGTTCATCGTTGTCCAACAACATGACCTCTAAGACAGGATTGCCGTACCACTCAAGAGCAGTACGCGTCCTTGTCGACCTACGAGGTTCGATAGCAACTTGATCCGAAGCTTCATGATCATCATCATTAACTTCCTCTTCAACTGATGTAGGCTCCACAGAAACATCTTTCTGTGCTGCGCTACTCTCTGGTTGAAGTAAAGGTTCAATAACCTCATCAAGTTCTATCTTCCTCCCACTCAATTCTTTCGAGAGAAACTCTTTCTCAAGAAATGTTCCGTTTTTAGCGACAAACACTTTGCCTTTGGATCTGAGATAGAAGGTATACCCAACTGTCTCTTTTGGGTATCCTATGAAGACGCATTTCTCCGCTTTGCGTTCCAGCTTTTCAGGCTGAAGCTTTTTGACATAAGCATCACATCCCCAAACTTTAAGAAACGACAACTTTGGCTTCTTGCCAAACCACAGTTCATATGGCGTCGTCTCAATGGATTTCGATGGTGCCCTATTTAAAGTGCATGCAGCTGTCTCTAATGCATAACCCCAAAACGATAATGGCAAATCGGCAAGAGACATCATAGAACGCACCATATCCAATAAGGTTCGATTACGACGTTCGGACACACCATTACTGTCGTGGTTTTGTCACGGCGGATGTCCGGGTTAAAGGACTTAGGTGTGAGGCCATCGCCGTTATGTGGCGACTCGAAGGGGTTGGTCGGGAACGAGAGGCAAGGGTTTACCCAGGTTCGGCCCCTCTCGCTGGAGGTAATAGCCTACGTCCTGCTTTGTGTTTTATATTGATGGGGTATCGATTACAAGGGAGAGAAATCGCTTGACCTAACTCTCGACTAGTTGTCTCCTTGCTTTAGCTGCCCAGGTAACCCGCCTTTATATACACAGGTCGAGGCCCTGGGCTTACAAGAGTCCGGGTCGGGTTAGACTTAATAACCGACCTCTCCTCTAACTACACCTACCTTGTCCGGCAAGCCGCCCCCGGCGGCTGACGCCATCGGGTTACACACCGTCTTCTCGCTCCGGGCCTCTGCCTAGCCCATCTGGCAAATTACCTTCTGGCTCATCTTGGTATTCAGGCCCGTTTAAGGCTCTTGTACTTAAGTCGCCACCTTTCTAACCCGGCCCCACCTGGGCGGGTCTCACCATGGGGTTATATCCCCAACATTAGGCCCAGATTGATTTGAACTGGTTCATGTCAATCTTCAAGTCTTCTGGTTGGTAAATCTTGCATTCTTTGACAAATCTTTATGACCCGCCATATCTGAAAATAAGGGACGTCACCTCCAATCAATCTTCATGACCCGCCATGACGTGATCTCAGGAAAATCAAAAAGATTCCCGCGCCATCACAACGGATCTTTTGCATTAATATGACCAGCCCGAAGATCGAGGTGTCTCTTCAGTCAGTCATCATCGTGTCTCCTCGATTCCCGCGCCAGACTGTTAGTAATCCCATTTTTCCCTTATAAATGGACACGTGGGGCTACTTTTCACTTTTCCTCGCTGCTCCTCTTCTTCTTCCTCCGCCTTCTTCGCGACTGAAGCTCTGCCGCCGCTCCGTCTTCTCGAGCACACTGGCGACCTCCGCGTCTTCGAGGGTAGTTCTTCGACGCTATCTGACACCACCAAGGGCTTCCTTCGGCTCTCCGCATCTTCCAGGTATACATTTCTGCAAGCTTTAATCCTACCACCTCTCCTATTCATCAGTAGTTCGTCAGGGTTCCAGCTTCATCGCCATTGCTGTTCTTCGCTAGCTCTCCCTAGACATTCCGCATAAACTGATAGCGGCGCGGACGGCGGTTCCATTTTGCCCATATTATGCTTAAGATCTTTCCTGAAATCCGTTGTATAGGTCGCCATGACTTCCGACCCTTCTGCTTAGGGTTAATTAGTTTTTCCTTTTTCAAAGCATTTGTAGATCCATAGTGTTCGCACACGAACACGTCACCGTGTACCCTCGACGCCGGGGGTGGTGCACCGCAGCTCACGTCGAAGGAGACCCGTCCGGAAGCGCGGTACGCAAGCAATCCGGCGGGTGCTTTTGAGGACCCGAAACCCCACGCGCCCGGGAGGGACCCCATCTGAACGTGCGGCGGCTATGGGCTGCCCTAGGTCGGTTCGCCCGCCCCTAGAGCCTCGAGGATCGCTGCCCTTCAACACGAAGAACGAACGAAGAACGAGAGAGAAAGAACAAGGGAGAGATGTAAAACTAGGGTAAAAAGTAGATGTGTTTGTTCGATTGTGTGTTGTTTCAATCGGCAATCACCTCATCTATTTATGAGGGGGTTGGACTTCCCGTACAAGACACCGACCCATATTTCCTTCCAAAGGGTCAAAAACGCTAGCCAAACTCGGATTCTCCAAAATCTGCCCGAGTCTGCGGGAAGGCAGTCGCGGTAGTACCGCTCTCAGGCGGTAGTACCGGCCAAGCGGTAGTACCGCGCTCTGGGCGGTAGTACCGCTCTGGAGTCCAGAAGCATTTTTTACGCGGCAGTAGCGCGGTAGTGAATATACGGTAATACCGCTTGCGCGGTACTACCGCTTTGGGCGCGGTACTACCGCTCTGGAGGCTATTTTGATGGCTGGATAAGTAGAATAGCACCTTGAATGTCACATCCTTAGTGCTTCAACCATAACTTGGCTTCGTGCCAAAAACTGGTGTCAACACATGCCCCCCTGTTTTTCGGCAAAACTTGTGTGCCGAAAAATAATTTGTACCATATTGGTTCTAAGGACGATGTCAACACTCCATCGGCCATTTATATTCTTAGGGCGATAATCATATATCGGTCATGTTTGTTCTTAGGGTGATAATCATATATCGTCCATGTTTGTTCTTAGGGCGATAATCATATATCGGCCATGTTTGTTCTTAGGGCGATAATCATATATCGGCCATTGCCTATTTAGGCTTCTTGCCACACACTTGGGTGGTACTTCTTCAAATATTTGCCATTAAGAGCTCGAGGTAGCAATGTTCCTTGTATGGATTCCACCAAATATGAATTTCCGGGAACTATTCTTGTAATCCTGAAAGGACCTTCCCAGCTTGGGGACCACTTCCCGAACTTCCTATCTTTTGAACCGATTGGTAGAATCACCTTCCACACAAGATCACCAATCTGAAAATTCTTCAACTTCACCTTTTTATTGTAGGCTCTAGCCACCCTCAACTTATCCCTTTCTATGGCCTTCAAAGCAGGCAAATGTTTATCGGCGACTTCGTCAATATTTTCCATCATCAAGTTATAAAAGTCCATCGCCGATAAATCATTTTGTTTGGCTATTCTCAAAGCATTCAAATTTACTTCCACTGGTAAAACGGCCTCTTTACCATAGACGAGCTCATATGGAGTTACCTTTGTCGCACCATGCCTTGAGATTCTATGCGCCCACAAAGCCTCAGACAATAGCTCATGCCATCTCCTTGGATTATCCTCAATCTTCTTCTTGATGAGCTTGATTAATATTTTATTGCTAGACTCAGCTTGTCCATTGGCTTGAGCATAATACGGAGAGGAATTGAGCAACTTTATCTTATATGATTCGGCAAATTCTCTAACTTGATGTGACATGAAAGATGAACCTAATCCGTAGTTAATGTTTGAGGAATGCCGAATCTATGAATAATGTGCTCACTTATGAATTGAATTACCTCCGTATGCGTCATATTTTTGAGAGGTATTGCTACAGACCATTTAGTGAAATAATCAGTTGCCACCAACACGAACCGATGCCCCTTTGAAGAAGAAGGATGAATCTCTCCAATAAAGTCTAATCCCCAACCTCTAAAAGGCCACGGCTTGATAATAGGATGTAACATAGCAGCAGGAGCCAACTGAATATCACCAAACTTTTGACAAGCTTCACATCCTTTATAATACCTGAAGCAATCATTAATCATCGTCGGCCAATAAAACCCAGCCCGTCGCAATAACCATTTCATCTAGGGAGCCGACTGATGAGTGCCACAAATTCCCTAATGAACCTCTCCCATAGCAACTCTTGCTTGGTACTCATCCAAGCATTTTAAAAGAACATCATCCACCGTTCGGCGATAAAGATTATCATCTCTCATCGTATATTTGAAAGCCATACGCCGAACGGTCCTGTCCACCCTTTTACTAGGATCAAGCAAATAATCAATAATGGGTTCCCTCCAGTCTTGATTTCCACCTGCACTAGAATTTTCGTTAGTGGCCGAAGCAGTAAGCTCGGGTTCGGCCTCTACATTGGCGAAGCTAGTCATCGGCCTTTGAGAAATATGAAACATGCCATGATCAACATGATAGCCGGATGCTTGCTGTGCCAACTCATTTTCTCTCCAATTATCATGTCTAGATATATGAGCAATGTTAAAATAATCCAAAGTAGAAATTATATCTAGACACTTATTAAGATAAACATTAAGTGATTCGTCCAAACACTGAAAAACTTTGGATATTTGTTGTACTACTAATAACGAATCACCAAAAGCCTCAATATGTGTAGCACCTAAGGCCAGCAACATCTCCAAGCCGAATAACAATGCTTCATATTTGGCCTGATTATTTGTGCAAAAATATTCTAAGCGGCATGAGGCTTCAAAAACAGCACCATGAGGAGATATATAAAAAATACCAACACCTTGGCCAATGCTACAAACTGAACCGTCAAAATATAATCTCCATGGTACTAACGAGACAAGGTTTATATCAATATCTTGTTTGTCATTAATCCGATGCTCAACAATAAAATTAGCAACGATTTGGCCTTTCATGGATTTCAAAGATTCATAAGCCAAATCATACTCAATTAAAGCATAAGCCCACTTGCCAATTCTACCACTAAGAATTGGTCTATGCAACATGTACTTAATGACATCGGTTTGACAATCTACTATGCAAGCACTCGACACTAGATAATGTCTCAATTTTGTGCAAGCATAATACAAGCATAGACATAATTTTTCAATAAATGTATACCTTGTCTCAGCATCTAATAGGCGTCTGCTCAAATAAGTAATAGCATGCTCTTTTCCTTCGGTTTCTTGAGTCAAAACAGCACCAATAACACCTTCCTCTGCTGCAATGTAAAGCCTAAAGGGCTCTCTATGCTTAGGCGCTTTCATCACCGGAGGAGTGCACAAATAATTCTTGATCATATCAAATTCTTCTTGCTGTTTCGTCCCCCAAGGAAAATCAACATCATTCTTTAACTGAAGTATAGGAGTAAATGCATCAACCTTCCCTGACAAATTAGCTATGAACCTCCTCAAATAATTGACCTTGCCGAGGAATTTTTGCATATCTCTCTTGCATATTGGAGCCTCCACTTTTTGTATAGCTTCTATCTTTTTGGGATCAATCTCTATGCCATCTTCATGAATAATGAAACCCAAAAACTTGCCAGCCGACACGCCAAATGCACACTTCAAAGGATTCATTTTTAGTCCATATTTCTTCATCCTTTCAAAAGCTAAACGCAAATCGGCTAAGTGAGACTCAAAAGCATCCGATTTGACAACAATATCATCAATATAGACTTCAAGTATAACACCGAGTAAATCATGAAAAATTAAATTCATAGCCCTTTGATATGTGGCGTCGACATTCTTTAATCCAAAGGTCATCACTGTCCATTCAAACAAACCAAGGAAACCGGGGCACCGAAAAGCAGTTTTGGACATGTCCTCTTCGGCCATGAAAATCTGGTTATACCCCGCATTGCCATCAAGAAAGCTAATGACCTTATGTCCAGAAGCATCATTAATAAGCATATCAGCTATAGGCATGGGATACTCATCTTTGGGTGTAGCTCTATTCAAATCTCTGAAATCAATGCACACCCTCAACTTGCCGGAGCCTTTCTTTTCCACTGGTACAATATTAGAAATCCACTCGGCATACCTGCAAGGTCTAATAAAATTAGCTTTAAGCAAACGACCGATCTCTTCCTTGATCCGGTCATATGTTTTTGGATTAAACTTTCTAGCCGATTGTTTGTACGGTCTGAAACCGGCCTTTATAGGTAACCGATGCTCCACTAGCTCTCGGCTTAAACCTGGCATTTCATGATATTCCCATGCAAAGCAACAAACATATTCTTTCAATAGCTCGATCAACTTGGCTTTATAATCGGCTTTCAAATTTTTGTTTACAAATGTCGGTCTAAGAACTGAACCATCTCCAACATCTATTTCTTCTAATGGATTGGCCGATGTAAAACCTTGTCCAAGTTTATCCATATCATCTAACTCTTCTATAGACTCATACATATCGTTCTCATTGGACCGATATTCTGTAAGTCGCTTTTGTAACCACTCAGAGTCAGAATCCATTTAAATACATTATGCTTTGGAGCCGATTGCCACCAACCGGCTTTAAAGAAACGGGTAAAAAAACCACTTTTGGTGGCGCTGAGAAAATCAAACTCTGATAAGTCCCGTCCCGTCAAGCAAGCAGCATTGGGGTGTTGCCAATCTACCGATGCATCGGCTAAAGCAACGCAAGCCGAATTATCCGCATGAACGACTTCCACTTCATCATCAACCCACTGAATTAAAAACTGGTGCATAGTGGATGGCACGCATTGGTTTGCATGAACCCAATCACGGCCTAGTATGATGTTGTAGTTACCTTGTACCTCGGCGACAAAGAATGCAGTAGCCAAAGTTTTGCTCTCAACCGTAAGCTCCACGTACATCACTCCTTTGGCTTCGGTTTTCTCTTTGCCTTCAAATCCATTAAGCACCATATTGGTCTTGATCAATCCTTCGTCGGGCAAACCCAATTTCTTGAAGACCGAATAGGGCATGAGATTCACCACAGCACCACCATCAACAAGCATCCGAGTAATTGGTGATCCATTAATATGACCTCTGAGGTACAACGGTTTCAAGTGTGTCACTGACTCTTTTGGCTTCTCAAATATTGCATTCTTAGGGCCAAAATCCAGCTGAGCCACCTCCCCTTCTTCATCTACAGCACGAAACTCAGCGGGTAAGTAATACACCATATTGATATCCATACCTTCGTGGACCAGTGTAGGCTCATAATCCAACATATCGTCTTCCTCCTCGGGCGTGTTCATCGATTCTGAAATCTGTCCGAGCGAAGTGGAATCAATAGGTGTTGCGGACTATGTAATAGCAGTGGCATCGTACTCCCTTGGTGGTGTAGGTGCTGATGTGACAGATGTAGAAACCACCACACCTTGTATTTGTTTAAGCATCCATACTTGGTTTGTAGGTACAATGGGCCAAATATCATTGAAAATTTTATCTCTTTGCTTCTCGGCCTCCTGTTTTGCCATCTCCTGACTCCTTAACCTCTGTAGTTTCCTCTTTTGTGCTTTTGTTAGCCCTGGAGGACACCACTTAGGTTGCATATACTTTGGATCTTTGAGCTTGGCTTTGCTTGTGCTAGCTTCATGATCATTAGCCGAGTGCTTTGGCGCGATAGCAAGTATCGGCTCAGCAGGGTTGCTATGCACAGTCGGCTGTTGTATGGTGAATGTTTCAGTGCCCAAGATGAGTGAGTCGGCATCGATTTTTTCTTTGCCTTTTCCAGACTCGACCGTTGCACTTGGTGATTTAGCACGCCACACTTGCTTGCTGATCCTTTCTTGATTGTTCTGCATCGGCCGATTGACACCATTGTTCAAACGGCCTCGTGTGGGATAAGAATGCCTCTCACGAATAGGCCTCCTTGGTTCTGCCCACCATGGATGAAAAGCATAAGGGGCCATTGGGGGCTGCTCCCATCCTCCATTGAATCCTCCCATGTAGTATGGCGCATAGGGAGGTGGCGCCATACATGGTCCTGGTGCCCACGACCCATACGGCCTTGTGTGATGCTGAGATTCTTGCCTCGGAGGTGATCTTGAGCGCTTCAAATTTGATGACCGGTTAGAGCTAGAACCAGCCGCTTTATTGACATACTTGGACAGCAACATATCAAAAGTTGGCTTGATTTTCTTGCGTTGCACTTTGGCTTCATTCAGCTTCCACTTGCCAACTTCCAAACTCTTGGGTTTGACAAATTTGACACGGGTATTCTCTTGTCCTTGTGGTTGCCCCCCGAGTGTAGGATTTTTAATGGTGATCTTGATTATCTCTCCACCATCGGGTTGCTTGTCAAGCACAACTTGCCTTCCCAAGACTTTCGCCATCTTTGTTTCTCCTAGGCTCACCAATGACAACATTATCTTTATTAGCTGATTCGGCTATGTTAGGCCGAATTAATATCTTCTTCCCCTCCAAATTCATGGTATTCATTGGGAAGGGCTGTTTGTCAACTTGCATCTCAGAAAAATTCAATCGTCCGTCATTAATGGCCGATTGTATCTGCTCGGCTTGAAGAGGAGGGAACTTGATTTCTCCAATCGGAGTGATATTGCCTTGGCGATCCTTCTTGAAGTTTCCAAGGAACTCTTGCAACTCCTTCTCTTCGCGCGCCTTCTTGTACTCCTCATAAGCTTGGCGATGATCGGCCGATAACTCATCAAGACTAGGCTTAATGATGTTATCGGCGTCTACTTCACTCGGCTTGGGAAGATCAGACATGATGGATGATGATGATGATGGATCTTAGTGTCCCCAGCAGAGTCGCCAAAAAGTTTGTTCGCACACGAACACGTCACCGTGTACCCTCGACGCCGGGGGTGATGCACCGCAGCTCACGTCGAAGGAGACCCGTCTGGAAGCGCGGTATGCAAGCAATCCGGCGGGTGCTTTTGAGGACCCGAAACCCCACGCGCCCGGGAGGGACCCCATCTGGACGTGCGGCGGCTATGGGCTGCCCTAGGTCGGTTCGCCCGCCCCTAGAGCCTCGAGGATCGCTGCCCTTCAACACGAAGAACGAACGAAGAACGAGAGAGAAAGAACAAGGGAGAGATGTAAAACTAGGGTAAAAAGTAGATGTGTTTGTTCAATTGTGTGTTGTTTCAATCGGCCATCACCTCATCTATTTATGAGGGGGTTGGACTTCCGTACAAGACACGGACCCAGATTTCCTTCCAAAGGGTCAAAAACGCTAGCCAAACTCGAATTCTCCAAAATCTGCCCGAGTCTGCGTGAAGGCAGTCGCGGTAGTACCGCTCTCAAGCGGTAGTACCGGCCAAGCGGTAGTACCGCGCTCTGGGCAGTAGTACCGCTCTGGAGTCCAGAAGCATTTTTTACGCGGCAGTAGCGCGGTAGTGAATATACGGTAATACCGCTTGCGCGGTACTACCGCTTTGGGCGCGGTACTACCGCTCTGGAGGTTGTTTTGATGGCTGGATAAGCAGAATAGCACCTTGAATGTCACATCCTTAGTGCTTCAACCATAACTTGGCTTCGTGCCAAAAACTGGTGTCAACACATAGTTTGTAGCTGTTCGGTATGAACTTGTTTGTCCCATACTTAGTGAATAAACCATTATGTTGTACGCTTTTAAGTCGCCTTCATACTTCTTTGGCGGCTCATCCTTATGATGGCAACTCGCCCATTGATGGCGGCTTATCATAGGGCAACTCATTGTATATAGTCTTATGAACAATGTTTAAGTTCCTCTGGCAGACGGCTGTTATCTGATTCACCCGGCATGTATGTATTTGTAGCTCCCTTTTTTCTGTTGGATAATTCACCATGGTGAGGACTACCTCATGCAACTGGGAACCTTCGCAAGTGGATGATAACACCCTCCAGGAATGTGTGGAGCAAGGCTTCCTGTCTCCTCAAGAAAAGATTGGCTGGAGAGCTGCTTTTGGGGAAGAAAGGCCTCATCCGCCTGAAGGAGAAGTGGAGATATTCATAGATCATTTACTTAGGGGTTTTAGCCCTCCCGGGTCAAAATTCTTTCGGGATATTCTGCATTTCTATTGCCTCCATCCTCAAGACTTGGCCCCCAATTCAGTATCCAACTTGTGCCAGTTCCAAGTCTTCTGCGAGGTATATCTACAGATAGAGCCTTCTATCCCTCTCTTTAGAGAGTTCTTTTATTTGAACCGCCAGACAGAGTGCGCTGACGGCCCCTGCTTGGAACTTGGCGGGGTCTCAATTCAGAGGCAGAGAAATTGCGGTTTCCCTGCCGTCACCTTGCCAAGCCACCCCAAAGGATGGACAAAAACTTGGTTTTATTGCCGGAACACAGCTCCTGTTACTGAAAGCCCTTTGCCGGGTTATAGAGCTGATCGTCTTCCTCCCACTTTTGAGCTTCCGGGTTACGCATCTGAAGAAGAACGCAATGAACTTGCCCCTTTGTGGCCAAAGATCCGAGCTCTGACAGCAAATGGGTTAGCGGGCGTAGATTTGACCCGGTGCTGGGTGTCATGGAGCATTTTTCCATTGAGCCGCCGTGAAGCTTTGATGTGTGACTATGACGGAGATTTGAACAATCCTCAACGGTTCAATAACATGTCTCAGGAACCCACCGATGTCAATAGGATAGTAAAGAAATTGCTGGGTGAAAACCAAGAATCCTGCAACAAGGTTGGGTTGAGACCCTTCTGCGCTCTTAACCCGGCTCCTCCAGTAAGTATTTTTGGCACTCCTTGTCTGGTTTTTATAGCAAGACTCAGCTTTCTAAAGCCTTTGTCATTTTTGTCAATTCCTTTTTAACAGGAGACTTCTCCATTCTGGAAGAAGAAAGATCAGAAGGGGCCAGCTAAAAAATCTAAAGCTATTCCCAAGAAGAAGAGGAAGATGGCCACTGAAGGGCCATCAACTAGGGCCGGCTCAGATGTTGCCAGTGACCAATCGGAGGTAAATCTTGACTCCTTCGCCGTCTGTTTAATGAGCTTGCTGATGCACCTTCCTCTCAGGCTGATGATGAGACCAGCCGAGCGGAAAATGCTGAGGAAATCCTTGTATCTTCCGACTCAGAACCCTTGCTTTCGAAGATACCACGGCGAGCCGTTAGGAAAGTAACTCTTTCACACCCAGATGCTCATCTAGACCCTGATTTTGCTTTGAAGAAGGTTATTTACAAATCAAGGCGCCAGACCCGGAGCGGCATTGATGATCTTGCAACCAGTTTACCCGCTAAGCCAGCGGCTCGCAGGCGACCGGATGAGGTGCCTCATAGCCCCACTCTTTCTTTTCCAGAAGCCGTACTCTTTCGACAACCTCTTGACCCTTCTGATTTGAGGTATCAGGCGTCTTCTTCTGGTTCGAAGTATCAACAATCTTCATCTTCTTCGGGCGACTCAATTGCCTCCCAGCTACCACCCCTTATTATTAATCCTGGGTATGTATTCTTTTTAAGTTGGTTCCTGCTTTTGTTATTCTTAAATTTGCATATGCTTCATCTTGCTATCTTTGTCCATAGGGTGAAGGCCAAGGCAAGAAAGAGAAAAGTAGGCGAGTCATCCACTATTCCTGAGATTCTTGTTGAACAACCGGCGACTCATGAAGAGCCGCCCCTGCCTGAAGAAACGACGGCTGCAGAGGCTGCTGACGCTGATCCGCCAGGTCCGCCAAAAACAGCTAAGGCCTCTGAAGATGTGATTATCACTGGGGCGGGTTACACCATTCCCACTCCTTCTTTCACAATGATTAAAGAATCTTCTCAAGAAGAGGCGCCCTTATCCAAGAAGGGGAAATCCAACATTGATCCTCCCAGTTATGAGGGGCTTAGTGCTGAGGAACTTCATAACAGCTATCTGAGCCGCCTCTCCACAAACCGGGAACTGGAGGTCAATATGGTTGGCCTAATGAGGCAAAAATACGAGGTATGCTTTTCCGCTTCTAATTTTGTATGTGTATATCCTTTGTAGCCCCCAAGGGCCGACTCACCTTCCTGAAGATGAGTCGGGTCTTCTAATGGAACTGTTGAGTAATGACATGTGTAGTCCCCAAGGGCTGGATCATCTACTTGAAGATGATCCGGGTCTTTGAATATTTAACGAAAATTGACCTGTAGCCCCCAAGGGCCGGCTTATATTCTCGAAAATAAGCCGGGTCTTCCATAATATGTTGTGTTGAATAGACCAACGATGTAGCCCCCAAGGGCCGGATCATTATACCCATAATGAGTTGGTACTTGCTATACACTTATTCCTTAGATTTGTAGAACATCGTGTAGCCCCCAAGGGCCGGGTTATCTTCATAAAGATGATCCGGGTCTCATTTGCCTTGTAAACATAAGAAAGAACTGAGACACATTAGCCCCCAAGTGTCGTGTATATTGCTTGCAATCTGCTTGGGACTTGTAAATTTTATTCTAACCGTCTCCTTGTTTTTTCATAGGATGCCTTAAAAGCGTCCAACTCAAACGTGGACAGCATGAAGAAGAATCTGGTACAGCAGCAAACTGCCCGTGCTGAAACTGAAGCCAAGTTGCAACTCTCCCTTGGAGAGTTGGAAAAAATTAAGGCGGGATTTGAAGCCGAAAAAGCCGCCTTGATCCAGCGTGCTAAAGCCGCTGAAAGCAAGTTAAAGCCTGTGACTGAGGAGTTAACTAGCTTGAAGCACCATATCAGCCGGATGACTCAGGCTATCTTTGGTGAGCGTCTCATAGGCCCATTACTTTAAATAACTTGATGTACCAAGAAATCCGCCTGGCGACTTATGTTCTTTGAACTGTTTTGCAGGCCCCAAAACCCAGAATTCTCCGGAGGACAGCTTGGTAAACCTGAAAGCCGTCTACACTTTTATCGAGAAATTATATGTCGGAAGTGGTTGCATTATCAAGGCTGTCATGGGAGATAGAGAGCCTGTCCGGCTCATCAAAGATGTCCTGACTCGCCTCTCCACAATTCCCAAACAACTGGACGATCTAAAGAGGTCATCAGCCAGGGCGGGTGCTATGGCTGCTCTGAGCCGGACAATAGCTTACTATCCAGACCTAGATACAGAAGAAATGGCAGGCAGGTTCCCGGAGTTGAAAGAAGACGGGTCAGCATTCACAGCCGCTGACTATGCTCGTTGCCGGAAAGCTTCTCGGGTACTATCCACTAAGCTTGCATCCGGACTGGATCTTCAAACATACCAGGTGGCTTATGAGAGTGCCAACTCCAGAATTCAGCCGCCCAGCTTTGAGGTGCATGAATTAACTCCTCATCGTCACGCTCAAACCTTTGCTCCTGACGTGGATCCATCTCCCGTACTTCATGAAGAGGTAGTGTTTCAATCACTGGCCCATTGCAACTGGGACCTGGATAATCTGTGCATTCATGACCCAGAGAGCTCTACGCAGAATGACCCGGAGGCATCTTAAGGCACTTCTTTTTCATGTGAATCGTTTGACCCAGATATTAGTCCATGGCCGGGTCATGTAAAAAACTATTTATGAGTACTTCCAGGCTCTTCTGAAGCTTTTGTAATAGCTGTAACTTGAAATATTTATTCTGTCTGAATTGCACCTTTGTGCGTACTTTTAAATTTCTCAGTTCATTCACCGGCGACTTAGCTTAACTGTCTTGACATAATCGTCTGACTGCATTGACTCGCCCGGCGGGTTATCTTCCGCGAAAAATACCAAGTCGGGGTTTACCCAAAAAACTTAGAATCTTATCATGAAAAAACACCTGCAAAAAACAAAGAATTTGTATATCTCTTGCCCTATAAGCCGGCTTTAAAGGCACAGCAGGACAAGATTCTTGTTTTTGTAAAAAAAAATATCGCTTCCTAAAGAAGCTAGGCACGAACGCCTAAAACCTCGTAAGCCGGCTCTCACGTGACATAAATCCGTCATTTAAACCTTAGCAAGTTCAGGGTCTTTAAAAGATTAACATGGCTAAGAGTATGAACGGGCCACATAGCGGAGAGACCACAGCAGACAAGGCGAGTTTATCCTAGCTCACCGTAAGCCGGCTCTCTCGTGACAAAACCGCCGTTTAAACCTTGACAAGCCCAAAGTCTTTGAAAGACTGACTGTCAAGAGTTCGGCGGATCACATGGCGGAGTAGCAAGTTGCAAACAGGCAGGTCTAACTCGAACATGGCATGCAAATCCTGGCCAAGAGGGTATGAAAACTAAACCCAGAGGGTTGGAAGCCCCCAAATGACCTTGAAGAATGATCCACCAAACATCTGATGAAAAGCGATAAGGGACACCGATTTGCAAAAACGATGCCTTTATTCTATTGATCATAATATGATAAACCCACAGGGCAAGACATTCATGTCATCATTACACTGGCTTGTATTCTTGGGCGATTTCAACGCTTCTTTGTCTAAGGAACTCCCGCATAGCGTAGCAATTTTCCCACGAATGTTTGGCCGGCTTGGCCTGGCTACTATGCTTGGGACAAGGCGCCTTGAGCACTTCCTCATAATTGTATGACTTATTCCCAACATGAGCTCCTCCTGGACGTTTATTTCGGTGTTGATTCTTGAAATTCTTGTTATCATCATTAGCGCTTTCCAACCTACCATCGGCTGGCTTACGCTTCCGGTTGCCGTTTTGACCTCCTGGACTCCCATCATGCCTCAGCTGACCCGGTGTGATGCTTTGGCAAGTCTCCAGCTGCACAACTTTGGCTTTCAAACGATCTAACTCCTTATGCACCCTAGCTTGTGTTTCCATCATTTGTTGCTGAATGTTAGCTATTTTTGCATGCAGTTTCATTAACTCCGCGTTGTGCTCCACTTGTCTCCTTATTGGTAAAGGATGCAGCGGTACGAGCCTATAGAACAAATCATGTTCAAGTAACTATCGTGGTTTTGTCACGGCGGATGTCCGGGTTAAAGGACTTAGGTGTGAGGCCATCACCGTTACGTGGCGACTCGAAGGGGCTGGTCGGGAACAAGAGGCAAGGGTTTACCCAGGTTCGGCCCCTCTCGCTGGAGGTAATAGCCTACGTCCTGCTTTGTGTTTTATATTGATGGGGTATCGATTACAAGGGAGCGAAATCGCTTGACCTAACTCTCAACTAGTTGTCTCCTAGCCTCCAGAGTGCTATTGATAATCAGTGCTGCGTCTGGTGTGACGAAGGCAGCTGGGTTTTCCGGGTCATAAGGCTCCGGATCACTGTTTCCATCGGAATAGCCCCCAAGCTTCTCCTCACAGGGTGGGCGAAATAAAGTGGTGTAAATACCCGGCTTGAGTCCTGCCACGCCATTGAGAGGGGCTGGCTTAAGCCCTGGGATCTGATATCCTTGCTCACTTGGATAGAATTCCATCTCCTGATCTGCATCGTCGACGTAAAGCTCATTTTGGCGATTCTTGGCTGTCAAACCGCATGCGCACCCCTCGATCCCCGGGAAGGTGCCCTTCAAGAACTCTACTCCACCAAGCGATGGCCCCACGGTGGGCGCCAACTGTCGTGGTTTTGTCACGGCGGATGTCCGGGTTAAAGGACTTAGGTGTGAGGCCATCGCCATTACGTGGCGACTCGAAGGGGTTGGTCGGGAACGAGAGGAAAGGGTTTACCCAGGTTCGGCCCCTCACGCTGGAGATAATAGCCTACGTCCTGCTTTGTGTTTTATATTGATGGGGTATCGATTACAAGGGAGCGAAATCGCTTGACCTAACTCTCGACTAGTTGTCTCCTCGCTTTAGCCTCCCAGGTAACCCGCCTTTATATACACAGGTCGAGGCCCTGGGCTTACAAGAGTCCGGGTCGGGTTAGACTTAATAACCGACCTCTCCTCTAACTACACCTACCTTGTCCGGCAAGCCGCCCCCGGCGGCTGATGCCACCGGGTTACACACCATCTTCTCGCTCCGGGCATCTACCTATCCCATCTGGCAAATTACCTTCTGGCTCATCTTGGTCTTCAGGCCCGTTTAAGGATCTTGTACTTAAGTCGCCACCTTTCTAACCCGGACCCACCTGGGCGGGTCTCACCATGGGGTTATATCCCCAACAATTACGATGTGGTGTTCGAGGCGGTGTCAATTGTGAAACAATTCCACACTGTCTTAAGTGACTGCCAAACTCATAACTCAGATATTCTCCTCCTCGATCAGATCGTAGGAATTTAATCTTCTTGTTACGATGATTCTCAACTTCACTCTGAAATTGTTTGAACTTTTCAAACGTTTCAGACTTGTGTTTCATTAAGTAAATATACCCATATCTACTTAAATCATCAGTGAAGGTGAGAAAATAACGATATCCACCGCGCGCCTCAAGGCTCATCGGACCGCAGACATCAGTATGTATGATTTCCAACAAGTCACTTGCCCGTTCCATTGTTCCAGAGAACAGGGTTTTAGTCATCTTGCCCATGAGGCATTGTTCACATGTGTCAAGTGATTCAAAATCAAGTGACTCCAAAATTCCATCAACATGGAGCTTCTTCATGCGTTTTACACCAATATGACCTAAATGGCAGTGCCACAAGAAAGTGGTACTATCATTATCAACTCTACATCTTTTGGCATCAATGTTATGAACATGTGTATCATCACTATCGAGATTCAATAAAAATAAACCCCTCACATTGGGTGCATGACCATAAAAGATATTACTCATATAAATAGAATAACCATTATTCTCTGATTTAAATGAGTAACCGTCTCGCAATAAACAAGATCCAGATATAATGTTCATGCTTAACGCAGGCACTAAATAACAATTATTCAGGTTCATCACTAATCCTGATGGTAATCGAAGAGCGAGCGTGCTGACGGCGATCACATCAACCTTGGAACCATTTCCCACGCGCATCGTCACTTCGTCATTTGCCAGCCTCCGTCTATTCCGCAGTTCCTGTTTTGAGTTGCAAATGTGAGCAACCGAACCGGTATCAAATACCCAGGCACTACAATGAGAGCTGGTAAGGTACACATCAATAACATGTATATCATATATACCTTGTATGTTGTTGGCCGCCTTCTTGTCAGCCAAATACTTGGGGCAGTTCCACTTCCAGTGACCAGTTCCCTTGCAATGAAAGCACTCAGTTTTTGGCTTGGGTCCAGCCTTGGGTTTCTTCACGGGAGGAGCAACTGCTTTGCCAGTCTTCTTGGAGTTACCCTTCTTACCCTTGCCATTCTTCTTGAAACTAGTGGTTTTATTGACCATCAACACTTGATGCTCCTTCTGAATCTCAGACTCAGCGACTTTCAACATCGCAAATAGCTCGGCGACTGACTTGTTCATCCCGTGCATGTTATAGTTCAACACGAAGCTCTTGTAGCTAGGTGGCAGTGATTGAAGAACTCTGTCAGTGATAGCCTCTGGCGGAAGGGGCATCCCCAATTCAGCCAGATGAGTAGAATACCCAGACATTTTGAGTATGTGATCACTGACAGACCCGTTCTCCTCTATCTTGCAAGCATAGAACTTATCGGAGGTCTCATACCTCTCGATCCGGGCATTCTTCTGAAAGATAAACTTCAACTCCTGGAACATATCATATGCTCCATGACGTTCAAAACGTCTTTGAAGTCCCGGTTCTAAGCCATACAACATTGCACATTGAACTATTGAGTAATCATCAGAACGAGCCTGCCAGGCGTTCACAACGTCTGGAGACTCAACTGGAGCGGGTGGATCACCAAGCAGTGCATCAAGGACATAAACCTTTTGGGAAGCCGTAAGGATAATCCTCAGATTACGGGCCCAGTCCACAAAGTTACTTCCATCATCTTTCAACTTAGCTTTCTCTAGGAACGCATTAAAATTCAGGGGTGCTACTGCGCGAGCCATTGATCTACAACATAAATTTGCAAAGACAACTTAGACTATTGTTCAAGATAATGAGTTTAGTTAATCATATTACTTAAAAACTCCCACTCAAATTGACATCCCTCCGGTCATTCGAGTGACACATGATCCAAATTCACCAACTCAAGTCCGATCATCACGTGAGTTGAGGTGGTTTCAATGGTGAACATCTTCATGTTGATCATATCTACTATATGACTCATGTTCGACCTTTCGGTCTCCTGTGTTCCGAGGCCATGTATGTACATGCTAGGCTCGTCAAGTTTAACCTGAGTGTTCCGCTTGTGCAACACTGGCTTGCACCCGTTGTATGCGAACATAGAATCTATCACACCCGATCACCACGTGGTGTCTCGAAACGACGAACTTTCGCAACGGTGCACACTCGGGGAGAACACAATTTTATCTTGAAATTTAAGTGAGGGATCACCTTATAATGGTACCGTCGTCCTAAGCAAAATAAGATGCATAAAAGGATTAACATCACATGCAAATCATAAGTGACATGATATGGCCATGAACTTGTGCTTTTGATCTCCATCTCCAAAGCACCGGCATGATCTCCATTGTCACCGGCATGACACCATGATCTCCATCATCTTGATCTCCATCAACGTGTCGCCATGAGGTTGTCGCGCCGACTATTGCTTCCACGACAATTGCTAACTCATAGCGATAAAGTAAAGCAAAACGGCAAAAATAATTAAAGACAACCCTATGGCTCCTTCCGGCTGCCGTACTCATCGACATGCAAGTCGTGATATTCTATACAATACACGATCATCTCATACATCACATATATCTTCTCATGTAATTGGCCATATCACATCACAACATACCCTGCAAAAACAAGTTAGACGTCCTCTAATTGTTGTTGCAAGTTTTACGTGGCTGCTACGGGTATCTAGCAAGAACAATTCTTACCTACGCAAAAACCACAATGGTGATACTCACATTGCTATTCAACCTTCTCAAGGACCGCCTTTGTCGAATCCGATCCAACTAAAGTGGGAGAGACAGACACCCACGAGCCATCTTTATGCAACGAAGTTACATGTCAGTTGATGGAACCGGTCTCTCGTAAGCGTACGATTAATGTTGGTCCGGGCCGCTTCATCCCACAATACCGCTGAATCAAGAAAAGACTAAGGGAGGAAGCAATCTAATCATCAACGCCCACAAACTCCTTTGTCTTCTACTCGTGATCTCATCTACACATAGACCTAGCTCAGATGCCACTGTTGGGGAACGTTGCATGGGAAACAAAAAAATATTCATACGCACACGCAAGATCTATCCATGGTGATGAGCATCTACGAGAGGGAGAGTGGATCTACATACCCTTGTAGATCGCTAAGCGGGAAGCGTTAACAAATGCGGTTGATGTAGTCGAACGTCTTCGCGATCCAAATCGCCGAGCGTCCCGCGATCCAATCACGATCTAGCGTCGAACGGACGGCACCTCCGCGTTCAGCACACGTACAGCTCGATGACGATCTCCACCTTCTTGATCCAGCAAGAGGGAGCGGAGAGGTAGATGAGTTCTCCGGCAGCGCGACGGCGAGGTGGCGGTGGTGGTGGAACTATTCCAGCAGGGCTTCGCCTAAGCACTGCTGAAAACTAGAGGACTTGATCTATTGGGAGAGAGGGCTGCACTATGGCCTTTTGGGTTGAAGTGCTTTTGCCCTCTCTCCCTCTAGTATATATAGGAGGGAGGGAGAGGAGGCAGCCCCCTAGGGTTTCCCCTACGGGTTCGGCCGAACCAGGAGGTGGAGGCCAAGCCTTCCACCTCCAATCCTACTCCAAGTAGGATTCACCAATCCTACTTGGTTTTTCCTTTTCCCACTTGGGTTTTTCCTTTTCTCACACCCTAGCCGCATGGGCCTTGTGGGGCTGGTTTGCCAAGCCCACTAAGGGCTGGTGCACCCCCCCTCAGGCCCATGTGGCCTCCCGGCGTGAGTGACCCCTCCCGATGGCCCTCCGGCACTCCCGGTACACAACCGGAAATGCCAGAAACTTTTCCGGTGGCCAAAACGGGACTTCCTATATATCAATATTTACCTCCGGACCATTCTGGAGCTCCTCGTGACGTCCGGGATCTCATTCGGGACTCCGAAGAACCTTCGGTCACCAACATACATAACTCAACTATACCGAAACGTCACTGAACCTTAAGTGTGCAGACCCTGCGGGTTTGAGAACTATGTAGACATGACCGAGACACCTCTATGGTCAATAACCAATAGCGGGACCTGGATGCCCATATTGGTTCCTACATATTCTACGAAGATCTTTATCGGTTGAACCTCTATGTCAGGGATTCAGTTAATCCCGTACGCTGTTCCCTTTGTTCTTCGGTATGTTACTTGCCCGAGATTCGATCGTCGGTATCTCTATACCTAGTTCAATCTCGTTACTAGCAAGTCTCTTTACTCGTTCCGTAATACAAGATCCCGTGGCTAACACTTTAGTCACATTGCTTGCAAGGCTTATTGTGATGTTGTATTACCGAGTGGGCCCTGAGATACCTCTCCGTCATACGGAGTAACAAATCCCAGTCTCAATCCATGCCAGCTCAACAGACACCTTCAGAGATACCTGTAGAGCATTTTTATAGTCACGCAATTACGTTGTGACATTTGATACACACAAGGTATTCCTCCGGTGTCAGTGAGTTGCATGATCTCATGGTCATAGGAACAGATACTTGACATGCAGAAAACAATAGCAATAAACTGACACGATCATATGCTACATTCATAGTTTGGGTCTTGTCCATCACATCATTCTCCTAATGATGTGATCCTGTTATCAAATGACATCTCATGTCCATGGCTAGGAAACCTCGACCATCTTTGATCAACAAGCTAGTCTACTAGAGGCATACTAGGGACACAGTGTTGTCTATGTATCCACACATGTATCAGTGTTTCCAATTAATACAATTATAGCATGGATAATAAACGATTATAATGAACAAGGAAATATAATAATAACCATTTTATTATTGCCTCTAGGGCATATTTCCAACACAAAGACCCTTGCTCTAAGAGAATAAGGAACAAGATCTGCTATACTGGGCACCACCGTTTTCTTTCCCGAAACCATCGCTGGCGAAGAAGCAAAGATTTTAATGGTGAGACTGAAACCCGTGACAAGCCAGCGGAATTCACTAAGGAAGAGCTAGAGCAGCAACTTGAGAAGGTGAAGTTTGTGAGACCAGGAAAGCTAGCAAAGAAAAGAAAGCGTGAGGACGATCAATGTTGGGACCGAAGTCTTGTTTGTGGGACCTGCCATACTGGGCTGATCTGAAATTGAGGCATAATCTCGATGTAATGCACATTGAGAAAAACATATGCGAGAATCTGCTAGGGACGTTCCTGAACATTGAAGGGAAGACAAAGGACACGGTTAGTTCTAGGCTTGATTTGGTAGACATGGGCATAAGAGAAGATTTGCATCTACAGCGTGATGAAGATGAAGATTCATTTGAAATGCCACGAGTATGGTATACAATGAGTAAAGAACAAAAGCTTGCATTCTGTGAATTCATAAAAGCGGTGAGATTTCCAGATGGGTATGCTGCTAACCTAGCAAAGTGTGTTACCTCTGATGGATTCAAGCTTCAAGGACTGAAAACTCATGATTGTCACATCCTCCTCCAAAGGATTTTATCGGCGGGCCTCCGAGGAATCATGGACAAGGATATATGAAGTGGTTGCTGAGCTGGGAAATTTCTTTAGAGAACTGTGCTGCAAAACACTCAAGTTAACTGTTCTGGAAAGGCTTGAAAAAGAAATCCTAATTATTCTTTGCAAGCTTGAGAAGATTTTCCCTCCAGCTTTCTTCACTGTGATGGTCCATTTGGCGGTGCATTTACCAAAGGAGGCAATGCTTAGAGGCCATGTGCAATACGGTTGGATGTACCCAATCGAAAGAAGGCTGCTTACTTGTAAGCGTTATGTGCGAAACACGGCAAGACCTGAAGGTTCGATTGCTGAAGCATATGTCATTGATGAGTGCTTGACATTTTGCTCTAGATACTTTGAAGATGTGGAAATGAGATGGAATCGGCCGGGCAGAAATAGAGATCAGTCTGATTCGCAAAGTGGTGATGTCTCGGTTTTCAACCATGGTGTGAAATTTCTTGGAGCCTCACAATACTTGGAGGCTGGTGATGAGTATGACAAGATGGTTTGGTATGTGCTCAGCAATTGCGCCGAGGTTCTACCATATATCGAGTACGTTATATCTTGTGCACTCGTTATATCTTCTTGCTTGGGTTGGCACCAGCCTCATGTTTTAATTCACTTGTTTTGTTGGCATTGCAGGAAATGCAAGGAGGAGATGAATCAGGAAGCAAGCCACATCCATGTCGATAAAAGGGTTGCCAAGGGATTTGCTAAATGGTTTAAGAATCATGTGAGATCTTTAGCCACATGTTTTATGTTTTCTGTGTTATTCAACAACTGTTAAATACCATTGTTGCTAAATGGTTTATTTTGTGCAGATTGGAAAGTTGCATCAGGAGAAGAAGGTCAGTGATGGTCTATTTGCTTTGGCATGTGGACCGGATTATCGAGTGAGACTGTATTCAGCATGCATTGCTGACGGTGTCTGGTACCACACCATTGACCGCGAGGAAAAAAGAAAGACACAGAATAGTGGAATCGCCACTGAGGGGTCACATGATGGTGAGAACATTGACTTCTATGGTCAGCTGAGAAGCATCGTTAAGTTGCAGTACAACTCTAGCGGAGGCATCCATCGCTCGGTTGTCTTATTTCGCTGTGACTGGTTTGATCTTGGTGGCAAGAAGAATGGAGGAGTCAAATATGATGGCCACTTCACAAGCGTCAACACTGCAAGGTGTTGGTATAAGAGTGATCCCTTTATTCTAACAGCACAAGAAACAATGGTGTTCTATTTGCCAGACACTTGTTTGCACGGAAAATGGCGAGTTGTTCAAAAGTTTGAGCACAGACACTTGTGGAGTGTGACTAAAACTGAAGTGGAAAAGGGCCCCGGTGGTAGTGGACTAACATACCAGGATGATGACTCTACGAAAGTTCCGGTGCAAGTTGATGATGACTCTACGGAAGTTCCGGTGCAAACCAGAGTGCGAAGGGACCGGGAACGTGTGATCGTTGATGCTGCAATTGTTGAAGGCATCAAGAACAAAAGAAAGGTGGTAGCAGATGGACATGAAAGCGAGGATGATGAAAACAGGACTTATCATACTATGCTGCAATATTGTAGTGACGATGAGGAAAACAGGAGTGGGCATGGAGTTCCTTGTTTTGGTATCGACGACGATGAGTAGCGAATGGACATGAAGGTAAATACTATTACTGCATGTTCTTTGTTTTGGTATCTATGGGACTGGTGACCTGATGTGATCAATCTTCTCTCTAGGTAGAAAAATGCTTGAAGATTCTAGGAGCAAAATGATGTGATTCTGATGGCTGTAGCAAAATGATGATCCTGATGGCTGTAGCAATAGTGATGATCCTGATGGCTGTAGCAAAATGATGATCCTGATGGCTGTAGCAATAGTGATGTTGTTATCCTGATTCACTACATGTTTCATGAAGTTTGAAAAATGCTTGAAATGCTTGAAGATTCCAGCAGCGAAATGTAGTTTTTGTAATATGGTGCAAAATGTATTTTTTGTAGCTGTTATGCTTGTTTCATGAAGTTTTTTTGAACTGAATTGAGATGTTGTGTTCTGATGGCATGAAGTTTTCATGAAGTTTCAAATTTGTAGCATGGAGCTGATGGTTGTAGTTTTATACTGATGGAGCAAAATATTGTTTTGTTTTGTTTCAGAGCTGATGGCTGTAATTTTGATGGAGCAAAATATTGCAAAATGTTGTTTCAGAGCTGTTTTTTGTCACTGAACATTTTGATGTTGTAAAAAATAGTTGCGCGAGCGGGGACTCGAACCCACGACCGAGCGCTTGTTTCAACATGTTCACTACCACTAAGCTAGGAAGAGACTGTTGGTTATGTACCCGAACGAAACTACATGTGTTTGAGTGAGTGGCTGTCTCTCAAACAAGTGGACCCTCCTCTCCCGCAACTGACAAGTGGACCCTCCTCCTCTCATTTCCCCATTCTTTTCCTTCCTCTCCCGCAACTCCTTCCTCTCCTGATTGGATTCGAATCACTGCCGCCGCCGCAATTCATCTCCCACTGAGCCACCGCCGCCGCCGACCGCTGGAGGTATGAATCCGCTGCCTTCCTCTCTCGCAACTCCTTCCTCTCCTGATTAGGTTAGGGTTTTCAGCTGCTGTTTATTGGATTCGATTAGGGTTTGAATGGATTAGGGATTAGATTCGATTAGGGTTTGATTCGAATGGAGGGGGGAGTGGGTGGGGTGGTGCTCTGCTGGCCTCGGCTGGCGTGCTCTGGAGATGGTCACCACAGCCAGTGGGTGCTCACCATGCCCTCATTTTCCCTCCCTCCCTCCAGCTCAAAAAATATGTCTTGCTTTGGCTTAAAGTTAGGGCAGGAATGGGATTAGCTAGAGGGTGTTAATTAAAAGGGGCAAAGCAAAAGCTGCATGCCACCCAATATTCTTCTGGGCTCTGCTGGTATACTGGATGGATCTGGGGCCTCTCCCTGCCACCTCTCCAATAAGCTTTGCAAATTCACCTGCTGCAACAATATTTATAGTTTTATACTACTCTATTGGCAGAAGAAGCATCAGTGTTCCCCTAAAAAAACATTGAGCTAGCAGTAGTGCTAGAATCTACAATTGATTTGGATGTTCTCATAGGTGGTTGTTAACTATTTGGAGCTTGTGTAGATAATGTGAGGTGAATGAGAGGTAGCAGTACTATACTTTGGGAAACAATTCCTTATTTAACACTATCTTAAATTTCGTTTCCTTATTTAACACTGGAAAACTTTTTCTTCCCTATCTAACAACGAGTCTAAATTTTATGCCCTTTATAACACTTTTGTCCATTTTAAGCCTAAATTACACATAAAAAGACCCTTTTGCCCCTCATGTGGTATGTGTGTGTATGAGACAATAACACACACACAACATCGGTGTGGGGCAGTAGCACACACACAGCAATGGTAACATACACGCAGCAGCACATACACACACAACAGCACACACGCACGCGCGCGCACACACGTAGCAGCACACACGTGCACACACACACGCACACAGCAAACACGCATGCAACAACACACACAGCAGCAGCAACACACGGACACACGCAGCAGCACATGCAGCAATACACACACAACACACACGCGGTGTGCACACACACGCACACAACAGACACACACACAACAGCACACACACACGGCAGCACAACACACGGACACACGCAGCAGCACATGCAATAGTACACACGCGGACGCGCGCGCGCGCACACACACACGGCAGCACAACACACGGACACACGCAGCAACACATGCAACAGTAGTACAGTACACACACACACGTAGCAGCACACACACGACACGCACACAAACACGCAGCAACACACATGCAGCAACACACACAACAACACTAGCACATCGTGTGCGCGCACACACTCAAACATACCACCTGAGGGGTAAAATGGTCTTTTCATGTGTCACTTAGGCTTAAAATGGACGAAAGTGTTATAAAAGGCATAAAATTTAGACTCGTTGTTACATAGGGAAGAAATTATTTGTCGATGTTAAATAGGGCATAAAATTTAAGCACGGTGTTAAATAAGGAATTCTCTCATACTTTGGTTGCTTGCTCTGTTTTTCAGGTTGTTTGCTTGTGAAAACCAGCCATAGGAAACTGCCAGGTAAAGGTACCCTGGTTAGTGTGTATGCAAATTGTGAGGCTAAATGGATGGGTTAAAGAAGGAATGGTTAACCAACGATTAGGTCTATATTAAAGGGGCAAAGCAAAAGCAGGAATGGTTAACTATTCGATTTGCCTGTATATACTGTTTAATTACAATGCAGTAGGTTAACTATTCGATTTGCCTGTACCACAAGAAAATGGATTAGGTTATGAATGGATTTATTTTTTAACATAGACATCGAAAAGAAGAGGCAGAAAAAACCTACAACAGGCCTATGAATTTCCATCCTGAATGTGAAATGATAACTTGGTGTAGTTGATTCTCTTCTGCTCAAAACTCCCGTTGATGTAATGTTGTATGATAATGTTGTAAAGGGTAGTGATTGGTCTCTTCTGCTGCTTTTCAGAGATGGGGGGAGGCCGCCACCACCGGCTGCGCTCTGCCACGCCAAGTGAGATGGCCGACTTGGAAGGTTTCGAGTTCTTCACGATGATACTTGAGAAATCCTCCAGCAGGCAGGTATATAAAAGAAGAGATCTCCCCTTCACCCGTCTCTTTATCATAACTCTGCTGTTTGCTACATCACTGCTTGACCCTCGCTACAGAGGCTGCCTGACAATTTTATGAAGATCCTAGACGGCCGTCGGCCACAGAAAGTGAAGCTGCGGCACGCCGGCAGCGGGCTTCGCAGGCTGTGGGACGTGGAGGTGGTGTTCGACACCGACGGCCACATGTACCTAGGTCGTGGCTGGAATCAGTTCGTACGTGCCTACGACCTGTGGCACGGGTACTTCCTTGCCTTCAGGTACGACGACAACGCCAAGCTCACCATGAAGGTGTTCAACATGACTATGTGCCGCGAGCGCTACCAGGACGACGACGATGCCAGTACGCTCTGCCTCTTCTTCCT
The DNA here is from genome assembly GCA_039707655.1 of Elymus sibiricus. NCBI lineage: Eukaryota > Viridiplantae > Streptophyta > Magnoliopsida > Poales > Poaceae > Elymus > Elymus sibiricus. The sequence continues at coordinate 35,315,624 of CM077667.1, read as the reverse complement.
CTCCATTTGGCTTTGTCTCACACCGATTGTTAAAAACACTTTGTTGCATTTTGTCAGGCAATGGGAGCAGCAGCAGCGACTCTGGCTACATCAAAAGCAGCAGCGACTCTGGCTACAGCAAAAGCAGCAGCGAGGATGAGGAGGAACGGAGTGGGGAAGAAGAGGAGCAGAGCGGGGATGAGGAGGTGCAGCCTATCTGTCTGACGATGACCTCGCGATGGTGGTGGCTGACGATGGCCTCGCGATGGTGGTGCCTGACGATGACCTAGCGATGGTGGTGCCTGAAGATGGCCTCGCGATGGTGGTGGTGCCTGACGATGGCCTTGCGATGGTGGTGGCGCCGGCGATCCCACAACTGGGCGACAGGACCATGCCAATTGTGGTAGAGGAGTACATCCCACAGCCTGGCCCCAGGCCAATTCTAGGGCTTCGCCGCTCTAAGCGCATCAGGATGATGAAGGAGAAGGAGAAGAATGAGGAGTGAAGATCTTAAGAAAATCAAGTCAATGTTAAGTATGTCAGGTCATATTAATCTGAACATGTCAATGTTAAGTATGTCAGGTCATGTTAATCTGAACATGTCAATGTTAAGTATGTCAGGTTTAATCTTTTTAGTGTAAACCTTTTAAGTATGATAGTGTTGAACTGCTACTGCACTTTCTTAATTATGTGTGTCCATCTCCATTACCTTCCAAGCTCAGTTTGGTAATTGATGGGAATTGAAATTTTGTGCATGCTCATGGACGCTCATGTATGAAAGATAAAATTATGTGTTTTTGTGCTTGCTCATGGATGCTCATTCGTTGAATAGTTTGTGTTAATATGCCCAAATTTGGCGCATGCCTCCATATCGTGATGGAAAACAATGTTGCCAAAGCGAGGTTCCAACTTGTTTCACAAAAAAATCATTTTTCATTTTTTGAATGCCAAAAACACGTGTTTTTCGTGAAGCGGCTACAAAGAGAGTCATCCTAAATGGCGCCATTCCATGACTATCTCAAAGTAGACCGTACGGACAGTGGCCAAAAATCATTCATTTCCGAGCCTCGTAGCTACTCCCGGCCATTCAGACAACCATCGGCCGATTCAGCTGGAACCGGCTGGAATTTGAACTGCGGGTGCTCCATAGCATGCCCGTTATTTTTACTAAAAATCATTTTTAGATCCACAGGTAGGCACTTCATCATAGAATCACCAACACCTATGCATGATCCAACCCCTAGCCACGGACGGCCGACGCGACAAGTTCGACCGGTTTTTGAAAACACCGTAAAAAATTCAAAAAATTCAAAAAAAATGGGAAACCTACGCGTCACATCATCACGTGTGACCTACCAACTAGCAAAAATATAAAACTTGGAGTACCGATGTCTTCTTGAACTATTCGGTATGAGTTTAACCATTATTTACAAAGTTTACAATAAAAAACTAAAAATTTCTGCCTCCAAACTAAAAAAAATCTGCTGAAATTTTCCCTCCCATCACTAAAATTTCCCTCCAGCGCCCCCAAAATTTTCCCTCCTCTCCCTCTCCCACCACCACGCGGGACCCACCACTCCCTCTCCCACCACCATGCGGGATCCCCTCCATTCTCCTCCCAAAATTTCCCCTCCATTCCCCTCCCAGCCCCGCAACCCTAGCCCCGCCCCGCCCCTCCATTCCCCTCCCCGCAACCCTCTGCTCCGCCCCGCCCCTCCATTCCCCTCCCCGCCCCGTAACCCTAGCCCCGCCCCTCCTCCTCTGCTCCGCCCTGCCCCGCTTCGCTCCCCGGCGACGAATCGCCACTCCGCTCCGCTCCGCCCCACCCCGCTCCGCTCCTCTACATCGACGATGGCGGGTACGTGCGATGACGGTGACAGGAGGGTAGGCGCGAGTGACGACTACGACAGGAGCCACCGCTGCATCATCTACAACACGACAACAGGTACTCCCCTTGATGTCCATCTCCCCTTGATGTTCTAGGGTTAGGTTTAGGACTGGTCGATCTCCCCTCCATCTCCATGGTAGATCCCCCTCTGGTTAGGATATTCTTGTGGTTCGGTGGATCTCATGGGTTAGCATCTTCTAGGGTTAGGATCTCCTGATGGTTAGGGTTAGGATCTCCTGGTGGTTAGGGTTCTTCTTCATGGGGATGGATCGATGGGGATAGGGATGGATTCATGGGGTTAGGGTTCATGGGATGATATCCCTCTTGTTCATGGGGTTAGGGTTCATGGGCTACCCTAGTTTGAGGTACCTCTGCTTGCTTTGCATACATGCAACACATGCATAGTACCTTAGTAGAACTATCAAGTGGAAACATTTTTCTTTTTGTTTGAATGTTGTTATGTCGTTGGTAATCTGATTTTGAGATGGGGATGGATTCATGGGGTTAGGGTCTTCTGGGGAGGTGGTTCTTTATTCTAGATTTTGTATGCTCTATTTTGATTGTGCATCCCTGTCAATGACTCGGACATGTTGCTTTACCTACATATCTGAGGATATTAAAACACTACTATCTAATTGAATTATTTTCTGTGCTTAGTTGTATCTACAACCATTTTGGTATTGTTAGTTATGGGTTATTTGATTCTGTTCATATAGATCATCTGCTGCTCTTGTGCATAAAATTCCAGGATCTTTGTGTGTAAGTTCTGGCTGTAGTGTGCTCTCACGTTGTACATGCCCCTGTGCTTTGGTTTACATATGGATGATCTAGTTCCATAGCTATGTTCCTGGGTTTGCTAAATTGATCAGTGGCAGTGCTGATCTCTCATTGCTTCCTATGGGACTCTGTTGTTCATATAGAAAGCTTCATGCTCACTGCACTACTAGAGTAGTTCATGTAGGTGTGATATATGCTCTCTGGGTTGGTCTAGTTAATTCATGGTGTTCATTACTAAATGATTAAGTCCATCTGCCATTTTCTGTGAGCTTTATTCTATTGATCGGTTGGCTGTTAGTTTGTTACTTTGTGCTACTTTTATGTAATGACACCAATTAACTTAGTTGAGTTATGTACATTGCTACCTCCTGCTTGATTTAGTTAAGATATTAAGGGATGCTAAATATCTTTGATGTGTACATGCATGCTTGTTTAGTGCACTTACATGTTTGCTTAATTAATTTAATTGCATCACTATATTGTTGATCCAGCAAGTTTCCTTCACATGTATTACTGCTGATGCATTGCCACACCTGTGTGTGCATGCTGGTTCAAATGCTTTCCTTTATTGATACAAGTGCATCATTCTACTTTGTCCCTGTTGTATCTCATTCTTGTTTATTCTATTTTGCCGGCTATTAGGGTAACCGGATAGCAACGTTCCAACCACCTCGAGATCACCATGGCAAGGATGACAAGGTCAAAGATGGGGGAGTATGTTGGTATGCAACTTGCCCCTTGTGGTTATACTGTCATTTTTATAATAGATGTGTATTTAATTTGCTAAGTGAAATGTATTGTTGTAATCTGAATAAGATGGCTTAATTGTGATTGTGTGTTGTTACTCTTCCGTACCAGAATAGCTATTGTGGTTATAATGTTACTCTTCCGTACCTGAATAGCTTAAATGTATTGCCAGCTACTTTGTCCCTTCCGTATCTGAATAAGCTACCTTAATTGTGCTTGTGTGCTGGCTTAATATATTTTTGCTAGTTGCTAGTATTAAATGAACATTAATCTGATAGCATATCTTTGGCAGTTTGTCCATGCCTTCCAACCATTAATCTAATAAATATGTTTCCTTCATCATGCAAAGAAGCGCCTATCACTGAGTACGAGAAGGTTAGGGCTAGAAATATGATGAGGAACAATCGGATGTTCCAGTCCCTTGGCATTGGCGCAATAGCGTCAATGATTAGGAAAACAAATGATGTTCAAGAAGGTAGTGGAATTACCAATGATGACTCTGAGTACAATCCAAAGGAGGATGAAGTTATTGATGGAGAGGAAGTGGATGATGTTGTAGTGGAGAAGACTGTTAAGGTGCAAACTCTGTCTTGCTTGGAGGGTTGGGAGTACTTGTATGCTTTGTGTTTCCTTGTGCTCACACAATTTTCTTGTGATCTAATGCTTTTTTCCTTGCTATTTATACGAGGCACTGAAGGCTTCTAGGAGGAAGAAGCCTGCTGTTAGGAAAACAGTCAAGAAGAGGAAGAGCACAGAAACATCTGCTACAATGCCTCCGGGAAGGGTGATGGCCGTACCTCCGGGACAATCAAAGAGGATCTTCGAACAGGATGAACCTGCCCCTGTTAGAGTAACAAGGCAGAAAGGAGACCATCATGAAAGTCCGCTGCTCATGGACTTCGAGAGCTCGCTGCAAATGGGTGATGAGTCTCTGCCCATGGATGAAAGAAGCACTCCCCCCATGAATGAAGGAAGCACTCTCCCCATGGATGAAGGAAGCACCCTCCCCACGGATGAAAGAGGCACTGTCTGCCTAGATGAAGGAGGCCCTTTCTGCATGGATGAAGCAGGCACTGTCCACACGGACCTCAGCCCTGTCGCACCTTCTGTGGACAGGAATGATGTCATCCCTGCTGACGAACAGCAACTTGTGCTTCAAACAGGCAAGTTCACCTTTGCAATGCTCTCTTTTACTAGTGCATTTTCTAAATTTAAGCAATCATGTATGCTTACCTGTTTGGCTGAACCATTCCTGCATTTGTCGATTTCTCTTCTAATTTATGAGGCCATTTTCATTTTCAGATGTAATGACTACCAAGCCTAAAAATAGAAAGGGCGCAGGGCTAGAGAGGATCACCAAGGCGCTTGGTACCAAGGTGCCAATGCAAATTGCTGAAGGGATGAAGCGTCCAGAGAAGCCTATGCAGGCTGCAAAGCTTGCTTCTGAGTGTGGACTCATTGCAAGAAGCCATCTTCCGGTTCTTCCTCACTTCAAGGAATACAAAAAGGACGCTAATCTAGTGAAGGACTTCATTGGAAAAGTTGTTGTAAGCTACTTGTTTCGTAGCTAATGTGCTTTCTATTTTCTGTTACACCTACCTATGATCACCAATCTTGTCCCTACCTTATTTGCTGTCTTGGTAGGCAAATTTTGAGATGGACGCTGACTCAGAGATCATTAAGACCGCGTGCAAAGATATTCTGCAGAAAAGTTCAAAGAACAGACGCCACCAGATCAAGAAGAAATATTTTGATCCCATACCAGCAAAGAAAGTCAGCATCAAGTCTCTGGTGTCAGATATGACGGATGATGAATGGCAAGCGCTGGTGAAGATGTGGTCTACCCCAAGACACAAGGTTTGTATCTGCTGTTGTGGCATCTTGTATACATGTAGCTGCTGGTTTATCTTCTGCACATGATATTCTAGTGCTAGATCATGCTGACATTATGTTTTTGTGTAGGAAACCTGTGTGTCGAACAAGATGAATTGAGAAAAAGTTGTGTACCAACAGAGAACTGGTTCCAGGCACTACACAGCACACATTTATGCCACTGTAAGAACTTTTGTCTAGAGAGCTTACTGTTTGATTCTCGTTGAAATAACATTTTTTATTCTTCCTGAATAACATTTTGATATTTGTTGAAAAACATTTCAGAAAGAAGAACGTAAGGGTGAAGAGCTGTCTGCGATTGACTTGTTCAAGGCCACGCACAACAGCAAGAAGTCCGGGTTTTCGGAGTCGGTTCAGGTTGCTATAGTAAGTCTCCAGAGCCTGAGGTTTTATGCTTTGCTGATGCTGCTGTATGTTCAATGCTTTGATGCTATTGCTAGAGCCTAAGATGATAATTGAATGTGCTGCTGATGCATTTGTATGATCCATGGTTTGGTATCTCAACAAAGATATCAGAATTTGTTGTATAGTTCTCAACAAAGATAACATAATTTGTTGTAGCTATTTGTTGCATTTTTATGATATGATGAAAGATAACAGAATTTGCTGTAGCTATTTGGCAATCTTGTTTGGTTTCTCTTGCTTGCTAGTATGACATAGTTCTGCTACTTGTTGCTGTTGTGGGTGGCCTTGAACAAGTTCTGTTGCTGTTGCTGTTATGTGATGTAGCTACTTGTCATGGTCTTGACATGGTCCTGTTGCTGTGGTGGTTTGCTGTAGCTATTTGTTGCATTTTTTATGATATGATGAAAATGTGAAATAGTTCTGCTACTAATGTCTATCATTTTCCTCCATATGCTAGCGTGAGATGGAAAAAATGAAGGGCGCGCCGGTACCAAAAGGTGAAGAGCCAAAGTTTGCCGCTGAAATTGTTGATGAAGTGCTCAAGACTGAAGTCAAGCAAAGCACATTCCTGAGGAATGTTGGGCTGCAGTCATCAAGGAATAACTCCATCAAATCAAGTGCTGCTGTGGCTGCTCATGTGCGTGATCTTGAGCAGAAGCTGGAGAGGTCGGAGCATCAAGCTGAAGTGATGAAATAAGAATTGGCGGAAATGAAGATGAAGTCGGAAGAAGCTGAAGCTACACGCGAGAAGGAATTTGAGCTGCTACGCAAGAAGTCTCAAGAACAGGATGAGAAGTTAGCCCACTTGATGGCTCTCTTTGGAGCTAAAGCATTATGATGTCTTAGAAGCTCTATGTGATGGCTCATTTTGGAAACTCTATGCTGTCGTAGAACTTGTCGTAGAACTTGTGAACTTGTGAAGCTCTATGCGGTCGTAGAACTTGTTATGCACTTGCTGATAAGTTATGCACTTTGTGAAGCTGTGAACTTATGCATTTTCTGAATTATTTGAGTTTTGTTTGGATCACAGGTTATTATTTGAATTATGCCATATATCATTTGGATTAATTGGGTTGTAAACTTAGTTGGCCCACAAAAAGGCCTAGGCCCAAACAAGAAATAGACAGAATGAGCTTGGGCCTAAAAAAAGAGTTGACTATAAAAAAAACGTAGTCTCTAAAAGGCTGCATCCCAGAAAATAAAAGGCCGAGGCCCAAACAAGAACTGGAGGCCCAAACATGAAAATAAAAGGCTGTGGCCCAGAACAAAGAGTTGACCATAAAAAAAACTGCACTGTAAAAGGCTTCACCCAGAAAATAAAAGGCCAAATTTTTGGGCCAGGCCCATGCAGCGAAGCAAAATAAAGAGAAAAAGAAAATGTTAAATGGGCTGAATTATTGGGCTCGGCCCACAGACACGGCTAGACCGGACCGGGCTGATTCTCATTTACGACCATTTCGTTTGGTCATAATATTGCCACGTCAGCTTGCCACGTTGGATCCTACGTGGTTTGGGCAGGCAACCAGTGACCAAAATAATTGGTCATAGGGCTTACGACCTTCTATTTTGGTCATAGCATTCTACGACCTAAATGCACAGAATGTCATTAAGTTCAATTAAAGACGGGCAGCTTTTGACCAACCAGATTTGGTCACGAAAAGGTCCAAATTAAAAACAGTGACCATTCAGTGACCAATATTGATAGTCACAAATTAGCATATTTCTTGTAGTGTTTATGACATTTGCATAATATATGACATGAACTTTGTAGCAAGCATGTTCTTCAATCACATATATGGTAGCATCGTTTAGTTCTACTGGTTCCTACTAAATGTTTCAGTTCTCCTATTTGAATTCCTTATATTGAGTGTTTGTTGGAGATAATTAGAGGGAGAGAATGAGAAATTATAATACGGGAGGAGGTGGGAATAGATTAGTTTTGCTGATACTTGTACTCCCTCCGTCCCGAATTACTTGTCTTAGATTTGTCTAGATATGGATATATCTAAAACTAAAACATGGGTAGATACATCCGTATCTAGACAAATCTAAGACAAGTAATTTGGGACGGACGCAATAATTTTTACTATGTATATGCACCACTTGTGGATAGTATTGTTGATCTAGGTGAATTATATAGCTTTCTGAAATGTGATGACTCTCAATACTACTAATAAATAAATTAAGATGGAGTTTTAGAAGCTTCACATTTTATAAATACTTCAGTAAGTTTGCTTCTCATTATATTTGCAGGACAATAAATAAGCCACATGTTCAAGTCTCTTCAAGTCTTACTAGACTGGTCCTAATGCAAGTTCAACCCTCATCAAGTCTTACTAGATTGGTCCTGATGCAAGTTCAAGCCTCTTTAATTCTTACTAGAGTGGTCCTGATGCAAGTTCAAGCCTCTTGGATGCAAAGATTAATCTTGTTATGGTCGTAATGCATTTGTGATGGCACCTTGTAGTCTTTTGTTTTAGACTTTCATTGTCCTTGAATATCTTGTCACTATTCTTGTGTGCATTTTGAGACGAATATATTTGACACAGGCACAACCATGTGCGTTTCTACTGGCTATAATGCATATATAAATGAATCAAACAAATGATTAAGGTCGTCTTCAAGTCAAAACTCATTTCTCCCTCGTATGCCTGGGCGTGTTCGAACATCAAACGAGCGCTCAGTAGGCTTTCCAAAATTCGACCGTCTGAACAGTCCGGGCTCTCTAAAATCCAGACCATATCTAGAGGAAAATATGGTTGTCCGGATTATCTTCCATGTTATCTCCAACATACACACTCAATACACACAAAAAAAGAACCCGCGACGCACCCTTCCCTTTTCCCGTCGGACCCTCCCATTCCCGCTCGGTTTTTCGTCAGTGCGGGACAATTCTCGCTGGAGTCTCCTACTTTAAAACCAGATGACGCCCACATCACCTTGGTCGTGCGTTGCAACGCGGGTGGAAGTTTCATATTTATAATATAAAAAAGTGGGTTAAACCAACACATACCATTGAGTATTGACACAAAACAACAAATAGCTATATAGATCATTCTCAAAGGTCCATTCAACTTTGTAAATGCAAACTGACGTGGGAGGTGCATGGCAACTTAAACGTATTCCTAGTCACCAGAAGCTCCACCTCCAGCTCACATATCATTCATTCACTAGTAGAAAACAGGGCTTTGGTTGAGTCCAGGATAAGGGCATTAATCCCGGTTCACTTATGAACCGGGACCAAAGGGTGCACCACTCCCGGTTCGTGAGGCCAGGGCGCCGGCCGGGCCTCGGGGGCCATTGGTCCCGGTTCGTCTGACACTTTTGGTCCCGGTTCCAGACACGAACCGGGACCAATGGGCCTCGCTCCTGGCCCAGCACCTTTAGTCCCGGTTGGTGGCTGGAACCGGGACCAAAGGTCAGTCTTCTGTCCCGGTTCTAGCCACCAACAGGGACTAAAGATAAGCCTATATATACCCCCGCCCCTGCCCGCTCACTCTGTTTTTTGGCCGGCCGGCGTGTGCAGGTGTGTGTTGCTCTAGCTCTCACCTCCTATGCACATGAGGTTTCGATGAAATGCCCGAGCCACACTTAAGCTTTCTCCTCTCCAAGCTCGACCTCCAAGCTCCAGTTTCCTCAAGATTTGTCTAGGTTTGGCGGTCCGTCCTGTCCCATCCCCGTCCTCACCGCCGTCGATCGCCCACGCTGATCTCGTCGCCGGCACCACCGTGGTGAGCCTCTTGTTCTTATCTTCTTTCTAAAAGAAAAAAATTCTTACTTGTATGATTTAGATAGATACTTGTACAATTTTCTTACTTTTATTATTGTTTGTTATTATATAGTGCCATGGTTTTGGTATCCGCCCCCGTCGGCCCTCGTCCTGTCTATGATTCGGATGTGGTATATTATCTTTTATAACTATTTGTTTCATTTAGTGTTTATGACAATTATGTCGACCAACGTAACATAGATGTTTTTATCTAGGAGGTATGTGAACCGGAAATTCGAACAGACCCTCTTGTCGAGAGGTTAAATTTAGTTGAAACAGAAAACAATTACTTGAAGAAAAAATTGAAAAGAATTGAGGAGGAGAAGATGGAATTGGATTTGCATGTTGCCGATGTCGTCGAAGATCACAAGATCAAGATGGATGCAATGCACTTGAAGATTAGAAAGATTAGAAAATATGCCATTCATACTGAGGCTTGGTATCATTATGCCGTTGGATCAATTGGTACCTTAGTTGCGGTTATGATCGCATTTGTTGTTGCATTTAAATGTTTTACATAGTTTCAATGTATGTTTTAATTAGATGCTCTAGAGAGCTATATGTTGTTCAATGAGAACTATGTATGAACTTTATGTATTTATTTTGGTCACTACTGTACTTTGGTTTTAATGTGATGATGAACTTCTATTAATTTGGTCACTTCTCTATTCATGATGTTCTGTAATGGTTTTTGATACACTTAATTATATAATGCACGCAGATGAACCGGCAATGGATGTACGGTGACCAACGCACCTCCGAGTACATTAAGGGCCTGCATAATTTTCTTGAAGTGGCTGAGGCAAACAAGCAGAATGGTTTTATGTATTGTCCATGTACTATCTGTGGGAATACGAAGTATTACTCTAACTCGAAAACCCTTCACGTCCACCTGCTTGAGAAGGGTTTCATGCCACACTATAATGTTTGGACCAAGCACGGAGAAAGAGGGGTTATGATGGAAGACAACGAAGAAGAAGAAGAGGATGATGAGAACTATCCGCCTCCTGAATACAGTGATGCTGCAATGGGGGAAGCTGAAGATCAAGACGAACCAGACGATGTGCCCGATGATGATCTTCGTCGGGTCATTGTTGATGCAAAGAGACAATGCTATTGACACCAGTTTTTGGCTAGAAGCCAAGTTATGGTTGAAGCACTAAGGATGTGACATTCAAGGTGCTATTCTGCTTATCCAGCCATCAAGACAGCCTCCAGGGCGGTAGTACCGCGCCCAAAGCGGTAGTACCGCGCAAGCGGTAGTACCGTGTATTCAATACCGCGCTACTGCCGCGTAAAAAATGCTTCTGGACTCCAGAGCGGTACTACCGCTCGGAGCGCGGTACTACCGCTTGACCGGTACTACCGCTTGAGATCGGTACTACCGTGACTGCCTTCGCGCAGACTCTGGCAGATTTTGGAGAATCCGAGTTTGGCTAGCGTTTTTGACCCTTTGGAAGGAAATCTGGGTCGTGCCTTGTACGGGAAGTCCAACCCCCTCATAAATAGATGAGGTGATGGCCGATTGAAACAACACACAATCGAACAAACACATCTATTCTTCAAAAGCGCCCGCCGGATTGCTTGTGTACCGCGCTTCCAGACGGGTCTCCTTCGACGTGAGCTGCGGTGCATCACCCCCGGCGTCGAGGGTACACGGTGACGTGTTCGTGTGCGAACACACTTTTTGGCGACTCCGCTGGGGACGAAAGATCAAGAATCATCATCAACCATGTCAGATCTCCCCAAGCCCTCAGAAGTTAGCGCCGATAACATCATCAAGCCCGGTCTTGATGAACTATCGGATGAACATCGCCAGGCCTACGAAGCGCTCAAGAAGCAGCGTGAAGAGGCTTTTGAGGCGCTCAAGAAGAAGCGCGAGGAGGAGGATTTGGAGGCGTTTCTTGCAAGTTTCAAGAAGGACCGTCAAGGCAACATCACTCCGGTACGAAACATTAATCTACCTCCTCTCGATGACAAACTAGATGAAATCACTGTGAGTAAAGTTTTTTCTGATAAGCAAGTTGCTGTTATTGAAAGCATTGTTAGCAAGGGTAATGATATGTTGTATAATGCATTCATAGCAAATACTAATGCTCAGAGAAATATGCCGTTGTCATCTAGTGGTAATGTTGGTGTATCTGTTAGCCCAGAAAAACCTAATCCAACTTTGCCTATTTCATCGGCACCTCCCATGCAACAACATTACAATTTGCCGATGAATTTTTATCCTAGCCAAACCAATCAACTTGTGGCTGCACCTACATACCCTAATCCTATTATGAGTGTACCTAATTCGGCGTCAACGCCGAATCACTTTGCCACACCGCCCGTAAGTGGAGGCATGTTTTGTCTTCCGCCGAACTATGGTTCGGCGTCTATCACACAAGCTGCACCATTAGCTAGTACTCAAGTTGCTCCTATGTCATTGCCACAAGCATCATCATCTACTCTGGATCCGATTTTAGCCAAACTAAGGGAGGATTTGCATAAGATGTTTCAAGAGACTTTCGGAAACGAGCCGAAAGTAAAGAGTCGTGTGTATCAAAAGCCTTATCCTGAACACTTCGATGCAGTTTTGTACCCTCAAGGTTACAAGGTTCCTGATTTTGTTAAATTTAGTGGAGAGGGCACAAAAACAACTTGGGAGCATGTTAGTCAGTATCTAGCACAGTTAGGTGAAGCAAGTTCCATAGAAGAATTGAAAGTGCGTTTATTTCCCCTATCTTTAACTGGCACCGCATTTTCATGGTTTGCTGCTTTGCCACATGGATCTATTCTCTTATGGTCGCAACTAGAACAAAAATTTCATGATCACTTTTATAGTGGCGACAATGAGCTTAAGTTATCACATCTTACATCGGTTAGGCAAAAACATGATGAATCGGTCACCGATTATGTCAAGAGATTTAGAGATATAAAAAACCGATGCTATAGCTTAGTGATAACCGAGAGAGACTTGGCGGATCTTGTTCTTAATGGTTTGAAAACTCATATTAAAGAGAAGCTAGAAAGTTATGAGTTTTTAAGTATTAACCAAGTCTTGCAGAAAGCTTTGGCCCAAGAGAGCCGAAGTAAAGAGGTTCATAGGTCAACAACCGATCGTCCTAGAATGCATATGGTTGATTACAATGATGATAATTCGGATGATGAGGTTGATGTCTATACCACTGAGTTTGTTTGGTCCTCAAAGGCCAAACCATATACGTGCAATGCTCTTAAGCCGATTCGCAAGAATCGTGATGAGGAGATGAAATTTACTTTTGATATATCCAAGTGTGATAGAATATTTGATGCTTTGTTGCAAGATAAGGTGATTAGAATATCACACACGTTACCGCCGTTTGAGGAGCTGAAACGGTGTGCTTATTGCAAATATCATAATTCATTTTCTCATGCTACTAATGATTGCAATGTTTTTCGGAGACAGATACAATCGGCCAATAATGACGGACGATTGAATTTTTCTGAGATGGAAGTTGATAAGCAACCCTTCCCGATGAACACCATGGAGTTGGAAGGAAAAAAGGAGTTAATTTGTCCCGATATAGCCGAATCAGCTAACAAAGATAATATTGTCGTTGGGGAGCCCAGGAAAAACAAGAATAGCGACAAAGTCTTGGGAAGAGAGGTTGTCCTTGATAAGCAACCCGATGGCAAGGAGGTATTGAGGATCACCATAAAAAACCCTGCATTCGGGGGGCAACCGCAAGTACAAGAGGATACTCATGTTAAATTTATCAAGCCCAAGAATTCAGAAGTTGGCAAGTGTAAAAAGAGTGAAGCTAAACGCAAGCGAATCAAGCCAACTTTTGATATGTTGCTATCCAAATATGCAAGTCAAGCGGCCGGTTCTAGCTCTAATCGGCCATCACATTCAAAGCGTTCAAGATCACCTCCGAAGCAAGAGTTTCGACGCTATGCAACGCCATATGGGTCATGGGCACCGGCACCATGGATGCAACCACCCCCCTATGCGCCATATTACATGGGAGACTTCAATGGAGGATGGGGGCAGCCCCCAATGGCTCCTCATGCTTTTCATATGGGGTGGATAACACCTAGATGGCCTGTTCACGAAAGGCTTTATTATCCTACACAAGGCCGTTCAAGCCATGGTGCTAATCGGCCAACAAAAAATTCTCCGAGCAAGGCCAAATCTAGGGATCCCAAGTATATTCAACCTAAGTGGTGTCCTCCTGGTTTAACTAAAACCATGAAAAGGAGATTGCAACGCATGAGGAACCATGAGAAGGCGGCACATGAAGTAGAAGAGCAAAGGGACGAATTGTTCAATGAAATTCGGCCCGTGGCACCCGCAAAACAAGTGTGGAGGCCTAAACAAAAAGGAAACGTAGATGCCCCTACATTAACTACAACAGTGCCTACACCACCAGAAGAGGATGATGCGGCCCCTATTACATCGTCCACACCACCTGAAACATCCCCTTTAATTGAGGAAACTTCAAGTCCAATATACACATTGGGAGATGAAGATGAGATGGTGGATTACGAATCTACGCCGGTTCGGGAAGGTATGGATATTAACATGGTGTATTACTTACCCGCCGAATTTCGTGCTGTAGATGAACAAGGAGATGTGGCTCAGCTAGATTTTGGTCCTAAAAATGCCATCTTCGAGAAACCAAAAGAGCCGGTGAAACACTTGAAGCCATTATACCTTAAAGGTCATATTAATGGATCACCGGTTGCAAGGATGCTAGTTGATGGTGGTGCTGTGGTAAATCTTATGCCCTATTCAGTCTTTAAGAAGATGGGATTACATGATGATGCATTGATGAAGACCAATATGGTGCTTAATGGATTTGAGGGTAAAGAAAAGACAGAGGCCAAAGGTGTGATGTGCGTGGAACTCACTGTGGGAAGCAAAACTTTGGCCACCACGTTCTTCATCGCTGAGGTGCAAGGTAATTATAATGTTATATTAGGCCGTGATTGGGTTCATGCTAATCAATGTGTGCCATCTACTATGCATCAATTCTTAATACAGTGGGTCGATGATGAAGTAGAAGTTATTCACGCGGATAATTCGGCTTGTGTTGCTTTGGCCGATGCATCGGTGCATTGGAATCATCCCGATGTTACTTGCTTAACAGGACGTGATCTTTCGGAGTTTGATTTCCTTAGTGCTACAAGGAGCGGATTTGTGCCCATCTCTTTAAGACCGATTGGTGGCAATCGGCTTCAAGATATATGATTATCGCCCTAAGAACAAACATGGCCGATATACGATTATTGCCCTAAGAATATAAATGGCCGATGGAGTGTTGACATCGTCCTTAGAACAAGCCTAATGCAAATTATTTTTCGGCATACAAGTTTTGCCGAAAAACAGGGGGGCATGTGTTGACACCAGTTTTTGGCACAAAGCCAAGTTATGGTTGAAGCACTAAGGATGTGACATTCAAGGTGCTATTCTGCTTATCCAGCCATCAAGACAGCCTCCAGGGCCGTAGTACCGCGCCCAAAGCGGTAGTACCGCGCAAGCGGTAGTACCGTGTATTCACTACCGCGCTACTGCCGCGTAAAAAATGCTTCTGGACTCCAGAGCGGTACTACCGCCCGGAGCGCGGTACTACCGATTGACCGGTACTACCGCTTGACAGCGGTACTACCGTGACAGCCTTCGCGCAGACTCGGGCAGATTTTGGAGAATCCGAGTTTGGCTAGCGTTTTTGACCCTTTGGAAGGAAATCTGGGTCCGTGCCTTGTACGGGAAGTCCAACCCCCTCATAAATAGATGAGGTGATGGCCGATTGAAACAACACACAATCGAACAAACACATCTACATCTTTTACCCAATTTATCTCTCCCTTGTATCTTTCTTCTCGTTCTTCGTTCGTTCTTCGCGTTGAAGGGCAGCGATCCTCGAGGCTCTAGGGGCGGGCGAACCGACCTAGGGCAGCCCATAGCCGCCGTGCGTCCAGACGGGGTCCCTCCCGGGCGCGTGGGGTTTCGGGTCCTCAAAAGCGCCCGCCGGATTGCTTGTGTACCGCGCTTCCGGACGGGTCTCCTTCGACGTGAGCTGCGGTGCATCACCCCCGGCGTCGAGGGTACACGGTGACGTGTTCGTGTGCAAACACACTTTTTGGTGACTCCGCTGGGGACGAAAGATCAAGAATCATCATCAACCATGTCAGATCTCCCCAAGCCCTCAGAAGTTAGTGCCGATAACATCATCAAGCCCGGTCTTGATGAACTATCGAATGAACATCGACAGGCCTACGAAGCGCTCAAGAAGCAGCGTGAAGAGGCTTTTGAGGCGCTCAAGAAGAAGCGCGAGGAGGAGGATTTGGAGGCGTTTCTTGCAAGTTTCAAGAAGGACCGTCAAGGCAACATCACTCTGGTACGAAACATTAATCTACCTCCTCTCGATGACAAACTAGATGAAATCACTGTGAGTAAAGTTTTTTCTGATGAGCAAGTTGCTGTTATTGAAAGCATTGTTAGCAAGGGTAATGATATGTTGTATAATGCATTCATAGCAAATACTAATGCTCAGAGAAATATGCCGCTGTCATCTAGTGGTAATGTTGGTGTATCTGTTAGCCCAGAAAAACCTAATCCAACTTTGCCTATTTCATCGGCACCTCCCATGCAACAACATTACAATTTGCCGATGAATTTTTATCCTAGCCAAACCAATCAACTTGTGGCTGCACCTACATACCCTAATCCTATTATGAGTGTACCTAATTCGGCGTCAACGCCGAATCACTTTGCCACACCGCCCGTAAGTGCAAGCATGTTTTGTCTTCCGCCGAACTATGGTTCGGCGTCTATCACACAAGCTGCACCATTAGCTAGTACTCAAGTTGCTCCTATGTCATTGCCACAAGCATCATCATCTACTCTGGATCCGATTTTAGCCAAACTAAGGGAGGATTTGCATAAGATGTTTCAAGAGACTTTCAGAAACGAGCCGAAAGTAAAGAGTCGTGTGTATCAAAAGCCTTATCCTGAACACTTCGATGCAGTTTTGTACCCTCAAGGTTACAAGGTTCCTGATTTTGTTAAATTTAGTGGAGAGGGCACAAAAACAACTTGGGAGCATGTTAGTCAGTATCTAGCACCGTTGGGTGAAGCAAGTTCCATAGAAGAATTGAAAGTGCGTTTATTTCCCCTATCTTTAACTGGCACCGCATTTTCATGGTTTGCTGCTTTGCCACATGGCTCTATTCTCTTATGGTCGCAACTAGAACAGAAATGTCATGATCACTTTTATAGTGGCGACAATGAGCTTATGTAACATCCCAAAATTTGGAATGTTAAATAAATGAATTGAATGAATGATTGTTTGATTGAGTGATTGAATTGAGTGATTTGAAACTTTTGAAAACATTTTTGAACTTGGAATGAGAGGGAATAAAATGACTTTCCCCTTTGTTTTTGATTTCAAATACATCCAATTCAAATCAATGAGAGAAGATGACATGACTTCTTCAATACGATGTATTTGAAATTTTGGATTTTGAAAACTACTTTGAATCCATTTCATATTTGGCTCTATTTTAAAAGTTTGAATGAATTCAAACTCCCCTGCCTAAATTCAAAAATTTGAGATGAGGAACATGACCCTCCAAACCAGAGGTATTTTTGTGATTTATTTGAACCATAAAACCCATGGGATTATTTGATAATTATTTGCAATAGGAAATAAAACCAATTTAGATATTTTCTGAAAAATATTTTTTTAAAAGTATTTATTTTGGCCGTGGAAAAATGTCCCTCAGATTGCATTTATTTTTCTGATAATTTTGATATATAATACTCCCATACTTGACTTTATATTTATTTACTATTTTTAGTTTTCTTTCCTGATTTTAAATAAAAGGAAAATGTTTTATAAAAAGGAAAAAACGATCGTGCGCTATTAGGAAACAGTGTGGCCCATATGGAATAGTACCGGCCCGATCTCCCTGCGCCAGATCCGAAAAGATTCGGATCGGCCACCGATCGCCCGCGCAACACCTCGCGCTCGCTGACAGCGGGGCCCACGCCCGACCGCCTCCTCCCCTCGGTCATCCCCTTCCTTCCTCCTTCCCCTTTCCTTCCTTCGCCGGCAAGATCGAATCCGCCCCGGATCTCTCTCTCCCTTCCTTCCCCGAGCCCCTAGAGCCCCTATATAAACCTCCGACTCGCCCGCACTCCGTTTCCCCCGAAACCCCAAGCAAGCCGTCGCCAGAACGCCGCCCCACCCTCGCCGGAGTTCGGCTCCACCACCGAAACCTTCGAGCTCGAGGCGCTCACCTCTGTCACCCCCGAGCTTCACCGACGCCGCCAACCGCTCCGCCTTGCTCGTCTGCATCGACCGCCGTCTTCACCTTCGCCGGAGGACCACCGGAGACGCCGCCGGCATCGAACCCGAAGCTCCGCCGCCTCGGACATTGCCGGAACCTCGCCGGAGAACTTCTCCACCGCGGTAAGTCACCGGAGCCCCCTCTCACCGTTAGATCTCGATCCTAAGGCCAAGATTAGATCACTTAATAGGCCGAATCGTTTTCTGTTAATTATCGGCCGTCCGCCCGAAGCACTCGCTCACGCGCACCTCTCGGCAAATCACAAGCCGCCACGTGTACCCATGTCCGTTAGTTAGATTAGTTTTTCTTTTTCTGTTTCTGTTCTAAAAACAGAATAGTTTCAGTTTTGTAAATTAGATATCTCTTAGGATTTTTATTGTTTTAATTTTATTCCTTTTGCATTGTGTCACAAATTTTATCTAGTTTGTGTAGATATCAAGTTTGACCATATTTGAATATTTTAAATTTTGATTCAAACAGATTTGAATTCAAACTTGTTTTGCTTATAACTTTAGTTTAAAAAATTTATTTTTGAGTGAATCTTTTTGATACTGGTTAATACTAGTTAGCTTTATCATTGGGTACAAATTGGGAATTTTTAGGATAATTTTTATTAAGGTTTTAAACAAAACAGATTATGTTTTAGTTCTTTTTAGGTTTATTTCTATTTCTTTTGTTTTTATAGTTTTAAATTTATTTTCTTTTATATTAGTTGACAAGTTTTACTTTGTTTTATGTTAGTTAGCAGTAGTATTTCAACCAAGTCTGCTTTTATTTTTATTTATTATATTTGATAGCATGAAATCAATTCTAGTTTTATAATAACTTGCAAATTGGTTTCATTGCTAGTTTGATTTCCTATTTGAAAATATTTTCATAAATTGTTTTATAAGTTTTACTTTCTGTTAACTTAGTTGTTTTATATTTTGTTTTCTCTTATTTTAGTATTTTAGAATTTTATTGTTGTTAAGTTTATTAGACAAAAACTTATGTTGTCTAGTGTGTTGTTTTCATAGTTCTTACTTGTTCTTCAAAAGTAATTTTTTTTGCTAGTAAAATATTTAATAAAATACTTTTGTTATATTTTACTTTGTTTTTGGTGTTTTGTTGCTGTTGAAAATAGTTTATTGGTAGGGAAAACTATTCTTGGTTGTTTTGATGAACTTTTGTGTTGTAACTTTTGTCTTAAGTATTTCCTTCATCACAACACTTTTGTGTTTGGTTTTTGTGTTGCTCTTTGATTATTAGTATTGATTGCTAGTATGATTGCTTATATGAGTGCAATGCTTGATTATATAGATTTTCATCGGAGAGTGACGAATAGTTCTATCAAGTTATTTCTGAGAGCGATATTTATCTTCATCAACAGTACAGGCAAGTTCACTTTGATCATCTTACATTACCTATGTTTTATTTGCATTAGAATAAATCTCTCCATCATACATCCAGTAGTATATTGAGCTTGAACTTGTTGTAGTATCATGAGGTAGGAGAAACCCAATACCCTGTTACCATTGCCCGGGAAGGGACGTTACTTCACAATTGCTACGCTTTAGTAGACGGGGTTTGGTTGTGAGATTCAGGAGTGTTGTGAGGTTAATTAATTATTTGAAGACCTACATGATGATCAAGACTTCAAGACTTCAAGGACTCAATATACCTCTGGGTGGATTGGACATGCATTTTTGGTAGCCTGATATCTATCATGGTTTTGCCGGGAATCCTGGTATCTACCTGTGATCATCCCAACGGAATGCCACCCAGGCTCCAAGAGATGGATGGATACTTCAAGGCCGGAAAGCTTACGTGTGCAACCGCAAGTCAATATGGGCTCTGGCTTGGTTGACCTTAGTGGTGACTCTGGTAGGTCAGATTGCTACGAGACGTAGAAGAACGGTAGGATTGGATGGGCACTGACTTTCTATCAGAGGATCACTTTGGAAGACCATGTTTCGATCGTCTCGTTCTCAAACATCATGCAGTGCGAGGACACAACGAGAGGGATCGAATCTTGCGGGTAAAGTGTACAAACCTCTGCAGAGTGTTAAACTAATCGATTAGCCGTGTCCCCGGTTATGGACAACATGAGCACCGGAGATGATACTATCAGCCAGTCTCAACACAATTAATAAATTTTCATGATGAGTGGGTCTATTAATAATTTTGGGACATGAGAATTGGTTGGTGGAACCATCTCATTAACAACCAACTTTTGTAGTGATATTTCCGTTTGACTCCTTTGTTGTAGGGAAAATAAAACCAGCTTTTCTGCAAAAACTCAGACACAGAGCCATAAAGCCTTTTGCATATAGAATAGTTTTTATCATTTCATTCTATGGTGATCTTGCCGGTACATTCAATGTACTGACCTACACGGCTGCAACGTCTTATGTTGCAGATACTTTTCTACGACGAGTAAGAGTACGATTCAGGGTTACGGTCTACACTCAACCTGCCGTTGGTGTTTATTGGGACTCCACTCCCGTTGACTGTTTCCGCTGAGATTTAAGAGGTATATATCAATTTTACGTTATTTACATGTGATTGCACTTTGATATATACATTGATGTACTGTGTGTGCCAGCATACTGATCCAGGGATGGCACTGACACACAGAGGCTTGACTCGTTTTGAGTCGGGACGCTACAGAAATGGTATCAGAGCACATGTTGATTGTAGGACGTGACCCTAGAAACTGGAAAGCCCATAGGACATGATATCTCTCAAAATTAAAAAAAAACTTTTACTTCTTGTCCCTTCTGAGTTTTATCAAATAGTTAGATAATACCCTTGTCCCTTTGACCACTCGGAGGAATCTACTAATGTCACTTCAACCAGGACAAGATATCGGACAACTGATGACCAGCTCAGACAAAAAAAAGGGATTTCACTATGAAAAGAGCTACAAAAATTGAAGACTATAAAGACCCGAAGAAATTGAAGACCATGAAGAATTTCCTAGATTTTATGCCCCCTAGAAGACCAAACCCCTGTTGCATACTCACGTTAGATACGATGATTTGTGAGCTGTCATTTGTGTGCACTTTTCCGACAGCCACAAATAAAACATATTTTCAAAACTATTGTTTGTATTGTGTGTATAATCCTCCTTTCTCTCTCTCGTATCTCATCCCCAAAACCTTGGACCCAATAGATGGTGAATGAAGCTGGACTTGTATTCTCTGGACCAATGACCCAGCTGGAGGCAGAAGTATGGATTCAAAACATGGAGAATAGCTTCGGGAGCAACTCGATTGCAAGGAAGTATGAGGTTCAATACGCTCTTCAGTACTTTACCCAAAGTGCTGCAACTTGGTGGAAAATGCATCAAGCCATACAAGGATGTAATGGAGCAAAAACCTGGGAGGAATTCAAGAAGACTCTGTTAAGATCACGTCTCATCCGGAAGCACTATGATAGCCCTATAAAGAAGCTTTGTGCTTGGAAGATCTGTGGAGAAATAGGACACACCCAGGAAGAACACAAGGATGGATGCCCTCATTTTGAAGAAAATCACCCAGCCGAGGAATGCCCAACTGGGCAGGTGACATGTTTCTTGTGTGAAGGAACCACTCATTTTTTCTGACACAATGTCAAATATACCCCAAGGTACAAGAAGTCATGAAGCAGCAGAAGGAAGCAATGAAAGAAGTCCTCGGGAAAAAGTTAGAAGAACCCATGAAAATGGGAGATATACCAGACCCAATGGTAGATACCAAGTCATGTTATTCATGTGGAGAAGAAGGACATATTTCCCAGAATTGTCCGAACGAGTACCTGGGAGACTTCCCGACAACAGAAGTGCAATATGATCCCCAGGAGATAGAAGGAATGATCAAGAAGAAAGGCCAAGTAAGTGGAGGCATCAGATGTTTGCATTGCAGCTTGGAGAGACCTCATTATTATTGCAAGAAGTATGAGCCAAGCATCAAGCAAGGAGCCCAACCCAAGAAGAAGAGGAAGACTCCGTGGTTTTCTACACGGAAGGATCTGAGTCACATCACTTGTCATCGGTGCAACAAGACAAGACACTACTCCTATACCTGCCCGGGGAAGAAGACTAAATATGAGTAGTTGAGTTGTGGATTTTTTTTTGAAGTAATAAATGTAATAGGAAGCACTCTTACTTTACTTGAGGCTATGGAGTTGAACTAAGTAACGGAAGTCTCAGAGATTATAATAACTTCATGAATCAATAGAATTTATTGTGTCATGATTTCCTATGTTGAATTGTATGAGTTGTTACTCTGTAAGCAAGATCTCCGGCCATTTTCTCGAGGATATGAAAAAATATGGTCTATGCAGGCATATGTACATTTCATTTTAAGTGTGGTACTAACCGGTAAAACCACAGGATCCAAGGAAAAAGAATGTACACTTCATGCCAAGGAGTTTGGATAAATGAATGAAGAAGAAGGAAATGCTGGACCATATCAAACTATGTGGATGACAGCATTTGCAACAAAGTACTTTTGAAGTTGGAATTTTGATAATAGAATAAGGATGAAATGAAGGAATGAATATGATTAACCAACACTTTATTGGTAAACAGACCAATGGAAAGAAAAAAATGAATTCCGCAGAGTGGACCCTGGACAAGAATAAGTCTGTGAATTATTTGATTACCCCAAGGGTATGATGGAATGAATTGTAGGTAATGTTGGAATATGAAATGCTAGTAACCCCAAGGGTGAGTTAAAGCCGTACAAGTATTGAAGTGAGCCACAACCTCAGGATTGATAAGGAGCAAGCCCTACCTTATTGAACAAAGGAACTTGGAAGAAGCTATGACAGATGAGCAGACGTTTTCTTAGGAAGATACGAAAACCTGAGAGTTGTGAAGAAACGATAGATCATTTGTTCAGCTTGCAGAATCAATGGATTTATCCGAACTTCGTTCATGGACAAGAGAAAATCTGCAATGCTTGTGAGGAAGCCCAAGTGTTAGAATACGAGATTCGCTAAACCTTATACAAAGTAATGATTTGGGTGCGGAATGGATTGATCACCATGACGACTTACTCTTATCATTTCTCTTGCTATTTGGAATGGTAAATCTGAGTGACTTACCCATAGTAAAGAGACGACGTTCTTTGAAGCTTTTGTTTTAAGCCTTAGAATGGTATGATGAAGACCCCTTGTACATGGCAGCTGTTGCCAAACGTAAGAATTTTACGGTGAGGATGAAGCCAATAGCCATTTCACTGCTGGAAAGCCACAAATGGTAGACCACCATGAGATCATCGATAAGTTAATTAGAAATGATCACGAGACTTGTCAGTTAAGAAGACCCAGTAACGGAAGATGTTTGTATTGACCAAGGAAACACTGGATTTTGCAGGAAACGTTATGAATATAAAGGAAGAGCATCACCAAAAGAGTTTACTATGAAGAATGTGAAGAGACAAATGCCAAGGACCCCAGAGGATTGTCATGATTTTGAGAGACCAGTAACTCTCATTTTAAGTGTGGTAGTACCCACACTTATCAGACCAGTGGATTTGCTAGAAGACCCCCAAACCCTAACCTTTTCTTTCTAGCTCTTCGAATCTCGAGGACGAGATTCATTTTAAGTGTGGTAGGTTTGTAACATCCCAAAATTTGGAATGTTAAATAAATGAAATGAATGAATGATTGTTTGATTGAGTGATTGAATTGAGTGATTTGAAACTTTTGAAAACATTTTTGAACTTGGAATGAGAGGGAATAAAATGACTTTCCCCTTTGTTTTTGATTTCAAATACATCCAATTAAAATCAATGAGAGAAGATGACATGACTTCTTCAATACGATGTATTTGAAATTTTGGATTTTGAAAACTACTTTGACTCCATTTCATAATTGGCTCTATTTTAAAAGTTTGAATGAATTCAAACTCCCCTGCCTAAATTCAAAAATTTGAGATGAGGAACATGACCCTCCAAACCAGAGGTATTTTTTTGATTTATTTGAACCATAAAACCCATGGGATTATTTGATAATTATTTGCAAAAAGAAATAAAACCAATTTAGGTATTTTCTGAAAAATATTTTTTTAAAAGTATTTATTTTGGCCGTGGAAAAATGTCCCTCAGATTGCATTTATTTTTCTGATAATTTTGATATATAATACTCCCATACTTGACTTTATATTTATTTCCTATTTTTAGTTTTCTTTCCTGATTTTAAATAAAAGGAAAATGTTTTATAAAAAGGAAAAAACGATCGTGCGCTATTAGGAAACAGTGTGGCCCATATGGAATAGTACCGGCCCGATCTCCCTGCGCCAGATCCGAAAAGATTCGGATCGGCCACCGATCGCCCGCGCAACTCCTCGCGCTCGCTGACAGCGGGGCCCACGTCCGACCGCCTCCTCCCCTCGATCATCCCCTTCCTTCCTCCTTCCCCTTTCCTTCCTTCGCCGGCAAGGTCGAATCCGCCCCGGATCTCTCTCTCCCTTCCTTCCCCGAGCCCCTAGAGCCCCTATATAAACCTCCGACTCGCCCGCACTCCGTTTCCCCCGAAACCCCAAGCAAGCCGTCGCCAGAACACCTCCCCACCCTCGCCGGAGTTCGGCTCCACCACCGAAACCTTCGAGCTCGAGGCGCTCACCTCTGTCACCCCCGAGCTTCACCGACGCCGCCAACCGCTCCGCCTTGCTCGTCTGCATCGACCGCCGTCTTCACCTTCGCCGGAGGACCACCGGAGACGCCGCCCGCATCGAACCCAAAGCTCCGCCGCCTCGGACATTGCCGGAACCTCGCCGGAGAACTTCTCCACCGCGGTAAGTCACCGGAGCCCCCTCTCACCGTTAGATCTCGATCCTAAGGCCAAGATTAGATCACTTAATAGGCCGAATCGTTTTCTGTTAATTATCGGCCGTTCGCCCGAAGCACTCGCTCACGCGCACCTCTCGGCAAATCACAAGCCGCCACGTGTACCCATGTCCGTTAGTTAGATTAGTTTTTCTTTTTCTGTTTCTGTTCTAAAAACAGAATAGTTTCAGTTTTGTAAATTAGATATCTCTTAGGATTTTTATTGTTTTAATTTTATTCCTTTTGCATTGTGTCACAAATTTTATATAGTTTGTGTAGATATCAAGTTTGACCATATTTGAATATTTTAAATTTTGATTCAAACAGATTTGAATTCAAACTTGTTTTGCTTATAACTTTAGTTTAAAAAATTTATTTTTGAGTGAATCTTTTTGATACTGGTTAATACTAGTTAGCTTTATCATTGGGTTCAAATTGGGAATTTTTAGGATAATTTTTATTAAGGTTTTAAACAAAACAGATTATGTTTTAGTTCTTTTTAGGTTTATTTCTATTTCTTTTGTTTTTATAGTTTTAAATTTATTTTCTTTTATATTAGTTGACAAGTTTTACTTTGTTTTATGTTAGTTAGCAGTAGTATTTCAACCAAGTCTGTTTTATTTTTATTTATTTTATTTGATAGCAAGAAATCAATTCTAGTTTTATAATAACTTGCAAATTGGTTTCATTGCTAGTTTGATTTCCTATTTGAAAATATTTTCATAAATTGTTTTATAAGTTTTACTTTCTGTTAACTTAGTTGTTTTATATTTTGTTTTCTCTTATTTTAGTATTTTAGAATTTTATTGTTGTTAAGTTTATTAGACAAAAACTTATGTTGTCTAGTGTGTTGTTTTCATAGTTCTTACTTGTTCTTCAAACGTAATTTTTTTTGCTAGTAAAATATTTAATAAAATACTTTTGTTATATTTTACTTTGTTTTTGGTGTTTTGTTGCTGTTGAAAATAGTTTATTGGTAGGGAAAACTATTCTTGGTTGTTTTGATGAACTTTTGTGTTGTAACTTTTGTCTTAAGTATTTCCTTCATCACAACACTTTTGTGTTTGGTTTTTGTGTTGCTCTTTGATTATTAGTATTGATTGCTAGTATGATTGCTTATATGAGTGCAATGCTTGATTATATAGATTTTCATCGGAGAGTGACGAATAGTTCTATCAAGTTATTTCTGAGAGCGATATTTATCTTCATCAACAGTACAGGCAAGTTCACTTTGATCATCTTACATTACCTATGTTTTATTTGCATTAGAATAAATCTCTCCATCATACATCCAGTAGGATATTGAGCTTGAACTTGTTGTAGTATCATGAGGTAGGAGAAACCCAATACCCTGTTACCATTGCCCGGGAAGGGACGTTACTTCACAATTGCTACGCTTTAGTAGACGGGGTTTGGTTGTGAGATTCAGGAGTGTTGTGAGGTTAATTAATTATTTGAAGACCTACATGATGATCAAGACTTCAAGACTTCAAGGACTCAATATACCTCTGGGTGGATTGGACATGCATTTTTGGCAGCCTGATATCTATCATGGTTATGCCGGGAATCCTGGTATCTACCTGTGATCATCCCAACGGAATGCCACCCAGGCTCCAAGAGATGGATGGATACTTCAAGGCCGGAAAGCTTACGTGTGCAACCGCAAGTCAATATGGGCTCTGGCTTGGTTGACCTTAGTGGTGACTCTGGTAGGTCAGATTGCTACGAGACGTAGAAGAACGGTAGGATTGGATGGGCACTGACTTTCTATCAGAGGATCACTTTGGAAGACCATGTTTCGATCGTCTCGTTCTCAAACATCATGCAGTGCGAGGACACAACGAGAGGGATCGAATCTTGCGGGTAAAGTGTACAAACCTCTGCAGAGTGTTAAACTAATCGATTAGCCGTGTCCCCGGTTATGGACAACATGAGCACCGGAGATGATACTATCAGCCAGTCTCAACACAATTAATAAATTTTCATGATGAGTGGGTCTATTAATAATTTTGGGACATGAGAATTGGTTGGTGGAACCATCTCATTAACAACCAACTTTTGTAGTGATATTTCCGTTTGACTCCTTTGTTGTAGGGAAAATAAAACCAGCTTTTCTGCAAAAACTCAGACACAGAGCCATAAAGCCTTTTGCATATAGAATAGTTTTTATCATTTCATTCTATGGTGATCTTGCCGGTACATTCAATGTACTGACCTACACGGCTGCAACGTCTTATGTTGTAGATACTTTTCTACGACGAGTAAGAGTACGATTCAGGGTTACGGTCTACACTCAACCTGCCGTTGGTGTTTATTGGGACTCCACTCCCGTTGACTGTTTCCGCTGAGATTTAAGAGGTATATATCAATTTTACGTTATTTACATGTGATTGCACTTTGATATATACATTGATGTACTGTGTGTGCCAGCATACTGATCCAGGGATGGCACTGACACACAGAGGCTTGACTCATTTTGAGTCGGGACGCTACAGCTTAAGTTATCACATCTTACATCGGTTAGGCAAAAACATGATGAATCGGTCACCGATTATGTCAAGAGATTTAGAGATATAAAAAACCGATGCTATAGCTTAGTGATAACCGAGAGAGACTTGGCGGATCTTGTTCTTAATGGTTTGAAAACTCATATTAAAGAGAAGCTAGAAAGTTATGAGTTTTTAAGTATTAACCAAGTCTTGCAGAAAGCTTTGGCCCAAGAGAGCCGAAGTAAAGAGGTTCATAGGTCAACAACCGATCGTCCTAGAATGCATATGGTTGATTACAATGATGATAATTCGGATGATGAGGTTGATGTCTATACCACTGAGTTTGTTTGGTCCTCAAAGGCCAAACCTTATACGTGCAATGCTCTTAAGCCGATTCGCAAGAATCGTGATGAGGAGATGAAATTTACTTTTGATATATCCAAGTGTGATAGAATATTTGATGCTTTGTTGCAAGATAAGGTGATTAGAATATCACACACGTTACCGCCGTTTGAGGAGCTAAAATGGTGTGCTTATTGCAAATATCATAATTCATTTTCTCATGCTACTAATGATTGCAATGTTTTTCGGAGACAGATACAATCGGCCATTAATGACGGACGATTGAATTTTTCTGAGATGGAAGTTGATAAGCAACCCTTCCCGATGAACACCATGGAGTTGGAAGGAAAAAAGGTGTTAATTCGGCCCGATATAGCCGAATCAGCTAACAAAGATAATATTGTCGTTGGGGAGCCTAGGAAAAACAAGAATAGCGACAAAGTCTTGGGAAGAGAGGTTGTCCTTGATAAGCAACCCGATGGCAAGGAGGTATTGAGGATCACCATAAAAAACCCTGCATTCAGGGGGCAACCGCAAGTACAAGAGGATACTCATGTTAAATTTATCAAGCCCAAGAATTCAGAAGTTGGCAAGTGTAAAAAGAGTGAAGCTAAACGCAAGCGAATCAAGCCAACTTTTGATATGTTGCTATCCAAATATGCAAGTCAAGCGGCCGGTTCTAGCTCTAATCGGCCATCACATTCAAAGCGTTCAAGATCACCTCCAAAGCCATATGGGTCATGGGCACCGGCACCATGGATGCAACCACCCCCCTATGCGCCATATTACATGGGAGACTTCAATGGAGGATGGGGGCAGCCCCCAATGGCTCCTCATGCTTTTCATATGGGGTGGACAACACCTAGAGGGCCTGTTCACGAAAGGCTTTATTATCCTACACAAGGCCGTTCAAGCCATGGTGCTAATCGGCCAACAAAACATTCTCCGAGCAAGGCCAAATCTAGGGATCCGAAGTATATTCAACCTAAGTGGTGTCCTCCTGGTTTAACTAAAACCATGAAAAGGAGATTGCAACGCATGAGAAACCATGAGAAGGCGGCACATGAAGTAGAAGAGCAAAGGGACGAATTGTTCAATGAAATTCGGCCCGTGGCACCCGCAAAACAAGTGTGGAGGCCTAAACAAAAAAGGAAATGTAGATGCCCCTACATTAACTACAACTGCGTGTACACCACCAGAAGAGGATGATGCGGCCCCTATTACATCGTCCACACCATGAAACATCCCCTTTAATTGAGTAAACTTCAAGTCCAATATACACATTGGGAGATGAAGATGAGATGGTGGATTACGAATCTACGCCGGTTCGGGAAGGAATGGATATTAACATGGTGTATTACTTACCCGCCGAATTTCGTGCTGTAGATGAACAAGGAGATGTGGCTCAGCTAGATTTTGGTCCTAAAAATGCCATCTTCGAGAAACCAAAAGAGCCGGTGAAACACTTGAAGCCATTATACCTTAAAGATCATATTAATGGATCACCGGTTGCAAGGATGCTAGTTGATGGTGGTGCTGTGGTAAATCTTATGCCCTATTCGGTCTTTAAGAAGATGGGATTACATGATGATGCATTGATGAAGACCAATATGGTGCTTAATGGATTTGAGGGTAAAGAAAAGACAGAGGCCAAAGGTGTGATGTGCGTGGAACTCACTGTGGGAAGCAAAACTTTGGCCACCACGTTCTTCATCGCTGAGGTGCAAGGTAATTATAATGTTATATTAGGCCGTGATTGGGTTCATGCTAATCAATGTGTGCCATCTACTATGCATCAATTCTTAATACAGTGGGTCGATGATGAAGTAGAAGTTATTCACGCGGATAATTCGGCTTGTGTTGCTTTGGCCGATGCATCGGTGGATTGGAATCATCCCGATGTTACTTGCTTAACAGGACGTGATCTTTCAGAGTTTGATTTCCTTAGTGCTACAAGGAGCGGATTTGTTCCCATCTCTTTAAGACCGATTGGTGGCAATCGGCTTCAAGATATATGATTATCGCCCTAAGAACAAACATGGCCGATATACGATTATCGCCCTAAGAATATAAATGGCCGATGGAGTGTTGACATCGTCCATAGAACAAGCCTAATGCAAATTATTTTTCGGCATACAAGTTTTGCCGAAAAACAGGGGGGCATGTGTTGACACCAGTTTTTGGCACGAAGCCAAGTTATGGTTGAAGCACTAAGGATGTGACATTCAAGGTGCTATTCTGCTTATCCAGCCATCAAGATAGCCTCCAGGGCGGTAGTACCGCGCCCAAAGCGGTAGTACCGTGTATTCACTACCGCGCTACTGCCGCGTAAAAAATGCTTCTGGACTCCAGAGCGGTACTACCGCCCGGAGCGCGGTACTACCGCTTGACCGGTACTACCGCTTGAGAGCGGTACTACCGTGACTGCCTTCGCGCAGACTCGGACAGATTTTGGAGAATCCGAGTTTGGCTAGCGTTTTTGACCCTTTGGAAGGAAATCTGGGTCCGTGCCTTGTACGGGAAGTCCAACCCCCTCATAAATAGATGAGGTGATGGTCGATTGAAACAACACACAATCGAACAAACACATCTACATCTTTTACCCTAATTTTATCTCTCCCTTGTATCATTCTTCTCGTTCTTCGTTCGTTCTTCGCGTTGAAGGGCAGCGATCCTCGAGGCTCTAGGGGCGGGCGAACCGACCTAGGGCAACCCATAGCCGCCGTGCGTCCAGACGGGGTCCCTCCCGGGCGCGTGGGGTTTCGGGTCCTCAAAAGCGCCCGCCGGATTGCTTGCGTACCGCGCTTCCGGACGGGTCTCCTTCGACGTGAGTTGCGGTGCATCACCCCCGGCGTCGAGGGTACACGGTGATGTGTTCGTGTGCGAACAAATGCCAAAGTGAAAGGGAGAAGTTGAAGTTCGATCGCATGTTAGAGGATCACAAAAAAGGGTTGTACCCAAATTGCGAAGATGACAACACAAAGCTCGGTACCACACTATAATTGCTGCAATGGAAGGCAGACAATGGTGTATCTGACAAGGGATTTGGTTCGCTACTAAAAATAATGAAGAAGAAGTTTCCAAAGGATAAAGAATTGCCCGACAGTACGTACGAAGCAAAGAAGGTTCTATGCCCTCTAGGATTGGAGGTGCAGAAGATACATGCATGCCCTAATGACTGCATCCTCTGCCGCGGTGCGTACGAGGATTTGAACGCATGCCCGGTATGCTGTGCATTGCGGTACAAGATCAGACGAGATGACCCTGGTGATGTTGAGGGCCAGAGCACCGGGAAGAGGGTTCCTGCCAAGGTGATGTGGTATGCTCCTATAATACCACGGTTGAAACGTTTGTTCAAAAACAAAGAGCATGCCAAGTAGATGCGATGGCACAAGGAAGACCGTAAGAAAGACGGGAAGTTGAGAGCACCCGGTGATGGGTCGCAGTGGAGAAAGATTGAGAGAAAGTGGGGGGACTTTACAGGTGACCCAAGGAACGTATGGTTTGGTTTAACACTACTAGAAAAACGGCTATAGCTAATATGGACATTAATGGCGCACCATGTATGTGGTGCGCCACTGCTATATAGCAGTGGCGCACCAGATATAGGTGCGCCATTAATGACCATATTACTAATGGCGCACCAGGTGTGTGGTGCGCCATTGCTAAGTTTGTCCTGGCCCCACCCCCCTCCCCAGACTTAGCAGTGGCGCACCAGATGATAGTGCGCCATTACTAGTTTTAACTAGTAATGGCGCACCACACCCACGGTGCGCCACTACTAACAATTTTTTTTTAATTTTTTTTTTCAAAACTAGTAATGGCGCACCGCATACCAGGTGCGCCATTAGTAACCCTGGTTACCAATGGCGCATTCTTAGGCGGTGCGCCATTGCTAAGTTTGTCCTGGCCCCACCCCCCCTCCCCAGACTTAGCAGTGGCGCACCACATGATAGTGCGCCATTACTAGTTTTAACTAGTAATGGCGCACCACACCCACGGTGCGCCACTACTAACAATTTTTTTTTAATTTTTTTTAATTTGTTTTAACCTATTACTACTAATAGTAATGGCGCACCCCGTAAAAGTGCGCCATTGCTATCCAGGTTTATGGCGCATATCCTCCTAGTGCGCCATTGCTATCCCCTCACCCTCCCCTGCTTTCTCTCCTCCTCCTCCCACTCCTCCCACTCCCAGCACCGCACTTTGGAGGACCCAAATCCCCCCTCCCTGCCGCCCGCCCCCACCGCCGCAAGCCACCGCCGCAGACCACCGCGGCCGGCCCAAATCCCCCCTCCCCGCCGCCCGCCCCCACCGCTGCAAGCCACCGCCGACGCCCGCAAGCGCCCCCGCCTCTCGCCCGAGCGGGCGCCCCTCCCCCGCGAGATCCGTCACCTGCGTGCCCGCCCGCTGGTCCCCGCGCCCCCGGTCTCCCTTCCCTTAGCCCGCAGTCAAGGAGCAGCAGCACCATCCGCCGAGGAGCAGCAGCGCCGTCCGTCGCGCCGAGGAGCAGCAGCGCCGTTCACCGGCAAGGAGCAGCAGCGCCGTAGCACATGGGGGGCGCTTGCTGCTACGGTGTCCCTCCACGGCGACCCCCTCCCGGCGAGCCACATGACCTAGATGCCCAAGGTATGCTCTGCTCCATC
Source organism: Elymus sibiricus (assembly GCA_039707655.1). NCBI lineage: Eukaryota > Viridiplantae > Streptophyta > Magnoliopsida > Poales > Poaceae > Elymus > Elymus sibiricus. The sequence continues at coordinate 35,283,573 of CM077667.1, read as the reverse complement.
TGTCCCCCTGCTGCCAAGTCCATAGCCTGCAGCAGTCTCCTCTGATGTGCTTGCGTTTCTTCCTTCCCGGGGCGCTGCAGATCTGACCCATTCTATCCGTCGGCGCCCGGCCACCACCATGGGAAGGGGAAGAGGAACAGGACGACCTGCTGGACGAGGAGGTGGATAACCTGGACCTACTGGTGCCGCAGAAGATGGGTGAAACACTCGCAACAAGGAACATTTCTTTCTTCTTTCAGAAAGATCTAAACATTTGCAGCCTGCCTTGCCTTGTCTAGCTTTAGTGGTTGGTTTAACATGTAGTTGTCTTCCATGTTAATTATCATCCTTGTTGTTTCATATTCTTACTCCGTCGTCATCGTATTCGAGCTCATCGGTTAGTAATTAGCAAACTTTTAAATAGCGCGCTAAGCTTCTTAGCGCCGGCTCGGCTAAAATGTGTGAAATGCTATAGCGCAGCTATAGCGTGCTAAGCCCCATTTAGCGTTTCAGCTAAATTAATAAAAAAAATAAACATATAATCTGATGTGTGTGTGTGTGTAGTGCCTTGCAAAATGATAAACTAGGCTTACGATACACTGCCCTCTAACAAATGACACATGGCTGCACTAATGTTCAACGGCCTGAAACAAACCATGGTAACTATCCATTAAGACATGTGCTGCATCAAGAAGCTTGATTTACTAGATGTCAATAAATCTTAGGCTGACTGAAAGGAGACGATGTGACAGCGCCTAGTGGCGCACTACAAATTTGCATACATCAACCCATACTGCCAAAGCTTACCTTCTGTTTGCGAGATCATGGTGGCAGTAGAGGCCGGATCTGGATGATGATTGATGAAGTAGTGGAGCTGATGCAGCAGGGCCGTGGGAGAGGATGTCGGCGATCTGGGAAAGGCCGGCGAACTGGGGCAAGGCCGGCGATCTGAGTCGAGTCCGGCGGTGACTTGAGTCGCGTCCGGCGGCAACCTAGGGAAGGAAGTGGAGCCCGGCGACTTGCGGAAGGGGATGCGGGCGACCTGGGGAAGGGAGGCCGGGAGAAGGGGAAGCCGTGAGCTGCTCAGCCCGCCGTCGGCGTCCGTAGCCGGTGGCCATCGCCCGTCGCCAGTGGCGCCGCCATTCGCTTCAGAGAAGGGGGGAATGAGGTAGGGTTCGATTGGATCCACGGGAGGAGGAGGGGGTTATTGGGAACGACTTTTGGGCTTTAGCCCACTCGGCTATTTCAATTTTGGGCTGGAATTTTTGGATCGAAGCGGGACGCTAACGCTACTTCCAGGCAGAAATTTAGCGCTAAATAACTGTTAGCGACGCTATTAGCGTGAGAAGGCAATCGAGCAGCGTATCAGCGTATCGTAGCGCAGCCTCTTTCCTGGCCGCTATAGCGCCGATATTGCGCGCTATCTCGCGCTATTTAAAACTTAGGTAATTAGTAGGAAAATGGCATAATTAGGGGAATCAGAACCTGTAGCTTTATTCTACTCTAAAAGATCCAGAGAGGCTCTTAATCTGTGCTAGCCTAATCGTTGGCTCAGGAACAGGAGCATATTATACTTCAAATGCCTGATTTTGTTGCTCTTGCAGCGTGTTCTAGCTCGATCTCCCCGATATTTTTGGGGGCGTCTGTTGTGTCATCTGGTTGGTGATAGTGACAGTGCTGCTCCTGTTGCTTGTAGGTTGAACTCTCTCATTGCTGTGCCGTCGGATGATCTCGCGAGGATGTCATGGTGCACGATCGAGTCTGATCCCGGTAAGCCTCAATGGCTCGCCTTTACCTCGATTTTCCTGTGGAGTTATTGTACTTGGATTACCTGGTATGCTAGATTGCTAGCTCTCAGTTATCCCATCAGTGTTGATGTTTACTTTGGATTGCTAGCCGTGGAGACCCTGCACTTTTAGTATCTGTTGTGCTTGTGAGGATTAGAGTAGCATACTAGTAACTTTGCGGATTCGACGGCTGATGCTATTTGTTTGCTGCGCATTTACGTGTAGGCTTGCCCCTCTTTCATTTTCATCATAAGCCCGTGACTTCACCCTAAATTTGGTTCCGCTAGGGATCCTTGATTCCTTACCTCTCAGTGTACATAACTAGCCGTGAAGAAAGCACCGAGTCAGTTGCGCTGCTCAGCAAATTTTATTTCTCGCAGGGAACAATCAAGTCTTTCAAGTGTAAATAAAACATACATCATGCTAGTTTGAGTAAACCGCAGTACCAATGATTTAGTTGTCATCCTGATTGATCAAGGGAGCTTCATACTTTATCCGTGTACTATTTTTGTTCTTTCTTCAGATTAACAGCTGTATAAATTATTTATGTACTTCTCAGTGCAATCTTCTTGCGACTGCTTTATTTCCATGATAAGTACGTGACTTCACCCTGAATTGATTACGCTAGGGATCCTTGATTACTTGCCTCTCACTGTATTGCTTGTTCTGAAGAAAGCCCTGAGTCAGTTGTGCCACCCAGTAAATTGTCATTTTCGTGAGTAAAAATCAAGTCTTTTTAAGTGTAAATAAAACATACACCATGGTAGTTTGAGTAAACCACTGGCTAACAATTTACTCATAGGGTGCTTTGTACCTTTTTAGTCTACTGACTTTGTTCTTTGTTCAGACTAACAATTGGATGGATTCTTTACGCAATCTTCTTGTCACTATTTTAAACATCGCATATGTATGTTTGACCTGAGCCTATGCCTTGCAGGTGTTTTCACCGAGTTGATTCAGGAGATGCAAGTAAAAGGTGTGCAGGTTAGCTTCAGATGCCATTCTTTTCCTTGTCTGAGTGTAACTTAGAGTTGTGTAACTTAGAGATGAAATCTCTTATAACGTGTCTTTGATATGTTGCCGTGCAATGGTGTAAAATGCTTGGTCAGAATTGTTTGTTGAGCCATACATTTTACCGGAATCGAGTCTTCTGAGTAGGTTTGCCTCCCTGTTGTAAATAAGTTTATTATAACCTGATTGAATTGCAATGAGGAACTACCTTTACAGCTCTGCCATACTATATCTTTATGATATTCAGAGTATACAGTAGTCGGGGCTTATGTTGAATTCATGATGCTATGTTAGTTGTGATGACATTGCTTAAACTTAAAAGAACAAATGCTTTATGTATAGATACACTTGCATTTCAAGAGAGCAATACCAACTTATAGGATAAGAGAACTTCCAGAAGAACATATTCTGGGCGACTTAAAAGGCTTTGGGTATAATGTGAAGACTGAAGACAGGACAATCCTCACAGTCATTGGGTTTTATAATGCAAAAGGAGACGTCTTTACTGTAGCTTTCTCAACAATTGCTAATCCATTTGCATGCATTCGTGTTATGAGGCTGGAAGTACCAGAATAATGTTGATATGAGGCTATGGTTTCATTTTTTTAGTTTGATTTGGCTATACTTTTATTACCGTAATATGTACCAGAACAAGAGCATGACTTCTAGAGAACTATAATGATCTGTTTTTATTACTAATTAACACTATAAACTGACAAAAAAATCCAGTTTATAAACATGCCAGACTGAGAATGTTTCAATTTTTCTTCATCGAGTGGGAACTGTCTACTCTCTTTTTTCTTCCATTGTCTGATGAACCACATGTCAGCATCACGAATGTCTCTACCCATAGTCAATGACTCACTCAACAAGGCATCAAATATTTAATACATGCCATTTTGTTTCTTCTGTTGTGTTAAGATGTAAATTGTGTGGTTCTGTGATGATTGCATCCACTGTTTCTATGTGTACTTCAGTTTATCCACATGCCAGCAGTTACCATTTTTGGACGTCTGCATGATCTCCAAAATACAACTTTGATAAATAATTTCTATAATTATATATTTGTAAATACCACAAATATATTTATTCGCAAATTTTGCAAGTATCCAATGTAAACACTTCAAATATATTGGTAGTTACTATTTTGAAAGTAATTTGTATGTATTTTAATGTACTAGCCTTCTGTTAAAGCATATCCACTTGCAACTTTCATCGGTTATAAATAGTTTGTTTGTCTTTCTGTTTATTTTGTTACACTTTGCAGGGATAAAGTGAAGAAAAAGAAGAAAAGATTACTAGAAGATTAGTTTTAGGATTTTCTTTTATTTCCTTGCAATTTTCCTTTTATTGGATACTTGTAAAGACATTGTAATATTCTTACTATAATAAAAAAATATTATTCTATTTCATTTTTTGTTTTTAAATTATTTTTCCTTATAGGTTGTTTTCTGTAAATTTGGATTTTTTTTTGTTTTCCAAATACATTACTAGTGGCGCATTTCAGCCCTTATTAGTGGCGCACCTTTCTTTATTACTAGTGGCGCACCTATAAGGCTATTAGTGGCGCACCTGGACGGAATACCAGTGGAGCACCTAAGGGTTAGTAGTGGCGCACCTGTAGCAATAGTAATGGCGCACCACATGGTGCGCCACTAGTATTTGGAATAGTAATGGCGCACCAGAGGTGCGCCATTACTATTTATTACTAGTGGCGTGTTAATAGTGGCGCACCTATAGTGCGCCATTAATAGCCAAAATAGGTGCGCCACTAACAGGGTTTTTTCTAGTAGTGTAAGTGCAGATGGCGTTAATCCTTTTGGGGAGCAGAGCAGCAAGCATAGCACATGGCCTGTGACTCTATGTATGTATAACCTTCCTCCTTGGTTGTGCATGAAGCGGAAGTTCATTATGATGCCAGTGCTCATCCAAGGCCCTAAGCAACCCGGCAATGACATTGATGTGTACCTAAGGCCATTAGTTGATGAACTTTTACAACTGTGGAATGGAAAAGGTGTACGTGTGTGGGATGAGCATGCACAAGAGGAATTTGACCTACGAGCGTTGCTGTTTGTAACCATCAATGATTGGCCTGCTCTCAGTAACCTTTCAGGACAGACAAACAAGGGATACCAGGCATGCACGCACTGTTTAGATGACACCGAAAGTATATATTTGGACAAATGCAGGAAGAATGTGTACCTGGGGCATCGTCGATTTCTTCCGACCAACCATCAATGTCAAAAGAAAGGAAAGCATTTCAAAGGTTAGGCAGATCACTGGAAGAAGCCCGCCCTCCGTACTGGTGATCACATATTTGATATGGTCAATGATTTACAAGTAATCTTTGGAAAGGGTCCTGGCGGACTATCTGTTCCAAATGACGCTGAGGGACGCGCACCCATGTGGAAGAAGAAATCTATATTTTGGACCTACCCTATTGGAAAGACCTAGAGGTCCGCTCTGCAATCGACGTGATGCACGTGACGAAGAATCTTTGCGTGAACCTGCTAGGCTTCTTGGGAGTGTATGGGAAGACAAAAGATACACCGGAGGCACGGGAGGACCAGCAACGTGTGCACGAAAAAGACGGCATGCATCCAAAGCAGTATGAAGGTCCTGCCAGCTACGCTCTTACCAAAGAAGAGAAGGAAATCTTCTTTGAATGCCTGCTCAGTATGAAGGTCCCGTCTGGCTTCTCGTCGAATATAAAGGGAATAATAAATATGGCAGAGAAAAAGTTCCAGAACCTAAAGTCTCATGACTGCCATGTGATTATGACGCAACTGCTTCCGGTTGCATTGAGGGGGCTTCTACCGGAAAACGTTCGATTAGCCATTGTGAAGCTATGTGCATTCCTCAATGCAATCTCTCAGAAGGTAATCGATCCAGAAATCCTACCAAGGTTAAAGAGTGATTTGGTGCAATGTCTTGTCAGTTTCGAGCTGGTGTTCCCACCATCCTTCTTCAATATCATGACGCACGTCCTAGTTCATCTAGTCGACGAGATTGGCATTCTGGGCCCTGTATTTCTACACAACATGTTCCCCTTTGAGAGGTTCATGGGAGTCTTAAAGAAATATGTTCGTAACCGTGCTAGGGGTAACACAAGAATATTCTGCGCTCCAACACCCGGAGCAGTGTGATGACTGGATTACATGTGAACACATCAGGACTTTCGGCAGTTGGTTGCAAACACATCTCATGGGTAACACCACTGTTGCAGATGAGCTGTACTTGTTGGCCAGGGGACCATCTTCGACCGTATTGACTTACAAAGGGTACGAGATAAATGGGAATACATTTTACATGATCGCCCAAGATCAAAAGAGCACCAACCAAAACAGTGGTGTTCGCTTTGATGCAGCAACCAACAGGGGAAAGGACACATATTATGGTTACATAGTGGACATATGGGAACTTGACTATGGACATGATTTTAAGGTCCCTTTGTTTCGGTGCAAATGGGTCAATCTGTCAGGAGGCGGGGTACAGGTAGACCCGCAGTACGGAATGACAACAGTGGATCTGAACAATCTTGGGTACACAGACGAACCATTCGTCCTAGCCAATGATGTGGCGCAGGTTTTCTATGTGAAGGACATGTCTACCAAACCGAGAAAAAGAAAAGATAAGGAAGCGAATACATCATACGATGAGCCAAAGCGCCACATAGTTCTTTCAGGGAAAAGAGACATCGTGGGAGTGGAGGGCAAGACAGACATGTCTGAAGATTATGAAAAGTTTCATGAAATCCCTCCCTTCAAAGTGAAGGTTGACCCAAGCACCCTGTTAAACGATGAAGATTATCCATGGTTACGGTGCAATAAGCAAGGGACACACGCGAAGAAAAAGTGAAGACTTTCTCTCCACAACTATTCTGATGATGGCTTTGATCTAGAATATCACTGCAGTTACATGTCAAGAAATGAAATGCCTTTTGTAACAGATGAGTTTTCGTTTGAAACCTTGATACATCGAAAGAGATTGTTCATTTTGTACACGAAGTGCATCCAGTTTTTGCCGTAACCCTCTCAACTTTTTAGCACATGCTATGTGGGTGAAATGATGATACCATGCCAACTTTCAACCATTTCAGAGTTCATTTGCAGTGCTTTTCAATTAAGGGTCATTTTAGCTCAAAATAAATCATGAAATGCATGAAAAATAGCAAATGAAGTCAGAAAAGGTTTGAAAAGTGATGATGTGGCTTTGAATGGTGCATATTGAATGCAGAAAAAGTCTTGAGTTTAAATATGTTTAAAAAATTTAAATCCTTTTGTAACAGATGAGTTTTCGTCTGAAACCCTGATACTTCGAAAGAGATTGTCCAGTTTGTACACGAACTGCATCCAGTTTTTCCCGTAACCCTCTCAACTTTTTACCACATGCTATGTGGGTGAAATGATGATACCATGCCAGCTTTCAACCATTTCAGAGTTCATTTGCAGTGCTTTTCAATTCAGGGTCATTTTAGCTCAAAAAAAATCATGAAATGCATGAAAAATAGCAAATGAAGTCAGAAAAGGTTTGAAAAGTGATGATGTGCCTTTGAATGGTGCATATTGAACGCACAAAAAGTCTAGAGTTAAAATATGTTAAAAAATGAAATCCCTTTTGTAATAGATGAGTTTTCGTCCGAAACCCTGATACTTTGAAAGAGATTGTCCAGTTTGTACACGAACTGCATCCACTTTTTCCCGTAACCCTCTCAACTTTTTAGCACAAGCTATGTGGGTGAAATTATGACACCATGCCAAGTTTCAACCTTTTCAGAGTTCATTTGTAGTGCTTTTCAATTTCAGGGTCATTTAGCTCAAAATAAATCATTAAATGCGTGAAAAATAGCAAATGAAGTCAGAAAAGGGTTGAAAATTTATGATGTGACTTTGAATGGTGCATATTGAACGCACAAAAAGTCTGGAGTTAAAATATGTTAAAAAATGAAATCCCTTTTGTAATAGATGAGTTTTCGTCCGAAACCCTGATACTTCGAAAGAGATTGTCCAGTTTGTACACGAAGTGCATCCAGTTTTTCTCGTAACCCTCTCAACTTTTTAGCACATGCTATGTGGGTGAAATTATGACAGCATACCAAGTTTCAACCTTTTCAGAGTTCATTTGTAGTGCTTTTCAATTTCAGGGTCATTTAGCTCAAAATAAATCATTAAATGCGTGAAAAATAGCAAATGAAGTCAGAAAAGGGTTGAAAATTGATGATGTGCCTTTGAATGGTGCATATTAAACGCAAAAAGAATGAACTAAAAAGAATCAATTTTCTTTTTGTTATGATCAACTAAAACAAACCTATAATATTCTTCAATAGCAAAAAGAATCAACTAAAAAGCTTTTATAAACCTCTAGTTATTATCAAAATAATATTAACTTAAAATTATATAAAATTTATGCAACTAAAATTATCAAAGTATTTTTTGTTAAAGGGTTGGGCTTCCCGCCCTTTGGGCTGGCGAAAACTACCTTTAGTCCCGGTTGGTGGCTCCAACCGGGACGAAAGGGGGGCCTTTTGTCCCGGTTGGAGCCAACAACCGGGACTAAAGGGTTGGGTATATAAGCGAGCACTTAGAAAATTTCCCCAACCTCTCCCATTCTCCCCCGACGCCGACGCACTACGCCCCGACGCCGCCAGGCTGCTCTGCCTGCTCCTCATCGCCGCCGCCGTCGCCGTCTCTGCCCCGACGCCGTCCCCCGCTCCCCTCGCCTCGCCCTGCCCCGTCGTCGTCCCCGCGCCCCTGCCCCAATGCTGGCCGTCCCCGCCCGCTCCTCATCGCCGCCACCGTCGCCGTCCCTGCCCCGATGCCGGCCGCTGCTCCCTGCCCCGATGCCGTCCCCCGCTCCCCTCCTCGCGCCCTGCCTCCTCGTCGTCGTCGCCACACCCCTGCCCCGACGCCGGCCGTCCCCCACGCGCTCCCCTCGTCACCGGCCGGCCCTCCATCGCTCGCCCCCCCCAGTGAGCTCCTCCGCTGTGTGCTCTGCTTGCCGCCGCCGTCGCCGCTGCATTGCTGTTTTTTTCATACAAATTTGTTGTTAGATGATGCTTTGTTGTTAGATGATGATGATTGATAGATGATAGATGATGATGATACATGATAGATGATGATGATGATGATGATATATAGATGATTTTCATTTTTAATTTGTTGAGGTGTAGAGACTAAACAAAAAGTTTGGGGTCAAGACTCAAATTTGTTAAGTTTCTTTGCTTTGGGAAATTTTCGAAATAATAAAATGTACCAGAGCATATCATGTTTTAGGATATTTTGAATACACATGATCATAAGACACTATCGTACTTTTCTTGGCCGGTTTTTTTGTCTAAAAAGGTGCCTCAAAAGGGAATTATTTTGAAAAATAAAATATAAATACTTACTCAACAAGCTTGGGCTTGTAATTTTTATATTGGAAGAGCATATATAGTAAGAAAAAGATTTCACTAGGTAAGCTCAAGCTCATTTTCCTTTTGGAAAATGGGCTAACCTTTTTCTTGAATTAATCCAGAGAAACAAAATCCAAAACTAGTAAGGGTCAAATTTGTAGTATGAGCCTAAAACCTTAGGCATGTCAGGCAAAATTGTAGTATGAGCTTGAGAATGATACTTTCTAGTCTACAATGTTTACACATGATACGCTTGTGTGTGCTTCACACTTTGTGACTTAAACAACTAATCGAACAATATACCTCTTTTTCTCACAAGAAAAGAAATTGCTATACACCTTTGAGTTTTTCTAAGGGTCTGTTTGGAGCGGTTATAATTTGTGTGTATCCACATGTATTTTTATCTCAAGCGAGAACAAAACGTTGGTGGACATTCAAAACTTGCAATCATTTCAAATATGTCTTTAAAAGAAAAAGGGAAATTGTATTCTTATGAAAAGGGGGTGATACCTGAAATCTATTGAGAGGGGGTCGTTAAAACATAACCCCGATAACTTCGACATATATAAGGGGGGGTCGTTAAAACATAACCCCGATAACTTTGATTTTGAGGCATATGAAAACATGATTTGCATGAGAGAGGCGGTCCGCAAAGTATCCTCTCCCGAAAGATAGGACGACTCATCAGACATGAGGGGGGAGGATCGAGTCCTCGACGATCGTCTGAAACTGACTGTTATAAAACTTGTCAACTTTGCATGATGTTTGCCACTAATCCATTGCTCATATGCATATGATTCCTTGTTGTGATATTAATTAAGTCCATGTTTGCCACTAATCCATCTCTCATGTTTGTATATTGCCATGTTGTAATATTTGCAGAAACTATGGATCACAGAGACTTAGAAAAAAGAACAGTTGTTGGGGGATATAATCCTCGCCGGAGGTGATCCCTTGTCGTATCTCAACGACACCGATGGTCAGGAAGGAGAGGATGACGGCTCCGGTGATCCAACAATGGAGGAGGAAGGAGATCATGACGGCTCCGGTGACCGAATGGCGGAGGAAGGAGATCATGATCACGGCTCCGGTGACCGAACGGAGGAGGGAGCCTCAACTGTTGCAAAGTCGGACGAGGTAAGGAGACGAGGCCCGAAGAAAAGGTTGCGCTCGGATGAAAGGTTCACGATCACAGAAGTCGCGAAAGATGGCCAACCGATTGCTCCCAAGCGGACCAAGGACGCATTTGTACATCAGTGTGGAGTTGTTGTTAGGGACTATGTCTCAATCAGCACCCATCAATGGAATAAGAATAATAAGGACCCTGAAGTTTCTTATGTCCATGATAGACTGAAAGATGATCTTTGGACCGAGCTGATGAAAAATTTCAGCCTACCGTGAGAGCAGGATCCGAATAACCCAGTTATAGAGCGAAAGGTCAAGGCGTTTGCTCTTAAGAAGATGGCAGAAATATTCAGGAACTAGAAGAAAGAGTTGAACACAAAGTTTGTCGAGAAAGAGAAGACTCCGAAATTCATCGGTCGATATGAGAAGATAAGAGATCAATGGCCCAAATTTGTGGCCTACAAGAAATCGGAGAAGGGTAAGAAAAGGTCACTAACAAACGAGAAAAATGCTGCAAAGAAGAAGTATCACCATCACACGGGGTCAGGTGGCTACTACAAAGCCCGGCCGTTGTGGGACAAAGCTGAGCAAGACCTGCTTGCTAAGAATGTCCAACTAGCGACATTGCACTAGCCAGATCGTTCAAGGACTTGGTTCTTCGGGGTTGGGGGAACTTTGGACCCAGAAATAGGGGAGTGTGTTTGGACGGACGAGCAACTTGCAATACCCTTCCGGAAGCTTCAGGCAGCAATCAAGGCAGCGCAGGAAGGGACGTTCATTCCTGACAGAGAGAAGGACGAGCTGAATGAGGCCCTCGGGAATCCTGAACACCCTGGACGAACACGAGGCACATTAGGCTCCGTTCCGTGGGTGCATGGGTTTCCCGACAGCGGTGGTTATAGAAGCCGAGAGAGAAAGAGGAAACAGGAAGCAAGCAAAATGCAGAAGCTCAGTGCAAGATTAGAAAAACTAGAGGAACTTGAGAGCCAGCGAGCTACCGGCCAACCATCTGAGCGGCACGAAGATCCTTCCTTCGACGCTGCCCCAGAAGCTACCCCAGCATCTCAGCGGAGAAGCAGCGTGGCTTCCACGGAGCTCGTTCAGCCTGATTTCACGCCTCCTCGCTACCCCGTGGATAGTATCACGGAGGCTGAACATTGCGAGTGAAAGATCGTGGATGTCGCCTAGAGGGGGGTGAATAGGCGCTTTAAAATAATTACGGTTTAGGCTTGAACAAATGCGGAATAAAACTAGCGTTTAATTTGTCAAGCACAAAACCTAAACCGACTAGGCTCACCTATGTGCACCAACAACTTATGCTAAGCAAGATAAACAACTAAGTGATAGCAAGATATATAACAAGAAACAATATGGCTATCACAAAGTAAAATGCATAAGTAAAGGGCTCGGGTAAGAGATAATCGAGGCACGCGGAGACGACGATGTATCCCGAAGTTCACACCCTTGCAGATGCTAATCTCCGTTTGGAGCGGTGTGGAGGCACAATGCTCCCAAAGAAGCCACTAGGGCCACCGTAATCTCCTCACGCCCTCGCACAATGCAAGATGCCGTGATTCCACTAAGGGACCCTTGAGGGCGGTCACCGAACCCGTACAAATGGCAACCCTTGAGGGCGGTCACCGAACCCGTACACTTTGGCAACCCTTGGGGGCGGTCACCGGTACCCGTCAAATTGCTCGGGGCGATCTCCACAACCTAATTGGAGACCCCGACGCTTGCCCGGAGCTTTACACCACAATGATTGAGCTCCGAGGCACCACCAAGCCGTCTAGGGCGCCAAGGCACCCAAGAGGAACAAGCTCTAGGGTGCTCAAACACCCAAGAGTAATAAGCTACTCAACTTCTCACTTTCACGTATCACCGTGGAGAACTCAAACCGATGCAACTAATGCAATGGCAAGAACACACGAAGTGGTCAAGTCCCTCACTCCCAAATCCCACCAAAGCAACAAAAGCTATGGAGGAATATGAGAGGAAGAACAAGAAGAACACCAAGAACTCCAAGATCTAGATCCAAGGGGTTCCCCTCACTTAGAGGAGAAAGTGATTGGTGGAAATGTGGATCTAGATCTCCTCTCTCTTTTCCCTCAAGAACTAGCAAGAATCATTGCAGGGATTGAGAGTTAGCAAGCTCAAGAAGATCAGCAATGGGGGGCAAAAACGAGCTCAAAGGATAAGATCACCGTTGGGGAAGAAGACCCCTTTTATAGCCCCCACCAAATCGAACCGTTACCTGTGCTGGACGCACTCAAGCGGTACTACCGCTCCAAGGAGCGGTACTACCGCTTAGAGCGGTACTACCAGCCGAAGCCAGTGAGTACAGCAAGCACAGGAGTGCGGTAGTGCCGCACGAAGCGGTACTACCGCACCCACAAGCGGTACTACCGCAAAGGTTCGCAGAACAGCTCAGGAAAGAGGTAGTGGAGCGGTACTGGAGCGGTACTACCGCCGCAAGCGGTACTACCGCCCAACAGCTGCTCAACTACCGCTAAGGAAAAATAGGGCACCAGAAGAATTTCAGCAAGCGGTACTGGAAGCGGTAGTAGAAAGCGGAAGTACCGCATAAGCGGTACTACCGTGCTACTACCGCTCACCAAGAAAGGGCAACAGAAGAAAATCCCACAAGCGGTACTCGCTGCGGTAGACCACAGCGGTACTACCGCATAAGCGGTACTACCGCATAAGCGGTACTACCGTGGTACCGAGCAGTACTACTGCTTGGGTGACAAGAAAACTGCCCAGAGACTGAAACTGCCATAACTTCTGCAAGTGAGCTCCGAATTGAGCAAACTCAAGCTTGTTGGTTATAATAAGAAGTGGCAGGGGAGATATGCCTAACATATAGAGATGAGAAACCTCTATGAATGAAGACCCGGCATAAACTCCAACATCGAAAACATCATAGAAGATGCATATAAGAACTCCGTTTTCGATGAACTCGAGCTTGTCATGAAGATGACCATAAGCTCAAAAACTCACAAAGAGAAACACCAAACACGAACCAAGAAAGATGATGCAAGGATGCAATGGTTTGAGCTCTCTACGAACGATACGATCAAGCTACTCACTTGAGAGCCCCCCTTGATAGTACGGCTATCGATCCTATAACCCGGTCTCCCAACTACTACCATGAGACCGGTAAAATAGAAAACCTATCAAGGGCAAACCTTTGCCTTGCGCAAAGTCCACTTGAGCTAGATGATGACGATCTTGACCTCCTCAAGTTGGACCACCTTTCTTGATTGCGCCGGCTCGATGAAGACTAGTTGATTGCTCCCCCATACTCCACTATGGGTGAGCCACTCTTCGGCACATCTTCACAAGTCCATTGTCACCACAATGGACGGAAAGCTTCAAGCATGTGATCTCTTCGTGATGCTCCACTTGAACTTGCACTGCCTATGGACAGACCCTTCAAATATAACTCAAGGCAACCATTAGTCCATAGAGATTGTCATCAATTACCAAAACCAAACATGGGGGCTGCACATGTTCTTTCAGCGAGCTAATGACGAAATGCCAGAACCTAACCTTCAAGGCGGCGGTCGGCTCTGTTGTACCTCCTCGAGCTGAGGGAACTTTCCATTGCCGTTCGATTCCACATGGCTATGCTGTTGTGACGGTGGATGAAATAATGGATGGATTTGAGGTGCTGGAGCTTGACAACCCTACAGGTGAAGAGGATATTATTATTCTGGAAAATGCTTTGAGGAGTACCTGTCTATGGTGAAAGGAGTACATCAAGCTTCCAAAGTGGACGCCTCAGCAGACTCAGCCTCCTCCGGCGCGTCAGGGCACTCCGCCTCCTCCTCCTCCTCCTCCGGCGCGTCAGGGCACTCCGCCTCCTCCTTCTCCTCCTCCGGCGCGTCAGGGCACTCCGCCTCCTCCTTCGCCTCCTCCGGCGCGTCAGGGCACTCCGCCTCCTCCTCCTTCTCCTCCGGCGCGTCAGGGCACTCCGCCTCCTCCGACGCGTCAGCAACGGCGGAAGAGAGACGCCACCGCTCAGGCAGCTAGCAGTACAATAGGCGGGAAGAAATACAAATTTGGTCCAAGCCTCAAGCCTCTTCCAAAGTTACCATATGAGAGGACTGACAAGGAAAGTGCTGAAATCAGTGAAACCGAAGTGAACGGTAGATCCGGTGAAAGGGAAGCGCACTCTGGATGCCCTGAAGCGACCACCACCGCCTCCGCCGCAATCCAACTATGACCGCTGTATTCAAAAGACATATGATGAAGCGCGGCGGTCGGGAAGTACTTCCAGTGCTGCAAGAGAAAAAAAAACGAAGAAGTGGGAAAACAATTCCCCAGCTCGGCGAACAGGAGAAGCAATCGTGCCCCCCGCTCAAGCTGTCTAGCGATATCGCTAATCATCCGGTGCTACTGCCCGGTACCACTCTTGGTGATTACGTGGGCGATGATGTACAGTTTGAAATGGCTGAGGTAGAGAACTTTAGATACGAGCACAGGAATCCTCTCGTCAAACCTGATCATCCTCATCTAACAACGATGATGCAAAAATTGCATGAGTGGTACATGGAAACCTGCAGGAAGTCTGGGACTGACAGTTTGATGGTCGGAATTAAAAAAGCACGACTTCATTGGAGTCGACCTGATGCCTGTTGAATTTGTGGAGTTATTTCAGTTATTCAATCAAGAGGCCCTCGACAAACAACTCATGACTTGCTACTGTCTGTAAGTATTACTTCTATAATTAAGTCTCTAGCTCAGCTCGTTCATTGCATGTATATATAATTATCCTCACTATATTATGCAGATTGAAGATGGTCGAATGCAAAAAAGAACAAATCTATGACATTGGATTCATTAGCCCAAATACCGTAAATGAATGGTCGGTACAAAATAGAGCCAAAGATACTGAGGACAACTTGCTAGAAGCATTCCTTAGACATCAAAACAAAAGGGAAATACTCTTTCCTTACAACTTCAAGTGAGTGTTACTGTCTTGTGCATATTCGGTTTCGCTTACTCGAGGTTAAGTAATGTAATTGATGAGTTATGTGTGCGCAGTTTCCACTTTATTCTGCTATCCATTAAGCTTGACGGGGCATTAGTAACTGTCTTAGACTCGAGACGTAAAGATCCCGAGTATTATGCGGACATGGCTGCAATGCTCCAGAAGTAAGTTCAATCAATACCGGGACCATATCGGCAACTTTCGTTCATTTCCTGATATCAAGTAATCATTTTCTTTGCCTGCCAGGGTTTGGAAAAAGTTCACCAGAATGGTTCCCGGTCTAAACAACGAGCTGCGATTTACATACCCCAAAGTAAGTAGTACTAGCTAGTTCCGCGCATCTCTCATTGATTCTAGTTTCATCAATACCATTATCATGCTTACTTATCAGTTTGATTGAACTTTATTCTCGTAAAGTGCTTGTACCAGGCACCCGGGAATCATTTATGTGGATACTACGTATGCGAGTTCATTCGCTACTCGACCTCTGAGCGGGGATTCTCTGAGAAACAATTTGAAGTACGTAAACAATATTCACAATTTTATTTTATATATTACCATCAATTGTGTTGAGTTTCATTCATATATATGTATTGACCCCCTTCTTTAAATTAGATCTGGCAGAAGCGGGATGAACTCCTACCACATGATCGCATCCGAGCAATTCAAGAGGAATTGGCGGGATTCTTTCTTGACCACGTCATACCTGAACACGGAGAATACCATGTGGAATTGCAATGGTCTTAGGTAGATGATGTTAGGGATTGTAAGAGATGTTATATTGTACATATGCAGTAGCGTCGGATAGATATACGAAAACTTGTTGTTCGACCAAGCACGGAGAAAGAAATGTCACTTCTCTCTATATATGTTCATGACGATCTTGTGTAATTAATGGTTTCCTTCATTTGCTTACTAGCTAGCGTCGAGTTCTCTCTATATGTATAGTAGCTAGCGTCGACCAAGCACGGAGAAAGAGAGGTCACTTCTCTCTATTAGCTAGCTAACACAATATGAAACCCTAAATTAACCCTCCAAAACCCCCCCTTCCAAACAAAAACAAAACCCCCAGCGCCTGCGAGCTGCTGACGTGTGGCTGCTTTTTGGTCCCGGTTGGTGTTACCAACCGGGACTAAAGGTCCTTCTGCCTGGGCGCCCCGCAGCGGCCACGTGGAGCCCCTTTGGTCCCGGTTCGTAAGCAAACCGGGACTAAAGATTTTGGGTATTAGTCCCGTTTGGTTTGTCCCGGTTCCAGAACCGGGACTAAAGGCCCTCTGGAACCGGGACTAGTACCCTGTTTTCTACTAGTGATTGCTAGAAGGGATATTTGTTGTTCTTCTCTTCCTCATCCTTTCCTACGTCTTCTACTCATAGCATGTTCACTAACCCGTTTGGTTGACTCCAACCAGCAGCACATCAACATTAGCTTCGTCCTTCCTTGTCAGTTTTAGTTCTCGTTCCTACTTATTTTCTAGAATACTCTTTCTTTCTTTTTTGCTTTTTTTGAAACACTCTTTCCTTCTCCAACGTGCATGTCCCTAAGACCATGTTGATTGTCCTTGCCCACGAGCGCTTTTGAAATTATTCGACGCGATTAAATACTTGCTTAATTAATTAATTACAAAAATATTTAATTGCCTACCTAATTCTTTGCATGTCTACATTATTCCACGCGATTATAAGTCTTTTTAGACATTCCAATAGGGAACTACATACAAAGCAAAATGAGTGAATCTACACTGTAAAATATATCTATATACATATGTATGTAGTCCCCTATTGAAATGTCTAAAAAAACTTATATTTAGGAACAAAGGGAGTATATGCCAACCAAATCAATCAATTATCTACTTAATTGGGAAATAATCTCTACTTCTAATTATCTATATGCATAATTAATTGTCTACCTAATTAATTAATTGCATTAATGACTTGGTTTGCAAATTGATTCGATGCAAAAAAAATCCTATTTAAATGGACCTAATTAATTGCATATGTAGTAATTAACTATCTAGCTAATTAATTGCATTAATGGTTTCATTTCCAAATTGATTTAACGCTCAATTTTCAAAATATTTTCGCATGAATGACTGATACGAAACGACTTGACACATTTATTTAACCAATTTCTTGACATTTAAATGGACATACTTGATTTGATAATGTAGTTTTATCTAGCTAATTAACTATATTCGATGTCGTGATCCACGCCCTGCCATTCTCGAGCATCGCGTTGGCGTCAGGCCCGGCCATAGTGTCCTCCATGGTGTCACGCACGCCATCCCTCCGCAGGGGCGCGTGGATGCGTACGCCCATAAGAAAAAAAAAATTGTTGTATTGGGAAATTTGTGCATGTGATTATCAATTTGTTATTGAGGAATGCCTGATTTTTTTTTTGAAAGATTATCGAGAAAAAACTTATATCTGTCTTTTAGGAAGGTGATCTCGCATATATGATGTGATTTCTTTTTTTAACACGGTACAGATGCAAGCGCTCATATACACGCGCATACACTCATTCCTATGAATGCACACACGCACATCCTACCCCTATGAGATCCTCACTGAATGCGCATCGCCGTAAATCCTGAAATAAATCCAGGAATAAATGCGAGCATCAGGACTTGAACCCTGGTGGGCTGGGGATACCACGGTCCCTCTAACCATCCAACCACAGGTTAGTTCGCATATGATGTGATTTCTAAATTATTAATTACTTGTTATTTAGGTGATTGAATTGAATAAGTACCTGTCAAAATAAGCACGAAACAAGATCTCCCATTTAATGAGATTTAGTTTTTAATGCGAGTGAGAAAAATCATGTGGGAGGGGATGGTGGAAGGTGAGACAAAAAAAACAGACAAAAATAAGTACTAGGCTACTAACGCCCTCTTTAGGAGTAGAGATATTTGAATGTGTGAAACCGATGTTGTTTAGATCCCTTTGATCTTGATCATTTAAAAAATGCACAATGTAAATGTGTTGGATGTGTAGACTCAGTTGTGCATGCTGATTATTTATAATTTAAACCGGCAGCCAAACAACATATGGCTTTTCATTTAAGAAATCCATATGGAAGCCAAACATGAAAATTGGACCTGGAAACCAAATCCCGCAAAACTGATTCTTTCCAGGAATGTGATTTCATTTCATTTCATTTCCACCAAATGAAATGAAATCATGGATGCCAAACGAGCAGTTAAAGAACTCTACCCTAGGGAGAGATTCGTCTACCTTTGATCTTTTCTCCTCCCAAGAAAATTACAAAAAAACTTGTCCAAGTTTGGCATCTTCTGTACTAGTACACGCCACAGTTGACCAATCAACTAGACGTTGTGTGCCGTCGAAAGCTTGTAGAAGCGGCAACGGACGCCATGACGTCTGTTCTCGCTAGCTTGCCACGGATCGTGTCATCTCGAGTCCAAAACAAAATCTATGTTGCTCCCAATGTCAAATTGCACATGGATGAGAGCTTCCATACGACGATTTTTTGGAAGTAAAAAAAAAAGAATGAATAATGATATCGCCACCGAGTGCATCTGAAAAAACCATCCATCATCTAACATCTTGTACCACTACACTTTTGGGCTACTCTGAGAATATCATACAATTTTTTTGTCGGTCGATCTCATCCCATATGCTAGACTTCTACATACACTGCCATATATAGATACATACATACTACTACCGGTATATCATACTAACTACATACTAGTAGATGAAAAGAAATTTGAAAGAAAAAATGTCGAAGAAGACGATCAACTGATGGGTTCACTGGAGCTTGTTGGCTCTGATGTGTGCGACGGCCTTCTTGAGCAGCGGCCGGAACCTCTTGAGGTCGAGCCGGACGTCCTGCTTGTCGAGGTACACCTGCTTGAGCGACTCCCACCCCTTGCTCTTCACGCCGTCGGGGTCGGTGAAGATGGGGTGGTCCGGCGGGTGCTGCTCCGTCAGCGTGCTCTCCGCCGGCGCGATCCGGTACTCGAGGTACTTGAGCCCCATGTCCCGCGACGGCGCCCGGAAGTAGCCGGCGACGAACTCCAGCCCGCCCAGCGGCACCACCTGGATCACCACCCCGCGCGTCGGCAGGAACACCATGTTGGTCAGCCCGGCGCCGTGCACGCCCAGCATGGCGTCGCAGGTGTTGGCCAGCTCCGCGAACGGCGCCACCTCGTGCGTGCCCTCGGAGACCACCACCTCGAACCCGACCTTCTGCGCGGCGCGCACGATCTCGTCGGCGTTCACGAACCGCCGCGTGCTGGCGCGCGCGATGAGCAGGAGCCGCGGCCGGGCGCCGGCGACGGGCACGGCGAGGCCGCGGGGCAGGCCGTAGGTGCCGCGCATGTGTTTCGTGAAGTCGACCATGGAGTAGCCGTTGGGGGCGCGGAGCGGGTCGATGCTGAAGTCGGCGTGGCAGGTGAGGCCGACCTGGACGTGCGCGAAGCAGCGCGTCCGGTTGTCGGCGGCGAGGTCGACGAGGTCGTAGTTGGAGAGGCTCTTGAAGACGGGGAGGAACTTGCCGATCCACCACATCTGCAGGTCGGAGACGAGGAACTGCACCTCCCCGCCGTACCGCTTCGCCGTGAGGAAGAGCGGCAGGATCACGTCCGTGTAGGCGTGGAAGTAGTTGCCCGTGTACCCGCGGTCCGAGAAGAGCAGCGCCGGCACCGAGTGTTTGATCATGCACTCCTCATCGCCGCCGGCGCCGGAGCCGGGGAGCGTGGAGCGCACGGTGATGTTGCGGACGTGGCGCATGGCGTTGGGGTCGACCTTGCGCGGGTACGGCCTGACGCGCCACTCCTCGGCCTGCGCCGCGCCGACCAGGGTGACCGTGCCCTTGGCGCCGTGCACGCGCACGTCGCCGTCCAGCTCGCACCAGTCGATCCGCCGGTTCGACGTCAGGTCGCACAGCGGCTTCCACTCCTTCTTCGCCGCCGTCGCCACCTCCGGACCTTCATAACAATTCCACACGTCAAAAACACGATGCCAGCCATGAATGATCAGAAAAATGATTGGCACAATAAAGCGAAGCAGCGGCCAAAGAAAATCTTTTTTCCAAGCTCAGCAGACAAGAGCATTGTTGGTGTAGGACCCATGCAACACTACTACACATCTAGACCACGAAATGAGATGATCAAAGCAGAGGAGGGGTCTAGAAATCGGGCATTGCCCACGTTGCTCTCCTCTCAAGAAAGCTGGAGAGGAGGACGCAATGGGGTAAAGCAAAGGACTGGTCCTGAGTGACAAGGACACTGTTTCTTTGGGATAGGTAAATGGAACTGTAAAAAAGAAAAATGTGTCTACATTTCTCAGCAGGACGAGTGAGTGATTGCTCAAACTAGTAGAACAAATTCCAGTGCTTGGAAATATAAGAAGAATTGCTACTAGATGAGATGGGATGGGATTTGTACCTGGCTGCTGCTTGACGGCCTCTGTGATGAGGGGAATCTGCTGGACCGGAGTAGCCTCGGCCTCCTGCTTGGGAGCCTCTGGAACGGTGGGAGGAGTCTGCTGGACGGGAGCAGGAATCGTGGCCGGGTCGGATTGAACGACGGGTTGTGAGCCGCCATTGCCGCTGCTGCTGCTCTTGTTTGGAGAATTAGCAGCGGCAATGGCGTCCTGCACTTGCAGCTCCTGGTCCTCAAGAACACCTGACCAACCAAACACCAGGAAATTCAGCTACTCCCTTCTCCCCCCAAGAACAAAAAAATTATATGAGGCCGCATCTTATCTAGTAACCGGTTGGTGGATTGGATTCAAGCTCACCTTGTTCCTCTTGCGTGCCGTTTGCTGGTTCCTGGGACGACAGCGGAGGGAGAAGAGCGCCGGTGCCGGGACCGGCGTCATCGTCCTTGGCGGCCACCACGGCCGCATCGCCGTCCCTCGCAAAGGTGCCGTCTCTCTTGGTGTCCACCAGCGACGCATCGTGGACCAAATCTAAAGCGAAAAGGAAGGGGGAGGGAGAAAAAAATACACCAGTCTTTGTCACCGGATTGCCTGGAGGTTGCGTGCTAGCCAGTAGAAGCAGCGAAGCGGCGGCAGCTCGAGGCCTCGAGCCATGGCCATGGCCGGACCGCCGGGCGCATACTCAGACAGTATAGTAAGCAAATGATTTCTTGCTTACCTTGTGCCGAGGAGGAGGAGGAGGAGGGGGTGGTGCTCCTGCCGTCGTCCCCGTCGGTGTCCAGCACCTCGGCCTTGCTCCCCTCCCTGGACAATGCCGCGTCCTGCTCCGGCACGCCCAAATCTGAAGACAAGAAGAAGAGGAGGGGGAAACAGAGAGGCCGTCAGTCAGGCAGTCAAACTCGTGGATTGGCAAAACAGATTCGGCAGAAATGTTGGATTCATCACCTAATTTGCTCTTGGAGCCGGCGGCGGCGGCGCTCACCGGCGAGCCAATCCGGGTCTCCGAGGGGCTGACTGCACAGGGCCAAACACACATCCAGATTGGTCCGTCAGAGGCGAGAGCGACGAGGGGGGAACAGGAAGGAGGCGAATGCGGATGCCCGGAGGGAGGGAGGGGAGGGGCGGCGTGGTTACCGAGGGGCGCGATGTGGATGGCGTCGAACTTGGCGGTGGAGAAGTATGCGCAGGTGACGAGGAGGAAGCCGGCGACGAGGCCGATGCCGAAGTTGCGCGGCTCCACGGTGCGGCTGATGGCCTTGAGCAGCCTGGCCGTGTCGTGGTGGTGGCCGTACCCGGCCGCCTTGCCGCCACCGCCCTCCATGTCCGGCCGCCGCCCCCACTCCCCTTCTTCTTCTTCCCTGCCTCCGTTCCCCTCTCTCCCCCTTGCAATGCTCTGCTCTGTCCGACTCTGCTCGCGAGAGGGAGGGAGTCGTGTCGAGGGTGAGCGAGCGGAGCAGAGGCGTATATAGCTAGCTCTGTGGGTAGCGAGCGAGAGAGCGCCTGACCTCACGTGCTTACAGCGCCGAAGCAGCGGCACTGTGGGTGTGGGGTGAGCTTGGCAGGCGTTGTTTATACTTAACTAACTGATGAGTAATCTTTTTTTTCTGAGGAAGAACTAACTGATGAGTAATCTCGAGGAAGCTGGGCGGTGGAGCGTGCGTGCGTGTGAAAGAAATCGGGTATTTAATCGATGAGCCAAATTTTTTGCCTCCGTTTCGAAAAAAAAAAAAAAATCGGGCAACGCGGGTCGTGTCCTGCCGGCTTGGCTTTCTCCATTGATCCCTCCGTAACTCGTGGCAAAATTGTGGCTTTCTCCACTCCCCTCCGTAACCCTATTATTTCCCGTAAAGAATGGAGAGGGGTCGCTGACCAAGTGAGGAGTGGCGGGGGGAGTCCGTCCTTGGCTGGCTGCTACTGCGGCGAACGTGTTGGGCTTGTGCGTCTGACTGGATCGATCCGTGGATGGATGCATGATTGATTCATTCATTCATTGGCTGCTTTGCTTTGGCCTCGTGGCGTGGAGATGTAGAGCACCGACAATGCGAGGCCGGGAATCTCTCTCCCGTGCTCCCTTGCAGGGCTCCTGACGTCCCAACACAAGAGCGTCCGTCGATCATGGAGGACGGGCGATGCATTATTAGTACCGCCAAACTCGTTTAACGCAAATACTCCTAGCTTGGTAGTACTACATCAACATGCATTGAAATTCTACGCACGCACGGTAATCAGAATCCGTGACGATTCGCTGCCGCCGTGCACTTGGACGCCTACGTATGTATCCGGACGTGTCCATATACGCGGACCGATCAATCCATAAATTGACGAGTCCGCAGTCGTGTGCCTCACATCCGGTATCCTAAATTCATACCGCACATGTAACGAGAATGCTAGTAGTACATAGATGATCAACGGAAAAAGAAACTAATCTAGAGCGAAGGAACATAGATATTCACATAATCCGAACATAAACCAAAAGAGCATCTCAGTTAAGCCCACGGACATAGTTCTAAACTGAAATTTGTAAAACGAAAACAAAGAAAGAGAGGGTAGAGCTTCTACACAACTTCCTCGCCGGTCCTTTACTCTTCCGGTCACCGGCACGGCTATAGCCATCCGTGTAGGCGGCGGCAGGGGAGGGGTCATCACGGTCGCTAGTTATGAAGAAGGTGGTCGAGGAAACAATGTAACCGACCATCATGTGCACGACGCGGTTCTGCTACCCATGAACTTTGTCGCTCTCCCATCCTTCGCCACCTCGCGCACCGATTGCTCGAGATCAAGCCGGAGTGCCTTGGCGTTCTTCCAACGGAGCCAGCGGGCATCGGTCTCCGTCGTCGTTAGTGAGCGGCGGTAGACAGCCCCGAGGAGCTGCTCCTCCTCATCGGGCATCGTCAGCAATCCTTGTCGGCGGCGGAACGACTGTGTGGCTGCCTCCGACGTCGTCGCTCTCCCATTCGGGCTTATGTGTACGCGTCACCGATGGAGCGGGGCACAAGCACCCGCTGGTGTCCTAGACGAACAACAGCCGAAGGGTTAGGGGGCGGGGTGCTGGCAACGGTGTGGAGCTGTGCACTACAAGATAGGCCCGCGCCATCGTCCGCACTGCGACAACGGGCGATATAGGATAGAGAAAAGCCAGAATTGACGTCATGTCGACCAACGAGCACCGTAGCGCGATGCGGAGGGCCAGCTCCTCCTCGTCGCCCTCCGCCTTGCGGCCGGATCCGTCACCTCTGTCGCGGCCGGTGCTTGACATTGGGATAGAGAAATGGAGGGGAAAGGGTGGGGAGTGAAAGGAAAGCGACGGAGTGAAGAGTGGAGAGTGAAGGGAAAGCGGCGGAGTGAGAAGTGGAGAGTGAAGTGAGGCTAGAGTTAGCTCCACTGGGAGAGGGAGGGTTAGTAGGGATGAAATTGGGTCGGTGCGGGGGCGGGCTGATGTGGCGGACGCGTCCGGGCCTTCCGATATTTGCCCTAGATTTGAGGTGAATATGAGGGGTGCTGGACAGCCCGGGTGTACGGGCCATTATGAGGAACCCGTTTGTACGCTTTTTTGATCGCTCACTGTCCGAGCCATCCACCTGGGCGTACATGGGGTTTTAAGGATCCCGGCTATTGATGCTCTTAGGGCAACTCCAATGCACCGACGCATTTGGTCCGCGCACGTCTCTGTTTGGGTCGAAACGGACAGAAACTTGGCAAAATGGGGCCATGTTTGCGTCGGCACGGGCGCGACACCCTCACTTGTCCTTCACTTGGCCCGCTCGTCGGTGAAACATCGACCATTCTCCCCCCTCCACACTCGAATCCCCCAGCCCTACCGCCCTCACCGCTGCCACCTACTTCCGACAGCTTGGGCACCACACTCGCGTCCACCGCATCGACACACTTCCCACTGCCACGCCACATCCACTGAGGCCCTCCTCCTCACTACATGTGACCGCTCCTCACCGCCGTCAGAGCATAAGCCGTCACGGTCCTTCATCGCCGTCGGCACCGCCCCTCACCTCCACGGTCACCGCCGCCAGCATGGACTTGGACAGGCCTGCTGCCGACACGGGAGAGGATGGTTTAAACTATGAGCTTTTTATTTGTCACAATTTGAAAAAAATTGGTTGTAAAGTATGAGATTTTCATTTGGTTGTGACCTAGTTATTGTAATGTTAAAGTTATGTGATTTTTATTTGTTTGTGAACAATTTCTTGTAATGTTAAAATTATGCACAAAATGTCTTGTGGAAATTTAGACTCCTAACGGCCTAGCAGACCAAATGGGCCGGGCGGTTGGAGCACCAGTCAAATTTGCGCGGACGCGGCCAGACAACGAGTCTCCAACCAAATCCAAAATAGACAAAAGGCGGACCAAATACGCGTTCATTTGGATCAACATGTTAAAGTTGGCCTTAGAGCATCTACAGCCGGACTTAACAAATCCGACCCTGCAAATGCCCACGGACGTGACCGGACACGTCCGCGAACAATGACCGGTCACCTCTTAAATTTTACTTTCATGGACATGTCTTTCAATTTTTCTCTACACGTCCGTTTACATGCATGTAATTAGTGGAAATCAAGTGAGAGAAAGAAAAAAAGAATAAACAAAGAGAAAAGATGGGTCAAATCCTATCTACGCATCCAGGACCACTGACCGGACACGTCCGGACGCACCTCATACTCATCCCATATATGAGAGCAATATAAGGAGTGCCGGACAGTCCGGACATTTAAGGAGGCTTTGAGGGGTCCGGTTGGGTCAACTTCTTCGTTATCTCTTCTATTCGGTTAGTGGTCCTATGTTCACCCGGTCAATATGAGGAATTCGGTTGTAGATACTCTTAGAGCATCTACAGCCGCGATGGGCTAATTCAGCCCCTCAAACGCCCGCGGACGCGCCCGGGCGAGTCCACGGACACTAACCGGACACGCCTCATATTTGCTACTCTGCATCCGTGTATCTCATATCATACACTCTATATCCATACTATACATTCAACGTTGAGGTACTTTACGTGATCAAATATCGGACAACAAAATCGGATGCAAACGAGCACAAGATCGGATGCAAATGGACATCACCCAAAAGATCATCTTAGTTCACCAGACATAGTTCTTAAATTTCTACAACTAAAAATGATATAAACATACGCAGAGGGGGGTGAGATCACCACTTCCTCGCCGGGGGCCTTTGCCCTTTCGGTCGCCGATGCAGCTCTAGCCGTCTGCGGCTGGTGGAGGGTCTTGGTCGTCGTCTTTGCTGTCTGAGTCAAAGAGGACAATGAGCCCCTTCATCCGACGGACCGCCCTGTCCTGCTCGTGCTTCAACTTGGCGACCCGAGCCACCTCCGCCGCTACCTCCTTCGCCTCGCGCTTCGACTGCTGAATAGCAAGCCTGAACACCTTGGCGTTCTTCCGTCGGAGGCGGCGAGCGCCCGTCTCCGCCGTCGTGAGGGACTGACGGTACACCCATGCGAGGAGGCGTGTTTCCTCATCGGGCTCCGCCTGCATCCCGTGGCGGCGACACGTGGACTGCAACGCCGCTTCCCTCTCCCTTGCCCGATGCCTCTCGCGGCGGGCGGCGCGGGCACTAGCACCCACCGCTAGCCGCTCCTAGTGCGTGAGCATCTAGCTTTGGCGTCCATGTTGCGCCGACGTGGGAGTTGCGGCGACGCTCCAGATCCAGAGCTGTCGCCAGTGTCCACCTTGGACCTCTCCAAGGCAATGCGGAGGGGCAGCTCCTCATCGTAGTCGAGGTCGGAGCCGGAGTGGCTGCCGGAGCTTGACATTCGAGTGGATGGGATCAGAATCAGAGAGGGAGAGAAGAGGATGGAGTGAGTGATAGTGAACTAGGCTTCGGAGCGAGATGTCGAGAGTGAGGTTTTTGTGGGACAGCGGTGGGATAGGTGGTGGATCGGGCCTGTCAACTAAGACGTGGCGGACGTGACCGGACCATCTCATATCTCATATTCACCTTTGATTTTGACTGGATATGAGGGATCCCGATCAGTCCGGACATTTAAGATGTCTGGTTATAGATGCTCTTAGCACGAATAATAAGTGAGTGAGTGAAAAGGCCCGGCTCAAGACAAAGTGGTACGTGAGCAACTAGCGGCTGTCTCCACCCTTCCCGTGGCCGTTGGACCGCGGGTTCCGACATGCCCGTGCACCGCACGGCACGAACCAGGGGCCATGTTTTTTTGGTCCCTTCTCCGCTTCATTGCAGTTTACGCAACATTCGGCCACTAATCACTCTACTACTACTCCTAGTGCTACTGGAGTATAGTATTAATTAACAATCACTGCCACTGCTAAGACCGGCGTAAATGCTTGCATCTACTACTGCGTGTACTACCATCCCATGAGAGTATCAGGTTTCTTCGTGCTTGCCGTCGATCCAGCGGGTTGTTACGTGGTCAAAGAGTACGGTTCCAGGGAAATGGTGGGTGCCTGCTGCGCTACTACTAATCCTGCTGCTTAATTGCCATCATCCTGCCTTAATTCCTCGTTTGCTAAAATTCCTTGACTGATTTAGCTGCTCTGAACGGAAAGCTTGTCAACCAGCCTCCTCCAGCCTTCCTGCAACCAGCTCGGAAACGGAAGTGTGTGGCCAGCTGCACCGAGAACCGGCAAACTCAATGAATACACTGCTGCGTGGATATCTGAACAAAGGTACGTACAGTACACGGCCACGCCACCGCTCATCTGTCCGAGTACGTACATCTTCCGTGCCATTTTGGGATGGACAGATGCATCCACACGCGTTGGTAGAGCCGGTCGTTGCTCGATGGATGGATGGATGGAGGAGAATCGGATCGGATCAGGTGAGATCGGTGTGGGTAGGTGCCTGCCAAGTGCCAAGCCAGGACGGACAAGATGATCCTCGGTGGCCTCCTATCGCGCCAAAATGCTACCCGCAACGAACGGTGATGCAATGAAACGATCGATTCGTTCGTGCGTGGCGTGTGCATATGTGGATGGAGATCGATGGATCGGTGCGGCGGTTGTTGCCACATCCATTCCGGCTGAAAATGGTCGAAAGAATTCTGTCTTGGTCGCACTTGCGCATCGCCTCGCAACGCCGCTGTTAATGGCGACGGCCGGCCTTGTTCCGGCGCGACGTACGTCTCCACGTCGCGGTGGACTATATTTTCTACTGTCGGCGGATGGTGTGATCGGCACTGCACTTGTTGACTGCCACGTCGTTGTCGGCGAGAGACAGAGGCAGAGGCAGAGGCAGCGATCGGCTTGGCTGCCAAACCGGAGGGAGAAAATTCAAACAAGGCAGCAGCTGATCAACACGAAATGGATTTGTTAGGAGAGGCCCGACAATGTCCGAGTTGCTCGCCACACTTTTCGCATGTTCAGCCGTCACAAGAAATTAATCCATGTTTGTGCTTGCATGTGTGGATGATTAAACATTTTGATTTTGGACGGAGGTCAGTTCTTCGTGCGAAGCATGCACTTGCAGTCATGTTGCTCCGTGTGGCACGTTAATTGTTGGGTTTACGTCGCGGCCAGGCCGTACGATCCGCTGTCGAGCAAATGTACAAGGGACTTAATTAAGCCGTGGGGCCCTACCCGGAGCGTGACATCGATGTCCAATTAAAAGTGACGTTTCCCTAAAAAAATAATAGGGAAAAGCTTACCTACAGCCGGCTGATCCAGCAAGGACGTCCGTGGCCTCTAGCGCGTGACCCGTGTCCCATGTGTAGCCCATGCACCGCACTACTTCCGCAACAATACATGTGTTGTAAAAATTCCTCCCGCAACAATACTTATGTTGCAAAAAAGTAAAGACGTAAAAAAAAAAAAAATCTGCAACAAGATCTCTACTGCAAAATAAAATAAAATCTGTAACCAGACCTATGTTGCAAAAGTTTTCTGCAACATGACCTTTGTTGCAAAACTTTCTCCCGCAACAGTACCTATGGTGCAAAAAGACGAAATAAAAATTCTACAACCTGACCTATGTTGCAAAAGTTTTCTGCAACATGACCTTTGTTGCAAAATTTTCTTCCGCAACAGTACCTATGTTGCAAAAAGACGAAGAAAAAAATTTCTGCAACCTGACCTATGTTGCAAAAGTTTTCTGCAACATGACCTTTGTTACAAAAAATTGCGGCACGACCTCTGATGCAAATGTTTCCACAATATTACCTCTGTTGCAAAAGTGAAGAATGACGTTCGACCGCTCGATGCCGGGGCCGGGACAACGAGCTTGTTTCTGCAACTGGACCGTTGCTTCAGGAATTAATTGGTCGGGGGGAGGCGACTGAGCCGCGTGCCTGCAGGTAGATCAGACGGCTGCGCGCGCATACATCGTACGACCATTCGGGTGACGGATGTTTAGTAGGGATCCAGTGGTGGATGCATAGCAGTCCCCAAAAAAATAAGTTAAAAGTGGCGTGACGACGACAACTGAGATGGTTAAGTTTTTTTTACATGAAATCAACCTAGCCGGGATCAAGTCCTAAATTTGGCACCGACTCGCAATGTGCATTCACTAAGGGTACATATGTACCCATGGGAGGCGACGACTCATGTGATGACTTGTCAATCTCAAAATGCTACGCCAGCTTAGAATCTTGAAGGTGCTAGTAAGAATGGGGGTAGCTAAATGTTAATACAATTAAGTGTATGTGCGTGTATACAAGCACCTGCGTTTGTTTTTCATCCCGAGTGCTGGCAAAGAAGACAAAGGGGCACTGCCTATCGAAGAGATACTATGTGCCCACGCGCCATGGACAGCTTACCGACGAGCGTCACAAGAACGAGAGCATGGTCCTCCAGGCACGACCGAGCTCCGCCCTAGCGACCACAACGGCCATCGCTCCCGCCACGATGAGATCCGAGGACGCCGCCTTGGGCTCCAGCTTCGCCACTCGTCACAACAATCAGGGTTCCTCCATCCACCTTTGGGAAAGGGTCCGCCGCCACCACGGCAGAGGCCTACGGCAAGACATGGGAAGCTGTGCGGCGGCACAAGGGATTGAGGGATTGAGCCCTCGGGTCACCACTAATGGGACGACATGAGGGACGAGTGGACTTCTGTAAGAGCATCTACAATCGGACTGGACAAATTTGGCTCCTTAAATGTCCGTGGACGCACCGATCAATGTCCGGGCATGTCCGTTTTGACTCTCTATCTATCCCTCCATGCAGTCATGTCCCTCACTTTTTTTCCTTATAAGTCCGGTCACATGCATGTGATTGGTGAAGAAGGAGGGATGAAAAAATTAAATAATAAAGAAAAAAATGCTATGTGGTGGACACAATCCTATGCGGGCAGACGCGGGACCACTGACGGGACATGCACGGGCACTCCTCATACTCGTCTCATATATAAGGGCAACATGAGGAGTGCCGGGCAGTTAAGGAGGCTTTGAGGGGTTAGGTTGGATCAACTTTTTCCTTCTCTCTCCTGTCCGATCAGTAGTCTTGCGTCCGCCTGATCAATTTGAAGAGTCCGGATGTAGATGCTCTAAACTACCGAACACTGACCGGCTGAATACTTGATTTTCCCTTGATCCTAATGCCTTTTTCTTCCTTCTGCATTTGGAAGAGAGGATAGCCTTCCAGACAGAGTTGTACTGATTGGAAATCTCTGGAAAAAAATCAACTAGCAACCAGCCGGGAAAGATGAGATATATTGCAGCCAAGCTCGTTTATTCGGAGGGGAAGAGCATTAGAGCATCTACAGTCGGACATAGCAAATATGACTCCCTAAACGCCCGCGGACGCGCCCGGTCAGTGCCCGGGCGTGTCCCCTATTTGTCCGTCCGCGCAGTCACACTTCTCATTTTCTTCCTCATATGTCCGGTCACTTGCACGTGATTGGTGAAGAGGAAGAGAGAGAAAGAAAAGAATGAATAAAGAAAAAGAAAAGGTGGTTCGGTGTGGGGTCGCGTCCTACGTGGCGGACTGACCGGGCACGCCCGGGCGCGTCCGTGAGCCCTCATATCCTCCCTATATTTGAGATGGATATGAGGGTTCGCGGACAGCCCGGGCATATAGGGATGATACACTAGTAGAAAACGAGCCTTTAATCCCGGTTTGTAAGGCCCTTTAGTGCCGGTTCTACAACCGGCACTAAAGGGGGGGGGGGGACTAAAGGCCCCCCCCCCTTTAGTCCCGGTTCGTCACGGCCCGGCACTAAAGGCCCACCACGTGGCGCCTGCCGGGGCCGTTCGCTGGGGGACCTTTAGTCCCGGTTGGTAACACCAACCGGGACTAAAAGTATTTAATTCTTTTAATTTTGGTTTATTTTTCCTTTTAATTTTGTGTTTTCCATTTAATTATTTTTCATTTCAAACATATATTACGCTACTACATACTGTACACGTTGTGCATATATATATAAATCGAATTTCTCGTACGACGACCATTCACGTACATATATATATATATACAATTTGGTATATACAATTTCTCCTACAATTTGCGGATCATTACATATGCAGGGCATTACTGCTTGATCTTGTAATGGTATTCTCCTTTGGGATCTATGACCTGGTCGACCAGAAATCCAGCTATTTCCTCTTGAATTGCTCGTACGCGAGCCGTTGGTAGGAGCTCGCCCCGCATCTCTATCATCTATAATCAGGAGATCAAGATGAATATATTAGTTGTGTGTATATATATTAGCTAGATCATGATAAAAAAATTATGGATAGTGTTCTAGCAAACGTACCCAAAGAGTTTTTTCATCTATGCTCCTTTCAGACGTGATCATGCGAATATTCTTGCAAACGTAGTATGCGCATAAACTATTCCCCTTCTCCTGCCTCATGCACTTTACGAGAATAAAATTCAATCAGGTAATAATTAATCAAGCATGATAATGGTATTGAAACTAGAATTAAAGAGATACACGGACGTAGCTAGCTAGTACTACTTAATTACCTTGGGTCGCACCCATTTCAGCTGTTGTTTCCATTGGCCGGGGACCTCTTCGATGAACTTTTTCCAAGCCCTGCCCGCCGGCAAAGAAAATGAATAAAGGAGTTATTAACTAGTTGATATCAGGAAATGAAGTAAAGAGGCAGACATAGTGCGATAATGATTGAAATTACCTGTCGAACATCCCCTTCACGGTTGCGTATTCGGATGGATCCTTATATAGTGAGTCCAGTACTTCAACTTTTCCCTTGTCAACTTCAATGATTAACAAGATCCAGTGGAAACTGCATGCGCACACGTTTTTTATAAATAAGCGGGCATGTGCATAACTCATCAACTACACTTATTAACATCTAGTAAGCAAAAAATAGAATTTGTAGTACAAGATATAGTAACACTCACCCGAAGTTGTAAGGAAGTAGTATTTTTGGTTGGGTGTTTAGTTGCTTCAAAAACTCTAGCAGGAATCTCTCTGTGTCTTCTCTCGAATATTGATCTTCCCATATCGCCTGATTAATCGTATTTGGGTCAATGAACCCAACTCCATAGCGTCTAGTTTTTTTCATTTCATACATCTTCATTCTGCATAATACCACAGAAAAGAATATAGTGAGGATAATTACAGTTAATGAACGAGAGCACATCTAGCTAGCTAGCTAGAGACTTAAATTACAGAAAGAAATCACTTACAGACAATAGCAACTGACGATAGATTTGTCGAGTGCGTCTTGATTGAATAACTGAAGCAACTCTGAATAATGAATCCACACGTCTTTTTTATGGAAGTAATGCCTTTTCCTGACTTTCACCATGAGGGACTCTTCATTGGTATTTGCTGTTTTTTGCATGTACCACGTATGCAACTCGTACATTCTCGTTGGTAGAAGCTTGACTTCGTCAGGCTTGACCAGAGGTTTGCCACGGACATATTGGTATTTTACTTCCTCCTCTGTAATCCCGGGGATTTCCTCAAGGCCTAGGAGTTGTTCAACAGTGACACCGGCCTCTTTAGCCTGCCTTCTAAGATCGTCGGTTATTGCCGGCCGATCGGCGGTACTCACATGTGTTTGTACAATGAGCGGGGGGATCGATTGCACTGCTTGTTCTCCCAGCTGGGGAACAGTTTTCCCGCTTTTTTTGCCAACTGCTTGGCTCGAGCTCGAGCTCGACTCCTTTTGCCCTGCAGAATATGACTTCTTGATAGACCGCACATAGTCGGAGTCCTTCTGATTGTCAGCCGGTCGAGCCATATCAATAAAGTGTTGTGATACATGCTCAGGTACTTTCTCCTTTGGCGGCGCGGGCGGTTTCGGTGCAAAATGGGCCTTCAATTGGGCATCACATGCGTCGTCGAGTTCCTCCTGAGTCAGGTGGTAAGACAACTTCGGAAGAGGCTTGAGGTCTGGACCATATTTGAATTTCTTGCTTGTTGTACCGCTAGCCGTCGTAGCTACGGCCTCTCTGTTCCGCTGTTGCTTAGGCGGAGCAGGCTGAGTCGGCTGACTTGGAGGAGGAGGAGTTGGCTGACGCCGTGCCGGACTTGGAGGAGGAGTCGGCTGACGCGGTGCCGGACTTGGAGGAGGAGGAGTCGACTGAAGCGGCGGAGGACTTGGAGGAGGAGGAGGTTGCTGACGCCATGCCGGACTTGGAGGAGGAGTCGGCTGACGCGGTGCCGGACTTGGAGGAGGAGGAGTCGACTGACGCGGCGGCGGACTTGGAGGAGGAGGAGTCGGTGGCCTTGGAAAGACGATGCAATCCTTTTTCCATAGAATGATACGATGTATGGCCTCTCCCAGTGTTCTCTCCTCGTCACCTCCAAAAATGTCAAGTTGTAGCTCGTGATATGCTGACATCACTTCATCAACCCCGACACGAGCATAGCCAGGTGGAATGGGATTGCAATGGAAGGTTGCTTCAGGGGGATTTGCTAAAGCATAGCCGTCCGCCACCTTCATGGATAAGTTCTTCACTTTCATGTGTAGCTCACAGTTAGTCCTGTCTTTGATATCATCCACAGGGTAGCTAGCTAGCAGTGCATTATCGATATCGGCCGGGGCGGAACCCACGCTGCTTCTCGGCATAGATGGGACGGTGCTATCCAATGCTGGATCGATCTGCTCATGCTGCCGCTGAGACGCCCTTTCCTGGCTGAGTGAGTCGATCTGCTCCTGCTGCCGCCTGACAAATCGTTCCAACTCCAGGTGCGAGGATATTAGGCCTTCAAGGCGGAGTGCTTCCTCCTTCTTCTTCTGCTCCTCATGCTTCTTCTTTCTCGCACGGCTTCTATAGTCGTCGTTCCAATCCGCAAACCCCTCATACCACGGAACAACGCCTTTGCCTCGTGTTCTTCCCGGGTGTTCAGGATTCTTCAGGGCGCGCGTAAGCTCGTCGTTATCTCTGTTGGGCGTGAACACCCCCGATCGAGCTTCTTCTATTGCAATAAGTATTTCGTGTGTCGCTTCTTTAAGACTTGCCTTCACCATAACCAGCCCTGTCTCTGGGTCCAACTTCCCCCCATGCGCATAAAACCATGTCCTGCACCTGGGGGGCCATGTCAATGTAACTGGACTGACCCGTTTACTAATCATCTCTTGCTCAGATTGATGCCACTTAGGCAGGGCCACCTGGTAGCCACCTGGCCCCAGACGATGGTGCCACTTCTTTTTCGCAGCATTAATCTTGTTTTTCCTCGACAATTCCTTAGCTTCTTCCGATTCCTTGAACTTCACGAATGCGTCCCAGTGATCTTTTGCCTTCACCAGTGCTCCCGTGAATTCCGGAGTCTTCTTTTTTGATTTGACGTACTTAGCCCATGCATTTTTCTTGAAGGTGTTGAATGCGATCGCCATCTTTTTAAGAGCATAGTTTCTGACTTTCTTCAGATCTGCATCTGTCAAATTATCTGGTAGGGTGAAATGTTCCATGAGCGTAGTCCAAAGCACATCTTTTGCTCTTTCGTCGACAAAATTAACTCCTGCTCGATCTCCCTTTGCTGGCTTTCTCCATTCTTGAACGGAGATCGGGATTTGGTCCCTGACAATAACTCCGCATTGATTCTTGAACGTGGTCACATTTTTATTAGGTTCAAGCAGTTCGCCAGTTGATGTTTTGATGGAATCGATGTTGAACTTTACGCCTTTGTCCAACTTTTTGGCCGGGCCTCGAACTACCCTGTCGCTTGTACAAGATTTGCTCGATCCGGAGGCCTAAAAGAAGAAAGATCGATTCGTTAATACATACAAATCAATTAAGACATGTAATGATCACCGGATGGCTTATATATTAAATATACCTCGCCGGTCATTTGAAGAACATTTTCTTCGTCAACATCGTTGTCGTCACCTTCATCTATTCGTTCGTCTTCATCAAATATCATACCCTCACCCGAAGGGTTCAGATATTGCGAGCCGTCATCATGATCATCTGGGCTCGTGGAGCGTATGATGTCGAACACAACCTCTTCTCCTTCTCTGCCGGTATTGTCCATAGCTTTTATTTAACTAATCCAGAAGAAAGATAAAACAATTTAGTATTAGAGATCCGAAAGGTAGATGCATGAGATCAGAAAGAAATTGGATCAACTTGTGCACATCCATAATGGGGGCATTCCTGATAATTAATCCCTTAAAGGACTAAGAAAATCTATTGCAAATACAACATTAAAATATGCAACTTTTGCAAATACTAATTGCTATACATTGGATCAAATGTCAAAATTCCTCAACGTTTTTATATCTAACATTTATCTAGCTATAACTAAAAGTATAAAAAACTAAAAAACATTCATCTAACATTTCTATAACTAAAAGTATAAAAAATTAAAAAACAGAAAAAGAAACACTAATTAAGCATACTTCTATACATCCATTAAAAAACAGAAAAACAACATTATATAAAAAAATCTATACTAATTAAACACTAATTATATCCATCTAACATGCATTCATACATACATATATACTAGTGAAAAACAACTAAAACATCTAAATAGAAAATGTGTGTGTGTGTGTGTGTGTGTGTTCATGCATGTGTGTGTGGGGGGGGGCTCGGGGACGGGCGGCCATGGCGGCAGGGGGCGAGGGAGGGGGGGGGAGAGGGAGGAACTGAGCTCACAGCGGGGCGACGGCGAGGCGAGGCGAATCGGGGGCAGCGACGGCGTCGGGGCAGGCGGCGCAGCGAGGAGCGGGCGCGCGCGCGCGGGCCGGCGGCGCCGTCGGGGATCGGCGAGGAAGGGCGCGTCCGGAGTACGGGTCGACGAGGAGGGACGGGCGGCCGGCGTCGGGGGCGGCGACGGCGTCGATCGGGGCAGGCGGCGGCGCGCAGCAGCCTGGCGGCGTCGTCTGTGTTTGGCGTCGAGAGAATGGAGAGGATCGTAAGTGGAGTTATATATATGAGAGCCTTTAGTCGCGGTTGGTGGCTCCAACCGCGACTAAAGGCCACCTTTAGTCGCGGTTGGAGCCACCAACCGCGACTAAAGGTCTCGCTTCCCGCCGCTTGGACTGGATGAAATTCACCGTTAATCGCGGTTGGTGGCTCCAACCGCGACTAAAGGCCTGTTCCTGGCACGGCGCAGTGTGGTGGATGTTTAGTCCCACCTCGCCCAGCGAAGGGCGCTCGCACTAGTTTATAAACCCCGGCGCGGTAGCTCATTCGAGCTCCTCTCTAAAGCAGGCCTACAAGGCCTACCGTTCTTTCCTGCCCTGTGGGCCATACTGGGCCTTGCGGGCCTGCATCCTGGCCCAACTAGTGGGTGTCTAGTCGTATGCAGGCCGTGGCGGCCCAGTAGGCGGGCTTTTTTTTTACTTTTCAGTTTTTTTTTGTTTTCTTCTATATTTATTTTCTTTTGTTTCTTGGTTGTTTTTTGCTTTATTTAGAGTTTCTGAGTGAATCTTTTTGCTTTAGGTCAAAAAAATTATAAACTTTCTGTTAGTGCCAGTAGTTTTCAAATTTGAATTATTTGAAATTTGTGTGAATCACTAGTTTGTGAATAACTTTATTTTAAAAAAAGATTTTTCAGTGATTCTTTTTTCTGCTGTTTAATATTAGTGTGTTTTATCATTATATTCAATTTGGTAATTCTTAGGTTATTTAAAAAAAATGAAATGCCTTTGTAACAGACGAGTTTTCGTCCGAAAGCGTGATACTTCGAAAGAGATTGTCCATTTTGTACACGAAGTGCATCCAGTTTTTGCCGTAACCCTCTCAACTTTTTAGCACATGCTATGTGGGTGAAATGATGATACCATGCCAACTTTCAACCTTTTCTGATTGTGATTTGTAGTGCTTTTCAATTTCAGGGTCATTTAGCTCAAAAAAATCAGTAAATGCATGAAAAATAGCAAATGAAGTCAGAAAGGGTTGAAAATTGATGACGTGGCTTTGGACATAATATTTCTTCGCGTTTCAAATGCCAAACACATAAGTCGGAGTTCTATTACAAAGATTCCCTCCGGTTTGTCCGAAGTGGGACTTTCCAGATATATAAGTCCGGAAACTAACTAGAGAAGCCGGTCACATCCCAGAGTGGGATCTTTGGATATAAAACTTTTTCTTCGCGTGTGTCCCTTTGTGCCGTAACCATGGACAATCTTCATCGTTTAACTTGATGCTCGGGTCAACATTCACTGTGAAGGAAGCAATTTCATGAAACTTTTCATAATCTTCTGACATGTCTATCTTGTCCTCCACTCCCACGATGTTTCTTTTCCCTGAAAGAACTATGTGGCGCTTTGGCTCATCGTATGATGTATTCGCTTCCTTATCTTTTCTTTTTCTCGGCTTGGTAGACATGTCCTTCACATAGAAAACCTGCGCCACATCATTGGCTAGGACGAATGGTTCGTCTGCGTACCCAAGATTGTTGAGATCCACTGTTGTCATTCCATACTGCGGGTCTTCCTTTACCCCGCCTCCTCTCAGATTGACCCATTTGCACATTCCATACTGCGGGTCTTCCTTTACCCCGCCTCCTCTCAGATTGACCCATTTGCACCGAAACAAAGGGACCTTCAAACCAAGTCCATAGTCAAGTTCCCATATCTCCTCTATGTAACCATAATATGTGTCCTTTGGCCTATTGGTGTTCGCTGCATCAAAGCGGACACTACTGTTTTGGTTGGCGCTCTTTTTATCTTGGGCGATCGTGTAAAATGTATTCCCATTTATCTCGTACCCTTTGAAAGTCAATATAGTCGAAGATGGTAACTTGGACAGCAAGTACAGGTCATCTGCAACAGTGTCGTCATGCATGAGACGTGTCTGCAACCAACCGGCGAAAGTCACAGTTTGTTCATGTGTAATCCAGTCATCAGACTGCTCCGGGTGTTTGGAGCGTAGAATATTCTTGTGTTGCTCGATATACGGAGCCACCAAGGCAGAACTTTGTAGAACTGTGTAGTGTGCTTGCGCCAAAGAATGCCCGTCCCGGCATATTACTGAATTCTTTCCTAGCGTGCCTTTTCCACCCAGTCTGCCCTCATGCCGCGATTCAGGAACACCAATCGGCTTAATGTCAGGAATAAAGTCAACACAAAACTCAATGACCTCCTCTGTTTCATGGCCCTTGGAGATGCTTCCTTCTGGCCTAGCACGATTACGAACATATTTCTTTAAGACTCCCATGAACCTCTCAAAGGGGAACATATTGTGTAGAAATACAGGACCCAGAATGGCAATCTCCTCGACTAGGTGAACTAGGACGTGCGTCATGATATTGAAGAAGGATGGTGGGAACACCAACTCGAAACTGACAAGACATTGCACCAAATCATTCTCTAACCTTGGTAAGATTTCTGGATCGATTACCTTCTGAGAGATTGCATTGAGGAATGCACTTAGCTTCACAATGGCTAATCGAACGTTTTCCGGTAGAAGCCCCCTCAATGCAACCGGAAGCAGTTGCGTCATAATCACGTGGCAGTTATGAGACTTTAGGTTCTGGAACTTTTTCTCTGCCATATTTATTATTCCCTTTATATTCGACGAGAAGCCAGACGGGACCTTCATACTGAGCAGGCATTCGAAGAAGATTTCCTTCTCTTCTTTGGTAAGAGCGTAGCTGGCATGACCCTGAAACTGCTTTGGATCCATGCCGTCTTCTCCGTGCATACGTTGCTGGTCCTCCCGTGCCTCCGGTGTATCTTTTGTCTTCCCATACATGCCCAAGAAGCTTAGCAGGTTCACGCAAAGATTCTTCGTCACGTGCATCACATCGATTGCAGAGCGGACCTCTAGGTCTTTCCAATAGGGTAGGTCCCAAAATATAGATTTCTTCTTCCACATGGCTGCGCGTCCGTCAGCGTCATTCGGAACAGATTGTCCGCCAGGTACCTTTCCAAAGATTACTTTTAAATCCTTGACCATATCAAGTATATCATCACCACTACGGTGGCGAGGCTTCTTCCGGTGATCTGCCTCACCTTTGAAATGCTTGCCTTTCTTTCTTACGGGATGCCTGCTCTGAAGAAATCGACGATGCCCCAGGTACACATTCTTCTTACATTTATCCAAATATATACTGTCGGTATCATCTAAACAGTGCGTGCATGCGTGGTATCCCTTGTTTGTCTGTCCTGAAAGGTTACTGAGAGCAGGCCAATCATTGATGGTTACAAACAGCAACGCTCGCAGGTCAAATTCCTGCTGTTTGTGCTCATCCCACGCACGTACACCTTTTCCATTCCACAGTTCTAAAAGTTCTTCGACTAATGGCCTTAGGTACACATCAATGTCGTTGCCGGGTTGCTTGGGGCCTTGGATGAGCACTGGCATCATAATGAACTTCCGCTTCATGCACAACCAAGGAGGAAGGTTATAGATACATAGAGTCACAGGCCAGGTGCTATGATTGCTGCTCTGCTCCCCAAAAGGATTGATGCCATCTGCACTTAAACCAAACCATACGTTCCTTCCGTCATCTGCAAAGTCCTTCCACTTTCTCTCGATTTTTCTCCACTGTGATCCGTCAGCGGGTACTCTCAACTTCCCGTCTTTCTTACGGTCATCTTTGTGCCATCGCATCAACTTGGCATGCTCTTTGTTTTGGAACAAACGTTTCAACCGTGGTATTATAGGAGCATACCACATCACCTTGGCAGGAATCTTCTTCCTGGGGCGCTCGCCCGCAACATCACCAGGGTCATCGTGGCCGATCTTATAGCGCAATGCACAGCATACCGAGCATGCATTCAAATCCTCGTACTCACCGCGGTAGAGGATGCAGTCATTAGGGCATGCATGTATCTTCTGCACCTCTAATCCTAGAGGGCAGACGGCCTTCTTTGCTTCGTACGTACTGTCGGGCAATTCGTTGTCCTTTGGTAGCTTATTCTTCATTATTTTCAGCAACTTTTCAAATGCCTTGTCAGGTACACCATTCTCTGCCTTCCATTGCAGCAATTCCAGTGTGGTACCCAGCTTTTTCTTGTCATCTTCGCAATTTGGGTACAACAATTTCTTGTGATCCTCTAACATGCGCTGCAACTTCAGCTTCTCCTTTTCACTTGCACAGTTTCTATTTGCATCGGCAATGGCCCGACCAAGATCATCAGCGGGCTCATCTGATGCCTCTTCTTCAGCTCCTTCCTGCATTGCCGGCTCAGCTTCTTCCCCCATTGTTGTACCATCGTATTCATGGAACCCATGGCCAGGATAGTTGTCGTCATCCTCTTCTTCTTCATTCTCTTCCATTAGGACCCCTCTTTCTCCGTGCTTGGTCCAACAGTTATAGCCGGACATGAAACCAGACTCAAACAGGTGGACGTGAATGGTTCTTGAGTTAGAGTAATTTCGATCATTCTTACAGCCAGCACATGGACAATACATAAAACCATCCGCCCGCTTGTTTGCCTCAGCCGCAACCAGAAAAGTATGCACGCCATTAATGAACTGTGGAGAGCATCGGTCATCGTACATCCATTGCCGGCTCATCTTCATTACACAACACCGAAAAGACCAAATTAATACAAGTTCATACATAAAGTTCATACACACTTGTTCTCATAAAGCAACATACAAACTCTCTAGCTAAAGCATTTAAATGCAACAACAAATGCGATCAAGATCGCAACTAAGGTAACAATTGATCCAACAGCATAGTGATACCAAGCCTCACTATCAATGGCATATTTTTTAAATTTTCTAATCTTCAAGCGCATTGCATCCATCTTGATCTTGTGATCATCGACGACATCGGCAACATACAACTCCAGTTTCATCTTCTCTTCTTCAACTCTTTTCAATTTTTCTTTCAAATACTCGTTTTCTTTTTCAACTAAATTTAACTTCTTGACAAGAATATCTATGTCGGTTGCAATTTCCGATTCACATACCTCCTAGATAAAAATATCTATGTCAACTTGATGGGCATAATTGTCATAAACGCGAAATGCAACAAATAGTTATAAAAGAGAATATATATACCACATCCGAATCATAAACCGGACGAGGGCCGACGGGGACGGATATCAAAGTCATGGCACTATGTATAACAAACAATCATACATGTAAGAAAATTATACAATTAACTATCTAAATCATACAAATAAGATTTTTTTTATAAAAAGGATAAGAACGAACAAGAGGCTCACCAAGGTGTGGTGACGGCGACGGGACGGTGCGGGCGATCGACGGTGGTTAGGATGGGGACGGGAAGGCACTAAGTAAACCACACCTACACATGCAAAGTAAGAAGTTAATTTGAGCTCAAATTGCATATAAATCAAATGAACTACCACATATAAATACTCCCAAACTAAAACCCACAAATCACTATACTTATAGAGCATTGCAAGAGCTAATCTAGCAATGAGAGATGAAAGGACAAAGTTGCTAACCTTTGTGAACACTTGGATGGATGGGGTGCCTCCAAATCTTGACAAATTTTGGCAAAAATGGAGGATGAGCTCGAGGAAGAGGAAGAACAAAGGAGGGGAAGAAGGGAAAAAAAAGGGAGGAGTACTGTGATCGGGCTGGCCGAATTCATATAGGGGATCTTTAGTCCCGGTTGGTATCACCAACCGGGACTAAAGGGGGGGCCTTTAGTCCCGGTTGGTGATACCAACCGGGACTAAAGGGGCTCGTGGGGGCCCCAGCTGACACCAGCCTGCCACCACCCTTCTTTAGTCCCGGTTGGTGATACCAACCGGGACTAAAGGGGCTCGTGGGGGCCCCAGCTGACACCAGCCTGCCACCACCACATTAGTCCCGGTTCGTGTTACGAACCGGGACTAAAGGTCCGGAACGAACCGCGACTAATGATGCCCGTCCCGAACCGGGACTAATGGTCACATTAGTGCCGGTTCAAAACCCGACCAGGACTAAAGCTGCGGACAAAAGGTCCGTTTTCTACTAGTGATATGAGGGATCCGGTTGGGTCACTTTTTTTCCTTCTCTCTCCTGTCCGGTCACTGACCAGGCGCGTCCGCGGGCGTATGAGGGGTCGTTTGAGGCGTCCGGCTGTAGATGCTCTTAGAGCATCTACAACCGGACCTCTCAAACCCACCTCATACGCCCGGGCAGGCCGCCCGGTCACTTTTTTTTTGACCCAGACGGGCCTCTCAAACGGCCCTCAAACGCCCGGGCTGACCGGCACCCCCCATATCCAGCCCAAATATGGGGCCCGGTCACACCCGCCATGTCGGACTGACGAACGGGGCCCAGCCGGAAACGCCCGCCAACCCGGCGGTCTGAAGGTCGTCTCCTCCGCCGGACCGGTCACGCCGCGTGTCGCAGCTCCGGCGGGCCACGTAGTGCATTGCCCGGCTATTTAAGTGCACCGGCGGACCCCGAAACCCTACATCCACATCTTCCTCCTCCTCCTGTCCGCCGCCGCCGCCAGTTTCCACTCCACCCATCCGCAGCCATGCCCCCACGCCGCCGGGTGAGGAGCCAGGCGTTCCTGACGCCGGAGCGCCGGCTCGAGCTCCTTGAGCGATCCTGAATAGGCGCGAAGCCCGGATCGCCGCGGGGCTACCTCCGGATGTAGTGGATCCGGAGGAGGAGTCGGAGTAGGAGGAGGTGGAGGTGGAGGAGGAGGATGAAGAGGTGGAGGAGGAGGGGGATGAGCCGAGGGAGGAGGATGTGGGGGACGCTGGTGACGGGGATCTCCGGGCGGAGCAGCAGGCCATCCTCGATTCCCTCCGGTCGGAGTCGGAAGCGGATGCAAGACGCTGTCGCCGGCAGGAGATGGAGGCGCAAGAAGCCGCGGAACACGTAGAGTGCTTGGCCTACATCGATGAGATGGAGCAGGAGGAGGATGAACCGGAGCCCTCCTCCCCGCCCGTCCAGCCGGCGCCCGGCTCTGTCGTCGTGGACATCACCGACGACGAAGAGTAGCTAGGGTAGTACGTAGGATTTTCTTTGCATGCTTTTGTATAGATGCAGGGGATGAAATTTGAGGGATGCGGATGCAGATTGACGGATTTGAGGCGTGCCCGGTCAGTGCCCGCGGACGCGTCCGGACGCGTCCGCGGGCGTTTGAGGGGCCGAATTTGTCATATCCGGCTGTAGATGCTCTTACCACCATTGGCCAGTTCCGTTTCT
This sequence comes from Elymus sibiricus, assembly GCA_039707655.1. Lineage (NCBI taxonomy): Eukaryota > Viridiplantae > Streptophyta > Magnoliopsida > Poales > Poaceae > Elymus > Elymus sibiricus. Next base: position 35,240,442 of record CM077667.1, on the reverse strand, counting down.
TCTACGTACTCTACTTATAATTTCCCATTTATTACAAATCACAGTCTGTCCACCTCACTAAGTGATGGGTACGAGGAGAGCATAAGAATACCACACGAGTGTGCTCGTCTCATTGGGGAGAAAGGCGTGTCCGTGTGTATGCGCGTGGATGGTCTATCGAAATACAAACTTTGGCCTTACAAGCGTATAATTTCTTTCTGTGTTTATTTTTTGGTTTCTTGGTCGTCACGAAACTGTTCAGTTCTTCTGTATATATGGCCTATCAGTCACCACCAAAGATACATCATATGGAGCTTGGGCTTTTGCTTTTTCTCGTCGTTGCGTTGTCCTCCTAGCCTACAACACCCCGAGTGCATGTGTGCACCGACGGATAGGAGAGTAGGCCTCTAAAACCTCTCGCCCTTGAAAGCAAGCATTGGAAGAGAGCATGATATGTTTTTGAGAAGCGCTTCAGGGCGATTGCTTGCGTTCTTCACCATGTGTCACCGTCCTTCCAAGTCAAGTGATGCCTCACACCGCTGTTTTCATTGTTGTTAACAACATCGTCTCGGCACCAGCCACGACGACTTCATCTGCAAACGATCAGTAAGTGCTAATGGATGTGATATACCGTTTAATCATGGTTGTTACTTATATGATGTTGTTTTACTTGTTGTTCAATACATCTAGGAATGCGTTGTATTCGCCATGATATATATTCTAGAATTAATCATGGAGCTGATTAATTTTTGGACAGTAGAAACTACTTTTTCTTTATTTTCATACAATCAGTCATATAAAAGCTCACATTCATACTCCCTCTGTTTTTAAATATAAGTTCTTTTTAGATATTTCACTATGGACTACATCCGAAGCAAAATTAATGAATTTAAATTTTAAAATGTATCTATATACATCCGTATGTAGTTCGTAATGAAATCTATAAAAAAACTTATATTTAGAAACGAAAGTATATCCTATTAATTTTTTGTCTGGCGGGGCCATATATCCGATTAATTTTTTTTTCTGCGGGGAGGAGTATAATTTTTTTAACCAGAAAGTAGGAGTATTTTACTCTGCAAAGAATGGAGCATGCAGTACTATACTACTACTTTTTTTACTGGTATAAAAAGGGCACTCTACAAAAACAAACGTCATGACATCCGTTGCAGCGTCTACACAGGCGCCAGCGATACGGCTGCACGTCCTCTCTTTCGGTGGTCAACGGTGGCGTGCACTGCACGAGAGAAGATGCCAAGCCAAGCTTGCATAAAAAGTTTGTTATTTTCTCCTCGGGAGGGGAAGGCGAAGACCAGAGACGAATAACTGGGGTAGTGTTTTTTTTTCTGTGGGGAAGAGTATAAATTTTTTTAACCAGAAAGTAGGAGTATTTTACTCTACAAAGAATGGAGCATGCTGTACTATACTACTACTTTTTTTACTGGTATAAAAAGGGCAGATAAGTAAAGCTAATGTTACCTCGGAAGCATCACAGGCCGTGCCGACAAATCTGCATCATCGCATCTTTCTTTTTGTGTTTTTGTTTGTAGAAATCTGCAGGACCATCAGTGTGTGTGTTTGGGACGACGTGTGCACGTTTCGGCTCAGAGCATCTCCGCCCAGTCAAGGCACCTTCCGCATAAACAATCTGTTACGCTCAAAGATCGTGGATTACTTTAGCATTAAACGATGGCTAGTTACTTAAGTTAATTAACTGAAGAATAATGAGTAGTATTGTGCCCATTACATATACAGTAGTTAGGAATGAAGAAGAAAGCAGGGTCTGAAGATCAGTTGCAGTGTACTACATGCGAGTAGTATCGTATATAGCTAATCCTGCTCGCCCATTAGTCCATGAGTGTGGCTTGGCTGTTTGATTGGCCCAGTGAATAAGGCCTGATGGGTCAGTTTGTTGGTGGCTAGTGCTGATAATAATGACATGGAAAGGGAGCGAGTGGCATGAGATAATTACTTGACAATAGTTAGGCTCGTGCATTAGCAGTACCATTTACATCGTCGAAAAGACTGAAATAAATTCATAAAAATAGGAGCATAGATGACCTAACCATTGGAGCTACACTCAATTCGCTAGGCTCGTGTACCAGCAGTACCATTTCCATCTTGCAATTGTTGGACTGTATCCTACTAGTATTAGACGTCGCCGTCTATCTGCTCTAGAAGGTCCATTGAGGATGCCGTATTGGTCGGTGATTGATGGAGGATCAATGCATGTATGTACTTCACCCGCAAAAAATAAATAAACAATGCATGTATGTACTTCAATGTATGGAGGAGGATGTAGACGTGGACCGGCCGATCGCACCGCTCAACATCAACGGGCACGATGCGTGGAGACGTGGAGTGGCATGTGCCGCGTGATCCAGCATACTGCACTAGCCTGTAACAGTGATCTGGTAATAGTAGTAAAAAAATAGTCTTGACAACAATAAAAGGAAAAAAAAACTGCCTTGCATTGTTGAAGTTGGCTTTTGCATATTCATATTCGTCTACTAAAAAAAGTAGTTTTGCATGTTGCGATTTTTATGTGCAAGAAGAAGTACGGATCAAGAGGCACGTGCTGGATCACTGGAGTGAGTGACGAGGTGGCAGGAGGAGGGAGCTTGGAATCTGCCGAGTGTGATAGATCAACTGAGATATACTCCCTCTATTCAGAAATAGTGACGTCTCTAAAACGTCTTATATTTCTAAACAGAGGGAAGTCTCTAAAACGTCTTGTATTTCTAAACAGAGGGAGTAATTAGCAAAGCTTGACAGAAAGTTGATCGCTGACCTGACTGCTGTGCTAGCACATGGCGTAATGGCCTGACTCTGACACACACCGGGCACACCTTCAATCAGCCAAAGCTCCTCCATGCATCCATGTCACACGCCGGCCACGTGTGTGAGTAAAGTGTCGGTGGTACGGGTTTCGGGCGGCCGGGGAGAGCACGGCCCAGGATCCGAACCATGTGTGTGTGCGCTTTAGTTACGGCGACGGTAACGGGAACCAGGAATCCCCGAAACCGGCCGTGCAAACAGGCTTGAGAGCAACTCCAACGGGGAGACCCAAACAAACGCGCGATTTGTCCGTTTTTCGTCCGTTTGGGTCGGCCCGGCGGACATCCGTGTCCGCTTTTTGGCTAGGGTCGGTTCGGCCGCCCAACGGCAACGAGACCCAAATTTGCGCGCGGCCAAAAAAATCGAAAAGAAAACACGTGGCCACATGTAGACGCGAATTAAAACATAATTAAACATAAGTGGCCGGTCAACCGCCGGCCAAAGTCCACTTAACACATAATTAAACATAAATAAAAATTAAATAAAAGTCCGCGCCCGCGCCTGAACGCTGCCCTAGCCGTCCACCTTGCCCTTGCCCTTGCCATTGCCGTCGTTGTCGTCGCCGGTGAGGTCGACGAAGGTGGGGCCCGACCCAGCCCAGGGAAATGCCGCCTGATAGGCTGCCAGGGCAGCCTCCTCCGACGTCTGCTGCTGCGGCGGCATTGCGGCACGCCGGGCGCGCTCCTCCTCTTCCTCCTCGAGGCGTAGCGCCTCCTCCTCCGTCTCCCACCGCATCTGGCGCAGGCCGTCCGCCTCCTCCTCGGCGAGCCAGTGCTGCCTCCAGTGCTCGAGGTGGGCCGCCTCCTCCTCCGGCGTGGCTTCGAAGTGGACGGGCGGCGCGCTCACCCACTCGCGGACCACGCCCACCCACCCGTACTTCTCGTTTGGAAAAGTGGGTGGTGGTGGCGAGCGCTTCCGCGAGGGCTCCTCCTTGGGCTCGACGGTGGGCGGCGGCGGCGGCGGTGGAACCTCCGGGACGAACAACGGGGCGTGGACGGAGTCCCTCGCCGCCGACAAGGCGAGGGCGCGGTCCAGGCCAACCCACCGGGGTTCCTCCTCGAGCCTGCTGGCCTCCAGCGCCTGCTGGGTTGCCTGCTCGAGGGCGGCTTGGTACGCCGCCTCTTCGTCCTCCTCCTCCGGCAGAACCTCGGGAGGCGGAGGAGGGACGGCCAGGTCGACGTGGACTCCCTGCCGGCGCTCCTCCTCGTGCTCTAGCGCGAACCAGCGCTCCCAGTTGGGGGAGTCTGGCGCGTAAGCACGCATGGCCCGCTGCTCCGGCGTGAGGGCAGAGCGACGCCGGCGAACCTCCTCCGCGTGCGCCCGCGCGGATCGGGGCACTGCCGGAATGGGGATCCGCTGCGGATCCAGATGCCAACCATGGGGCAGGTTGACGTCCGGGTACTGCAGCGGCCGGCGGTACTGCCAGTGCCACCGCGCCTGGTGAACTGGTATGTACAGCCGGTCCCGCTCCGGTGGGGATCCTCGCCTACCAGGCGGCGGCGGTGGTGGAAGCTGTGGCTGCGGCGGCGGCGTCGGCGACCGGCCGGCGCCGCGGGAAGAGCTCGCGCTGGCGCTCAACTTGCCCTTGCCCTTGCCGTTGAAAAACCCCATGGCTACTAGGGTGTGCGGTCACCGGCGAGGGAGCACGCGTGGCCAGATGTGGACGGGAAGGGAAAGTGGATGAGGCCGGCCCCGCCGCACGTTTGGATTAATAAGGACGACGATCAGGAGCTTCGAGGCGCTGCCAGGTGGGCCGGAGGCGGCTGGTCCCGTTTAATACGACCACGGGTGGTGGTTGCGTGGCCGACATGTGGACCCAAGGCGGACGCGGTGAGGACGCGGGGCGTGTCCGCTTCGTGTCCGCGCCGACGCATTTTAGGCGCATTTTTGGGTCAAAAATGGGTCCGCGCGGACACGGCGCGGACGTTTTTTTGGGTTTGGGTCGCCGCGTTGGGTCGTCGCTTTTGTCCGCGCCGACCCATTCGGACGCAGGCGGACGATTTGGGTCTCCCCGTTGGAGTTGCTCTGATCGCCTTGACCCAATCAGTCGCTCGCATCAGACAACTTCTGTCGTAGTGTGGTCACAGGCAGCACAAGATATTTGTTAGACAAAAGATTTGTCTCATGTATTAATTAAAACAAAAATAGAGTTTTTTTTTTATTTTACAACCCTATCTCATACATACAACAGATGATGATTACTCTCGCACTGTAATTGCTCCTAGCTTCTTAGAGCATCTACAACCGGATACGACTTATCATAGATCCGTGGACGCGTTTGATCAGTGACTGGACAGTAAAGAGAAGGAAAAAAAGACCCAACCAGACCACTCATATAATCCTTATACGTCCGGGCTGTCAGCGAACCCTCATATTGAGAACAAATATAGGGAGTATATGAGGGCTCGCATGCGCCTGAACGCGCCCGGTCAGTCCGCCACATTGGACGCGACCCCAACCGGACCACTTTTTCTTTTTTATTCATTCTTTTTCTCTCTCTCTCTTTCTCTCCGCCAATCACGTTCAAGTGATCGGGGTATGAGGAAAAAAAATTAAGGAGTGTGACTGCACGGACGGACAAATAAGGGACACGTGTCACTAACAGGACGCGTCCGCGGGCGTTTAGCATCGTCATGTTTTGGCCCCCACGATGCTTCAAGTCTTGCTTTGGCGAAAATGGTGTTGGGTAAGATCGTCGGCACTTGTGACACGCAGCTAAACCTGTTCATGGACTACCCGGCTCGGAGGCCCGAGCCCGAAGCCCGGCATTCGAGCCGGGTTCGGGCTCCAATTTCTCGCCCGAAATCCAGCCCGAAAGCCCGAAATAGCAACATATACATATATATTATTTGAAATGTAGGTATAGTATATTATTTTAGTACCCCGAATATAATTAATTTAATTAAAGAAAGCCATTGTTCATGTGCTTTGGGCCGGGCCGGGCAGGGCTCGGGCTTGGAATTTTGATACCGGGCTTTGTCAAGCTCGACTCGAACCCGACCCGGCCCGAAGGATGATCAGGTCTACATGCAGCACAAGATGTTGTTGGAAGAAAACCTGACCCTCCAAAGCCAAACTTCGTCTGATTTATTCCGTTGTGCTCCCTGGCTGCCAAACTCTGCCCATGCGAACTCATCGTCGCTAGCAGCAGTTTCTTCTTTTCCTTCTCTTCTGAAAACTACGCGGTTTAGAAGTTTGAACAACAGCTTTCTATATTCGAGTCTTGCAGAAAGTTTCAAGGTAAAATAGTCCTACACCCTGGTTAAAAAGCCTCTGTGACTCCGGACAGCCATGGCGCTTCTAGTTTATGTCGCCCCAGGCCAAGTGAGGGAGGGGTTCAGACAAACCCGTAGGCTTGCGACAGCCTCATTCACACTCCGCTCTGTTGGACTGCGGATTCCGAGCGACATGGGTCCTCGTCCCTCCGTGCACCGACGGCCCGAGCAAGAGCTACCGGGGTCATGTTTCTGCCCTGATCTTCACCTTCATTACAAGTTTACGCAACATTCCGACAGTGAGTATGGGAAATGCATTGGAGCGTCCGGGTGCCACACGCCTCTATATGAAAATAGCATTAAAAATATATCAGGAAATTTCAAAAAAATCTGAAATTTCGGGATAGGAAACCTAGGTGCCCATTGTACACGCGTGTTCATTTTTGTGGGGATTGGGTGCTCGTGGTATCCGCGGCACAGGAATTACGGCCCGACATACAATTTTTTTGTCCTTTATATTGACATAACCACGGACATCCATTCCCAACGAAACCGAATACGAGTGTACAACGGACACCCATATTTCATATCCCAAAATTTTAGATTTTTTTTGTAAAAAATTCCTAATATGTTTTTCAATGCTATATTCATATAGGTAGGGAGAGCCACAAATCCTCTTCCCAGTGATTACTGATTACTCCAGGAGCAGTATCAACGACTGCCACTACAAGAGTACCCTAGGACTAGTGTCAATGCTTGCAGCTACGGTGAGTGTCGTGCAAGAGCCAGCAAGACGGCAGTGGTACAAGGTCCCTGAATGTTGCTCGAGCTTCACCATGCATAAACTGGTCTTTCTCCCTGGGCAGTTAGCAGTCGCCATCAGCCCGGCTAGGGTTCTGTTCTTTCACCGGCAAGCAAAGAGGCCAGTTCCAGGGAAATATATATGGTGGCCTGGTGGGTGCTTGCAGCTGTACTAATCATGCTGCTTAATTGTTGAAATTATGTGTCCTGCAACTATATTCAAATTTCTAGGAATTACTAATATTTGGAATACTTCATTATGGAATTATACATGTATTTATGCATGGAATTACTTTACATGATTATTATGGAATTATCACTTGTTGAAACGTACTTAAGTTATATGCTTAAGGAAGCTGGTCGATTATCAGTGGAATACAATATACTGTTTATGTTGGAAAGACTACTCGGGTACAGTGATAATTGGAAGGAGCTAGATCGTATAGTTAGATTACAGCCCTAATGTTGATCTACATAATTAGAGAAATTTACACTCTATTATGGCGCGTTGCTCACAAGCGTGTGCTCCAGGGACATAACGGGTAGAATCCGTTAACAGACAAATATGATCGTGGTTGGTAATTTGATCTGGACTCTATCCCGGAAACTAGTGAAAAATACTAGGAATCTTGTATCTATATAAGAGGTGGACTCTTTGAAAAGACAGTATAAGAAGGTCCCTACCCCCTAGCCTCAGATATGCGAATTGTGAGCGGCACCACGGATAAGCGCAGAGAAATAGGGGTAGACCACAAACCCTAATTTCTAACATTAATTGCCATCATTCTGCTGCCTTAATTGGGCGGTTTGTCGTTCACAAAGGCCCCTGGGCACTGGGCTGATTTAGCAGCTTCGAAACGGAAAGCTTGCCAACCAACCTCACTCTCTTGTTCCGCGTCCGCATCCATTGATAGAGAGACACTACTGCAAGAAGAAAAGAAATTCTTCCTCTTCTTTTCCTCTCTCGCATGATGTTTTTCGGCAGAGCCTTTCGCATATGTTTCCAACAACTTGCCGCAGAATTCAGTGTGAGTTTGTGCGTGCGTGTTTGTATGAGCATGGTTAATAATATAGCCAGCTGCTGGCGCTGGCTATAAGCCATTGTCATGTCATCTATAGCCCATCTTATAGCCAACATGTACAATAGTTAATTATAAGAGTGTACTACTTATTTATTATATGATTCACCTTTCACTCTCACAAAGTGCCTAGGAGCACGTGCTAGAGTTGGCTCTTCACCAAGGGCCCGCTTACCTTCTCTCTCCTCTTCTCTTTCGTCCAACTAAGCAAAAATATACTAGTTTATTTCTTATAGCCCGCTGATTCAGCTCTATTGTACTTGCTCTATGGCAAGCCGTACCAAGAGCCGACAATCGCAATGAATACCGCATGCACATCTCCTCAAGAGAAATACGTACGCTACACGGCCACCCCACCGTCTACATCTGCCATACTGCTATTTTTGGGATCGACAGACACGGCCATCCACACACGTAGGTAGGAGTACTAGGTAGAGCGGCCGGCCGCTGCCGGACGAATGGATGGAAGCGAATCAGATCGGATCAGATGAGATTGGTGTGGGTGTGTACTGCAAACGAACGATGATGCAACGAAACGATGTGTGGCGTATGTGTACGTGGATGGAGATCGATGGATCGATCAATGCGGTGGTTGTTGCAGCATCCATCACAGCATACAATGGCCGAAACAATTTTGTCCGTCTTGCGTCTTGGTCGCACTTCCGCACCGTCTCCCCGATAGTTGTCAACGGCGACGGCCTGCGTTGTTCCGGCGCGACGTACGCTTCGTCGTCTCCACGTCGCAGTAGCGCCTAGCGCGCCCGGTGGGCTAGTTTTTCTACTGTCGGCGCATTTAGTTGTGTGATTGTGTTTCACTGCACTGGTTGACCGGCCAGAGAGACGGTGATTGTCGTCGACATGTTTTGACCCGTCTGTCAAACCCAGAGTGGAGGCAGAAAATTCAGACAAATTTAGGAGCAGCCTAACCATGCCAGACACGCATGCCACCATTTTCTCACACGCGCGTTCGGTCGTCCAAGAATTTAGTCGAATTGTCCCTGGCAAAACATTGGGAATTTGGCCAGAAGTTGGTTCTTTCTTCGGATGTTGCAACTCTCTGCATGCAGTAGATCAATTATGTTAGTCCGTACCCCGCAAAAAAAATTATGTTAGTCCGTACGTGCACGTAATTTGTTTACGTCGTGGTCAGGGAATACGATCGTTTGTCGACTGATTTATACCAGGGAATTAAAGCCGCCGGATGTGTATGTGCGACTACGACATCACGTCACGCTCGTCCGGTTCGATCAAAGCGGCGATGGCAACGTATGTGCTCTGAAGCATCGATAGGAACGTGTCCACATATATGCTGCTAATGCTCTAAGCCTCTAAGAAGGACACGGCCATTGTTCGTGGCACAAAGGAGAACGCTAGTAACGGAGATTTGGTTGTTGGATCATCGGCTCTCTCGGAAGTTCCGGTCTCTTGTTCATGGCACCCGTCCAGAAAGACTATGGTCGTGATGACTCACCGTTCGTGATCAACAACGACAGCAGTCTTACAGTCCGCGACCGCGACCAATGGAACCCGACTCTGACGATGGAGAGTTTCCCTATGTCTGGTTAAGTCGCAGGCCAGTGCCCTCACACAGGCCTTCGATTTACATCACTTGTTAACACTACCTACAGATTTTTTTTTTTTGATCGAAAGGGGTTTCCCCCCACCCCATTTTTTATTAGAAAACGGGGGCAAAACAAGTCCCAAAGACTGTTACAAGCGCTCGGATCTAACCAGAGAATAGCAGACCAGAGAAAGTAAAGCCAGCTAAACCTAAAACGCTCTTTCCATGAAGCTGCCCAGTTATAAAGTCTAATAGCCACGCAGGGCGGCAGCAGCAGAACCACCAGGCATAACACAAAGTTTTGTTACATGAATATAGAACGACCATCAGCTTTTGAGTCATCCCGAGTGAGCTCTCAGCACACTCCCGCCCAGGTTCCTTTTTGTGCAAGCTCCTAGCTCCCATCCCAGGTGATTCTGAGCAGCTCGCCTCTTCGGCGGTCCAGGAGCTGGAGACAACGTTGTAGTAGCACCGATAGGTCGCCCCCGCAGAGAACTTTCCATTGGTGTAGAGAAGAGCTGATCCTCCCCAAGATCACGAGTGCTTGTCCACGGCACGCCCTGAAAACAGAGGTCATCACGCATAGTCCAAATGCCCCAAATGGTGGCAACACAAGCAATGTTCATGATAGTTTTCTTGTTATTCATATTCCAAAAGGAAGAGAGCTCAGCCATATCTCTAGGCGCACTGAAACCAAATGCTTCAGCAACATCACACCAAATCTGTTTAGCTACAACACATTCAAAGAACAAATGGTGGACTGATTCATTCTCACTACAGTACAAGCAGGTTAAGTCCTCCACCACCCTCCTTTTACTCAGGTTATCTCTGGTAAGAATTCTATTATTAAAAGCCAACCACACAAAAACTAAATATCTGTTAGGCACCACTATTTTCCAGAAATTTTTCCAAAAAGGGGTAGAAACCCCTCCCCAGTTAATCATGCTGTAAAAAAAAGCTGACCGAATAAATCCCTGATGGTTCCAGTAGCCAAACGGGTTGGTCTGCCTCATTGGTTAAGTTTTTGGCAGAGATGGTCTGGATCAAGGCATGCCATTTTTTCATAAACTCAGCATCCACACACCTATTAAAAGTGAGCTTCAGGTTGGAGCCATCCCATACATCCGACACTACACATTGTTGTTGCTGACAAATATCATACACCTCCCAGAACTGAGTTTTCAGGGAAGAATCCCCAACCCAGGCGTCATTCCAGAAACTGATTTTATCACCATTACCCAGTTTCCATCTAAAAAAAGGCCTCATGCCTTCAAATGCCCAGGTAACCCCTTTCCAAAAAGGGGATCCCACACCCTGTTTAGACCACAACAGATTAGGCTTACCAGTTCTATATTTATGATCTATCAATCTAACCCAATCTTTATCACTATCCATGAAATATCTCTTGGCCCAAGAAGCTAACAAGGCCATGTTAAAATCTCTTAAGATGGGTACCCCCAGGCCACCAAAGTCCTTTTTCTGAGAAATCAGACCCCAGTTCGCAAGATGGTATTTATGTTCGTCTCCCAAGTCCCCCCAAAAGAAATGTGCCATCTGAGAAGTAATAGCTTTAATGGCCCACTTAGGAAACTTAATCACAGACATCAGGTACATAGGAATACTGGTAATACAAGCTTTGAGCAAAACTAACTTTGCCTCATAGCTAAGTAATCTCCCTTTCCAACCACAAATCCTCTTAATAATTTTATCTATAATATATTGGATATCTTTCCTCCTCAGTTTGAGATAATGTAATGGAACTCCTAGATATTTAAGAGGGAAATCCCCCAACTTACAACAAAAAATTTGAGATAACAACTTAGCATTACCTTCATTTAGATTAACTGGTACCACTTCACATTTGTCATAATTGATTTTCAAACCAGAAAGGTTCTCAAAACACGCAAGTAACCATTTTAAATTTTTTGCATACTCAGGATTAGGGTCCAAAAACAGTATTGTATCATCAGCATATTGTAAACAAGTAAGGCCATGGGGAATGATATGGGGAACAATCCCTAAAATGATGTTATTATTGACAGCCTTAACCAACATACGAGAGAACACATCTGCCACAAGATTGAATAGCATGGGGGAGCTAGGGTCTCCTTGTTTCAACCCTTCCCCCCCACAAAATAAGGTCCTAAGACATCATTGATTTTAACACAAAAAGAGCTTTGTTGCAGAATGGACAAGTTCCAACTAATCCACTTAGCCCCAAAACCCCTAGAAGTTAACATCTCAACTAGGAAATCCTAGTTCACACGATCATAAGCTTTCTCGTAGTCTAACTTGAGAATAATCCCAGCATCCCCAGACTTGTGAACTTCATGAATAGCTTCATGGGCAGTAACCACACTCTCCAGTATGAATCTACCTCTCACAAAAGCAGATTGACAAGGAGACAATAGCCTATGACCCACAGGGGAAACCCTATTTGTCATGGCCTTACTAAAATTTTTAACAGAACAATTGCTCAAACAAATGGGCCTAAATTTTTTCATATGTCTGGCATCTGTCTCCTTAGGAATAAGAGTAACTATAGAATAGTTTAATCTCTGGATATCTAATGTTCCATTCTCAAAGTCCCTCACAAGTGCCATAAAGTCTTTTTTAATTATCTCCCAAAAGTGTTGATAAAATAAGAAGGAGAGACCATCAGGTCCAGGGGCCCCATTAGCATAAGAGCCCATAATGGCTTCTTTAATTTCCTCCTCTGAAAATGGCCTTTCTAACATGGCATTTTCAGCTTTTGTCACAAGCTCCTCTTCAGACCAAAAATGGTCATCTAGGTGAATGTTAGGTTTAGGTTCAAAACCAAATAAGTTTTTATAAAAATTGGTTGCAACCTCCAGCATATCTTTGGTGGAATAAACAGGTCCATCAGGGCCTTCTAGGATAGAAAGCTGGTTTTTCCTTCTACGTTGGTTAGCAACAGCATGAAAATATGCTGTATTCCTATCCCCCTCTTTGATTTTTCTGTCCCTAGATCTCTGCCACATGGCAGTTTCTTCTTTTTTCCAAATATCATGAAGTTCCTCTTTAATTTGTTTCATCCTGAGGATATCCTCAGCATTTAATCTATTCTGTTCAGAGAAGATGTCTAGAATATCAAATTCCTGAAGTAATTCTTTCTTCCTCTTTTTCATGGCGGCTTCTATGTTAATGCTCCACCCTTTCACCAGCTTCCTAAACAGTTTAGTCTTAAACTGCCAGGTTTCAATAGCAGTAGTAAAAGGTGAAGGGGTGGCCCAAATTTTTTCAACCAAAGCCTGAAAATCAGGTTGTCCAAGCCACCATTTTTCAAATTTAAAAGGCCTGGATGGGTTACAATTACCCACTCCAGAGTCAAGCAAAATGGGAGCATGATCACTTCCCACTCTAGGTAGGGCACATAAAGTGGTTAGTGGGAAGTGACTGTCCCAGTTAGTAGCAGAGAAAACTCTGTCAATAGTAGTAAAAATGGGGTTATCTTGGTTGTTACTCCAGGTAAAAACCCTGTTTGACAACTTGTATTCCATAAGACCCCATTTGTTAATCCAATCATTAAACAAAAATGACCAAGAATTATTTATATTTCCAGAAGATTTTTCCTTAGCTTCCCTAATTAGGTTGAAATCCCCCCCAAACAAAACAGGATAGGACAAGCCATCCATACTCTCGTGTAATTCAGCAATAAAGTCAACTTTATCTACAGCATAAGCTGTCCCATATACTACAATCAAGTGCCAGCAAAAACCATCAGCTTTGTTTTTCAAGGAAACAATAATGCAATATTTCTTAAGATTTACATCAATAACCTCAAAAAAATTAGTTTTAGTACCCACAAGGATACCACCAGCAGAGCCTACAGCAGGGAGTATATGCCAATCATAAGCAGTAGACCCAGCTAAGGTGTTAAGAAAGGAATCAGATAATGTTTCTCTTTTAATCTCTTGAAACCCTACAAAATCAGGTTTGTACTTATTGACCAAATCGGACAGGCACTGTAGTTTACCCTTTTGGCCCAAACCTCTAATATTCCAAAATATTCCAATCATGGAATTTTAAAAGGATGTGAAAGGCTATAAAGCCCACCTTTACCAGCATATTCAGGGCATCCAGCAGAACCAGCAGTGCCCCCTGGTCCGCTATTACCAAGAATGCTGTTAACAGGAGTACAAACTCCCACAAGAATATCCAGATCATCATCTATACTGTCAGGCAAGGAAATTTCAGGGTTTTGAGAAGCAAATTCAAGACATTTTTCATTTTCATCTCTGATCATATCTTTAATAATTTTGGTCTTATCAAACTCAGAGTCACCAATTCTGATATTAACTGCAGAAGCATAAACTCCTAAAGTAGAGCAAGAATCATCAGAGAAGGACTTACTTTTAAATGTAGCAGGGATCTCCAAATTTTTCTTCATCTTGTATGCAGCAGCTTTTTCCATGATGTTCTGCCTTTCCCCCCCCCTGGTGCTTTGCCTCTGAGCCACGACAGGGCCCCATTTGCTGACACCATCTTTAGCAGAGAGAGTTGGTTGGACTGTAGTACCAGAGCTTTCCATCCTCAATTTCAGCATCTTCAAGCAATTAACTACTGGGGCTTCAAGTGTTTCTTTATCATCATCAGACTCATCAATCTCACTGGCTGTATCAGATCCAGAGTCTTCCAAGTCTCTTAATATTCCAGAACAATAAATTTTTTGGGCAGACATGTGAGCACCATCATGGATATCATTCTTAGTTTGTGTTTTTTCAGATGGGTTGTTTGTATTGCCATTCTCCTCAGCAGCAATTCCCAACAGTCTAACAGCTTCAGCAAAAGGAATTGGAATAGTCTCCTCAACACTCACATACTTGTTGATCTCAGGCTGCACATCTCTTATTGGTGTACAACAGGCAGCCCTCAGAGCAATAGGATGAAAGGAAGTACAACCCTCAGCAACTGTAGTTTTAGAGCCAGGAGGATTTTTGGATGTGGATGCCCTGTTAGCCAGATCCAGATCATCAATTGGTTCTTGGCCTTCTAGTAACAGATCCTTATCTTCATCCACATCATCAGCAGTTCTGTTGTCTTCATCAACAGAGATGTCTGTAGGGCCATTGTCATCATTAGGGTCATCAGCACCAATTTGTTCATAGCCCTCCACAGTAAAGGATAAGATATATAGCTTCTTTCTCATTTCCATCACCCTTTCAAAAGGAATTTTTGCTGGATTTCTACAAGCAATCTTAATTCTGACCTTCTCATAGAAACTTTTCATCAGCCCATTCCAGTCCACATCAACCAGAATGCCAAAACATGAAGCAATTTGGGAGAACACCTTCCAAGTACACCATTTGGAAGCTAGACCTTCCACCAGAACCCAAGCTTCAGTCAATTCACTGAATGGATCAATGTTTCCAGTCCACTTCTCCACAGAAACAGACACTCCATTGATGGGGAGGTCAAAAGCAGGGAATTCTATTAGCTCTTCCACTTTTTTCCATGGGGGAAACCTGACCAGGAATTTCTTTTCTGACAGAGATCTGATCTGCCATGGCCATTGCTTGTTTTTACAGAAGATCCCAGAAAGGTTCTTGATCAGATCAGCTTGGTTGATGTCACCTTTAACTATCTGAACCTCACCACAGTTCCTGAAGTTCAGCCAGTTAGCTTCTCTGCCCACAGGAGCGTCAATGTGATAGAACCCTAAGCCAAAAGCAGAACTGCCAAAAAAAGTAGCAACTGGATGTGGCTGAGCCCAAGCAGCGCAGTTGTTGACATTATGCCCTTCCAATCCACAGATAAAACAGATCTTGTTCTCGATACAGTTGCCAACATAGTGACCAGGGCCACCGCAAGTGAAACATACCATGTCTTTGTATCTGTCGTCGAGAATCTGGACAGCAGGAGCAGGGGGGGTGGAGGGGGTGGAGCAGCTGCTGCGGGAGGAGCTTGACGATTAGTAGCAGCAGGTTTGGGAGGGCCCGTCGCCGTGTTGATGACAGCCCAGGGCCCCCCGCCCCCTTGGTTCTGACCAGCCGCAGCGGTAGCCGGATTTCTTCGCTGCTGCGGTCCGCGCTGCTTCTGCGCCACCGCCTGTGGAGCCTTGTCCGTCATGGCCACCACTTGAGCGAACGATCTCGACCCTTCCCCAGCCCCTTCTCTGATAATCTTGAGGTTAATTGGGATAGGATCAAACGGGCGGAGCTTGTCAACTGGATATAAATCCGAAGGAGAGAAGCGACCAGACTGAGCTAAATCTCGCCGGAGCCACCCAGTAGTGGAGGCAACGGGGGGGGGGGGGGGGGGGGGAGGGCGAGAGTGACGGCGCGGGGGGGGGGGGGGGGGGAAGGGATGGACCAAAGTTGTCCAAAAACCCTAGCCACGACCTCGTCTCCGTCATCACAAGCAGAAGGCGTATTTCGGGAACGCGTTTTCACCTGGGCA
Source organism: Elymus sibiricus (assembly GCA_039707655.1). Lineage (NCBI taxonomy): Eukaryota > Viridiplantae > Streptophyta > Magnoliopsida > Poales > Poaceae > Elymus > Elymus sibiricus. The sequence continues at coordinate 35,224,549 of CM077667.1, read as the reverse complement.
CATCTGATTGGCGGAAGGTGCGTGGCCACAGGGCCACCGCCACCTGTCCATTGACCAGGTTGACTCCCGCCCGAGCCAGAGGGACGCGACTCGGTGACCACCGCAGGGGGAGGATTCGCCGGCGGCGAGCTAGGTGGAACAACAAAGCAAAAGCTCGAGCAAGCAGCATTTATTTGTGCATCAGAATCCTTAGAGCATAAGTTTTGGTTATCGGGAACATCAGACACCGCAGATTCGCTATGGGAAAACACCGAATCCGCATGAGTACCACAACCAGAAAACCGATTTCGCCGTTTGAAACAAAATTCAGCAGGAACCTCACCACGATTCCGAAAATGGGGAGGATCCAGCTCGCCGCAGTGATGTCGCCGGCCAGCACGATGGGTGCGGCTACTCCCACCGGCTCCGGCCACGGCTCCATTGGCGGCGCCACCGTTGACGCGTTTCGCAGCCGCCGTGGACGCACCACCCGGCGCTGGGACCCTCTAGCCATCGCACCGCGGCACAGAGGAGGCGAGGAGGTTGGTGGACAGGGGCGGAGCGGATTCGCCTGGAGTGGAGGTGGGAGCAGGTGGTGAGGCGAGCTCTATAGGCGGAAGGGAGGGGATTAATGGCGGGGTAGGTGAGGGAGCGGCCTCCGCCCTCTCCGCTAGGTTCGCGTCACGCGACATCCCTTCCTCTCATTCATTAGCCTGGTTTTCCGTCAATTCATATTGGATCACAATGCATTCACTACTACCTACAGATTTGTCCATGCGTTGATGAGTGTTGCTTGGTTGCTTCAGTAGTCCATTGAAGTCCTCGTAGAGGCATGAGCGGTCAATTTGTTGGTGGCTTGTGCCAATAACTACGACACGATCGAAGGCGACGTGGGAGTAGGTGATCACGAGGGACCAGTGCAAGCAAACCTGTCGTTTTCTCTCACATAAAATTACATCAGCAGTAGCGTCCCGTCACGCGATCGTATCGTTGGCGTCTGTCGCGCTACCACGTCCGTTAATGCAGTATCAGTCGTTGATTGCTAGAGAATTGGATTAAGACATGGAACGCGCCGACAGTTCAAACTTGAAAGCCATGAAATCGTGGACACCAGCGCACTCATTGGCGCTAGCTCTTCGATGAGCGGAAGCTCCCATGCACCCATGTCGCCCGCCATGTGTGTGTGTGTGAACTATGGGAGCCCACGCCAACCACGCCTGTGCAAACTCGTGTTTTTTCTTTGCCATATGATTGTTGTTATGTACTATACGTGGGGTCTTTTGTGGACGTGACAGGCTCCTTCGTCCTGGCCTGATCACTTGGTCCGTGAGACAAAGTGCTGCCGTACCTAGTGGTCATATAAGCACATAAGCACAAGACAGGTGGCGCCGAACGCTGCCCAATTTCCTTGTCCTGCTCCCTCGCTACCAAACTCTGACCGACTGAATTTGTTCGTCTTCTTGTGAAAGCTTTCACACACACACACACACACATCGATGTTTTTTTTTTTTTTTTTGAAAAGAGAGGGGTCTCCCCTCAGCCCTAACTTTTAACACACACATCGATGTTCTTGCTCCAAATCGTTCAGATCATAATTAAAACGACGTTCTCCTACATTGGAAACCAACTCGAGACTTGAGAGGACGTGTACTGGGTGGTAGTAGTACGTGCGTTGGATCGATAACCTACCTATGGTTGAGTTGGCTAGGCGAATGAATACCACCAAGAAAACGGAACCGCATTCGGCATTCCATGGCTCAATGTGTGCTGATCGACGTGTCACGGGTCGGGGCTGGTAGCTAGGGCCTCCGAGTCGATGGAGAGCTGTCGTCGACGTTCTCATTCCTCCCTGCTAGCTACTAGCTAGCCGGTCCATTCTTTGATGACGCGGTTCCAACATCCAACAAAAAAATGAGACAACAGAATTCGTCGGTGAGTTCAGTTGTGATGGTTGAGTGGGTTCTGTTGGATCCTTCCACCTTCGAGGTCGGTTGATTTATTCATTCTTATGAAATCGTGAAGCAGCGCATTAGTATGTTCAGGGAATGTTGAGTTAGAGCATCTACAACCGGACCTAGCAAATCTAACCCCTTACACTAGTACAAAACATGGCTTTGGTCCAGCCCTGAAAAGCCTATTAATCCCGGTTCACTCACGAACCGGGACCTATGGGGGCATCGGTCCCGATTCGTGAGGCCAGGGCGCCGGCCGGGCCTCGTGGGCCATTGGTCCCGGTTCGTCTGACCCCTTTGGTCCCGGTTCCAGATACGAACCGGGTCCAATGGGCCTCGCTCCTGGCCCATAACCATTGGTCCCGGTTTGTGGCTGGAACCGGGACCAAATGGGGTCCTTTAGTCCCGGTTCAGCCACAAATCGGGACCAAAGGGAAGCCTATATATACCCCCTGCCCGCGAGCAGAGCAGTGCACTGCTCTGTTTTTTTGGCCAGCCGTGGGAGAGCTTTGTGGTGCTCTAGCTCACCTCCCATGCACATGAGGTGTTCGATGAAATGTCCGAGCCACACTTAAGCTTTCTCCTCTCGAAGCTCCTTGTCCAAGCTCCATTTTCCTCAAGATTTGTCTAGGTTTGGCGGTCCGTCCTGTCCCGTCCCCGTCCTCACCGCCGTCGATCGCCCGTGCCGATCTCGGCGCCGACACCACCGTGGTTAGCCTCTTCTTCTTATCTTCTTTCTAAAAGAAAAAAGTTCTTACTTGTATGATTTAGATAGATACTTGTGTAATTTTCTTACTTTTATTATTGTTTGTTATTATATAGTGCGATGGTTTTGGTATCCGCCTCCGTCGGCCCTCGTCCTGTCTATGATTCGGATGTGGTATATATTATCTTTTATAACTATTTGTTTTATTTAGTGTTTATGACAATTATGCCGACCAACGTGACATAGATTTTTTAATCTAGGAGGTATGTGAACCGGAAATTCCAACCGACATAGAAATTCTTGTCGAGAAGTTAAATTTGGTTGAAAAAGAAAACAATTACTTGAAAGAAAAATTACAAAGAGTTGAAGAGGAGAAGATGAAATTGGAGTTGAATGTTGCCGATGTCGTCGACGATCACAAGATCAAGATGGATGCAATGCGCTTGAAGATTAGAAAGATTAGAAAATATGCCATTCATACTGAGGCTTGGTATCATTATGCCGTTGGATCAATTGGTACCTTAGTTGCGGTTATGATCGCATTTGTTGTTGCATTTAATTTTTTTACATAGTTTCAATGTATGTTTTAATTAGATGCTCTAGAGAGCTATATGTTGTTCAATAATGAGAACTATATAACGCACGCAGATGAACCGGCAATGGATGTACGGTGGCCGACGCACCTTCGAGTATATTAAGGGCCTGCATAATTTTCTCGAAGCGGCTGAGGCAAACAAGCAGAATGGTTTTATGCATTGTCCATGTACTGACTGTGAGAATATGAAGGCTTTCTCCAACTCTAAAACCCTTCACTTCCACCTGCTTGAGAAGGGTTTTATGCCACACTATAATGTTTGGACCAAGCACGGAGAAAGAGGGGTTATGATGGAAGACAACGAAGAAGAAGAGGATGATGACAACTACCCGCCCCCTGAATACGGTGATGCTGCAATGGGGGAAGCTGAAGATCAAGAGGAACCAGACGATGTGCCCGATGATGATCTTCGCCGGGTCATCGTTGATGCACAGAGAGAATGCGAAAGTGAAAGGGAGAAGTTGAAGTTCGATCGCATGTTAGAGGATCACAAAAAAGGGTTGTACCCAAATTACGAAGATGACAACAGAAAGCTCGGTACCACACTGGAATTGCTGCAATGGAAGGCAGACAATGGTGTATCTGACAAGGGATTTAGTTCTCTACTGAAAATAATGAAGAAGAAGCTTCCAAAGGATAACGAATTGCCCGGCAGTACGTACGAAGCAAAGAAGGTTCTATGCCCTCTAGGATTGGAGGTGCAGAAGATACATGCATGCCCTAATGACTGCATCCTCTACCGCGGTGCGTACGAGGATTTGAACGCATGCCCGGTATGCGGTGCATTGCGGTATAAGATCAGAAGAGATGACCCTGGTGATGTTGAGGGCCAGCGCACCGGGAAGAGGGTTCCTGCCAAGGTGATGTGGTATGCTCCTATAATACCACGGTTGAAACGTCTGTTCAGAAACAAAAAGCATGCCGAGTTGATGCAATGGCACATAAAAGACCGTAAGAAAGACGGGAAGTTGAGAGCACCCGCTGACAGGTCGCAGTGGAGAAAGATCGAGAGAAAGTGGAGCGACTTTATAGATGACCCAAGGAACGTATGGTTTGGTTTAAGTGCAGATGGCGTTAATCCTTTTGGGGATCAGAGCAGCAAGCATAGCACATGGCCTGTGACTCTATGTATGTATAACCTTTCTCCTTGGTTGTGCATGAAGCGGAAGTTCATTATGATGCCAGTGCTCATCCAAGGCCCTAAGCAACCCGGCAATGACATTGATGTGTACCTAAGGCCATTAGTTGATGAACTTTTACAGCTATGGAATGGAAGAGGTGTACGTGTGTGGGATGAGAACGAGCAGGAGGAATTTGACTTACATGCGTTGCTGTTTGTAACCATCAACGATTGGCCTGCTCTCAGTAACCTTCCAGGACAGACAAACAAGGGATACCACGCATGCACACACTGTTTAGATGACACCGACAGTATATATTTGGACAAATGCAGGAAGAATGTGTACCTGGGGCTTCGTCGATTTCTTCCGACCAACCATCAATGTCGAAAGAAAGGAAAGCATTTCAAAGGTGAGGCAGATCACCGGAAGAAGCCCGCCCTCCGTACTGGTGATCACATACTTGATATGGTCAATGATTTACAAGTAATCTTTGGAAAGGGTCCTGGCGGACTATCTGTTCCGACTGACGATGTGGAACGCGCACCCATGTGGAAGAAGAAATCTATATTTTGGGACCTACCCTATTGGAAAGACCTAGAGGTCCGCTCTGCAATTGACGTGATGCACGTGACGAAGAATCTTTGCGTGAACCTGCTAGGCTTCTTGGGAGTGTATGGGAAGACAAAAGATACACCGGAGGCACGGGAGGAACAGCAATGTGTGCATGAAAAAGACGGCATGCATCCAAAGCAGTATGAAGGTCCTGCCAGCTACGCTCTTACCAAAGAAGAGAAGGAAATCTTCTTTGAATGCCTGCTCAGTATGAAGGTCCCGTCTGGCTTCTCGTCGAATATAAAGGGAATAATAAATATGGCAGAGAAAAAGTTCCAGAACCTAAAGTCTCATGACTGCCACGTGATTATGACGCAACTGCTTCCGGTTGCATTGAGGGGGCTTCTACCGGAAAACGTTCGATTAGCCATTGTGAAGCTATGTGCATTCCTCAATGCAATCTCTCAGAAGGTGATCGATCCAGAAATCCTGCCAAGGTTAAGGAGTGATTTGGTGCAATGTCTTGTTAGTTTCGAGCTGGTGTTCCCACCGTCCTTCTTCAATATCATGACGCACGTCCTAGTTCATCTAGTCGACGAGATTGTCGTTCTGGGCCCTGTACACTAGTAGAAAAACCCCCTTTAGTCCCGGTTCGTAAGGGCCTTTAGTCCCAGTTCTGGAACCGGGACTAAAGGGTCGGGACTAATGCCCAAGACCTTTAGTCCCGGTTGGCTTACGAACCGGGACCAAAGGCCCTCCACGTGGCCGCTCTCTGTGCGTGGGCTGGAGGACCTTTAGTCCCGGTTGGTGTTACCAACCGGGACTAAAGGAAAAAAAATCAATTTTTTTTTCAATTTTTTGATTTGTTTTTAATTTTTTTCTGATTTTCACAATTTAATCTCTAATCACCCCTCCTCACTGCTTTAGAATTTAATCTCTAGTCTCTAATCAACACTCATTCCAAATCGTCTAACTTCCCAGCCGGTCACCCATCCTCTCGCTACTCCAGCCCCAGCACGCTTAACTTTCAGGTTCTATCTTCCTAGTTTCGAAGACTGCACTTGTTGTTTTCCTCACAATCTTAAGCTATCAATCCTGTTAACCCTTAGGTCTTGATGTCACATGATTTAATTTTTTGAATTCTAAACAATTATTAAAATAAACAAAATAAGTACTAATAATATTGAATTTCAATGAAAATAAAATAAGTATTAATATTATTTTATTAATTTTTTTGCCTTTTATTCATTTAATATGACATAATTAATATCTTTAAATCTGTAAATCGAAATTCGACAAATAATATATCCATTATTATCAGAAAAATGTGAGGAATCCAAATATGACATCATTTATTTTTTTAAATTATTTTTAAAAAATTTTAAAATTATTTTTTTGATTTGAAATAACTTTTTTTCCTTTTGGATATTTGAGAATCTGAGAAAACTTCACCGGGTAAACCCCGGTGAAATCGAGTCCCAATTTTTCTCTAGTTTTTTTTGATATATTAAACCTTTTTTTCGACATCGTATGCAAAAGTTATGGCCGTTTTACATTTTTTTTCGTTTTTTTGCAAAAAAGGTCAAAATTCATATTTCAAAATTTCTATACCAACTAGACACTAAAACCTAACTACATCTCAAAGGATTTTATTTTTTAAAGATTTTATCATTTTTTTTTATTTTCTACAAAACTAAAAAGGCGGTCCAAGGGGGGGGGTAGAGTTTGAAAATTTCAGAACCCCTTTAGTCCGGGTTGGTGTCCATCCAATCATACCGTCGACTACACATCTGCTAGCACCGTCCCAGCCAGAGTCACAACTAAGGTTAACCAAGCCAGAATCAACCCTTTCTAACTTCATTTGCTATTTTTCATGCATTTATGGTTTTTTTGAGCTAAATGACCCTGAAATTGAAAAGCACTACAAATGAACTCTGAAAAGGTTGAAACTTGGCATGGTATTATCATTTCACCCACATAGCTTCTGCTAAAAAGTTGAGAGGGTTACGGCAAAAACTTGATGCACTTCGTGTACAAACTGGACCATCTCATTCGAAGTATCAAGGTTTCGGACGAAAACTCGTCTGTTACAAATGCATTTCATTTTTTTAACTTATTTCAACTCCACACTTTTTGTGCATTCAATATGCACCATTCAAAGCCACATCCTCAAATTTCAACCCTTTCTAACTTCATTTGCGATTTTTCATGCATTTATTGGTTTTTTTGAGCTAAATGACCCTGAAATTGAAAAGCACTACAAATGAACTCTGAAAAGGTTGAAACTTGGCATGGTATCATCATTTCACCCACATAGCTTCTGCTAAAAAGTTGAGAGGGTTATGGCAAAAACTTGATGCACTTCGTGTACAAACTGGACCATCTCATTCGAAGTATCAAGGTTTCGGACGAAAACTCGTCTGTTACAAATGCATTTCATTTTTTTAATTAAAATCCTAAATTAAATTATTCTAAATATAACCAAATAAATCTTACTGTGACAACAATCTAACACGTGACTAGGAGCAAAAAGAATTAAATTAAAAACTATTTGTAAACTCAAGTTATTCAAAATCTAGGGTTTGAAGCAAATTTGAACAAATTCAAATTTAAACCATTCAAATTTGAAAACTAATGGCACAAACAGAAACTAGACAAAATTTTGAATCTAATGCAAAAAGAATCACTCAAAAACATCAAATATCTTAAAAGATATAAGCAATTTAAAACAGAAACTAAAAACAGGAAAACTACCTTTAGTCCCGGTTGGTGTTACCAACCGGGACTAAAGCCTCAACCCCTTTAGGCCCGGTTGGTAACACCAACCGGGACTAAAGGGGGGGGGGCTTTAGTCCCGGTTGGAGATACCAACCGGGACTAAAGGGGCTGGCACTGTTCGAAGCCCCTTTAGTCCCGGTTGGTCTCTCCAACCGGGACTAAAGGCCCCGTTCGAACCGGGACTGATGCCTGCGCCGCTCGAACCGGGACTAATGCACCCATTAGTCCCGGTTCGTAACAGAACCGGGACTAATGCTCTGATCTGGCCTGGACCAATGCCCTGTTTTGTACTAGTGGTATTTCTACACAATACGTTCCCCTTTGAGAGGTTCATGGGAGTCTTAAAGAAATATGTTCGTAACCGCGCTAGGCCAGAAGGAAGCATCTCCATGGGCCATCAAACAGAGGATGTCATTGGGTTTTGTGTTGACTTCATTCCTGACCTTAAGAAGATTGGTCTCCCTCAATCGCGGTATGAGGGGAGACTGACTGGAAAAGGCACGCTAGGAGCGGACTCAATAATATGTAGGGACGGGCATTCTTGGTCTCAAGCAGACTACACAGTTCTACAGAATTCTACCTTGCTGACCCCGTATGTCGATGAACACAAGAATATTCTGCGCTCCAAACACCCGGAGCAGTGTGACGACTGGATTACATATGAACACATCAGGACTTTCGGCAGTTGGTTGCAAACACGTCTCATGGGTGACAACACTGTTTCTGATGAGCTGTACTCGTTGGCCAGGGGACCATCTTCGACTGTATTGACTTACAAAGGGTACGAGATAAATGGGAATACATTTTACACGATCGCCCAAGATCAAAAGAGCACCAACCAAAACAGCGGTGTCCGCTTTGATGCAGCAACCAAGAGGGGAAAGGACACATATTATGGTTACATAGTGGACATATGGGAACTTGACTATGGACATGATTTCAAGGTCCCTTTGTTTCAGTGCAAATGGGTCAATCTATCAGGAGGCGGGGTACAGGTAGACCCACAGTACGGAATGACAACAGTGGATCTGAACAATCTTGGGTACACAGACGAACTATTCGTCCTAGCCAATGATGTGGCGCAGGTTTTATATGTGAAGGACATGTCTACCAAACCAAGAAAAAGAAAAGATAAGGAAGCGAATACATCATACGATGAGCCAAAGCGCCACATAGTTCTTTCAGGAAAAAGAGACATCGTGGGATTGGAGGGCAAGACAGACATGTCTGAAGATTATGAAAAGTTTCATGAAATTCCTCCCTTCAAAGTCAAGGCTGACCCAAGCACCCTGTTAAACGATGAAGATTATCCATGGTTACGGCGCAATAAGCAAAGGACACAAGCGAAGAAAAAGTGAAGACTTTCTCTCCACAACTAGTATGATGATGCCTTTGATCTAGAATATCACTGCAGTTACATGTGAAGAAATGAAATGCCTTTTGTAACAGATGAGTTTTCGTATGAAACCCTGATACTTCGAAAGAGATTGTCCGTTTTGTACACGAAGTGCATCCAGTTTTTGCCGTAACCCTCTCAACTTTTTAGCACATGCTATGTGGGTGAAATGATGATACCATGCCAACTCTCAACCTTTTCAGAGTTCATTTGTAGTGTTTTTCAATTTCATGGTCATTTAGCTCAAAAAAATCAGTAAATGCATGAAAAATACCAGATGAAGTCATAAAGGGTTGAAAATTGATGATGTGGCCTTGAATGGTTCATTTTGAACACACAAAAAGTCTGGAGTTCAAAAAGGTTCAAAAAAATGAAATACCTTTGTAACAGACGAGTTTTCGTCCGAAACCCTGATACTTCGAAAGAGATTGTCCGTTTTGTACACGAAGTGCATCCAGTTTTTGCCGTAACCCTCTCAACTTTTTAGCACATGCTATGTGGGTGAAATCATGATACCATGCCAACTTTCAACCTTTTCAGAGTTCATTTGTAGTGCTTTTCAATTTCAGGGTCATTTAGCTCAAAAAAATCAGTAAATGCATGAAAAATACCAGATGAAGTCAGAAAGGGTTGAAAATTGATGATGTGGCTTTGAATGGTTCATTTTGAACACACAAAAAGTCTGGAGTTCAAATAAGTTCAAAAAAATGAAATACCTTTGTAACAGATGAGTTTTCGTCCGAAACCCTGATACTTCAAAAGAGATTGTCCGTTTTGTACACGAAGTGCATCCAGTTTTTGCCGTAACCCTCTCAACTTTTTAGCACATGCTATGTGGGTGAAATGATGATACCATGCCAACTTTCAACCTTTTCAGAGTTCATTTGTAGTGCTTTTCAATTTCAGGGTCATTTAGCTCAAAAAAATCAGTAAATGCATGAAAAATACCAGATGAAGTCAGAAAGGGTTGAAAATTGATGATGTGGCTTTGAATGGTGCATTTTGAACACACAAAAAGTCTGGAGTTCAAATAAGTTCAAAAAAATGAAATCCCTTTGTAACAGATGAGTTTTCGTCCGAAACCCTGATACTTCGAAAGAGATTGTCCGTTTTGTACACGAAGTGCATCCAGTTTTTGCCGTAACCCTCTCAACTTTTTAGCAAATGCTATGTGGGTGAAATGATGATACCATGCCAACTTTCAACCTTTTCAGAGTTCATTTGTAGTGCTTTTCAATTTCAGGGTCATTTAGCTCAAAGAATGAACTAATAGCAAAAAGAATGAACTAGAAAACTTTTATGAAACTCTAATAGCAAAAACAATGAACTAAAAATAATCAATTAAAATATTCTGTTATGATCAACTAAAACAAAGCTATAATATTCTTCAATGGCAAAAAGAATCAACTAAAAAGCTTTTATAAAACTCTAATAGCAAAAGGAATGAACTAAAAAGCTTTTATAAACCTCTAATATTTTTGAAACTAAAATTATATAAAATTTATGCAACGAAAATTATCAAAGTATTTTTTGTTCAAAACATTAATAGCAAAAAGAATTTTCATAAAGAAATTTTTTGTTAGAAACTTTAATAGCAAACTAAAATAACAAAATCTGTTTTTGATTAAAACAGACATTTAAATAACCTAAAAATTACCAAATTGAATATAATGATAAAACACAGTAATATTAAATAGCAGGAAAAAGAATCACTCAAAAAACTATTTTTTTAGTAAAGTTATTCAGAAACTATGATTCACACAAATTTCAAAAAATTTAAATTTGAAAACTAATGGCACTAACAGAAAGTTTATAATTTTTGTGACCTAAAAGCAAAAAGAATCACTGAAAAACAGTAAGTATTTAGCTATAAGTAGGAACAAAATAAAATAAATAAAGCAAAAAACAAAACAAAAAATGGACCCCTTTAGTCCCGGTTGGTGCCACCAATCGGGACCAAAGGTCAGTTTTCTTTGGTCCCGGTTGGTGGCACCAACCGGGACCAATGCACCCCTTTAGTCCCGGTTGGTGCCACCAACCGGGACCAAAGGTCCCTGTTTCCCGCACTTTGGGCTGCTGAAAACTGACCTTTGGTCCCGGTTGGTGGCACCAACCGGGACTACAGGGGCGCATTGGTCCCGAATGGTGCCACGAACCGGGACCAATTCTCTGGGTTTATAAGTAGCACTTAGGAATTTTTAGTTCTCATCTCGCCCCCGTCCCCGACGACGCCGACGAAATCGACGCTGCCAGGCTGCCCAGACGCCGCCCGCCGCCCCCGCCATCGCCGTCGCCCCAGCCGTCGCCGCCACCCGCCGCCCCTGTCGTCGCCGTCGCTCGCCGCCCCTGTCGTCGCCCGCCGCCCCCGTCGTCCGATCGCCGCCCCCGTCGTCGCTCGCCACCCCCGTCGTCCGCTCGCCGCCCCCGTCGTCGCCCGCCGCCCCCGTCGTCGCCGCCGCCCCCGCCCCCGCCGTCGCCCGCCGCCCCCGTCGTCGCCGCCGCCCGCCGCCCCCGCCGTCGCCGTCGCCGTCGCCCCCGTCGTCGCCCGCCGCCCGCCGCCCCCGTCGTCGCTGCCGCCCCCGCCCGCCGCCCCCGCCGTCGCCGTCACCGTCGCCCCCGCCCGTCGCCCCCGCCGTCGCCCCCGTCGTCGCCCTCGCGTCAATATTTGGTCAATATTTTTTTTGTTCATATTTTTTTGTTCATGACAACTTGGTCAATATTTTTTTTGTTCATACAATATTTTTTTGTTCATATAAATTAGTTAAAATGAGGGGGGACGTCGGACATGACATGAAGGGGGACGTCAGACGTCGGACATGAGGGGTGAGCGTCGTTGTCATCTACCCCCTTCCCGATAACTTCGACATGAGGGGGGACGTCGGACATGACATGAGGGGGGACGTCGAACGTCGGACATGAGGGGTGAGCGTCGTTGTCGTCTACCCCCTCCCCGATAACTTCGACATGAGGGGGGACGTCGGACATGACATGAGGGGTGAGCGTCATTGTCGTCTACCCCCTCCCCGATAAGTTCGACATGAGGGGGGACGTCGGACATGACATGAGGGGGGACGTCAGACGTCGGACATGAGGGGTGAGCGTCGTTGTCGTCTACCCCCTCCCCGATAACTTCGACATGAGGGGGGACGTCGGACATGACATGAGGGGGGACGTCGGACGTCGGACATGAGGGGTGAGCGTCGTTGTCGTCTACCCCCTCCCCTATAACTTCGACATGAGGGGGGACGTCGGACATGACATGAGGGGTGAGCGTCGTTGTCGTCTACCCCCTCCCCGATAACTTCGACATGAGGGGGGACGTCGGACATGACATGAGGGGGGACGTCGGACGTCGGACATGAGGGGTGAGCGTCGTTATCGTCTACCCCCTCCCCGATAACTTCGACATGAGGGGGGACGTCGGACATGTCATGTGGATTTTTTTTGTTCATATAGAAAACTCCGGTAACATAGATTTATCAAGAATGCCCCCAATATGGATGTTCACAAGTTGATCCAATTTTTTTTTGATCTCATCTATATATATATTCTTCTATATGTCACGTTGTCTGTCAAAGTATTGAAGAAATCCATGGCTTCATCATTAGCCGGAAGTAACAGGCGTATGATGCTACGAAGCTCTTCAAAGTTGTTTTGGAACGGAGTTCCGGATAGAATAATTCGCTTTTTGGTACGAAATTCAGCAAAGGCCTTCCAAATAGCGATATTCGGAAGGCTCTTGCTGAACTTCGTACCAAAAAGCTAATTAATTATCCTATCCGGGACTCCGTTCCAAAACAACTTTGGAGAGCTTCGTACCATCATGCGCCTGTTACTTCCAGCTAACGATGAAGCCTTGGTTTTCTTGAATCCTTTGACACTAGACAACGTGACATATAGAAGGGTAGATGAGATCAGGAAAAATATGGACCATTTTCCGCACATCCAGAATGGCGCCATTTTGTTAAATCCCTTAAAGGTTAAGAGAATCCCTTGTTTGACATTCATGAGAGAGGCGGTCCGGATGTCGGACATTCATGAGAGAGGCGGTCCGGACGTCGGACATTCATGTTTGTATACTAATTGCCATGTTGTAATATTTGCAGAAACTATGGATTAAAGAGACTTGGAACAAGAACATTTGTTGGGGAGATAATCCTCGCCGGACGTGATGTCTTGTCGTTTCTCAACGACATTGATGGTCTGGAAGGAGAGGATGACGGCTCCGGTGATCGAACAATGGAGGAGGAAGGACATGATCATGATGGCTCCGGTGACCGAATGCCACTACAACAAAAACACCCCTATAGCAACGCATGTCTTGCAACGATGTTAACACAGCCTGTTGTTTGGTTCAACCCACCCTCCCCACTTAGAGCTAACCTCCCCGTACCCACCGCCACCCCCTCTCCCCGCACGTCTGAAATCCCTCTTCGTTTTTCCCTTTATACACACCTCTCTAAAAAAAATCGGGAGACACCCCCAGTAGCCAGGTTTCCCACCACCGACGTCGTCCCCTCGCCCTCGGCCGCCTCCCCCCATTCCCTCGGTTAGTTAAGCTCGCCTCCTCGCCACTTTCTTCGCTCACCGGGGATGCACACAGCGTTGCCGCCCATCCTCCTGCACCGGGGAAGGCGTCGCCGCCGCCCATCCTCCTGCGCCGGGGAAGGCATCGCCGCCGCCCATCCTCCTGCGCCGGGGAAGGCGTCGCCGCGGCCCATCCTCCTACGTCGGGGAAGGCGTCGTCGCCGCCCATCGTCCTGTGTCGGGAAGGCGTCGCCGCCGCCGTTCCTCCGTGCAACCAGAGATGCAACCGCTGTCGTCGTTCGTCCGCACAGCTAGGAGCGAAGCAAGTACTGACGTATCTGCCCTCCTAAACTGCAGCACTTCAGCAGGTCTTATTCAGTCCCTCGCACATCTGCAATTCTTTATTCATATCCCTTAAGGCTTTGTTCAGTTCAATTTATTCCCCAAAGGTAACCAATTAACACATGGTTGAGTGGATTCGTGCATGTCAGTCAGATCCCTTTTGGTATTGAATCCCTTGCATCAACTATTCCCTGTGATCTAAATACTGTTCGGCTATGTACATGGTTTGACAACGATTGATTATTATATCATGATAGCAGATAACAAAAGATAGAGGTTTGAAGCACAAGTGCTCCTATCATCAACGATTTTCCAGAATCAATGTACGTCTAGATCCCAATTAATGCATCATCACATTGCTTCTTCTAGACAACCACATGTTGTTTACCATGATTATTTTAATAATAAAGCAAAAGCTCATTTGCTTGTTGCTTCCATGTTTAACTCTTCACTGGAAAAGGCATTACATAGTTGCTAGTAAGCAGAGTATACTCTTAATAAGTATGTGTGGTAATCAACTCAGATCAATACTAAGTCAATTTCACAAATTTGGAAAACAGAAAAACAAAATCCATGCCCACAACAACTGATTAATTGGTGAGGATAATTTGATAATTCAGCCCTAGCTAGGATGTAGCAGGAAACAATGACCAAGAGCTGTCTCAATCTAACCCTTGCCTGCAACTTAAGAGGAGAAGCAAGAGAAGGGAGATGAACCGGAGAGAAGAAGATGGCCGTTGTGTTACCGTCGCTGCCGCCGGAGAGATGGTCACCCCGTCCCTATCACTTCTGCCTCCTAGTGCAGCCTCGCAGCACTTCGTTCCTGTCCAAATCACGTCTTATTACCATGCATGAATGTCTAACGCAAGGAGAAGGCCCTCTAGCTTCTACGAGCGCTTTCCCAAACTAGCGTCGCCGGCAGAAACTAAGCAGTCAGGTCCTTGTCAATAGCCCCTGAAACCTCTCACCAACATGTTCTTCCTCACATCTTATCCTCATGAAGGGTCAACATGCCAACCAACGATCATCTTCCGTCTTTTCCATAATTAGTGAGCTAATCCTCTAATTTTACCGCTAACAATTTATTGCTAAAAAATTTACGTCCCTGTTTTGCCTCCTTCTCAACCTTATTCCTGTGGAGCTAGCAACTTAAATTGGGCATGGAACAATCGTACTAAGTGACATTAATTACTGTTTGTATGTAAAGTTCTGCTTCTTCATTTTCTTTGTGATTAGTTTACCTCGGCTCATTGATTTCAGGCACTCTTTCAAATTATAAGAAGTGGATATAGAATGAGGTATGTGTGATATTTCAGTTTTTGTTCTTTCAATTATTTTTCCTCTTACATCTAATTTATTTATTTATTATATAGCTCCTTTTGTTTCCTTACTGAACCGCATGTGGACAAGTATACACACACCTCATTGCATTCATATTTGTAATAGGGAGATATTGTCCCTCTTGCATTGTAACAAATGAATTCATGGTATTTGTGTTTATCTCACCTACCTTGGATTGTATACATGATTTATTGTTTTTTTGGAAATGTGTTGTGTAATACACTAATGCTTAAACATGGATTGTTTCTGCACCCAACACAAGTAACCTCTTCTCAACCTCGTTTTCTTTTCACATGTTTTGTTTAGTGGGTAACTAATCCATATTTGGTAGCTTGATTGTTCACTTCCGACAATTGGATATTAGAGTCTCATTGTGCATGCACTCAAACTCATTATATCGATTAGGTATGCCTAATATTTCTTTGAAATGACTACATGGATGTGTCCATGGAGCCATGTGGTACTTTCATGTGCGAGGTAATAAGCCGGTACGTAACAATACCCTTGATGTTACATGCTATTTGGGCACTATGCGTGTCACATGGCTTGGTTTAAGTACTCAGTATTTCATAGGCACTGCCTTGATCTTGAAAATAGTTTAGATGTATCATCGTTTGCTTAAATTTTGCTAGAGTTCAAATGAAAACTCTTAGCTATAAGATAACATAGTATACAGAGTGTTCTGCACTAGATAAGATGGGGTGGTTATTTACTTTTCTCTTTGTGCGTCCTTTCGGTTTAGTTGCCTCTTGCCATGTCTTATTGGAGAGAACATGTAGCCATTAGTTGATAACTCCAACTGTCCCAAATATTATGATGCTATTTTTCGTGTTGCTTCTGAAGGTTTTGAGAATTTTATTCATGGATCTGGAAACTATAATTTGTGACTTTTTAGTTCTCAGGTAGTTATGAAATTTTGTGTGATGTAGATTATCTAAAGATTTTCAAGTTTTTGGCACTGATATTTCTTCTAATACACCATAGAAAGCATGACTAATGAATCATACCAAGCATGAGTAGTACGCGAGTAATGTGATGCAAAGCTAATTAGTGCAGAGACGTGTGGAGAATGGAGATGCTCCATATTTTAATAGTTGATACTACAGGTTACCTGCTTGTCATTAGTCGGTGTCTGAATTCATCTCAGTGTTATTATAATATAATGTTTGGATAATTTTTAGTAGTAAATGCAAACTGATAGTTATTCACAATGAACAACCAGATCCGATTGGTCAAAGGTGTCTAGTGTTTTGCTATGCACATTCTTATCTCAACGAGCCATGGATATTCAAAACATATGCAGACATTTGTATGTTGCTCATTTACATTTTACTTCTCTATTTGTCCGATTTTCTTTACTGTAAGTTACTCATCTCATATTGTTGTTGTTTTAGGTCACCATGATAAATTGATGATGCATGGCTGAGATGTTGATTGCAAGGTTAAGAACTGGAGCTACTACAAGATAGTTAGAATGTCAATATTAGGATTAATATTTCAAACACTATAGTTGATTACAAGGTCAAGAACTGGGACACTACAAGATATAGTTTCACCTCATGTAATCTTTGGATTATTTTCTTTGTAATGCAACATAGTTCATATAATATATGATATCTTTCTGTTTGTTATATCATGGCTCCTATGCACCATTGGCATTGGCCTAATAATTATGGATAGCAATATATAAAATATCATTAATTGTTCATGCTATCTACCAAAGCTTTTAGTGGTTCCAATTATTTTTTGTGTCCATTTGAAAATCCTTTTGTACAGGATCACCACCAACGCATATGAAGTGTTGTTGGGCTCTAGCTTTATATGTTGCTACCTAACAACGCTTCTACATGTTGTTTACCAACGCATGCGTATACGTTGTTGTAGATCCTTCCAACGCCACCAACGGCAATGCATACAAATCGGTTGGTGTAGACCTTAGCAACGCATATATAAACATACGACAACGCATTGACGCGTTGCTGAAGGGGGGTTCCTGTTGTAGTGTGCCGGAGTAAGAAGGAGACCATGATGACGACTCCGGTGACCGAACGGAGGAGGGAGCTGTTGCAATGTCCGGCGAGGTATATATATTAATTAAGCCTGTGCTGACTAGCTAATTGATGCATTAATTGTTTTGGTATGTACATATATTAACTCTTCTTTCTTCTTTTATAGCCCTCCGGATTGAGCCAAACTTCGGTAACGAGACGAGGCCCGAAGAGAAAGTTGCGCAAGGATGAAAGGTTCACGATCACAGCACTCGCGGACGATGGCCTACCGATTGAACCCAAGCGGACCAAGGACGCATTTTCTACTCAGTGCGGAGCTATTGTTAGGGACAACATCCCGATTAGCATCAAGCAATGGAATAAGCCTAAGGACGACGACCCTGAAGTTTCTTATGTCACCGATAGACAGAAAGATGATCTTTGGACCTCGCTGAAGGCAAATTTCACCCTACCGCCAGAGGAGGATCCGAATAAGCCAGTTATAGAGCCACTGGTCAAGGCGTGTGCTCTTAAGAAGATGGCAGATCTATTCAGGAGGTGGAAGAATGAGTTGAAATCAAAGTTTGTCGACAAAGGGAAGACTCCAGAATTCATCGGCCGATTTGAGAAGATAAGAGATCACTGGCCCGCATTTGTGGCCTACAAGACATCGGACAAGAGTAAGAAAATGTCAGAGACAAACAAGAACAATGCTGCAAAGAAGCAGTATCACCATCACACAGGGTCAGGTGGCTATCTCAAAGCCCGGCCGTTGTGGGACAAAGCTGAGAATGACCTGATTGCTAAAGGGGTCGAACCAGAGACATTGAACTGGCCAGACCGTTCAAGGACTTGGTTCTTCGGGGTTGGGGGAGCTTTGGACCCTGAAACAGGGAAGTGCCGTTGGACGAACGAGCAACTTGCAATACCCGTCAAGAAGCTTCAGAAGTATATCACCGCAGCGCAGGAAGGGACGTTCATTCCCGACAGAGAGAAGGACGAGCTGACTGAGGCCCTCGGGAATCCTGAGCACCCTGGACGAACACGAGGCACGCTAGGCTCCGTTCCGTGGAAGGTTGGGTTTCCCGACGCAGGCGGTTACAGAAGCCAGGAGAGAAAGAGGAAAGCGGAGCTGAGCGACATGCAGAAGCTCAATGCAAGACTAGAAAAGCTAGAGGAACTTGAGAGCCAGCGAGCTGCCGGCCAACCATCTCAGCGGCACGAAGCTACCCCGCCATCTCAGCGGAGAAGCAGCGTGGCTTCCACGGAGCTCGTTCAGCCTGACTTCACGGCTCCTAGCTACCCCGTGGATACTATCACAGAGGCTCAACATTGCGAGCTTATGACGAAATTCCTCCCTTCAAAGTCAAGGCTGACCCAAGCACCCTGTTAAACGATGAAGATTATCCATGGTTACGGCGCAATAAGCAAAGGACACAAGCGAAGAAAAAGTTCAGCCTGACTTCACGGCTCCTAGCTACCCCGTGGATACTATCACGGAGGCTCAACATTGCGAGCTTATGACGAAATGCCGGAACCTCACTTTCAAGGCGGCTGTCGGCTCTGTTGCACCTCCTCAACCCAACGGAACTTTTCACTGCCTTCCGATTCCACATGGCTATGCGGTTGTGACGGTGGATGAAGTAATGGAGGGATTTGAGGAGCTCGACCTTGACCACCCTACAGGTGAAGGGGAGAATCAGCTGGTTCATGCTCTGAGGAGTACATGTCTATGGCGGAAGGAGTACATCAAGCTTCCAAACTGGACGCCTCCGCCTCCTCCTCCTCCTCCGGCGAGTCAGGGCACTCCGCCTCCTCCTCCTCCTCCTCCTCCGGCGAGTGATCAGGGCACTCCGCCTCCTTCTCCGGCTCCTCCGGCGCGTGAGGGCACTCCGCCTCCTCCTTCGCCTACTCCGGCGCGTCGGAGCAGTCCGCCTCCTCCTCCGTCTCGTCAGCAGCGGCGAAAGACAGCCGCCGCCGCTCCGGCTCCTCCGGCGCGTCGGAGCACTCCGCCTCCTTCTCCGCCTCGTCAGCAACGACGGAAGAGAGACGCCGCCGCTCCGGCGGGTAGCAGTACAAGAAGAGGCGGGAGGCAATTCAGATACGGTCCATCTCTCAAGGCTCTGGAAAAGTTACCATATGAGAGGACCAAGAAGGAAAACCAGGACATCTGTCGTGCCCAAGTGAGGGACCATTTTGCAAAGAAAACTCCACCTCCGAAGGAGAAGCCAGATCCGGTGAAAGTGAAGCGCACCATCGATGCCCTGAAGCGACCACCACCGCCTCCGCCGGATTCCAACTATGTCCGTTGTCTTAAAAAGACATATCAAGATGCGCGGCGGTCGGTAAGTACTTCCAGTGATGCAAGGTTAGCAGAACGAAGAAGTGGGCAAAAAATTCCCCAGCTCGGCGAACAGGCGAACCAATCGTGCCCCCCGCTCAAGGTGTCTAGCGATATCGTCGCTAATCATTCGGGGATGGTGCCCGGTACCAATCCTGGTGATTACCTGAGCGATGATGTACAGTTTGAGCCGTTGGAGGTGGACGAATTCAGATACCGGTACGGGCAGCCTCTCGTCAAACCTGATCATCCTCCTCTAACAACGATGATGCGAAGATTCCATGATTGGTACATGAAAACCTGCAGCGAGTCTGGGAAGGATACTTTGACGCTGAGAATTAAAGAGGAGCACGACCTCGTTGGAATGGAGCAGTTGTCTGTTGAATTTGACGAGTTATTCCAGTTATACAATCAAAAGGCCCTCGACAAAACAATCTTGACTTGCTACTGTCTGTAAGTACTACTTCTGTAATTAAGTCTCTATATATAGCTCAGCTCTTTCATTGCATGTATATATAATTATCCTCACTATATTATGCAGATTGAAGATCGTCGAATGCAGAAAAGCACAAATCTATGACATTGGGTTCATTAACCCAAATATCATACATGAGTTTACGGTTAAAAACAATGTCACACAAACCGAGGACAACTTGCTACAATCGTTGCTTACAAATCAAAACAAAGAGACAATACTCTTTCCTTACAACTTCCAGTGAGTGTTACTGTCTTTTGCATATTCGGTTTCCCTTATTACTCGAGGTTATAGTAATGTAATTGATGAGTTATGCATGCGTGCGCAGGTTCCACTATATTCTGCTAGAGATTAAGCTTGAGCGGGGAGTAGTAATCGTCTTAGACTCGAAACGAAAAGATCCCCAGGAATATGCGGACATGACTGAAATGCTCCAGAAGTAAGTTCAATCGATCATTATCACATCATATCGACAACTTTGTTCATTTCCTGATATCAAGTAATTATTTTCTTTGTCTGGCAGGGTTTGGAAAGAGTTCACCGCAATTGTTCCGGCACTGCCGAGGGAGCTGCGATTTACACACCCGAAAGTAAGTACTACTAGCTAGTTCCGCGCATCTCCCATTGATTCTAGTTTCATCAATACCATTTATCATGCTTGATTATCAGTTTGATTGAACTCTATTTCTCGTAAAGTGCTTGTGGCAGGAAGCCGGGAATGATTTTTGTGGATACTACATTTGCGAGTTCATCTACAACGCGACGACCCCTAAGCGGAGCTACTCTGAAAAACAATATGAAGTGCGTAAGCAATAATATTCACAATTTTATTTTATTACCATGATTTGTGTTGATTTTCATTCATATATATGTATTGACCCCCTTCTTCAAATTAGATGTGGCAGATGCGGGATGAACTCCTACCACATGATCGCATACGAGCAATTCAAGAGGAATTGGCGGGATTCTTTCTTGACCACGTCATAAATAAAGCCGGAGAATACCATCTGCAATTTGACATTAGATGTTAGGGATTAATTGTAAGAGATCTTATATTGTATATATGTAGCTAGTAGCGTCGGATAGATATACGAAAACTTGTTGTTCGACCAATCTCCCGGAGAAAGAGAGGTCGATCACTTCTCTCTGTATATGTTCATGACGATCTTGTGTACTTAATGATTCCTTCATTTGCTTACTAGCTAGCGTGTCGAGTTTTCTCTATAGTAGCTAGCGTCGACCAAGCACGGAGAAAGAGAGGACACTTCTCTCTATTAGCTAGCTAACACAATATGAAACCCCTAAATTAACCCTACAAAACCGCCTAACCCCCCCCCCCCTTTCAAAAAAAAAAAAACCCCAGCTCCTGCCAGATGCTGACGCGTGGATGCCTTTTGGTCCCGGTTGGTGTTACCAACCGGGACTAAAGGTCCTCCTGCCTGGGCTCCCCGCAGCGGCCACGTGGAGCCCCTTCTGTCCCGGTTTGTAAGCGAACCGGGACTAAAGGTTTTGGGCTTTAGTCCCGACCCTTTAGTCCCGGTTCCAGAACCGGGGCTAATGGGCCTCTGGAACCGGGACAAATGGGCCGTTTTCTACTAGTGTTAAACACCCGCGGACGCGCCCGGTCAGTGACCGGGCGTGTCCGTTTTGAGCCCCTATAATTTGGTCCGCGCAGCCACACTTCTCATTTTTCTTCTCATATGTCCGGTCACTTGCACTTGATTGGTGGAGAAGAAGAGAGAGAAAGAAAATAACGAATAAGAAAAGAGAAAAGGTGGTCCGGAGTGGGGTCGCGTCCTACGTGGTGGACTGACCGGGCGCGTCCGCGAGCCCTCATATCGTCCCCATATTTGAGATGGATATGAGGGGTGCCGGTCAGTCCGGGCGTTTGAGACGGATATGAGGGGTCCGGTTGGGTCGCATTTTTGTGACCAGTCAGTGATCGGGAGGGCGTTCCGGGCGTTTGAGGAGCATATAGGGGGTCCGGCTGTAGATGCTCTTAGGCTGGACCGGAGTAGACTATGCGGCTAGCCAGCTGGTCAACGTGCACACCACGAGTGCTTCATAGTTTTTGTTTTGTCAGGCATCTTCCAAAGTTTGACCTGAGCTGGAGAAACAGCAGCAACAACAGACGGAATGAAGGAATACTCGGAGGCATAATCAAAGACGCTTCGTTTTGTTTTACCGGAGCTCGCAAAGCCGCCGGCCGGCTGGATAGCATGCGCCGCATGTGGTTGCGGTTGTGGACTTGTGGTTGTGGAGTGGGTGCGCATGAGGCACGGCTGTGGCCGGCGCGCGGGGAACGGTGTAAACCCCGCCGCTAACTCGGGACAAAACTTACGGTGCCGGCCAGTTCGTCTCACTTCACCGGTGAGTACTTTTTCTTAATAACAAACTAATCCAGCGAATTATCTTCAGATTAAGGAAGTCGCTATAAACGTGTTCATAGTCGTTAGAAAAATCTTCTCTTACTGAACGCACATAGTAGGAATGCCTGCAATAAATATAGGAATATGCGAACAACAGCGTCATGTCTATGACTTGAACACTGTTAGACTGAGGTTGCCATTGTGCGTCTAATCATTCAACGACAGATTGGTTCGCTGACTTCTCTAGTACTTGTGAACATGAGATGACCAAGCTTACGCTGCCACTAAGGCATCTCAGCTCGTTCAGGGGAAGAACGTGTTTCATGATAGAAAAATTCCTAGGAATTTTCTAGGAATGTTTGTTTTTAAAATTCCCGGGTTCATATTCGATTTTTAATCTGCCGCAGCTGATTTCAGCTCGTATCCGAAGACAATCGCGAACAGTAAACACGGCATAAGGGTCCGCGATATAAAGGATCTGCTAGAGTTGCTCCTAGCCCACCGCTGTTTAGAAAAAGGCTTGAGTGTGGCTTCCATCATCAGATGCACGAGTGTCGAAGTTGCTAGCCCAACCAGGTCAAATTACACTAACAAAAATGTTACACCGTACTAACTTTCCGCAAGTTCTCTATAAATATATTTTTCAAAATAAATACTCTGTTCAATCCATATTACTTGTCACTTAAGCCAAAGTCTAGATACATTCGTTTGAGCGACAAATAATATGAATCATAGGGCATACATGAAGTTTTTTGTTATATATATTTATAATATGAAAAATTAACGAATAATTTGAATACCAAGATGGGCCTGCCCGTTTAACCCCACCGAGCAGGGGGGCTAATAGGGGGGGGGGGGGGCAATAGCATAAAGTCCACGGCTGAGCAACACAACTACGTTGCCATAGCGTTCGCGTGAAATGGTTTTGAGAAAGTTCTTACTCTGATTTTAATTATTCTTTCTTCTATTGTTTTCTCCACTATAGTTAAGAGGTTTTGTTAGGTTTCTTTCATCCCATTTTTATTTACATTTTGTCAGAAGTTTTTCCGTGTTTCAGAGATCTTTCACAAAATGTCCATAGTTTTTCAGAAAATGTCTTCAAAATTGTTCCTAATTTTTTTAAAAAAAATCAATTTTAAAGGAAAATTAATATCCATGTTTTTAGAAAATTTTCACTTTTCCGAATAATACATTCATTTTTTGTTAAAACAAACGTCCATATTATTTTTAAAACTATTCTTGTTTAAGAAATAACAAATTTCTTTTGAAGTGATCCTCATGGATTTAATGTTTTCACAAATTTTAAAATTATTCATGACTTTTAAAATATTTTCACAATTTCTGAAGAACATGTGTTTTATATATAAGCAAATAAACAGATTAGAAAACCGTAGCAAAATGTCATATTATGTTAAGGACGCCTAGGACAGCGTGCTGGGTGGCTGTGCCGACTGCGTTTTTTAATTCATGTTTAATTAGTGTTTAAGCGAACTTTGGCCGGTTGTTGACCGATCGTTTAATGTATAATAATGCTAAATTTGACGGCATGTTTTCGAATTTTTTTGGTTCACACAAAAAAATGCGTCGGCCTCGCGTTGGAAGATGCGGACGATCCAAACAAAAATACAGACACGACGGTTCACTTGACCGATCCAAACAGACAAAATACGTGTATGTTTGCGTCCATGCGTTGGAGTTGCTCTGACAGTCTCGCTCGTCCTAGCCTGATCACTCTGGTCCGTGAGACAAAGTGCTGCCGTACCTAGTGGCCACATAAGCACAAGACAGGTGGCGCCGAACGCTGCCCAATTTCCTTGTCCTGCTCCCTGGCTACCCAACTCTGACCGACTGAATTTGTTCTTCTTCTTGTGAAAGCAAAGCTTACACACACAAACACACATCGATGTGGTACTTGCTCCAAATCGTTCAGTAAAACGACGTTCTCCTACCTTCGAATCCAACCAACTTGAGACCTCAGAGGTTTTATAAGAACGTGTACTGGTATGGAAATACGTATGTGCGTTGGATGGATAACCTAGCTATGTTTAGCTAGGCGAATAAATACCACGAAGAAAACGGAACCGCATTCGGCGCCCAAATCCATCAATCAATGTGTCACGGGTGAGATCGATCTGGTAGCACCTCGGAGTCGATGGAGCTGTCGTCGACGTGCATCCACATAGCGGCCGTTCATTCCTCCCTCCCTGCTATAGCTAGCTAGCCGGTCCATTCTTTGATGACGCAGTTCCAACAAAAGAGACAACAGAATTCGTCGGTGAGTTCAGTTATGAGGAATGGGCAGTGGGTTTGGTTGGCTCCTTTCAATGATTCATTCTTTTGAAATAATGAAGCAGCGTATCATAGTATGTTTAGAGCATCTACAGTCGAACTTGATAAACCCTACTAGTAGAAAACGGGCCTTTAATCCCGGTTTGTAAGGCCCTTTAGTGCCGGTTCTACAACCGGCACTAAAGGGGGGACTAAAGGCCCCCCCCTTTAGTCCCGGTTCGTCACGGCCCGGCACTAAAGGCCCACCACGTGGCGCCTGCCGGGGCCGTTCGCTGGGGGACCTTTAGTCCCGGTTGGTAACACCAACCGGGACTAAAGGTGGAGCCTTTAGTCCCGGTTGGTGACTAAAAGTATTTAATTCTTTTAATTTTGGTTTATTTTTCCTTTTAATTTTGTGTTTTCCATTTAATTATTTTTCATTTCAAACATATATTACGCTACTACATACTGTACACGTTGTGCATATATATATATATAAATCGAATTTCTCGTACGACGACCATTCACATACATATATATATACAATTTCTCCTACAATTTACGGATCATTACATATGCAGGGCATTACTGCTTGATCTTGTAATGGTATTCTCCTTTGGGATCTATGACCTGGTCGACCAGAAATCCAGCTATTTCCTCTTGAATTGCTCGTACGCGAGTCGTTGGTAGGAGCTGGCCCCGCATCTTTATCATCTATAATCAGGAGATCAAGATGAATATATTAGTTGTGTGTATATATATTAGCTAGATCATGATAAAAAAAATTATGGATAGTGTTCTAGCAAACGTACCCAAAGAGTTTTTTCATCTATGCTCCTTTCAGACGTGATCATGCGAATATTCTCGCAAACGTAGTATGCGCATAAACTATTCCCCTTCTCTTGCCTCATGCACTTTACGAGAATAAAATTCAATCAGGTAATAATTAATCAAGCATGATAATGGTATTGAAACTAGAATTAAAGAGATACACGGACGTAGCTAGCTAGTACTACTTAATTACCTTGGGTCGCACCCATTTCAGCTGTTGTTTCCATTGGCCGGGGACCTCTTTGATGAACTTTTTTCAAGCCCTGCCCGCCGGCAAAGAAAATGAATAAAGGAGTTATTAACTAGTTGATATCAGGAAATGAAGTAAAGAGGCAGACATAGTGCGATAATGATTGAAATTACCTGTCGAACATCCCCTTCACGGTTGCGTATTCGGATGGATCCTTATATAGTGAGTCCAGTACTTCAACTTTTCCCTTGTCAACTTCAATGATTAACAAGATCCAGTGAAAACTGCATGCGCACACGTTTTTTATAAATAAGCGGGTATGTGCATAACTCATCAACTACACTTATTAACATCTAGTAAGCAAAAAATAGAATTTGTAGTACAAGATATAGTAACACTCACCCGAAGTTGTAAGGAAGTAGTATTTTTGGTTGGGTGTTTAGTTGCTTCAAAAACTCTAGCAGGAATCTCTCTGTGTCTTCTCTCGAATATTGATCTTCCCATATCGCCTGATTAATCGTATTTGGGTCAATGAACCCAACTCCACAGTGTCTAGTTTTTTTCATTTCATACATCTTCATTCTGCATAATACCACAGAAAAGAATATAATGATGATAATTACAGTTAATGAACGAGAGCACATCTAGCTAGCTAGCTAGAGACTTAAATTACAGAAAGAAATCACTTACAGACAATAGCAACTGACGCTAGATTTGTCGAGTGCGTCTTGATTGAATAACTGAAGCAACTCTGAATAATGAATCCACACGTCTTTTTTATGGAAGTAATGCCTTTTCCTGACTTTCACCATGAGGGACTCTTCATTGGTATTTGCTGTTTTTTGCATGTACCACGTATGCAACTCGTACATTCTCGTTGGTAGAAGCTTGACTTCGTCAGGCTTGACCAGAGGTTTGCCACGGACATATTGGTATTTTACTTCCTCCTCTGTAATCCTGGGGATTTCCTCAAGGCCTAGGAGTTGTTCAACAGTGACACCGGCCTCTTTAGCCTGCCTTCTAAGATCGTCGGTTATTGCCGGCCGATCGGCGGTACTCACATGTGTTTGTACAATGAGCGGGGGGATCGATTGCACTGCTTGTTCTCCCAGCTGGGGAACAGTTTTCCCGCTTTTTTTGCCAACTGCTTGGCTCGAGCTCGAGCTCGACTCCTTTTGCCCTGCAGAATATGACTTCTTGATAGACCGCACATAGTCGGAGTCCTTATGATTGTCAGCCGGTCGAGCCATATCAATAAAGTGTTGTGATACATACTCAGGTACTTTCTCCTTTGGCGGCATGGGCGGTTTCGGTGCAAAATGGGCCTTCAATTGGGCATCACATGCGTCGTCGAGTTCCTCCTGAGTCAGGTGGTAAGACAACTTCGGAAGAGGCTTGAGGTCTGGACCATATTTGAATTTCTTGCTTGTTGTACCGCTAGCCGTCGTAGCTACGGCCTCTCTCTTCCGCTGTTGCTTAGGCGGAGCACGCTGATTCGGCTGACTTGGAGGAGGAGGAGTTGGCTGACGCCGTGCCGGACTTGGAGGAGGAGTCGGCTGACGCGGTGCCAAACTTGGAGGAGGAGGAGTCGACTGAAGCGGCGGAGGACTTGGAGGAGGAGGAGTTGGCTGACGCCGTGCCGGACTTGGAGGAGGAGTCGGCTGACGCGGTGCCGGACTTGGAGGAGGAGGAGTCGACTGACGCGGCGGCGGACTTGGAGGAGGAGTCGGCTGACGCGGTGCCGGACTTGGAGGAGGAGGAGTCGACTGACGCGGCGGCGGACTTGGAGGAGGAGGAGTCGGTGGCCTTGGAAAGACGATGCAATCCTGTTTCCATAGAATGATACGATGTATGGCCTCTCCCAGTGTTCTCTCCTCGTCACCTCCAAGAATGTCAAGTTGTAGCTCGTGATATGCTGACATCACTTCATCAACCCCGACACGAGCATAGCCAGCTGGAATGGGATTGCAATGGAAGGTTGCTTCAGGGGGATTTGCTAAAGCATAGCCGTCCGCCACCTTCATGGATAAGTTCTTCACTTTCATGTGTAGCTCACAGTTAGTCCTGTCTTTGATATCATCCACAGGGTAGCTAGCTAGCAGTGCATTATCGATATCGGCCGGGGCGGAACCCACGCTGCTTCTCGGCATAGATGGGACGGTGCTATCCAATGCTGGATCGATCTGCTCATGCTGCCGCTGAGACGCCCTTTCCTGGCTGAGTGAGTCGATCTGCTCCTGCTGCCGCCTGACAAATCGTTCCAACTCCAGGTGCGAGGATATTAGGCCTTCAAGGCAGAGTGCTTCCTCCTTCTTCTTCTGCTCCTCATGCTTCTTCTTTCTCGCACGGCTTCTATAGTCGTCGTTCCAATCCGCAAACCCCTCATACCACGGAACAACACCTTTGCCTCGTGTTCTTCCCGGGTGTTCAAGATTCTTCAGGGCGCGCGTAAGCTCGTCGTTATCTCTGTTGGGCGTGAACACCCCCGATCGAGCTTCTTCTATTGCAATAAGTATTTCGTCTGTCGCTTCTTTAAGACTTGCCTTCACCATAACCAGCCCTGTCTCTGGGTCCAACATCCCCCCATGCGCATAAAACCATGTCCTGCACCTGGGGGGCCATGTCAATGTAATTGGACTGACCCGTTTACTAATCATCTCTTGCTCAGATTGATGCCACTTAGGCAGGGCCACCTGGTAGCCACCTGGCCCCAGACGATGGTGCCACTTCTTTTTCGCAGCATTAATCTTGTTTTTCCTCGACAGTTCCTTAGCTTCTTCCGATTCCTTGAACTTCACGAAAGCGTCCCAGTGATCTTTTGCCTTCACCAGTGCTCCCGTGAATTCTGGAGTCTTCTTTTTTGATTTGACGTACTTAGCCCATGCATTTTTCTTGAAGGTGTTGAATGCGATCGCCATCTTTTTAAGAGCATAGTTTCTGACTTTCTTCAGATCTGCATCTGTCAAATTATCTAGTAGGGTGAAATGTTCCATGAGCGTAGTCCAAAGCACATCTTTTGCTCTTTCGTCGACAAAAGTAACTCCTGCTCGATCTTCCTTTGCTGGCTTTCTCCATTCTTGAACGGAGATCGGGATTTGGTCCCTGACAATAACTCCGCATTGATTCTTGAACGTGGTCGCATTTTTCTTAGGTTCAAGCGGTTCGCCAGTTGATGTTTTGATGGAATCGATGTTGAACTTTACGCCTTTGTCCAACTTTTTGGCTGGGCCTCGAACTACCCTGTCGCTTGTACAAGATTTGCTCGATCCGGAGGCCTAAAAGAAGAAAGATCGATTCGTTAATACATACAAATCAATTAAGACATGTAATGATCACCGGATGGCTTATATATTAAATATACCTCGCCGGTCATTGTTATTTGAAGAACATTTTCTTCGTCAACATCGTTGTCGTCACCTTCATCTATTCGTTCGTCTTCATCAAACATCATACCCTCACCCGAAGGGTTCAGATATTGCGAGCAGTCATCATGATCATCTGGGCTCGTGGAGCGTATGATATCGAACACAGCCTCTTCTCCTTCTCTGCCGGTATTGTCCATAGCTTTTATTTAACTAATCCAGAAGAAAGATAAAACAATTTAGTATTCAGAGATCCGAAAGGTAGATGCATGAGATCAGAAAGAAATTGGATCAACTTGTGCACATCCATAATGGGGGCATTCCTGATATTTAATCCCTTAAAGGACTAAGAAAATCTATTGCAAATACAACATTAAAATATGCAACTTTTGCAAATACTAATTGCTATACATTGGATCAAATTCCTTTCTCAATAAAAAATACAACATTATAACTACACTAATAATATTCCTTTCTCAATAAAATATTCCGAAAAATTTCTCAATTATAATTTCCTATGCAACATTTTAGTATGCAAATTTTTTCTGTAATATGATATACAACATTATATACTTCTAAGCAACATTTTAATAGGTTAGGGACATTATATACTTCTAATTAAGCAAAAAATCTAATTAATCATATATACTAATTAAACACTAATTATAGAAAAACAACATTATATAAAAAACAGAAAAACAACATTACATAAAGAAACACTAATTAAGCATATATACTAATTAAGCATATAAAAAATAGAACATATGTGTGTGTGTGTGTTCATGCGTGTGTGTGTGTGCGGGATCGACGGGAGGGGGCGGCGGCCATGGCGGCAGGGCTCACAAGGGGGCGACGGCGCGCGAGGTCGAGGAGGGGCGGCGACGGCGACGGCGAGGTGCAGGGGCGGCGACGGCGACGGCGACGGCGGCGTCGAGGTGCGTGGACGGACGGCGACGGCTAGGTACACGGCGCGGCGGCCACGACGTTGAGGTGTGGCGGCGCGGACGGACGGCGGCGTAGAGGTGCGGCGGCACGGACGGACGGCGGCGTCGAGGTGCGGCGGGGCGCGGACGGACGAACGACGGCGACGACGAGGGGGAGGGTAGGGGCGCGTGCGGACGACAAAAGGCTGGATTTGGGGAAATTTTCGTAAGTGTGGTATATATAGAAGACCCTTTAGTCGTGGTTGGTGGCTCCAACCGCGACTAAAGGGGGTCTTTAGTCGCGGTTGGAGCCACCAACCGCGACTAAAGGTCTCGCTTCCCGCCGCTTGGACTGGATGAAATTCACCTTTAGTCGCGGTTGGTGGCTCCAACCGCGACTAAAGGCCCCCCTTTAGTCGCGGTTGGTGGATCCAACCGCGACTAAAGGCCTGTTCCTGGCACGGCGCAGTGTGGTGGATGTTTAGTCCCACCTCGCCCAGCGAAGGGCGCTCGCACTGGTTTATAAACCCCGGCGCGGTAGCTCATTCGAACTCCTCTCTAAAGCAGGCCTATGAGGCCTACCGGTCTTTCCTGCCCTGTGGGCCATACTGGGCCTTGCGGGCCTGCATCCTGGCCCAACTAGTGGGTGTCTAGTCGTATGCAGGCCGTGGCGGCCCAGTAGGCGGGCTTTTTTTTTACTTTTCAGTTTTTTTTTGTTTTCTTCTATATTTATTTTCTTTTGTTTCTTGGTTGTTTTTTGCTTTATTTAGAGTTTCTGAGTGAATCTTTTTTGCTTTAGGTCAAAAAAATTATAAACTTTCTGTTAGTGCCAGTAGTTTTCAAATTTGAATTATTTGAAATTTGTGTGAATCACTAGTTTGTGAATAACTTTATTTTAAAAAAAGATTTTTCAGTGATTCTTTTTTCTGCTGTTTAATATTAGTGTGTTTTATCATTATATTCAATTTGGTAATTCTTAGGTTATTTAAAAAAAATGAAATGCCTTTGTAACAGACGAGTTTTCGTCCGAAAGCGTGATACTTCGAAAGAGATTGTCCATTTTGTACACGAAGTGCATCCAGTTTTTGCCGTAACCCTCTCAACTTTTTAGCACATGCTATGTGGGTGAAATGATGATACCATGCCAACTTTCAACCTTTTCTGATTGTGATTTGTAGTGCTTTTCAATTTCAGGGTCATTTAGCTCAAAAAAATCAGTAAATGCATGAAAAATAGCAAATGAAGTCAGAAAGGGTTGAAAATTGATGACATGGCTTTGGACATAATATTTCTTCGCGTTTCAAATGCCAAAACACATAAGTCGGAGTTCTATTACAAAGATTCCCTCCGGTTTGTCCGAAGTGGGACTTTCCAGATATATAAGTCCGGAAACTAACTAGAGAAGCCGGTCACATCCCAGAGTGGGATCTTTGGATATAAAACTTTTTCTTCGCGTGTGTCCCTTTGTGCCGTAACCATGGACAATCTTCATCGTTTAACTTGATGCTCGGGTCAACATTCACTGTGAAGGGAGCAATTTCATGAAACTTTTCATAATCTTCTGACATGTCTGTCTTGTCCTCCACTCCCACAATGTTTCTTTTCCCTGAAACAACTATGTGGCGCTTTGGCTCATCGTATGATGTATTCGCTTCCTTATCTTTTCTTTTTCTCGGCTTGGTAGACATGTCGTTCACATAGAAAACCTGCGCCACATCATTGGCTAGGACGAATGGTTCGTCTGCGTACCCAAGATTGTTGAGATCCACTGTTGTCATTCCATACTACGGGTCTTCCTTTACCCCGCCTCCTCTCAGATTGACCCATTTGCACCGAAACAAAGGGACCTTCAAACCAAGTCCATAGTCAAGTTCCCATATCTCCTCTATGTAACCATAATATGTGTCCTTTGGCCTATTGGTGTTTGCTGCATCAAAGCGGACAGCACTGTTTTGGTTGGCGCTCTTTTTATCTTGGGCGATCGTGTAAAATGTATTCCCATTTATCTCGTACCCTTTGAAAGTCAATATAGTCGAAGATGGTAACTTGGACAGCAAGTACAGGTCATCTGCAACAGTGTCGTCATGCATGAGACGTGTCTGCAACCAACCGGCGAAAGTCACAGTTTGTTCATGTGTAATCCAGTCGTCAGACTGCTCCGGGTGTTTGGAGCGTAGAATATTCTTGTGTTGCTCGATATACGGAGCCACCAAGGCGGAACTTTGTAGAACTGTGTAGTGTGCTTGCGCCAAAGAATGCCCGTCCCGGCATATTACTGAATTCTTTCCTAGCGTGCCTTTTCCACCCAGTCTGCCCTCATGCCGCGATTCAGGAACACCAATCGGCTTAATGTCAGGAATAAAGTCAACACAAAACTCAATGACCTCCTCTGTTTCATGGCCCTTGGAGATGCTTCCTTCTGGCCTAGCACGATTACGAACATATTTCTTTAAGACTCCCATGAACCTCTCAAAGGGGAACATATTGTGTAGAAATACAGGACCCAGAATGGCAATCTCCTCGACTAGGTGAACTAGGACGTGCGTCATGATATTGAAGAAGGATGGTGGGAACACCAACTCGAAACTGACAAGACATTGCACCAAATCATTCTCTAACCTTGGTAAGATTTCTGGATCGATTACCTTCTGAGAGATTGCATTGAGGAAAGCACATAGCTTCACAATGGCTAATCGAACGTTTTCCGGTAGAAGTCCCCTCAATGCAACCGGAAGCAGTTGCGTCATAATCACGTGGCAGTCATGAGACTTTAGGTTCTGGAACTTTTTCTCTGCCATATTTATTATTCCCTTTATATTCGACGAGAAGCCAGACGGGACCTTCATACTGAGCAGGCATTCGAAGAAGATTTCCTTCTCTTCTTTGGTAAGAGCGTAGCTGGCATGACCCTGAAACTGCTTTGGATCCATGCCGTCTTCTCCGTGCATACGTTGCTGGTCCTCCCGTGCCTCCGGTGTATCTTTTGTCTTCCCATACACGCCCAAGAAGCTTAGCAGGTTCACGCAAAGATTCTTCGTCACGTGCATCACATCGATTGCAGAGCGGACCTCTAGGTCTTTCCAATAGGGTAGGTCCCAAAATATAGATTTCTTCTTCCACATGGGTGCGCGTCCGTCAGCGTC
Source organism: Elymus sibiricus (assembly GCA_039707655.1). Classification (NCBI taxonomy): domain Eukaryota; kingdom Viridiplantae; phylum Streptophyta; class Magnoliopsida; order Poales; family Poaceae; genus Elymus; species Elymus sibiricus. The sequence goes on along the minus strand of CM077667.1, from coordinate 35,191,370 downwards.
ATTCGGAACAGATTGTCCGCCAGGACCCTTTCCAAAGATTACTTTTAAATCCTTGACCATATCAAGTATATCATCACCAGTACGGTGGCGAGGCTTCTTCCGGTGATCTGCCTCACCTTTGAAATGCTTGCCTTTCTTTCTTACGGGATGCCTGCTCTGAAGAAATCGACGATGCCCCAGGTACACATTCTTCTTACATTTATCCAAATATATACTGTCGGTATCATCTAAACAGTGCGTGCATGCGTGGTATCCCTTGTTTGTCTGTCCTGAAAGGTTACTGAGAGCAGGCCAATCATTGATGGTTACAAACAGCAACGCTCGCAGGTCAAATTCCTGTTGTTTGTGCTCATCCCACGCACGTACACCTTTTCCATTCCACAGCTCTAAAAGTTCTTCGACTAATGGCCTTAGGTACACATCAATGTCGTTGCCGGGTTGCTTGGGGCCTTGGATGAGCACTGGCATCATAATGAACTTCCGCTTCATGCACAACCAAGGAGGAAGGTTATAGATACATAGAGTCACAGGCCAGGTGCTATGATTGCTGCTCTGCTCCCCAAAAGGATTCATGCCATCTGCACTTAAACCAAACCATACATTCCTTCCGTCATCTGCAAAGTCCTTCCACTTTCTCTCGATTTTTCTCCACTGTGATCCGTCAGCGGGTACTCTCAACTTCCCGTCTTTCTTACGGTCATCTTTGTGCCATCGCATCAACTTGGCATGCTCTTTGTTTTGGAACAAACGTTTCAACCGTGGTATTATAGGAGCATATCACATCACCTTGGCAGGAATCTTCTTCCTGGGGCGCTCGCCCGCAACATCACCAGGGTCATCGTGGCCGATCTTATAGCGCAATGCACAGCATACCGGGCATGCATTCAAATCCTCGTACTCACCGCGGTAGAGGATGCAGTCATTAGGGCATGCATGTATCTTCTGCACCTCTAATCCTAGAGGGCAGACGGCCTTTTTTGCTTCGTACGTACTGTCGGGCAATTCGCTGTCCTTTGGTAGCTTATTCTTCATTATTTTCAGCAACTTTTCAAATGCCTTGTCAGGTACACCATACTCTGCCTTCCATTGCAGCAATTCCAGTGTGGTACCCAGCTTTGTCTTGTCATCTTTGCAATTTGGGTACAACAATTTCTTGTGATCCTCTAACATGCGCTGCAACTTCAGCTTCTCCTTTTCACTTGCACAGTTTCTATTTGCATTGGCAATGGCCCGACCAAGATCATCAGCGGGCTCATCTGATGCCTCTTCTTCACTCCTTCCTGCATTGCCGGCTCAGCTTCTTCCCCCATTGTTGTACCATCGTATTCATGGAACCCATGGCCAGGATAGCTGTCGTCATCCCCTTCTTCTTCATTCTCTTCCATTAGGACCCCTCTTTCTCCGTGCTTGGTCCAACAGTTATAGCCGGACATGAAACCGGACTCAAACAGGTGGACGTGAATGGTTCTTGAGTTAGAGTAATTTCGATCATTCTTACAGCCAGCACATGGACAATACATAAAACCATCCGCCCGCTTGTTTGCCTCAGCCGCAACCAGAAAAGTATGCATGCCATTAATGAACTGGGGAGAGCATCGGTCATCGTACATCCATTGCCGGCTCATCTTCATTACACAACACCGAAAAGACCAAATTAATACAAGTTCATACATAAAGTTCATACACACTTGTTCTCATAAAGCAACATACAAACTCTCTAGCTAAAGCATTTAAATGCAACAATAAATGCGATCAAGATCGCAACTAAGGTAACAATTGATCCAACAGCATAGTGATACCAAGCCTCACTATCAATGGCATATTTTTTAAATTTTCTAATCTTCAAGCGCATTGCATCCATCTTGATCTTGTGATCATCGACGACATCGGCAACATACAACTCCAGTTTCATCTTCTCTTCTTCAACTCTTTTCAATTTTTCTTTCAAATACTCGTTTTCTTTTTCAACTAAATTTAACTTCTTGACAAGAATATCTATGTCGGTTGCAATTTCCGGTTCACATACCTCCTAGATAAAAATATCTATGTCAACTTGATGGGCATAATTGTCATAAACGTGAAATGCAACAAATAGTTATAAAAGAGAATATATATACCACATCCGAATCATAAACCGGACGAGGGCCGACGGGGACGGATATCAAAGTCATGGCACTATGTATAACAAACAATCATACATGTAAGAAAATTATACAATTAACTATCTAAATCATACAAATAAGATTTTTTTTATAAAAAGGATAAGAACGAACAAGAGGCTCACCAAGGTGTGGTGACGGCGACGGGACGGTGCGGGCGATCGACGGTGGTTAGGACGGGGACGGGAAGGCACTAAGTAAACCACACCTACACATGCAAACTAAGAAGTTAATTTGAGCTCAAATTGCATATAAATCAAATGAACTACCACATATAAATACTCCCAAACTAAAACCCACAAATCACTATACTTATAGAGCATTGCAAGAGCTAATCTAGCAATGAGAGATGAAAGGACAAAGTTGCTAACCTTTGTGAACACTTGGATGGACGGGGTGCCTCCAAATCTTGACAAATTTTGGCAAAAATGGAGGATGAGCTCGAGGAAGAGGGAAGAACAAAGGAGGGGAAGAAAGGGAAAAAAAAAGGGAGGAGTACTGTGATCGGGCTGGCCGAATTCATATAGGGGATCTTTAGTCCCGGTTGGAGATACCAACCGGGACTAAAGGGGGGGCCTTTAGTCCCGGTTGGTGATACCAACCGGGACTAAAGGGGCTCGTGGGGGCCCCAGCTGACACCAGCCTGCCACCACCCTTTAGTCCCGGTTCGTGTTACGAACCGGGACTAAAGGGGGGGCCTGTAGTCCCGGTTGGTGATACCAACCGGGACTAAAGGGGCTCGTGGGGGCCCCAGCTGACACCAGCCTGCCACCACCACATTAGTCCCGGTTCGTGTTAAGAACCGGGACTAAAGGTCCGGAACGAACCGCGACTAATGATGCCCGTCCTGAACCGGGACTAATGGTCACATTAGTGCCGGTTCAAAACCCGACCGGGACTAAAGCTGCGGACAAAAGGTCCGTTTTCTACTAGTGCCCGGCTCTATATATGTCTGCAAACAGTGCTCATCGGCCCCATATAAGATGCCACCCATCCACATACCTCCAATGCAGAACCTCAAATTCATGAACGTCGATCTTACAATACAAATTGACCAAATTTAACAGTTCGAAACAAAGCAAAAATTCCACATACATGACAAAATGCAATCAGTGTCCGAGCGTGACTGATGCCTCGCTTGCTGGCCGAACCACTGTCCGGACACCATCCATTCCGCCTGCTCCGAGACCATCCTTCCACCCTCCTCCGCCTGCATCCAGGCCGCATGCTCCGTCTGCATCCTTGTCGCATGCTCCGCTAATGCCGCCCTCGCCGCCACGTACTCCCTATGCACGTTGATCTCCTTCTTCTTCTCGGCAAGCCTCTTTTTTACATGCTCAATCATATGGATGTCGTCTGTCAATATGATCTTGATATCCTCCGCGTCCCATGCAAATTACAAGCCTTTTTTTTTTTTTTTTGCATGCTCCATATGGCTATCGTCCACCAACATGATTTTGGTATCCTTCACACCCCATACGAATTGCAACCTCTTCTTTTCAAGCTGAAGCTCAATCTCGCCGACGTGCATCCACGCAGCGGCGGTTCGCGCGCGTGTGCTAGCTAGCTAGCCGGTCCATTCTTTGATGACGCAGTTGCAACAAAAAAGACAACGGAATTCGTCGGTGAGTTGAGTTATGATGGGCAGTGGGTTCGGTTGGATCCTCTCCCTGTCGACCCAGATCCTTTATGATTCATTCTTCTGAAATCGTGAAGCAGCGCATCATAGTATGTTCAATGGATGTTAGGCTGGACCGGAGTAGATTATGCGGCTAGCCGCCTGGTCAACGTGCACACCACGAGGGGTCGAGGGCTCACACTGCAGGTGGACGTGATAGTTTTTGTTTTGTCAGCCATCTTCCAAGGTTGACCTGACCTGGAGAAACAACAACAGACGGAATGAAAGAATCCTCGGAGGAATAATCAAAGACGCTCCGTTTTGTTTTACCGGAACTCGTCGCAAAGCCGCCGGCCGGCGGGATAGCATGCGCCGCATGTGGTTGTGGTTGCGGTAGTGGAGTGGGTGCGCATCAGGCACGTCTGCGGCCGGCGCGCGGGGAACGGAGGAAATCGCGCCGCTAACTCAGGATCAAAACGCCATGTGTCGGCCAGTCCGTTACATTTCACAAGTACCATTTTATTAAACAGATTAATCCAACAAATCATCTTGAGGTTGACAAAGACATTACAGACATCGCCATAGTCAACGAAAATGTTCTTCCAATGAAAGCGTGTCACTGGAAGCCTTAAATAAATCCAGGTATATATGCGAGCACGAACGTCATGCCTATGACTTAAACACTGTTGGGCTGGGGATATCATAAAAGTCAATATATCAGAAATATTCAGTAAAAAAAAACTTCAAAATTATCAAATTCACTTGTTAATTTTGAAGACTTCTTTTTATATTTTGAGGACCAAAATTTGGATTTATGATGATCATCTATTGAATTTTGATGTACCATTTTGTATTTGATGAACAATACTTCAATTAAATACATAAAATTGAACTTGATGGACAAACTTTGAATTCAAGACCATATTTCGAATACAATGAAAATTTCTAATTATGATGGATGTTTTTTCTAATGTCATGAACATTTTTTAATATGATGTACATGTTTATTTCAATAAACAAAGTTGAATATTAATGAATTGTTTTTTAATTCGGGAACGTTTTTTGAATTAAATCATCATTTTTTCATATGACAAATAGTTTGTTGAAAATAATGAACCTTTTTTTATTTCGAGGGATAAAGTTTGAATTTGATATTTATTTTTTGAATTGGTGAACATTTTTTGAATTTGATGACTACTTTTGAATATAATTAATATTTTTAAATATATTTTTATTTATTTTGAACAATGAACAAATATGAATTTCAAAAAAATGTTCATCTATTTGAAAAATTATTTGAATCTCATAAATTGTTCACCAATTTGAAAAACAATGCCCCAAATTCGAAAAATGTATGTGAATTTGGAAAAAGTTTAAAGAATAAACTAAAAAACAAAAGGAAAACTTTGTTTTTTCCACTCCAGTTTTTGCCCACTTTGCTTATGCCACTGTAGAATTTGACATTTATCTTTTTTGACTCCTAGCTTTTAACAATACATCACAATTGTCAAAAAAATTATAATTCCAGAGTGACAACCATGATACATTGTCAAAAGATAAGACTGGCAAAGGTAAAATGAAAAAAGAAAAGGAAAAAAAATGAAAACTAAAAGGGAAAGGAAAAAACCAAAAATAGTAAGAGGAATAAGCAAATGGGAAAACATGAAAGAAAAAAAGGAAAAAAGTTTAGGATGGTTCCAGAATCTTACAAAAACCGGAAACAAGAAATTTGGGCCGGCCCAATACATTATCTGCGAGAAGTAGAGAGTCCACGCATGGTCGCTACCTAGCGACTGGCGCGCCAAATGGAATACACCCATCAGACGCACGACTTTCGAAGCTGCTAGCCCAACCAGTTCAAACGCATAAGGCATATAGTGATCGCCCCGGTGAGCAATTATGTGAGGAGCGCTCCATCAGGAGCTTCCCAAAGGTCACTCTACGGTGCCGCCAGTTGGCGCGTTCTCAGCCGTCGCCACATGTGCGCACTGGATGCTCCCTTTGGATTTATTAAAAAAAATTAACACGCGCTTTCACCTTTTTAGATGATTTTTCTCTTTTTATTTTTACTTTTTTTTTGTTTTTTTGGCTTTTCGGTTTTTCACCGGTCTTTCTTACCTTTTGGACAAAAAATAAAATTAAAAAATTTACGTGAAAAACGTGTTTTTTCCTCGAGAGGGACGATTTTGCTTCTGTGAGAGGCACGGATTTGCTTTCGGGAAAAGGCATGGTCGTGCCTCTCGAATACAAAAAAAACGCATTTTTCATTTCTTTTCGCTTCCTCGAAAGGCACACTTTTTCTTACAAGGCACGGCCGTGCCTCTCGGAAAGGACAAAAAAACATGTTTTCTTTTTTTTTCCTCGAGAGGCACGGTTTTGATTCCGCGAGAGGCAAGGTTTTGCTGCCGCATTGGGTTTGATACCCTGTATCTATTCTTCTTTTTATATATTAGTGGAACTGCAGTGCATTGGGTTCTTTCTTAGATCTAGATGGAATGAAATAGTGAAACACTATAATAGATGCCTTTTCGCATGAAAATGGAAGAGAAAAATAGTATGCGATATATCTAACTTGGGAAAATAATAATTTTATCTTATCCTAGTTTGTTCCTTCCTTTAGATAAATTCCTAAGAATCCCCTTACAATACCAAATCCAATTTCGAAGGGATTTCCTCCCTGTGTTGAGAAAACTTTTCTTCTTTCAGTTTTTCTTTTCTTCATTCAATTCAGTTCATAAAGATACCTCAAAATACTTCAAAAAATGTATTTTTTCCCTTTCCACGGTAGGCACGTTTTTTTGTTCCCTTTTTTCGTGAAAAAAGTTTGTCAAAACCTATCAACATGGGATCTAGTTTTAAAGATCTCGACGTGAGGAATCCAAGATGAAAACGGTTCAAGATTTGGACGCACGGTTTAAAAAATAAAATGTTTTGAATGAACGGATCTATGAGAAAAAGGAAAAACTACCCTGTTGCGACAAGTGTCACACATATATCTGGCCATGGGCCGGGCCGGGCCGGGCTTGGGCCGGGCCTAAAAAAGCCCATGGCAAAAAACTAAGGCCCAGGCCCTGTCATCGGGCCTACTTTGAAGCCCAAGCCCGGCCCATATGTTGAAAAGCCCGTCGGGCCTAGGGCCGTGGGCCGGGCCTCTTCCTTAAAATCCTAATATGCCAAGCCCAAGCCCGGCCCGGCCCTGCTGGTGGGCTGAAAACTCAGGCCCAAACCCGGCCCACGGGCAAGCCCGTCGGGCCCAGGCCCTGGATTTTGGGGCCGGGCCTGGGAGGGCCGGTCGGGCCGGGCCTGAGATGCCCAGGTATAGTCACACATGTAGTGTATCATTTGTCGCAACCTGGGGAGGTGGGAGTGACTTTTGAAAGGAGTACTCCTCAATTAGTGAGTTCGGGGCGTCCATCCTCGCCAGAATTTTGGGTCTAGTGCGGAGGCTACTAGACCGGCCCAAATTTCTCTCTCTCTCTCTGGTTTCTTACAGTTTTTCATTATTTCCAGCATTTATCTTTGGTTTTCTCTAATTTTTTGGTTCTTTCCTTTTCTTTAAAACTTTGATTTTCCCTTTTTTTGCTTTATTTGTATATTATTTGTTTTTAACTCTTGTCTACATTTTTTTGACACCTTTTACATTCTACATATACACCAGGAACATTTTCTTATACAAGTTCAATAAGTTTTTATATACATGATGTTGTTTTTGATACGTGTTATTTTTTTAAAGATAGAGCTTGGAAAGTTTTTTGAATGAAATAAGAATTTTCATAAACTATTTCTGAAACAAGTGAACTTTTCTAAAAATGCACATAGATTTTGCTGAATAGTCCAAAATACTTTGTTTTAAAATAATTAATATTTTGTTACATTTTAGAATTTAAAAATGTCAGCAGCATATTTTTGAAACAACTGAATATTTAAAAAATGTAATGTATCTAATTTTGGAATTGTTTTTCGAATTGCAAAAGCATTACATGTTGTATCTAATTTTAAAAATATCATTTTTAATTAATCACGTGAATAATTTTGAAGTGTCATTAATAATTTTTAATACTATCAACATATTGTTTTTAAAATTACACTAATGAAAATATTACATTGTGTTAAAACTAATTCAAGTTCATGAAAAGTATTTTAAAAAAAGTACTCCCTCCAATCCACATTACTTGTCACTTAAATGAATGTATGTCCGTTTGAGCAAAAGGTAATATGGACCGTAGGGAGTACATTAAGTTTTTTGCGGTATATATTTATAATATTTAAAAACAAATCAATAATGAGTAATTTGAATACCAAGTTGGCATGGCCCATTTAACCCACCCGGTAGCGGGGGCTATAGTACAAAGCAAATGGGCGAGTGACACAAGTACGTTGGCCATAACATTCGCGTGAGATCGTTCTGAGAAAGTTTTAACTCTACACGTACTTATTCTTTATTCTGTTGTTTTCTCCACTACAGTTAAGAGGTTTTCTTTAGGTTTCTTTCATCTCATTTCCATTTGAACTTTTCCTTTTTTGTCATATTTTTTTTCTAACTTTCAGAGAACTTTCACAAAATGTCCATAGATTTCAGAAAATGTTTTTCAATTTTTTTTCCAAATATAAAAATGTTTAGTTTCAAAAATAAATTAATATCAATGTTAATTGAAAATGTCACTTTTTCCTTTATAAAGACACAGTCATGATTTATTTTAAAAAAAGCTATTATCATTATTTATATAAAATTATGTTTTTTTAAACAGATGTTCATGGATTTAATTATTTTAGAAATTTGAATTTTTTGATGACTTTTAAAATATGTTGTTAATTTCTAAAAAAATGTGTGTTTTTATATATAAATAAGTAAACCAATTAGAAAACCATAATAAATCATTAGTTTTTGCTTTGAAAAAGGAGCACCGAGTGCCAAACCCTGCAATGTGGGTCAGCCCAACGAACTCTCATGTGCATTACCCCACTACATGACACAATAAGGGCATAAAATGACTCCCCATCATGGGCACAAGACCAGTAGACTTTAACATCTTTGATGTCATTGGGCCAAACGAGGTGGAGGTTGAGATTTCCCTCCCTTTCATGTTTCTTCTCACGCCCATTACAGGTAGTTTGGACAACCTCCCCAAGCAAGAACCCTTCCTGAGAGACCTCTTATTTTTTGGATATGTGTGTCAAGTTGTTGAGTAAACACACAGAACGACCCAGATGGCCCTGCCCAGTTTGTGTCGGCGGGTGTTTCCTTTGTGTGTACATCTTGTGAAAGGTTTTCATTATTTTGGGGGTTTTCAAATGATTTCAATTGCTTTTCATAAATACATGAAAATGAGTATATATGTTTTGACAATTTAAAATTTAGTACATGGAAAAAAGGTTTTCCGGAAGATATTTTTGAACGTTTTTAATAAATTATGAATATTTTGTAAACAATGCATTTTAATACAGTGAATAGTTTAAAAAGGGGAACATTATTTAATCTTTTCAAATCTTTTTATAATGTTTACCATTTTTTAAAAGGAGGTGATTTTAGGAAATGTGGCACACTTGTAAAACAATGATTAAAAAATGGCACTAATATAAGTAATAAACAGCCTAAAATCTGGAAAATGATACCATAACTTTCGTAATAAAGCTAAAGCAGTGGCATCTGATTCACAGGTACTGGCATGTCTATCTTTATTTGTCTTCTCACCGTATGCCGGTCGGAAACTTGAGTTTGTTGACGAGAGACAAGAGGCAACAACCTAGCCCTCCATTTATAGCCAGCCAGGCCGGCCGGCCGGCAAAAGCAGACGTGTCTTCTAGGAGTAGCAGCTTCCTTGATGCGCCGTCGCCTAGCGAGCCAAGCTAGTCGGCATGGCCGTTGTTGCGCCGTTGCCATCTCGACCGTGACCCGTACGCGCATCCGTGATCTACCCCACGTACGTGCGGTGACGTGGTGTGGTCCATATGAGACACGGAGCGAGATAGCACGTACCCGGTCGCTGTTCATGTAGGTTAACCATAAACTTCAGTGAACACCGATCTTGCAAAATCTGGCGTTTATTCCGTGTGCCGTGTGGCCCGTTCGGGGTACGTTGGAGTTGTTCAGAAGAGGAAGATTCGCTGCTCCCTGGTTTATTATGCGGCCGGTTGGCTGTTGTAGACTTGTAGTACAAAAATGCAAGCTCGGCCACCCGTTGTGCCCTCACGAGAATGTAGCCGCGTACCGAACCGGGATGCCCTGCTCGCCAATCGTCGTGTGTGACCTTCGTGTTTTCAATGTTGTCAATGTCACCGACGGAAAGAGATGCCATTTTCAAAAGAGAAGTCAACTTCCTTACAACATACAGAGAAGACGTCACCACATCTCTGTTTGAACTTTTGTTTTGTGAAACGAGATTCTATGCTATTCCAGTGTTTTCTTTCTCCATGTTTTGGGTTCACATTTACGTTTCCGCTCGGTTCGCTTCAAATCAACTGAGCAACTCTATTGGTCTCGCGTGTGGCCATTCGTGCTTCTCGCATCACTACGAAAGATTTATGGTGCAAGGAACGGCATGGCCATTCGTGCTTCTCGCATCGACATTCTGTAATCACTCTCCGGCTTATTATCTTTGACTTAGGCTTGTGCTCACACTGTTTGCGTGAACCATTTGACAAGGAGGTTGTCTTCTCGTGGCGAGCCTGTCTCTCTTTGTGCGATTGTAATTTTGTACTCGCAACTTGTTGCAACTCTTTTGGTGTTTTTTATGAAACGACATTCTATGGCATTCCAGTGTTTTATTTTCTGAGTTTTGGGTTCACATTTAGGGCCTCTTTGATTCGTAGGATTTTGAAAACGTAGGAATAGGAAAAATATAGGGTTGGAGTGGCATGTCCACTTGAATCCTATAGGATTAGCAATGAGTGTTTGATGGCAAAGGAAAAACAAAGGAATTGTAAAAAGAGGTTGGAATGGATGTTAGATTTCCTATGAAACGTAGTACAAAGATTCCATAGGAAAAATTCCTATGTGATTCAATCCTATGAATCAAAGGATCAACATAGAAAAAATCCGAAGGATTTCAATCCTCCGAAAATCCTATAAAATTCCTTTGAATCAAAGGAGCCCTTAGGTTTTAGCTCGGTTTCCTTCGAATCAACAGGGCAACTCTATTGGTCTCACGTGTGGCCATTCGTGCGTCTCGCATCGCCATGAAATATTTAGGACGCCAGGAACGGCATGGCCTTTAGGGCTCGGGATCGACATTCGGTAATCACTCTTCGCCCTATTATCTCTGACTTAGACTTTTGGTCACACTGTATGTGTAAATCGTGTTACAAGGATGTCGTCTTCTTGTGACGAGCCTACCTCTCTTCGTGCCATTGTAATTTTGTACTCGTGGCTTGTTGCAGCTCTTTTGTGTGGTCATTTAGGCGGGAAGGCTCCCCCCTCCCCGCACGTTGATTCTCAATAAAAAAAACTCTATTGGTCTCACACTGATACTGAAAAACAAAAGGATATTTAGGTGATTCACTATATTTTTAAAGAGTTAAATACATGACAGAGGGTGGCCGGGTAGGGAGCAGAAAATTAGTGCATTGCCATACACAACGCAGAGCAACTCCATGCCATGAATTGCATTGACTGATCGACGTCAAAGAAGCAAACTATTTATGTTTATTGTGCACTTAGGTACACAAATCACATCAAAGAAGCTTGTGATCATGGACTATTGAAATATATTGCTCGTGCATACAACTTGCAGCCGAGAACTTCAGCACTCAAAATCCAACAAGCGCAATAAATAATTGTGGTCTGCCATAGACGTGATGGGGATTTGGAGTATAATGTTCGGTCGTCTCCCATAGTTCAGACTTTTGAATGAGTTGGTTGGAGTATGAATTCAATATGGACAATTGGAGTTTTTCTTAATCTTGGGGTAATATATAAGTTTAGTTTCTTTTGTGGCTGACCAGTAGTAGTCAAAGGAAAAATTGTTGATATGAATAATCAATGATGGAGTGCAATTAGACATACGGGCAAATCCTACAAAAATTAACTTACAACCGGAGGCGTCAACTTGTGGTTGTAAATAAGGGGGAGAGGGGGAAGCCCACCAGTGAAATTCGGAGCAACCCACCTGACTGTAACCCACCTGACTCGAAGCAACCTCAGCCGGACGGAACAAATTTGGTCCCTCAAACGTCCGGGGATGCGTCTGGTCAGTGTCCGGGCATGTCCGTTTTGACTATCCATTTGTCCGTCCACCCAGCCATGTCCCTCACTTTTTTCCTTATGTCCGGTCACATGCGTGTGATTGATGGGGAAGGAGAGAGAAAAATAAAAATAAAAATAAAAAAAGATGCTCTGTGATGAGCCTAATCATATGTGACGGACGCATGACCACTGACTGAAAACGCCTGACACTACTCAAACCCATCTCATATATGAGATGAATATGAGGAGTGTCGGATAGACCGGGCATTTAAGAAGGCCTTGAGGGGTACGGCTGGGGCAACTTTTTGCTTCTCTCTTCTGTCCGGTCAGTGGTCCTGCGTCCGTCGGTCAGTTTGAGAAGTCCGGCTATAGATGCTCTTAGGACTAGGATTTTCATTAACAATGGCATGAACATCTCGACCAGGGTTGTTCATCTGCTACATTAGCACCATGTCAATGCAACCACTGGATTTTAAGTTAGGTTAATCACGAGTCCCAATAGGCCAATTAAGCTATCAATGACTTGGTTAGATCTTTTAAGACATCTCTAATTGCACAAGTGGAAAAAAGAAGGTCTTAAGTTTCTAGGCAAAAGGAAAGTCAATGCCACAGAGAGAGGTAGCTAGTAGTTAATCCAGCACCAGCAATGAACATGGGCTTCTTCGCTTTGGTTGCTGCATGCTGTTGGGACTTGGGACAACAAATTAACATGAGTTAAAAACTAGAGCTACGAGTACAAAATGAAGTCGAGATACTGCTGTGCATGGATGAACCGAGGACCGGTTTTTAGGCTGGCCATAGTGAGGATATCTTAGCTAGTATCATGTTCTTGGGACTAGCAAACATGCTGATGTGGCAGACAATTAAAAAAGAGAGAAGGTTATAGTAACATAGGTAGATACCGTATCATGTTAAATGTTATACTACTATGTGTCTTGCATGTCAATAAATGAGATCACCTATAATACTAGTTTATGATACTATGCATTATGAAGGTAGTACTCCCTCCGTTCAGGTGCATTAGGCGTCTAAGAAAGGGCACTGCGATTTAGGTGCGTCTAGATTGGCTCCAACGAAAATTTTGGACCCAGGAGATAGCCTATCAGCTCACGTTTCTCTTCCTCTAAAACTAAACCGAAAGCAGCAATAGATCCTATAATAAGTGCAGCGTCGTTTAGGCTAATCCATGCAAAAACTGCTCCCACCCGGTTGACCCTCTTGCCTAATCAACGCATCCCCTCCCTTGCATGCATTCGTTGTTTGCTCCTTCCCAGATCATGATGATATAATGACAGAGAGAAATCTGCATGCGGGGAAGGTGAGGGAGAGGTTAATTAAGGGCCCTGCATGGGTAACTAAGCTTGTTAATTGTAACTGCGACTTACATTTTTGGAATTTCTAAATTCTCTTAGGTGCCTAATACACCTGGACGGAGAAAGTATCATATAATAGTATCATATGCATGATACTACTATATGATACTCCCCACTATGAGTAGCCTTATGCCGCTTGTTGCAACGACAAAAATGGAGAGTACTGTCTAGTCGTGCTGGCCATGTACTCGATGGTCGTAATGTATGTACGTGTGTATATGTGCCTGGATTCCATATATGACATTATTAAACGAGATTATGCCTCTGTTTAATTAAGGAGGGAGTGGTCGATGGAGCTGCCTTCCCTAAGTAGTACGTAGTACTAGACCCAAGGAGCAGCTTCCAAGCGTGGAACTGATTGCAAACCAACTTGCGATTGAGTGGTTAGAGGAACAATAATATCCTTAGCCCATCAGGATTCAGGTCTTGGTGTTTGCATTATTTCTGCTCATAGGGATTGGGTAAGCGTGTTTGCGTTCATAAGGGTGAGTATATACACACGTATATGAGCGTTTGCGTTTATACTGTATTAAAAGAATGTGAAATTGATTAACCTAAGCAGCCTGAAAATTCTTGGCCGTTGGGGTTTGTCTGATGTAAACCTGGGCATATCCCGGGCCGGGCTTTACAAAGCCCTAACTGGAAATCCCAAGCCCGAGCCCGGCCCGGCCCGGCCAAAAAAACGCAAAATCAGGCCCGAGCCCGGCCCGAATGGACTTAGAAGGTGAATTCCGGGCCGGGCCTCCGTGTAAATCGCCATTTTTTGTAAGCCCGAGCCCGACCCGAACTGCTTCCCGGGCCCGATTTTCAAGCCCGAGCCCGGCCCGAACACAAAGCCCGACCCGGCCCGGCCCGGGTTTTTCGGGCCGGGCTGCCCATGCCCAAATGTAGTCGGATGCAATATAATATGCTTTCCAGTTTTGCCTGATTCCCTTCCCTTTTAGTAGCTTAGAACAGTTTTTGTTTCTATTTAACCGAATGCAACATCATTTTTTGCTAAAACAGATGCACAAGAGGGGCTAGGTAGAGGCCGGGCCCCACACGAAGCTAAAGATTAGAGAGAAGTGGCGGGATTACGACAGATTGGGAACACATGCATGGTGCTAATCATTAGACATGGGTGCAAGTACTGTGATTGGCAGGATCGCGGGTTCTTTCACATGTGACCTCGCAAGTTCCTGAAAATCACGCGTAAACCCTTATGGATCACGTATGTGGCACTAAGATTGATCCATCCAAAGCAGTCCAGGATGGGTGCTCGGATTTTGTGCTTCTCTTCGTGCGCAGCATGCATTCCGGGTGAACTTTCCTAGCTTTATACCTGCATGACCAGGTGAACTTGTCATCAGATATTTATATAATCTCCACCCGCAAAAAAAAGATTTTTATATACTCTCAATGTAAATAGTACTATGTTTGGTAGCAGCAAATGCTGGGTCAAGATATGCAGTGCAAGAGCCTCGCTTCCTGGTCGCTCCCGCGGGCGGCCGGAAGCGAACCCTAGCCGCCAGCAGCGCCGCACCCGCCACCCACGCCTCCCCTCGCCGTCGCCGGACGGCGTCGCCGGGCAAAGCCCGTGCGGCTCGGCGGCGGCGGGGCCGTCTCCTCCTTCCGCTCGGGGCGGCGCGGCGCAGGCCGTTCCTCTTCGGCGGGAGCTCGACCGGCGGCTACGCTGGCTCGAGGCGGCGCGGCGAGGTAGCGCAAGGGCGGGTCAGGCACGCTTCGAGCTGGATCTGCGCGCGGCGGGGCGTCGCGCCCGTCCGCGAGGGCGCGTGGGTGGAGTAGGCGTCGGGGAGATCTGCGAGGGCACGCGGAGTGGAGCGGGAAGGGGCATGGCTGCGAGGCCATGCTGCGTGGGCGCCGCGGCGAGGTTGCGGTCCCGCCGGGCGGGCGTTCGGCCCCGGGCGTCTTCGGTGGTCGAGTGAAGCGCTGCTGCTCGGGTGCCCTGTTCCACGGGTGTGGCTGCTTTGGTGCTCTGCTCGGCGGCGTGCAAGGAGCTCGGGAGGAGCTGGGACAAGGTGGTGCAGCACAAGGGCCCGGTGGCGCAAATCTGTGGCCGGGAGGTTTCACGTCGGCGTGGTGAGGGCTGCTGCTCGGGCAACATGGTGGAGCGGCTTCGCTGAGGGTGCAGGTGCGCACCGGGCGGCGCGGATCTGCTGCTCGGAGGTCGCGAAGTGTGTAGGTGGTCAGATTCGACCGGATTTGACCTCGGTGGCTCGATGGAGGGCTTTGATGCAGGATGTGCGGGGCTCGAAGGGTTGACCCAGGTGAAAGCTTGTCTCCGGCGTGTCCGGAGCCGGCGATGGCGACGCTTTCAAGCGTCGTTTCCTTCTTGTTGGCATCGTCGAGGTACTCTCAGCTCCAATCTTCGCAGCTTCGGGGGAAACCCTAGATCCATGGGATCGGACGATGACGATGCTCTGGCATCGTATCCCCTCTTGGGGGCTTCGTCTTTGGAGCTAGGCATCATCAAGCGGGACCGTTGGAAGTTGGTGGTGTTGGCGTTGAGGCTTCTGTGGCAACGATGGTGGGTGTGTGCGATGTTGGAGGCGAGGCAATGGTTGCGGTAGTCGGTTCTTCTCCGGCGTGTTCGTGGGACTACCTCGGGTTGTTTTGTTGCGGTGAAGTCGGAGCTGCGGCGGCGGGGCCCCTGTGGCGACGATGACAGGCAGCAGGTGGTCTGTTCGGTGGTCTTCCGCGACGCCAGCCTTGTATAGTTCTCCTTCGGAGCTATCTTCAGAGTCGGAGCTGTGCTGTCCTTGGCGCGGGTGGCTGAGATTGGCCTGGGGCTTCTTGTGTTTCACACAGCCTCTACGGTGTGGGTTGGGTCGACATTGGTCTTCGGAGAAGTCGGAGTCGCTTGCTCGGAGATTAGGAGAGGGCGATGACGCCTGTTGGGGAGAAGTGATGACGATGACACCGGTGTGTGATGTTGATAAGACCCTCTATGTGAGGTGTGTGTGGTATTATGTGTGCCGCTCAACGGTTTGTGACAGTTTTTGCTCGGTTTTCCGTTTATTAACCGGGCAACTCTCTTCTACTTTATTAATGAGACGAGGCAAAGCTTTTGCCTCCGTTTCGAAAACAAAAAACAAAAATCATTTGTGATCTCGTGTACTTACTCATTAGTGCAGTCGCGGTCGGGATGGTTGCGGCCATGTTGTTGCGGGCGAAATTTTAATGATTGGACATGGGACGAACATGCGTGGCAACTGGCCAGCGAGAGGTGATCACGTCTGGAATTAGTACGACTTAATCAAATCTTTCGGTTGGGTGATCTGTTCCAACTTCTAACCTAGGAACAGCAGACCGTGAGCTGTTGCAGCCCCGGTCGACCACCCGGGACGGACAAGAGTAGTAGTAGTACTACGTTCACCCACGTGTTTGCGGTTCGATTATGGCAGCGTGACACGACATCGGCTTGATTAATTGCCCTAGCTTGCAGCAATTAAAGACTCGATCTCGATTGCCAGCTTCTCCATGGTTTCTTCTTCTGAATGGACTTTGACCTGCTCTATGCATGGTTAGTCCGATGTCGCGCCGACCTAACAAGTAACAACGACGACGATCGCTCCCCGTCGAGGATCGCTCGACCAGAAAAGTCAGAAAATCGTCCAGTTGGAAAGCCGGTGGCGTCACTGTTGTTGTTTCCGTGGCTTCTTTCCGTGGATCTAGTATGCAAGAAGAAGAAAAAACTGAAAAAAAATATTGTTTGCACGAATCTCAATGCAAGATCAACGGATTATAGTATCGACTGAGACTTCGCGAAGTCTGTCGACTGATTTTTAGCAAAGCCGATAAAATAAACCAGCGACGTGCCCAAGTACTTAGAGGCTGATGATGGAGAGACGGATCACGGGCCCAACCGCCCAATCATAGGCCGACATCACCAGTCACGACCAACTAACCTCCCTCCCTCCTCGCCGGTCAACCGCCGGTGCAAATTCGTGGCTCTCCGAAGGGTGCAACTGCGAAAGGTGCCACCTGGTCAGCTGGGTACAAAAGGGAGGAGAAAGCCAGCCGTAGCCCGAACCCCGAAGCCAAGTCCTACACGGCTACACCCCAACACCTCCTCGCCTTTTCTGTCCCCGTCTCTCTTCTATCCCCATGTAAAGTTGTGAACCGTCGACGAAGAAGAAAGCTCGATCGTCGTGTCGCCGGCCTCGTGCGCGGCGCCGGAGCAGGTCGTCGGCGTCGTCGTCGGGGTGCCGGAGGGACAGCGGAGGAGGGAGGGAGGAGATGGGCGCCGGCGAGGGGAGGCAGGGGAAGGGGCTGGTGAAGGGCTGGGCGCAGCGGTACCTCAACCTCGGCTTCGTCGCCGGGTTCCTCCTCGTGCTCCTCACCTACATCGTCGTCTCCCAGCAGTTCGCCATCACCTCACCCGAAGGTACGATATTACCATACCATACGACGTGGTTCACTGCTGTATTGCTCCATCGGTCGACGCATACGTGCTGAGTAATTTCTTCTTGTCCCCGGGGATGGTTCTTGCTTCGTCAATTCGCAGCTGTCAACACCATGACGACGCCGCACCGGAAGCAGGCGGTCCAGGCTCCCGCCGCCGGCGAAGCAGGTAAGGATCGGATCGATCACAATTCACCAGCCCTGTCTCCTGTACTACCTAATTCTCTGATCGCCTCATGGTAAACAAATTGATCAGGCTCAACGCAAGAGGTCCAAGGAGAGGAGACGCCGGCCCCGGAGGCCAAACCTCAAGAGCAGCAGCAGCAGCCGCCGCCGCCGGGTAAGCATAAACGGCTTTCATGGCGCTGCTATCTTCTTCCTCTTTTGGTTTCCATGGTTTGGACGGAGGATTGAACGAAAGCGAGCCGTTGCTTTGCCAGATGCGGAGCCGGAGTGGAAGCAGCCGAAAGACACGGTGGCGACGGAGCAAGAGCCCCCGAAAAGAGACGACACCGCTGCCAAGCCGCTCGGTATGTCCGATATTCGCTTCCCCTAATTAAACAAGCAGAATCGATGTGCTGTGTTGTGATGTGATGACGCGTTTGTTCCTGCTCGGAAATGCAATATTTTTTACAGTATGTATATATATAAATGTCTTTGATTCGATTCGATTAGCTTTCGGACGTATACTATGGAGTGCCTACGTGTCTGGTCCCTAGTATTTGGACCACCATTTTTTTTGTGAAACTAGGCCATTGCCAAATTTGTCCCTCAAGTGTGAAAAAACGGACAAATTCACTGTTTTGACCCTTTGTCGTTAGTTTAGCACGATTTGACCCTATGTGCAAAAGTTTTTCGGATCTGACCCTTTTCCTATCGCCATTGTCTATGGCGGTAGGGTAACACAACTTACCGCCACGGCCTATGGCGGTAGGAGTTAGCGACGCCGTCACGTCCGTTTCGTGCGAAAAAACCCTACCTCCATAGTCTCCGGCGGTAGGATGTGTAACCCTACCTTCATCGTCTATGGCGGTAGCGTCCTGCATGTAATTTTCATTTTATTATAATTGCATGCAGGTCCCTACCGCCATAGAGAGTGGCGGTAGGGTCATTTTTCGCGACGAACGGACGTGACGGTGTAAGTAAGTCCTACCGCCAAAGACCTTGACGGTAGGATGTGTTACCCTACCGCCAAAGACAATGGCGGTAGGAAAAGGGTCAGATCTGAATTTTTTTTACACATGGGGTCAAATCACGCTAAACTAACGGCAAAGGGTCAAAACAGGCAATTTGTCCTGAAAAAACATCTGCGTTTTGTGCCTTGTTCCACCCGGAGCTGTTTTGACAATGACGTGGCGTCAGTTTCGCATGCATGCATGGCAACCCAGTAAGTTTTTTCCTTGCAAAAAAAGGTAAACGTAAGATGTAAATATTATAGTGGTAAAATCACGAAAGGATACATGAATGAATTTTATAAAAGCAAAATATCGAAAACATAATTTGGGAAGCTATGGAATTCTTGGGATTTGTCAACGCACTAGGTTTGCTTTCTACTTTAACTTTTACTCTCCAAACTAAATGATATATTTTTTTTCTAATTTTAAAAATAGTTTATCTCTGTTTTATTTAATTCCGTTCGATTTTAAATAAAAAATATGAATTTATTACTTATTGATTTCCTTTATATTTGTACATCATTTTCTATTCTATATATTTTTATCTCTGTTTTATGCATATATTTTGACTTGGCTGCAAAAGTGTGCGAAGCTGCCACATCACTGTTAGAATCCTTTTCAAATTTCAACAAATTTAGGGGCACCTGACCAAGTCTTAGAATCTTTTTCAACGGGACACCTGACCAAGTGTTGACCACTTTGGGTAATTTAGGGGCTTTTGTGTTGAAAAAGGTTCGAGCATCAGACCTAACAATACCAAACCATGTATGAGAAAAGTCAAGGATAAAGAAATTTTATTTACCACTCAAGGGACTTCACAAAACCGCTGACTGTTTTGCCACTCAAAGGACCGAAAGTTTCTGCTAGCCAACAAACATAGACTTTAGCAATATAGTCTGAGGGGCTAAATATCTGAATATTTTGTACATGAAAATATACGAGTTTCTGCATAAATATGTTTGCAATTCTTGCACTCCCTCCGCGACAAGTATTTCCGGGCGGAGGGAGTATTTAACAACCTTCGTGAACACCAATATTGCTTGGTCGATGCAGCAAGAGAAATGCAGTTTCAGTCTTGTCACTGACGTGAAACACATCAAATTAATTGGAATTCATCTGTTTTAGTTAAACATGAAATACATCTAAATATTACACATCTAAGTTAAACGCGAGATTAATGCGGAGTCTTGCCATTGACCCGAAACACATCAAATTAATTGGAACACATATTTCCTGGTTTAGTTCCACGCGGAACACGTCTAACTATTACACATATATGTTTTATGTCATTGATTATGTGGAGATTCACGTTGGTAGTTTTTTTTTATTCTTTTTTATTGTATATAATTGAGTCACTTAGATATGCAATAACTAGGACACATCCGGATGTGCCTAGACGGAGCCTATTTTTATTTATCAATACATGTTCAACGAAATGGTTGATTAATCACTCCTTTTCCTGATTTGTATTTTCATTTTTTTTCACAAGGAAATGCTTCATCATTTATGAACCTTTTATTCATTTTTGTGGTGCTGGACAGACAACGGCAAAGTGGTGTGTACCACGGAAGGCCCCTTCTCCGACACCTGCGACGTCTTCGGCGACGTCCGGACCAACGGCACGGCTCACACCGTCACCCTCGTGCCGGCGAGCGAGACGGAGAGCCGGGAGTGGAAGATTCAGCCCTACGTCCGCCGTGGCATGTCCGGCATCTCCGAGGTCACGGTGACGCAACTCGGCTCGACCTCCGCGGCATCCCCGGCGCCGGCGTGCACAGTGACGCACGGCGTCCCAGCCATCGTTTTCGCGCTCGGCGGGCTCACGGGCAACTACTTCCACGACTTCAGCGACGCACTGGTGCCGCTGTTCGTGGCGTCGCGGCAGTATGGCGGCGAGGTCCAGCTCCTAGCCAGCAACATCCAGCCATGGTGGCTGGGCAAGTATGAGACCGTGGTGCGGAAGTTGTCCAAGTACGACGTCGTGGACCTTGACCATGACGATCAGATCCGGTGCTTCCCGAGCGTCACCGTCGGACTCCGCATGCACAAGGAGTTCGACATCACGCCGGAGCTGGTCCCCGGCAGCGCCCCCCTCTCCATGGTCGACTTCACGGCCTTCCTCCGCGAGACCTACATCCTACCCCGCGCCGCGCCCATCAGCTTGATGAAGGACATCAGCCCGCCGGAGGACCAGGAGAAGAGGAAACCGCGGCTGATGCTGCTCCACCGTGGCCACTACCGGAAGCTGGTGAACGTGCCTGAGATCGTGAAGGCGGCGGAGAAGGCCGGGTTCGAGGTGGCCATAGCGGACCCGCGGTTCGACGTGCGGGTGGAGGAGCTGGCCCGGTCGGTGAACTCGTTCGACGTGCTGCTCGGCGTGCACGGCGCCGGGCTGACCAACGCCGTGTTCCTGCCCACGGGGGCGGTGGTGATCCAGGTGGTGCCGTACGGGAACCTGGAGAGGATGGCGAAGGTGGACTTCGGCGACCCCGTGGCGGACATGGGGCTCCGGTACCTCGAGTACAGCATCACGGCGGCGGAGAGCACGCTGCTGGAGATGCTGGGGCCGGACCACCCCGTGATCAAGGACCCGGAGTCGGTGCACCGGAGCGGCTGGGACAAGGTCGCCGAGTACTACCTCGGCAAGCAGGACGTGCGCGTCGACGTGGAGCGCTTTGCGCCCACGCTTGCGCTGGCCATCGAACATCTTCGACAGAAGTAGGAATCGCGTCGGCCACGGAGAATTTGTTTTTCTTTTGTTGGAAAAAAAGTTCGGGGCATTTTGCGGCCTCTGAATTTGGTGGAGCATGCATGCATAGAAGAATTGTTGGTACTCCCTCCGTTCCAAAATATAATGCGTCTTCGGTTTTCGCGCTTCAACTTTGACCATAAATTTGACCAACGAGACCGACTGCGGCGGGGCAAAAATTATACCAGTGAATTCGTATTCGAAAGAAGTTTTCAATTATATAATTTTTGCTCCCGCCGCAATCGGTCTCGTTGGTTAAATTTATGGTCAAAGTTGAAGCGCGAAAACCGAGGACGCACTATATTTTGGAACGGAGGGATTACTGAAGTAATTGCTAAAGAATTACTGAAGTCGATTTGAAAAAAGAGAGGAGGGCATCTCCAATGCGACTCAGCTGCTGATTGCAACTCAGCTGCGAAACGGTCGCGATCCCTATTTTATCTGGTAAAGCAAAAAAATGGTGCCACTAGTTGCAGCTCCGCCGATTGCCGATCACAGCTTCGTCATAGCCGTTTTCAACTTTCTACTCCCTCTGTACCATAATACTTGTAGCCGAAAAATTTATACTAGTTCTTTCCAACAACAAGTATTTAGGTATGAAGGGAGTATCTAGCATTGGTGCCTCACAGGCTCGCCAGGATACGTCGGCCTTGGTTGCAGCGCCAGTTTGTAGCTCGTCGTCGTACCGGATGCAGCTCCGTTGGACGCCGATTGTAGCTCGCCGCCGTGCCGCGCGACCCTGGCAGCACCGCGCTCCGTCATGTGTCGCGTGTGCCTAGCCGGCCTTGCGACAACTCAAAGCAAAGCCATTTGGGGGAGGGAGACCCTTGTATTAACTCTGACTGCTAGAGTAGCGTACCACATGGTCAAACCTTGCATTGCACACATGTTTTCCGCTTGATCGATGCATTCTTCTTTCCCTCGCAAAGAAAACCCACCCCGAATCCATTGCAAACCACACACACATATATACAAATTCGCCAAACCACACCAAACCACAAGTCATACTTCGGACACAAACCGCACTGAACCAATTTTATTTTCCACCCAATCTCATCTAACCCATTTCGTTCTGTGGATTCGACTAGTGGACTAAGGGCATCTCCGACACTCACCCGCAAAATGGACATCACATCTGTCCAATGATAGGGGGACCAGTTTGTAGACACGGACGTGGAAGCTGGCCATCCAACGCTATCCGCACAGTCCAGACGGTTACGAGCGGTTTTCGGGTCTGCTTTGAAGATGTCCTAAGCATTGTTGAGAAAATCGTTAACGGGTAGCTTCTCGGTAGGCTAGCGTGAGGATTAATAGGCTAATCGGTAAGTTAGTCAGCAAGTTAATGCATTAGTTGGACAATTTACTAGTGTATCGGCTACTTAGTGACCCTGCAAATAGTGATTAATCCCCAAAGAAATTGATTAATTGACTGTATTCTTGAACAGGGGCCCTAACCCATGCGTACACCGCAACTGCACAGGTAGAGAACCTCCGAGAAACAAACGCACATGTGACGTGTCCGATTACAAAATGCGAAGAAGACCCCGAAGTAAAAATAAAATTACAATCAGATCGACAGAATCTTCGTCGCCAATCTTCAGCGTTTTCGATCTCCACATTCCGTCATGTAAGTGTAACCTGATCATATACTTGGCTAGTCATAGTGGCGTATCTTGCGTCCAGGGTTTGACTTCTTTTGGGAGCGGATTTCTCACACCTCATCTGGGTCCCTTCTATAAAAATATATGTCATGAGTATTGATGCCCACGAATGTTTTTTTTAAGTGTAAGAGCATCTATAACCAAAGTAGGCAAATCCAGGTCCTCGAACGCCCGCGTGCACTGTCCGGTCAAGCTTTAAATTTGCTAATCTGCATCCGGATACCCCATACTAGAAATCTTAACTACATAAAAAAGCATGCAATGAAAAAAAATACTACTTACTATGTCGATCAACTAGCCTAGTTCACGTCGGAGATGTCCATTATCTCCGTGCCCAGCACAGGGTACATGCGCGACAGCCGCAGCTCCGGCTCTTGCGGCTACTCCAGCTGCTTCGCCTCCGCCTCCGCATCGGGTTCGAGGAGAAGAGCATCGGCCGTTGCCCGCTCCTGCCGGACAAAGCGTCAGTTGGCCTTCACATAGGCCTCATCCTGGATGGACTTCAGAATGGTCTGCTGCTCCGCCATCTCGTCCACTTAGGAGACGGCGAACTCCGTCTCAGCCTGCTCCATGTTGAAGCCTGGAGACGGCGGCAACTCCTGCTCTGGCTGCTCCGCCTCCTCGTTGTCCTCCGGATCCTTGCTCCTCTCCCTCCTCCTCCTCCTCCTCCAGTGAGTCTGGAGGCAGCCCGACAATGATGCGGGCGGCATGCCTCGCCCGGATCTCCTGCTCGATCTGGTACCGGCGCTATGACATGAGCATAGCGTACGTGTTTTTTTTTCTGCCGGACGATGGTGAAGCCAGAGAGTGTGGGAAGAGCGCCGGAGTGGGAGAGAAGAGGTGAATGGGCTCGGGCTGGCGGCGCGGAGAGGGAGGAGGCGGATGGACTAGGGTTGCGGGACCCCGGTCGGCTTAAATAGCCGGATTTGACCTCGGGCGGCGAGCCTGGCCGACGCCGGCGATCAAACCCCCCACCGAAGGAGACGTCCGTCGAACGCCGGGTTCCGGGCTATTCTGCGTGGGACTCCGATGTCAGTTCGACGTGGCTGACGCACCCGGACGCGTCCGGACGTCCCTATACATCCGCCCCATATTTAGGTTGGATATAAAGGATGCCTTCCAGCTCGGACGTTTGTTAAGGAACCCGTCTGTATCAAATTTTCATGACCGATCAATGACCGGGCCGTCCGCCCGAACGTTCGAGACGGGTTTAGAGCGTCCGACTGTAGATGCTCTAACTTGATCTGGACGTCGGGGAGGAGGAACGTCTTCACGCACCATGATACGTCTTCAACGTATCTACTTTTCCTCACCCTTTTGCCCTTGTTTTGGACTCTAATTTGCATGATTTGAATGGAACTAACCCGGACTAACGCTGTTTTCAGCAGAACTACCATGGTGTTGTTTTTGTGCAGAAATAAAAGTTCTCGGAATGGAACGAAACTTTTTGAAGAATTATTTCAGAATATATGTGAATTATTGGAGCCAAAATCCACCTAAGAGGGGGGCCAGGGTGGCCAGCACCCACCAGGGCGCGCCAGGCCCCCTGGGCGCGCCCTGGTGGGTTGTGCCCACCTCGTGGCCTCACTTGTCCTAACTCCGCTACTATAAATTCCTATTTTTGGAGAAAAAAATTAAGGTGAGCGTTTTACGATACGGAGCCGCCGTCACCTCCTGTTCTTCATCGGGAGGCCAGATCTGGAGCCCGTTTGGGGCTCCGGAGAGGGGAATCTTCGGTCTTCGTCATCACCAACCTTTCTCCATCGCCAATTCCATGATGCTCCCCACCGGGAGTGAGGAATTCCTTCGTAGGCTTGCTGGTCGGTGAGGAGTTGGATGAGATTCATCATGTAATCGAGTTAGTTTTGTTAGGGCTTGATCCCTAGTATCCACTATGTTCTGAGATTGATGTTGCTATGACTTTGCTATGCCTAATGCTTGTCACTAGGGCCCGAGTGCCATGATTTCAGATCTGAACCATCACCATTATATCTATGTTCTTGATCCGATCTTGCCTAGTCATATGCACCTATTACGTGTTATGATCCGTCAACCCCATAGTGACAATATTTGGGATACTTCGCGGTGATGACCGTAGTTTGAGGAGTTCATGTATTCACCAGGTGTTAATGCTTTGTTCCGATTCTCTATTAAAAGGAGGCCTTAATATCCCTTAGTTTTCTTATGGACCCCGCTGCCACGAGAGGGTAGGACAAAAGATGTCATGTAAGTTCTTTTCCATCAGCACGTATGACTATTTACGGAATACATGCCTACATTACATTGATGAACTGGAGCTAGTTCTGTATCGCCCTAGGTTATGACTGTTACATGACGAATATCATCCAACGAGTTACCGATCCAGTGCCTACGAGCTTTCTACTTATTGTTCTTGCTAAGTTACTATTACTGTTGCTGCTGTTCCAACTGCTACAAAACTATTGCTACTACCGTTACCGCTACTGTTACTGTCACTACTGCTATCAAACTATCATATTACTGTGCTACTGATCACTCTGCTGCAGATATTTAATCTCCAGGTGTGGTTGAATTGACAACTCAACTGCTACTACTCTCAAGTATTCTTTGGCTCCCCTTGTGTCGAATCTATAAATTTGTGTCGAATACTCTACCCTCGAAAACTGTTGCGATCCCCTATACTTGTGGGTTATCAAGACCTTTTTCTGGTGCCGTTGCCAGGGAGCATAGCAATATTTGTTGAGTCACTTGGGATTTATGTTAATTGATCACTATGAAGAATCTGAAGGATACTAAGACCAAGATTTTTTCCTCTACTACGAGGGGAGGTAAGGAACTGCCATCACACTCTGCACTTGATTCACCTTCTATTATGAGTAAGCTTGCAACACCACCACATGCTAGTGATCCTGATATGTCGCAAGTTATTGATGATGCTACCTCTGCTATGAAATATGCTAATGATGATGCTAATACCATGCTTGATGATAATGTGCCACTAGGAGAATTTCTTGATGAACAAATTGCTAGAGCTAAAGAAAATGAAACCACTGAAACTGATGAGATTGCTGAAACTGATAAAGCTTATGAAACTGATGACGATTATGAAACACCTATTAGTCCTAGCTCTCCTAAGTTTGAAATGCCTAAGATATCTGAAGGTTATGTTATGGACGAGGAGATAACTAGAGAAATTCTTTCTTGCAAGGATAGAGACGATCTTAAGAAATTGCTACGCAAGTATAAGGGAAAGACTTTGAATGCTAGAATGAAATGTGATCCTAAGTTTGCTACTTCACCTATCTTTGTTACCGATAAGGATTATGAGTTCTCTGTCGACCCAGAGTTAATCACTTTGGTTGAATCTGATCCTTTCCATGGCTATGAAACTGAAACTGTAGTGGCACACCTTACTAAGCTGAATGATATAGCCACCCTCTTTTCTCATGATGAGAAGATTCGCTACTATTATATCCTTAAGTTATTTCCGTTCTTATTAAAGGGCGATGCTAAGACATGGTACAATACTCTTGCTCCTGTTTGTGTGCGTAGTCCCCAAGATATGATTTACTACTCCTCTGAAAAATATTTTCCTGCTCATAAGAAACAAGCTGCCTTACAGGAAATATTTAACTTTGTGCAAATTGAAGAAGAGAGTCTCCCACAAGCTTGGGGGAGGCTTCTCCAGTTGCTTAATGCTTTGCCTGATCGTCCTCTCAAGAAAAATGAAATATTTGATATCTTTTATAATGGACTAACCGATGCTTCTAGGGACTTCCTAGATAGTTGTGCTGGTTATGTTTTCAGGGAACAAACTGTTGAACAAGCTGAGGAATTATTGAATAACATATTGAAGAATTATGACGATTGGACTCTACCTGAACCACCGCCTAAACCCACTCCGAAGAAGAGGGGTATCTTATTTCTCAGTCCTGAAGATATGCAAGAGGCAAAAAAATCTATGAAGGAAAAAGGTATTAAAGCTGAGGATGTTAAGAATTTGCCACCTATTGAAGAAATACATGGCCTTGACACACCACCACCTCCACAGGTGGTAGAGGTAAACTCTTTATTAAAGTTTAATGAAAGTGACATTCCTCACAATAAACACCCTAGTCAATGCTTATATGAGTTTGACAACTATATTATGAAGCAAGATCATTTCAATGCTCATGTTCTGAAACAATTGAAATATAATTCTGATATGATTGCTCGCTTGAGTGACTTGCTATTTAGAATCAGTAATGATGTTAGAGGTGTAGGAAAGCATGCCTCTATGGTTCAAACTCAGTTATAACAAGTTGCTAAGTCTCAAAAAGAATTGCTTGATGAAATAAATAATAATATGAATGATTTTGCTGCTAGAGTAGTAACTAGAGGAGGTAGAATGACCCAAGAACCACTCTATCCTGAGGGTCATCCTAAAAGAATTGAACAAAACTCTCAGAGAATTAATATTGATGCACCTAGTCCTTCTAGAAAGAAAAAGAAAAAGAAAAATGATATGGCTTTGCATACCTCTAGTGAACCTGAGACACAAAAACCTCCTGATAATAATGATGTCTCTATTTCCGATGCTGAAACTCAATCTGGTAGTGAACATTCACCTAGTGATAATGAAAATGATAATGATGATGTTCACGATGATGCTCAACCTAGTAATGATAAAGAACCAGATCTTGATAACCCACCACCTAAAAATAAACGTTATGATAAAAAAGACTTCGTGGTTAGGAAACATGGTAAAGAAAGAGAGCCATGGGTTCAGAAACCCATGCCTTTTCCACCTAAGCCATCTAAGAAAAAGGATGATGAGGAATTTGAGCGCTTTGCTGAAATGATTAGGCCAGTCTTTTTGCGTACCCGCTTAACTGATATTCTGAAGATGGCCCCTTATGCAAAGTATATGAAAGACATCATCACTAATAAGAGAAAAATATCTGAAGTTGAAATCTCCACCATGCTTGCTAATTATTCTTTTAAGGATGGAGTACCTAAAAAACTTGGAGATCCTGGAATACAGACTATACCTTGCTCCATTAAAAGAAACTATGTCAAAACTGCCTTGTGTGATTTGGGAGCCGGTGTTAGTGTTATGCCTTTCTCCTTATATAAAAGACTTGATTTGAATAAACTCACACCTACTGAGATATCATTGCAAATGGCTGATAAATCAATAGCCATACCTATCGGTATTTGTGAGGATGTGCCCGTTGTTGTTGCAAATGTTACTATCTTAACAGACTTTGTTATTCTTGAGATGCCCGAGGACCACAACATGTCGATTATCCTGGGTAGACCCTTTTTGAATACTGCAGGGGCTGTTATTGATTGCAATAAAAGCAAAGTCACTTTTCATATCAATGGTAATGAGCATACAGTGCACTTTCCGAAGAAAAAATTTCAAGTGAATGGCATAAATGTTATTGAAGAATCTCCGACCATCACTATTGGAAGTTTTCAATTACCTATACCTACTGCCAAAAAGAAATATGATATACTTATTGTTGGGGATATGCACATCCCCATTGAGGTAACTTAGTGTTTTATAAAAGTTCTTCGGTTTCATGCTAATTGGAAGTGGTTGTTAATAAGACTTGATCAACCTTATTAATAAATCATTTTCGAGAGGTATGAAGTCGATGAATTTAGTAAGCACAATTCTCTGCTCCCATCTTTTATTTTCTGTTTTAGTTAGTCAAATAAAATAAAATGCCATGATTATCCTGTTTTCTGTTTTCTCCGTGCAATAAAAAATGACCCAAAAATAAAAATTCTCAGAATGCCCTGAAAATTTAACACGATTGTTTTCGGAATATTTATGAATTTTTGATGCAAATAACACCAGAGGGGGGTGCACCTGGTGCCCACAAGACACCAGGGCGCGCCCTGGTGGGTTGTGGCCCCCACGTGGGCCCCCTCACTTATCTCTTTAGCCCACATCATCTCCTACCTCCAGAAAAAAATCACCATAGCCACCATTCTCGTGTTCTTGCTCTCAAACCCGTGGATTTCTATCTCTTTGCTCGAAGCCCCGTTTCTGAAACTGTTTGGAGGGATTGCTACTTGGTATGTGACTCCTCCATTGCTCCAATTAGTTTTTGTTTTAGTGGGTTATTCTTACAGTAATTAGCTATTCTCGGTGCTGCTGTAGATGAGCTTGCATGTTGAATTCTTAGAGTTCTAAGTAGTTTGAATGCTCAATATGGCCTCTATGCATGCTTAGGAGTAGTTGCTAACAATCTTACAAAGTTTTGTTGACAAAATTTTTGTGGACTAATTTTTTTCAGAATTTTTATAGGAATAAAAATGCAATTCTTTAGGAGTTCTTCGAGGAGGAGATCCTCGGGAGCCTCATCAAGTGGAAGCTCAGTTCGACAGTCTTATGTTGAACCAAGCGAAAGCTCGATGCGAGATGCCGCCACCAAATCATGCTTGTGGCCTTGCGACGAGTTCATGGAAGGTGCTGGTATTAAGGAGGAGTTCGATCAATTTATTCACAACACAGAGCTTGCTCCCTTCATCGCAGATAAGTGCCCCCAACACCTCGAACTCACGAAAACCTTCACAAAAAAAATTAAATATTTTCCTCGTGAGTCTAGAGTTTCATTCAACCTGTATGATCATTCCTTTACCATGCCGTTAGAAATGTTTAGCGAAGCATGCAAACTTCCATATGAGGGTTCCCTCGATGAACCAACAAAAGTTGAGTACGAATCATTTTTAGTTAATCTTTGTTTTGGCGAAGATAGGGGGGTGATACGTCTCCAACGTATCTATAATTTTTGATTGTTCCATGCTATTATATTATCTGTTTTGGATGTTTTATATGCATTAATATGCTATTTTATATTATTTTTGGGACTAACCTATTAATCTAGAGCCTAGTGCCAGTTTCCGTTTTTTTCCATGTTTTTGAGTATTGCAGATAAGGAATATTAAACGGAGTCCAAACGGAATAAAATCTTCGGAATGATTTTTCTTGGACCAGAAGCAACCCAGAAGACTTGGAGATGAAGGCAGGAGAGCCGCCGTGTGGCGACAAGCCACAGGGGCGCGCCCTAGGGGGGGGTTGCCCCTGGCTTGTGGCCCCACGGCAGTCCTCCTAACCCTATTCTTCGGCCTATAAATTCACAAATATTCCATGGATACTAAAACGAGCCACGAAAATACTTTTCCGCCGCCGGAAGCCTCTGTTCCCGTGAGATCCAATCTTGGAGCCTTTTCCGGTAATCTGCCGGAGGGGGATTCGATCACGGAGGGCATCTACATCAATTCCATTACCCCTCCGATGATGCGTGAGTAGTTTACCACAGACCTTCGGGTCCATAGCTAGTAGCTAGATGGCTTCTTCTCTCTCTTTGTTCTTCAATACCATGTTCTTCATGATCTTCATGGAGATCTATCCGATGTAATACTCTTTTGCGGTGTGTTTGTCGAGATCCGATGAATTGTGGGTTTATGATCAGCTTATCTATGAATATTATTTGAATCTTCTCTGAATTCTTATATGCATGATTTCATATCTTTGCAAGTCTCTTCGAGTTATTGGTTTGGTTTGGCCAACTAGATTGGTAATTCTTGCAATGGGAGAAGTGTTTAGTTTTGGGTTCAATCTTGCGGTGTCCTCACCCAGTGACAAAGTAGGGGTAGCGAGGCACGTATTTGTATTGTTGTCATCGAGGATAAAAAGATGGGGTTTTCATCATATTGCTTGAGTTTATCCCTCTACATCATGTCATCTTACCTAATGCGTTACTCTGTTCTTCATGAACTTAATACTCTAGATGCAGACAGGAGTCGGTCGATGTGTGGAGTAATAGTAGTAGATGCAGAATCGTTTCGGTCTACTTGCCACGGACGTGATGCCTATATGCATAATCATTGCCTTGGATATCGTCATAATTATTCGCTTTTCTATCAATTGCTCGACAGTAATTTGTTCACCCACCGTATTATTTTCCTTCATGAGAGAAGCCTCTAGTGAAACCTATGGCCCCCGGGTCTATTTTCCATCTTATACTTTCAGATCTAAAACCAAAAATACCTCGCTGCCTTATTTTTACTTTTGTTTTACTTTCCGTTCTAGCAATCTATCATACCTATCTCTATCAGATCTCATCCTTGCAAATAACCGTGAAGGGATTGACAACCCCATTATTGCGTTGGGTGCAAGTGTTTGATTATTTGTGTAGGTACATCTATTGGGGACTTGCTTGTATCTCCTACTGGATTGATACCTTGGTTCTCAACAACTGAGGGAAATACTTATCTACTTTGCTGCATCACCCTTTCCTCTTCAAGGGAAAACCAACGCATGCTCAAGAAGTAGCAGGGGGTTACACAAGGGAGAATTAACAACATACATTTTCCATCACTACAATATTTTGCGCTCTTTAACGGTAAATGTATTGTAGGCAAACAAGATTGTAGCACACTGTGTGCTCATGATTTGAGTCTCTTACACACTGCCATAACTGGGAATAAGGATTATAATCTTGGTGCAATTGTTGCATGGAGGTTGCAGCTTAATGCTGCTAGTGGTAATTTTTATGGAGGAATCTATGCCTCCCGTGTAGCTGGGAGATTAAATGTTTCACCATGGTCTAATGACCCCATCCTACCCACTCAGTATTTAGACTTTGATGCCATGAAGCGTCATAAGTTCCTCACGGGTACGGCCACCAACTACACCTATAACTTGAGATTTAATAAAAAAAATGTTGTGCCTGTTGCTTTGCCTGCTCCTGCTCTATTTGATTTTCACACTAGGGGAAGATATTATGTTCTTGAGAGCGAAGCTCATGCGTACAACGCGGAGGTTGAAGCTGCCAGGAGGGCTGCGGAGGTTGCTCCGAGGGCCTCGATGAGCCATCGCCCAGATTATTATTCATACGGATGGTGATTACCAAGCTAGGCCAAAAGTCTAAGCTTGGGGGAGTACGTATTTCCACCGACATTACATTCATGTTCACAAATTTCATTCAAGTTGTCGGTGTTCATACTTTTTCACTGTGACATCCATGCTAGCTTTGTTTTCTCGCTTTCTTCTTGTGTGCTTGAAAAACTTTGAGAAAACCCAAAAATATTTCCCACTTCTTTTTAGTTTTTCTTTCTAGCTTAATTGTAGCATCAAAACAAAACCCAAAAAGATTTCTCGCTTCTTCTTTTACTTGTTGGGAGCTTTCCCGTGTAAATAGTTTTTCTCGTTTTTGTTTTTCTCTTTAATTAGCTTTCTTCAAGAAAAACCAA
This sequence comes from Elymus sibiricus, assembly GCA_039707655.1. Taxonomy (NCBI): domain Eukaryota; kingdom Viridiplantae; phylum Streptophyta; class Magnoliopsida; order Poales; family Poaceae; genus Elymus; species Elymus sibiricus. Next base: position 35,158,818 of record CM077667.1, on the reverse strand, counting down.
AAGCTCCAAAAATATTTCAGTGTGTTTCTGTGAAATTCTTTTCTTTGTTATTTGAGTTGTACCTAGAAGAAGACCACGATGAAATTGTTGAGTGGTTCTCATCTGCATTATCGTTTATCTAACAAAGAACACATATTACTTTGTCTTCTCCTCTTGAATAAAATGTTTGCAGATTTCAAATTAGTCTTATCATTTGGTCGTGCAAGTGAAAGGCAATAATGACGGCATTTGATGAATTGACTGTGGCAGAGAAAGGCGGGTATGAACTCAACTTGTTTTTGTTTTTGTAAATATGTTTAACCTAGTATCCCTTGATTCAACTCATTATGATCAAACATGTTTGCAATGACCATTAGAGATTATAATTGTTCATGCCATGCTTGAGTAGCTAGGAGTGGATAATGATTTATCTTGGGTGTCAACATGCATTAAAATGGTTGTGATGCGGTATGATGATATTGTATCCTCCTCTGAATGTTTCAAGTGGCTTGACTTGGCACATGTTCACGTATGTAGTTGAATCAAAACCAACATAGCCTTCATGATATTTATGTTCATGGTGTCCATATCCTACTCATGCATGCTAGTATTCAATGTTGATTATATGTAATGCATGTTCATGACTGTCTTCGCTCTCTAGCTGGCCGCTTCTCAATCTAATTGCTAGCCTTCGCCTGTACTAAGCGGGAATACTGCTTGTGCATCAAAACCTTTAAACCAAGTTATGCCAGATGAGTCCACCATATCTACCTATATGCGGTATTACCCTGCCGTTCCAAAGTAAATTTGCATGTGCCACCTCTAAAAATTCAAATGAACATCTGTTTTGTGTGCCTGGACCGCTCATGGAGCGACAGGGGGCGGTCAGTATCTTCCATGCTAAGCGGGTTATTCTCATGATGAGTGTTTATTCATTTGTCCTTAAACGAGAGGAGCGGTAATAGGGATTCCCAGTCCCGAAATCAAAAGTCAAAAATAATTAAACATAACTCCCCCAGGAATGTTGTTGGTTTGGACGGTACCCGTGGATGCGGCTCGCCGTGGAGTGTGATTGTTGGTGGAGGGGGAGTAAACCTTTACTTTTACCGCTTGGGAACCACCGTTAATTTGTTTAGCATGGAAGATATTGATAACTCTTGGTCGTGACGTTGACAGGAAGGGTGTACCTCCCAAAATTATATATATCTCTGTTTTAAACTTTGAGTTCTGGCACCGCTGCAAATCCATGCTTCCCTCTGCGAAGGGACTATCTATTTACTTTTATGTTGAGTCATCACCTTCTCAAATAAGCGCCAGACCTGAGAGCACTGTTGTCATCCTCATGCATTGTGTATAGTTGATGTTGGGCGCAGCATGACTGGATCTTTTCTACCATGAATTACAATGTTTAGTCGCTGCTTGAACTTTGGAGGTGCTCTGCATTTATGTTTTGCGGTCTTAGAAAGGGCTAGCGAGATACCACTATTATCATATTGTATCATGATTGTTTTGACAAAGTGTTGGCGCTTGAGATATCTTATTATTGCTCGCTAGTTGCTTATGTTATTGTTATGAGTAAATATAATTTTTAAGAGTTATTGACATGCTTTATATATTTAATTTTCAGGTGTGGTTGAATTGACAACTCAACTGCTAATACTCTCAAGTATTCTTTGACTCCCCTTGTGTCGAATCTATAAATTTGGATTGAATACTCTACCCTCGAAAACTGTTGCGATCCCCTATACTTGTGGATTGTCACACCACACTTCGCAGGTCACAACACTTCTAAGAGCATCTATAGCCGGACCCCCTATATGCTCCTCAAATGCCCGGAACGCCCTCCCGGTCACTAACCGGTCACAAAAATGCGACCCAACCGGACCCCTCATATGCGTCTCAAACGCCCGGACTGACCGGCACCCATCATATCCATCTCAAAATATGAGTACGATATGAGGGCTCGCGGACGCGCCCGGGCACGCCCGGTCAGTCCGCCACGTAGGACGCGACCCCACCCCAAACCACCTTTTCTCTTTCTTTATTCATTTTTTTTCTCTCTCTTCTTCTCAACCAATCACGTTCAAATGACCGGACATATGAGAAAGAATATGAGAAGTGTGGCTACGCGTACGAAAAAGTAGGGGCTCAAAATGGACACGTCCGGTCACTGACCGGGCGCGTTCGCGGGCGTTTGAGGTGCCGGATTTGCAAGTTCCGGATGTAGATGCTCGCGTCGGCTTCGTCGGTGGTGGACTCTCCACCTGCATCTCTGCACATGTCCGCATCCGCGTCTCGCTAGTGGGCACATGTCCGCATATCGGCATACAATTTATCGAAAAAGGATCGTGGAACCCAGGCAGCAGCTTCCAAGCGTGATTAGATATATAGATTAACCTAAGCTAAGTAGTAACCCATAACCGTCCGTAAGGGTGACTTTTGTCTGATGCAAGAGGTACGGTGGCGATTATGCCTTGCTAACTTTGCCGGACCCACCTTCTCCTTTTAGATTAAAAAACAATGCAGGTTCTGTTCCCATCTAATCGAATGACAGATCAACAGCCCCTTGGCCGATAGAAACGCAGGAGCCGGGCAGTCTCCGGGCCCACACGCCACGCTTAGCACTGGAAAAACTGATGTTATTTTTGCACGTACCACCTCGCCGGCTGGTGAAATCTGGCTCCTCTTGTTGAGTACCGTATGATCTTGTGTAGAATGCTCGTCGGTGCGGTCAAGGTCGGGATGGTTGGGGACGAAGTGAATGATTGGAGATGCATGCATGCGTGGCCAGCGAGGGGCTCACCGCTCGCTCAAGCCTCGGGTTTAATTGCTCTTCATCAAACCGTTGGGTTGGGTTGGGTGCTGTGTACCCTGTATTGTACGACGTACTAGCGGTAGGGGCGTAAGTGCGAAAGGCGCCCGCCCGGCTGGCCGCCGGATGGGTACAAAATGGCCACCGATCGATCCAGGAGCGGAGAAAGCCAGCGGACGCGGAAGCTTTTGGAACCCCCAACCCAGCCAGAGAAGTCCCACACCCTCAGCCACACTGCATCTGCATCTGCTGCATGCCACACCATCTGTCCCGTCCCTAGCTAGCTATCTACAGCTTTCTCCCATGTGAAGAACCAGCGACGCCAGTCGGCCACTCAATCCAGGGAGCAAGAAGCTCGTGCCGCGGCCGGTAGGCAGACGAGGCGGAGGAGGAGATGGTCAGCGTCGACGCGAAGCAGGCGGCGCCGGCGGCGGGTGGGAAGGGGCTGACGATGTGGAGCTGGGCGCAGAGGCACCTCAACCTGTGCTTCGTCGCCGGCTTCCTCCTCGTGCTCCTCACCTACGTTGTCGTCTCCCCGCAGTTCGCCGTCACCTCGCCCGAAGGTACGCACTTCCTCCTGCGTGGTGATCACTGATCAGCCCAACCGCCGGCCTTCTCTCTCGGCCGGCACACCTCTCGCTCTTCTTTCGGTTCTTGATTCATCCCCTCGTTCGTCCATCTGCAGCCGTCCCCGCCATGACGCCGCACCGGAAGCACCAGGCGACCAAGTCCCACGGCGCCGCCGGCGAAGCAGGTGAGGATTCACTGGTCCCAGCTGTAATTCCTGGTCCCGTAGTTTCAACTACGGTCTCCGGACATATTAATGCCGCACTGCCTCGCCGTCCGTCCGTCCGTCCGGCCGGCGCGCTGGAAAGAAGGAATCCGATGAAGTCAACTTGTTCTCTGGGAACAGCGAGGCGTGCCTCCCTGACTGATCGAATCATGGCTAAATTGACCAGCAGGATTAACGCAACGGAATCGAGGATCAAAGGGGAAGGCGGAGGCCAAACCAGCCCAAGAGCAGCAGCAGCAGCAACAGGGTAAGCACTACAAATATCTTTCTTCTTCCTGCTGCTGTCGGTGGCAGTGGCATGGTATATGGACGGAGACGGAGGGATTGACGAAAGGGAGCTGCGTTTTTCACCAAAAGCAGGGCCGCCGAAAGCAGAGGACCGCGCGCGCGGCGTGGGGAAGAGACACCACGACGCTGCGGCCAAGCCGTTCGGTATGTCCAAATATTCCTTCCCCTGATAAATAAACAAAACAAGCAGAATTAATGTGGTGTGATGACGTATTTTGTTCCTGCTGGAGTAGAAAAGACAGTCTATATAAATGATTCGATTCGATTAGCTTAGCTTCCGGACTCTTGTACCTACTGTCGGTCACTGAGTGCTCGCTATAAATGTGCTGATTCGATCCGATTAGCTTGGGGACGTACGTATCTGGTGGTCACCAGCGCTGGTATTTGGATCGATTTTATTTATGAAACTAGTAGGCTATTTATATGTACAAAAAACACAGTAAAAAGTTTTGTCCCTCAAGTGTCAAAACCATCGTCTTAAAAAAAAAAAGTAGTGTCGAAACCATCTGAATTTAGTCCATTCCTCCACCGGCGTCTGTTTCGGCGATGCTGCGGTGGCAGCAATCTACTTGACAATTCATTTCGTGACAAAAAAAGGTTGCTTAATAATCATCAATTTTCATTCAGAAGTTTCTTACCACAGATACCAAGCAGTCAGCTTGGTAAGCTACCTACAAAAAACAGCCCCTGTTTTCTACAATAATACTGCTAGACTTATCGAATACTCCCTCTGTCCAGAATTACTTGTCGAAAAATGGATAAAAATGAATGTATTTAAAACTAAAATACGTCTAGATACATCTATTTCGCCGACAAGTATTTTCGAACGAAGGAAGTACTATTTATGGAATACAATTAATAATGTGTCATGATCCCTATATTAACATCCCCTGATTTATAAACTACCCCATCCCCATGGCAGTGGCCCTCCACGTCACCCCGTAAGTTCCCCCCATAAAATAATCGGTAGGAGTAGAATTACCCATTTCTACAATTTAGTTGAGTTTCATAGTTCATAGGGATGAGTGTATCCGCGTATATACGAGCGCTTGCGTCTGTATCGTGTTAAAAAAAACACAACGTGTCTCTCGCGTGGGAGGGTCATTTTTCACCCTGGCTCTCGGGTCGCCCTTAAAAAAAAAGTGTAAAAGATGAAACTTTAACTTGTCAATGTTATTCTTTCTTTTCCGTATTTCCTCTTTTTCATGTTTGATGATGACTTGGCCGCAAAGTGTAGGGTGGCACATCATTGTGAAAGTACTTTTCAACGGGACACATGGCAAAGTCCAGATCACTTTAGGGACCATATGGGGCTTTTGTGTTGAAAATGTTTCTTGTCTTGGACCTAACAATACCAAACCATGTCTTATGACTTTATGGGCTTCTCGAAATAGAAAATTAGTTCACGGTTTGGCTATTTTAAGTAGGGGCAGATCTAGCAACTCTCGTTATTTTCCTTTCTAAGAAGGAATTGCAAGGAGTATAAGTCTTTTTAGAGGTTTCACTAGGGACTGCATACGGATATATATAGGTATACTTTAGATTATAGTTTCACCCATTTTGCTTCATATGTAGCCCCCTAGTGTAGTCGCCTAGTAAAATCTGTAAAAAGAATTATATTTAGCAACGGAGGGCGCATACAAGGCTTAGGGCTATAGCCATAATAACTTGTTGTGTTGAGTCGTCTGATGTCTTCATGTTACGATACACGCACCACATGGGATCAATATTAGACTAGATGGTTAACATCAATCGTCAACAAGATATAGGAAAAATCTAATTAGACGCAGGATGAGAAATGCAGTTTCAGACTTCAGTCATTTGGACGGCACACATCAATTAATTTCACTTGATCAATAAAATGCTCAATGAAGCTGACAAACCACGCTGTCTTTTTGTTGTTGTTGAGCAGACAATGGCAAGGTGGTGTGCAGAGCGAGCCCCTTCTCCTACACCTGCGACGTCTTCGGCGACGTCCGGACCAACGGCACGGCGCACACCGTCACCCTGGTGCCGGTGACGTCCCGGAGAGAGCGCCGGGAGTGGAGCATCCAGCCCTACGCCCGCTACAACATGACCGGCATCCCCAACATCACGGTGACGCAGCTCGACTCGACGTCCGCGGCGTCGCCGGCCCCGGCGTGCACGGTGACGCACCACGTACCGGCCATCGTGATTGGGCTCGGCGGCCACCTGGGCAACTACTTCCACGACTTCAGCGACGCGCTGGTGCCGCTGTTCGTGGCGTCGCGGCGGTACGACGGCGAGGTTCAGCTCCTCGCCAGCAACATCCAGCCCTGGTGGCTCGGCAAGTACGAGGCCGTCGTGCGGCGGCTGTCCAAGTACGACGTCGTGGACCTCGACCATGACGGTCAGATCAGGTGCTTCCGGCGCGTCACCGTGGGCCTCAACATGCACAGGGAGTTCGACATCGTGCCGGAGCTGGTCCCCGGCGGCGTCCCGCTCTCCATGGCCAACTTCACCGCCTTCCTCCGCGAGACATACTCCCTCCCGCGCGCCGCCCCCATCCGCCTGGCCAAGGAGAGCAGCCCGCCGGCGGACGGGAAGAAGAAGAAGAAGCCGCGGCTGATGCTGCTCGACCGGGGCCACTACCGGAAGCTGGTGAACGTGCCGGAGATCGTGAAGGCGGCGGAGAAGGCCGGGTTCGAGGTGTCCATAGCGGACCCCCGGTTCAACGTGCGCGTCAAGGAGCTGGCCCACTCCGTGAACTCCTTCGACGTGCTGCTGGGCGTGCACGGCGCCGGGCTGACCAACGCGGCGTTCCTGCCGACGGGCGCGGTGGTGATCCAGGTGGTGCCGTACGGCAAGCTGGAGCCGATGGCGCAGCGTGAGTTCGGCGACCCCGCGGCCGACATGGGGCTCCGGTACCTCGAGTACTCCATCGCGGTGGAGGAGAGCACGCTGCTGGAGACGCTCGGGCCTGACCACCCCGCCATCAAGGACCCGGATTCCGTCCACCGGAGCGGCTGGGACAAGGTCGCCGAGTTCTACCTCGGCAAGCAGAACGTGCGCATCGACGTTGAACGGTTCGCGCCCACGCTCGCGCTCGCGCTCGACCATCTCCGGCGGCACTAGCTTAGGGTGCGGGACTACATGACCGAGGGGTGACGGCAGAAGCCCTTTGTACATCCGCTGTAAAGGAGTTCAATTTTTATTTTTTGTCGGTATACTGATTCATGGCATTTTACGGCCACCGAATTTGCTGGAAAATAAATATATAGGAAAATGTTGGTACCGCATTCAGGAAAAAACAGCGATGAATATTTTTTTTAAACACAATACAGACGCAAGCGCTCATATACACGCGCATACACTCGCTAGCCATACACTCATCCCTATGAACGCACACACGCACACCCTACCCCTATGAGCACCTTCGAGAGACTGAGCCGGCATATCATCTTGAAATTTACGAAATCACCGTAGGCACCTCGTCGTCGACGGGAACGTCTCCTCCCACTAAATGCGCATCGCCGGAAATCCTGAAATAAATCCAGGAATAAATGCAAGCACCAGGATTTGAACCCTGGTGGGTTGGGGATACCACAGTCCCTCTAACCATCCAACCACAGGTTGGTTTGCACAACGGTGAATATCTGATGGAAGAGAAGAAAATCAAAACGAGGAAAGGAAGGAGGAGACCTAGGTAAGGCATGCGCGACTCATGTTGAGAGTTCAGAGAACATCCCCATCTAACACCGACGCTTGGTACAACATCACGTTCTTGGAAAAAACAGAGTATTCTTTTCTTTTGCTGTGTGGATCAACTGATGCTTTTTTTTTTTGCACTCTAGTAAGTGTCACAGTGTGGTGTGAACACATGACAACTTCGAACGTTTTTTAATGGCAAGTTTAGTGACGCGAGGATGATAACTTTAGTTGTCAAGCGTGACAACTTCTTGTTCGAATGACAAGTTTCAATTTTTTGTTTGTTTTTTCTTTTTGAATGACAGCTTTAGTTATAAAAAAAATGTAGGACCGAAGTGTTTTGTTTCACACGTGTGACACTTAAGTGTTTTGTGTCACACGTGTGACACTTATCCTTTGGGTTGATTATTCTTTTGCTATGAATCTCATGTGTGCCGCAGTAGAAAATACCGCATTATGTATATTAGTTACTTCCTCCTATTCACATTATTTGTTGCATAAGTTAATGTATCTAGTCGTATTTCAGGTTAGATACGTCCGTTCGAGCCACAAGTAATATGAATCAATGAGAGTATAGATGATAAGTGCGGCTTTTTTTGACGGCATGCGTGTACAAAATAGAAAGCACTCCATGTAGGATGATTAGCACCATACTATGCGTTTGCAATCGGTCGTAATCTCGTCAGTTCTCTAATGCGAACTGCTTGGGGGCCCGGTTACTGCTCACCTCCTGCATTTCTTTTTGGCAAGAAACTGTCAATCTGTCATTCGATTAGATGATAGGAACAACCCCAATTTTAAAGCTATAAGAGCATCTACAGCCGGACATAGCAAATATGACCCCCTAAACGCACGCGGACGCGCCCGGTCAGTGACCGGGCGTGTCCCCTATTTGTCCGTCCGCGCAGCCACACTCCTCATTTTCTTCCTCATATGTCCGGTCACTTGCACGTGATTGATGGAGAGGACGAGAGATAAAGAAAAGAATGAATAAAGAAAAAAAAAAGGTGGTCCGGGGTGGGGTCGCGTCCTACGTGGCGGACTGACCGGGCATGCCCGGGCACGCCCGCAAGCCCTCATATCCTCCCTATATTTGAGATGAGGAAGAGGCGACCGGTTGGGTCACTTTTTTTCCTTCTCTCTCCTGTCCGGTCACTGACCGGGCGTGTCCGTGGGCGTACGAGGGATCGTTTGAGGCGTCCGGCTGTAGATGCTCTAAAAGGGAAGGGAATCCAGCAAAATTATCATGGCATAATCGCCACCTCTCGCATCATACAAAACCCTCTCAACGCCCGTGGATTACTTAGCTTAATTAATCACACTTGATTGGAAGCTGCTGCTTACGTGGGGAAGGGCACATCCTTCAACTGATCAGAGGCATACAGTACTGATTAAGCTAAAAAAAAAAAAAACGATCGAGCATGCCCTACGGAGAACTCCGGTTTGTCGGTGCGACGAGCGGCAGAAGAACCTGTCGTCGGTTCGTCCATGTGCAGGCGCAGCAGCATGTGGACTTCACTTTTGTCGCATACTTTAAAACTCATGTTTGTTATTCCAACAGCAGCAACAGAAGCGAAGAAGCACATGCTCATTGCTGCTGCTGGATTAACTAACTCGCTGAGCCTTCGACCTTCCCTTTGCGTAGAAAATTATGACCATCTTCTTTCTGTCCTTGTGCCGTTGGAGATGCCAAAATAGTCGTGGCTAGCTTAGCTTGCCCCTTGGGGCCCGTGATTAAATTCAGTAGCCAGATGTAAGCAGCTTTGTAGAAACTGTCTCGAAGATCCGAGCCGTGCAGCGGGCCAACTTCAATCACGCCTAATTCCAGTCTCAGTGAAAGGTTAGATGTAAACCTAGAACACAAAAACAGAAAGTGAGATGTATTTTTCTTTTAAAGGAGGAGGTTGGAACCCCTTACCTCTGCATCACTTTTTTTTGAGTTTCACCTCTGCATTAATTGATACACACAACATCTATTGATATACACGTATTTAAGCTAATGTAAAGCAACAAGCTTAAAGTCATCAAAAAAAAAAAAAGGACTACGTATAGGAAACAACCATCGCACAACCATTACACGATATGGATGTAACACCTAGGACTAGGTCGACTTCTTCCGCAACAACACCTTCATAAAAGGATACGCCTTGCCGCCATCACTGAGACAACGTCTTCAATAAGATAAAGACGTAAATCCGCATATGTCGAGCCCTACCAACACATGCCAGAATAAGGGATTTCGTCCCCGGAAACGTAGTCTGTTTCAAACACCATGTAGACAATGTATCTTCCGATAATCACGCAATGTGTGCCCACCAAAGATAATCACTATGTATGTTAGGAGGCCGGGCATATCGCAGTGCAGAACTAGCCATTGCATAACTATTTTTTTAATATGACAACTATTTAAGAAAATACATGCTAAATAAATTTTAGTACACGATGGACATTTCTTAATAAATGACGAACGTTTTCATTTTTATGTACATGATAAACATTTTTATATACATGGTGGACATTTTTAATACATAAAGAGCATTTTGTAAATACCCAGGGATCATTTTCAACACATCATATAAATGTTTGTATACAAAACATATTTCTAATACACGATAAACATGATTTCAGAAGATGTTCACGAATTTGTAAAAACTATTCGCGAATTTGAAAAGGTTCACTATTTCAAAAAAACTGTTCATGGTCTCAATAAAATGGTCAATAATTCAAAAATGTTCATGGTTTAAAAATAGTTCACTATTTGAATAAATGTTAAGGAATATGAAAGATGTTCACAAAATGAAAAGAAAGGAAAATTAAAAAGAAAAAAGAAAAAACATGAAAAAGGAAAATATAATGAAAAAGAAAAGGAAAAGGAAAGAAAAACGAGAAGCAGATAGAAAAAGCAAAAATGTAAAAGATGAAAGAAAGAAAAATTAGAAAAAGAGAGAAAAAAGGGTTCAATACATGTTCTAGAACCTTCGTAAAACCGATGGACAAAACCGGAATGGGCCGATCTATACCCTGTTCAGCCGTGCATCCATGGGAGGGGTAGGCGCGAGGGCACTATACAATGCGTCAGTGGGGCCACAAATTTCTGATGAAATGAGCCGACCCATGGCCTCACATATTGACCACGAGGCCAGGTCCAGGTCGGCCCAATCCCATCTTAAGGTTTTTTCCTTCTCTTGGTCTAAACAATAGCCAGTAGCTGCAGGATTACACATCACGATGTAAATCAGGTCAAACACAGAGCAGTCAAACTTGAAACTGCTAAAGCAACTTCAAGTTTGAATTGGTTGTACTAGTATAAATAGTTATGGTGCATCATTGTAATAGGGTAGGTTATTTTGAGATGAATTAGACACGTGTGTGTTTTCCGGCCAGCGGCCATTACCGAGTTTAGAGAAATCTTGTCAAAATCTCTACTGGCGTGTGAGTTCCTACGACGCGACGCGTAGGATATTACAAGCTGAGCCTAAACGGTTCGTCCACGTTATTCCTTCAGATCGAGGGGTTGGCCTGTTGTTTTTGCGAGGTTTGTGAACATCTTTGTAAACCCGCATCTTGTTCTTGCTGCGATGGAGTTTTGTGCCGTGAAAGATCGGGCCAACAATGGATCGACCCTCCCCTCGAGGTTCGGTCCTCATCACTCCCCATCAAAGGTGAGGTCCACAGGCCCTCCACGAATGGTTTAGCCTCGTCGTCAACATAGAGGAAAAGTATAACCTGGGAAGCCGCCGCCACTTGGGTCCCAGGAAGGCAACTGCCGAGCGTCGCTAGCGTGCACATCCTGTGTGTTGCCCGCTCGCAGGCCACCATCACCCCCCGCCCAAAAAACCATCCCTGGTTCGTGCTTCACGAAAGCGTAGGCCACCCTTCCCTTTCAGCTGAAGCATATCCCTCTGATGTCACTCCAATGAGCGGCACTGCCGAACAAAGAGAACATACATGCTACTCTTTCCCTCTTGCTGAAGCATATACCTCCAGGGCTTCCGGCATTCCGACGAACGCGTTGTCGGACATGGGAAAGACATGTCGTGGGAGTGGAGAACCGCCCCAACGGGTATTAGACTAGGTTTAGCCTTGATCGGTATACTTAGGTAAAATTTCTTCGAAATGTAAATGTTTTCATTCAATTTGAATGAAAAGCGTCTGATTTGCATGTAATCCGTCCGGTTATTTGAAACTTTGTTTGAATTATAAGTAAATGTTCGAAATGTAATGAATTTTGTCCGTTAATATGAAAATCTGCAGTGTTCATGAATTTCGTCCGGTTTGTTAGTTTAAATAGTGGTTGAAATTTATATGGATATCGTTGGATGGCCGGTTTCCGCATTTGTGTCCGCGGATGGCAAAAAACACATATTTGACCTGTTGGCGAAATAAATTCACGATCTGAACTACCCTTGAATTTTTTTTACAAACTGACCGTTTTGTGGGGCGCCTGACAGCCGGGCGCTGCAGTACACTATGCAGTGCCTTGGTCTTAGGCGCCGCACGCCGGGCCAGCGTGGCAGCCCGGGCCCAGGCGTGGCCCCACATCCAGCCGTGCAGCGCCTAAGAGCTAGGCGCCACACAGTATAATGTGCAGCGCCTAAGGGCTAGGCGCCACATATGTAATGTGAAGCGCCCAACCCTTAGGCGCTGCACTATCTGTGTGTCACTTAGGCTGCCCCCCACCCCACACACCCCCCACCCCACCCACACCCGAAGCTAAGCGCCCCCCCTCTCTCCCCCTCTCCCCCCTCTCAAATCCTTCTCAAATCTTGCAAATCCGGAGTATTTGTCCGTGGATTTCGAAGCCAACCCCTCCCTTAAGGTAATCTCCTCTGATCCCCTCGTTTTCATCCATAGGAATTGTCACATTTGCTGAAATCTTGCCAGTTTGGGGAAACCCTAGTTTTGGCTTGGATTTGGAAATTTGTGTTGAAACATGTTATGTTTCTTTGCCAATTTGCTAGGGTTAGGCTTTCTGCTATGCTAGGGTTAGGGTTATGTGTGTTGTTATGTTGGGGTTAGGGTTAGGGTTATGCTATGGTTAGGGTTGTGGTTATTGTTAAGTAGGGGTTAGGGTTATTGTTTCATATCTATGTTAGGGCTTATGTATTTTGTGCAAATATTCGGTTAAGTACTTATTGGATATATGTGTGTTTTTGATTATTTTAGGGATGGGAAGAAAATGTGTTTATGTTCATCATGTGGATAAAGAGGCCTTTTTGAAAGGCAATGTTGAGACGGACCCCGATGAGCTTGACATGGTGTTTGAGAGTAGTCCTAGCTATGCGGATGTCTTGGAACAAGTGAGGAAAGATTTGAATTGGATGGACCCAAGTGACGTTGTTGAGTTGGAGGGAAGGCATAATGTTGGTTTTGGAATGCACATTCGTTGGAAGACAATGCGTGTGAACTCCGAGCAACGTTGGGTTGCATACAAGGAGACGGTTGCCGAATCTCTAGACAAGGCTCTTGAGTTATTTGCCTCCAGGAAGGTTGAGTCTAGTTTGCATTTGGACTTGAACCGGAACCCCTCCCCGTTGGTTGCTAGTACTCCCCCACCCATGAACCAAGATCAAATGAGTGAACCTCTGTTGAATACATAATTTGGCTACTAGGTATTTATGGGCCAAATTAGTTTAAGTGATTATGGCTATATTATTGGTTGACATGCATATTTTTTGGACTTGCTATTTAGTTCAAAATGCAGGCTTGGTCAGGCGTACGAAGCTATTTTACCCAAGACAAATACCCAAGACAAATATATGGAGTTTTGCATGGACTGACGGCTACCTGGACAAATTCTGATATGCTGGGCTAAACCGTGGTTGCTTAAGACAAGTCCTGACAGGCGTCGGATACTAAGATGAAGGATTTTTGGCATGAATGATGAAGTTACGTACGAGAAGGTGCAACAACACATGATGGATTATCAATCATTATTATTTGGTATGATTAGCAACGTTGCCGGATTAGTTTATTATTTTCCTTGTGGACCAAAACGTATCTGTACGTGAATATAGTTTGGACTTCGAACTAGTACGTGCTGGTACAAATTAGCAAGCAGATATGGTAGGTATAGCTTTGTACTTGTAACCGAATCAAGGGATTAGTCCTGTTCGGTTTGGATTTGATGTTTTGGTTGTACACGCCAAGTCCTGCGTGCCCTTTATATAAGGGTCCTGGCCGATTTGAAGAAAGAGAACAATCGATCTATCACAATTCAATCTACTTTTACTCGTATTTTTTTACCTTTTCGTTGTTCATGGCCGAGCCTTAGCTACTCTAGGGTTTTGCCCATCTTTGCCGCTTTGCACTGAAAAGTGGTCGGCTCTCCTCCCCGAAATCGAGGAAACCCTTTGTTGCTTTGCTCGTAAAGCATCCGTATCTCCTCTCCGAAATCGAGGTACCTCTTTGTTGCTTTGCTCGTAAAGCATCCGTTTATCGTACACGAAAGTGCGGTTGGCGACTCTGTTATTCAATACATTGCGCGGTGCAATTGTGTGTTGCGTGGAACAATTTCTTCGTCAACACAATTGGCGACTCTGCTGGGTTGAAGAAGAAGGACATACACACGATGGACACTGAACCCAAGAACGGAAGCAACTTCAACCGGGACAACATCATCGCCATCAGGCTCGACGATCTGTCGGAGGATGATCGGCGCGAGCTTTAACAAGAGGTTGAGAAAGAGATGGCTGAGCGACTAAAACTGAAGTTGACTGGATACCACAAGACAAGGATCGGCGTCGTCAAGAAGGTACATGTGCCGAACCCTTCCGATTCGATCAACACCGAGGTAAAAAAGTCAACCGAAGAAATTTCTCATCTAATTGATGTGTGCGTAGCTAATAAGTATGATTCTGATGTGAAAACTACGACACACAAAATTACTCAATCAGTAGCTAATAGAATTAAAGAATTTAAGGAGCGTCTTCATAAAGATCTTGAAAATAATTTACCTAGTCAGGTTCATTCGTTAGTGCTGCAAATCAACGATGAGTATTCTAAGAAAAGGCCGATGGAGAATAGTGGCTTCATTAACTTTCCTAGTAATATTCATACACCTGGTACATCGGCTAATAACGTTGTGCAGCCCCATGTCCCTTTAAATAGCTATCAAGGTGGCCGAAACTATGTGAGCAGTTCGGCTAATAATTTTATGCCTAGCGTAGCTGCTCCTATTGTCTCAGCTTCGGTTCCACAAAATTACAAAAGCAATAACCGAAGTGCTAGTTCTAATTCTAATTTGCAGCAACCTATTTATCAAGAAGTAGCATATAATATACCACCGCTGCTGCCTGTCGGTACCGGGATTCCGTATGGGCCGGTACCCGATTCATATTTCAGTGGGTCTCCGTCGCAAGCATCACATGCTCAAATTTGTTTGCCGGAGTTCTCATCACGTGCTAGCGTTCCATCTGCTCCACAAACGAGTTCTCTACAGCCGAATGATAGTTTTACGGATAAGCTTGCTAGTATACTAAGAGAATTTTGTTTAGAATCTAAGGGTAAAACACGTGCATATCAAAAACCATACCCTGATTACTTTGACTCGATGGCATATCCTCATGGTTTCAGAATTCCAAACTTTGTTAAGTTTACAGGGGAAGATGGTAGATCCATTTTCGAGCACGTCGGACAATTTTTAGCACAATGCTGTGACATCGGCACATCAGATGTTTATCGGGTTAAATTATTTCCTTTGTCTTTGTCCGGTACCGCATTTACTTGGTTTACATCACTTGCTCATAATTCTATTTCAACATGGGCACAATTGGAGCAAAAATTCCATGAGTATTTTTATAGCGGTGAAACTGAACTTCAACTTTCAGATTTAACTATGGTTAGGCAGAAATATAATGAGCATGTTTATGATTATATTAAGAGGTTCAAAGATGTAAAAAACCAATGTTTTAGCTTGACCATAGCCGAAAAGGATTTAGCTAGTCTTGCCTTTTCGGGTCTGCTTGCTCATATTAAGGATAAATTAGAAGGACACAAATTTTTAGATGTTAATCAAGTTTTACAGAAAGCTTTGGCACTGGAAAACCGGACTAAGGAGATTAAACAATATAGCCGGTTTAAAGATAATACTGATAATGAGAAGGATACCCATGAGGATAATGCCTTAGATTATGATAGTGATTCGGCTAGTGAAGTTGGCGTTAATATATGTGTAGCCGAATGGGTTCAAGCGCGAAAGTCAAAACCCTTTGCATGTTCTGCTTTGAAACCCACACCTGCTAGAAGAGATGAAATTAAATACACTTTTGATGTTAGTAAGTGTGATAGAATTTTTGATATGTTACTGCAAACTAAATTAATTAGAGTGAGAGAGGGTCATGTAATTCCACCTCCAGAAGAGTTTGGTAGAAGACCTTATTGTAAGTGGCACAATTTTTTTTCTCATGCTACTAATGATTGTAACGTGTTTCGTCGACAGGTGCAATCGGCCATTAATGAAGGACGATTGACGTTTACAGAAGGTTCTAAGATGACGCTAGATAACGACCCTTTTCCTATTAAGGTAGTTGACTTTGAGAACAAGAAAATACTTATTCGGTCGGATCAAGCCGAATCTACCAAAGGGAAAAATGTTGTCATTGATGATAATGCTGCACCGAGGATGATGAAACCAGAAAATCCAGAAGTACGGGTGCAGAAAATCAATGAAAGAAAGAAACAATTAGCTCCAAGTTCAAAGCCGACTGTTAAGCAGTTGTTGGACAAATACACTTCATGCAAGGCCAACAACGTGTTTAATCGGCTTGGAGGTACTAAGCGTTCTCTATCTCCTTCCGGACCTCGGGGGCATGAGAGCCGACGATTTAACTCCTATGTCCAGCAGCCGTATTTTGCAATGGAGACGACATATTTGGACGGTGCACCTCCTGTTTATCACAATTTCCTGCACGGGGCTTTAAGAATTGGGCGCCAAATCCTACAGGGCCAGCAGGTTATTTTCAGCTGGAATATATTCCACCGAGGCCTATGTTCAGATCACACTTCCATGAGAAAACGGCTTGGTTCAATCAGGAAGCTAAGTCACATGATGCCGTTGTGGTTCGAGTAACCCGATCACCGGTACAGACTGCAGATGGTAAAAATGATAAGGGTGGCCGCAAGCTCATGTGGGTGCCAGTGAGACGTGTAAAAGCTTCAGATGGTTTAGATGTTGCTCATGGTCTGCAACTTGGAGAACACCAATCAGCTGCAGGTGTCGATAATCCAGAAACAAGCAACATTGTTGGACTAGGTCCAGTTCAGAAGAAAGTTGTTAATGGAGAAAGGGACGATAATGGTATAAAGCTGCAGCGAACAGGATCTGATCAGTTTAAGAAAGTGACTAATTCTGGGCATGTTATGCAAGAACGGTCAGATGAGGCATTGGTCGTTGTATCCTCACGTGCTAGTCAGAAGTCTGAACCGGCTAGTTTACATGTTGACTTAGCCATGGGAAGTTGCCGTTCATCCAATAACGTATCTCCACTGTGGTTCAAATCTAGTATTGGCACATCTACACAACGTTGGGATTCAAGCAATAGAGGAAGCCCGAGAGCTAAAGCTAGTAACGTATATAATCAGCAGAGAGTGTATTTGGCCAAGGAAAAAATATTTTCCCCACAAACAGCAGCACGTCACTCCAGGCCGGGAAACTCGGGGGGCAACAGAATTAAGTCAGTCGCACCGGGAACAAAACCAGGACCGCAGTGGTGCCTGACGGGTCTCACACCTACCCAGAAACGGCGGGTGCAGCGGCTGCGAGCATTGGAAATCAGAGAAGCAATAGCTGAGAAGAAGCACGATGAGTGGTTCAATCGAGATAGACCAATGGCGCCTCCGAAGATGACTTGGAAGGAGAAGCGCGTCACTGCAGAGGAAAACAAAAATGCGGATGATACCGTTGTTGATGGAAGTTCAGAAAATAATAGAGATGCACCTACTGATATGGATGTTAATCAAGGGGGATGATTCGACCTGCATCGCATTGACAGAGGTGCCGGTCGATTGGCAACACGGTGAGATATGATATTTGACCGGTAGGGATTTATCGGACTATGCTTATATTAATATTGGTAGAGATGATTTCATACCTATATATAAACGCACAGCCAGCTAGCGTATCTCGGCTTAACGATTTATCTATATAAGTGATGAATAAATTAGGCGGTGGTGTTAAGTGGCTGCAAAGATGCACCGAGGGGTATCGTTTCGGAAAGAGCGATATGCATGAAACAATTGATGATTTTGATGACATGGAGAAGCTTGGACGGGGATTCTCATCGACTGACTCACCAATATATAATTTGAAATATCGCCTTAAGATAAATGTGTCCAGTAAGTTACTTCTACATCGTCCTAAGCAGAAAATTTGGCCGATGTGTTCTTTGGACATCGCCCTAAGCAAATATATGGCCAGTGAAGTTATCAACATCGTTCTGAGGTACTGTTATAGTGTTTTTGATAAATACAATTGTACCAAAAACAGGGGGGCATGTGTTGAATACATAATTTGGCTACTAGGTATTTATGGGCCAAATTAGTTTAAGTGATTATGGCTATATTATTGGTTGACATGCATATTTTTTGGACTTGCTATTTAGTTCAAAATGCAGGTTTGGTCAGGCGTACGAAGCTATTTTACCCAAGACAAATACCCAAGACAAATATATGGAGTTTTGCATGGACTGACGGCTACCTGGACAAATTCTGATATGCTGGGCTAAACCGTGGTTGCTTAAGACAAGTCCTGACAGGCGTCGGATACTAAGATGAAGGATTTTTGGCATGAATGATGAAGTTACGTACGAGAAGGTGCAACAACACATGATGGATTATCAATCATTATTATTTGGTATGATTAGCAACGTTGCCGGATTAGTTTATTATTTTCCTTGTGGACCAAAACGTATCTGTACGTGAATATAGTTTGGACTTCGAACTAGTACGTGCTGGTACAAATTAGCAAGCAGATATGGTAGGTATAGCTTTGTACTTGTAACCGAATCAAGGGATTAGTCCTGTTCGGTTTGGATTTGATGTTTTGGTTGTACACGCCAAGTCCTGCGTGCCCTTTATATAAGGGTCCTGGCCGATTGAAGAAAGAGAACAATCGATCTATCACAATTCAATCTACTTTTACTCGTATTTTTTTACCTTTTCGTTGTTCATGGCCGAGCCTTAGCTACTCTAGGGTTTTGCCCATCTTTGCCGCTTTGCATTGAAAAGTGGTCGGCTCTCCTCCCCGAAATCGAGGAAACCCTTTGTTGCTTTGCTCGTAAAGCATCCATATCTCCTCTCCGAAATCGAGGTACCTCTTTGTTGCTTTGCTCGTAAAGCATCCGTTTATCGTACACGAAAGTGCGGTTGGCGACTCTGTTATTCAATACATTGCGCGGTGCAATTGTGTGTTGCGTGGAACAATTTCTTCGTCAACAACCTCATTTGACGCAACAAGTTTGGCCAACATTGAGCCCGATTTCAAACAACCAAAATGAAGCTTTTCAAGAGGAGAATGATGAGTATGAGGAGGATGACAACGAAGTTGATCTCCATGACAACAATGTGGGTGATCTCGACAAATATCATGTGCAAGAGACAATGGACCAATCCATCTCTTTTTCCCGTTCATATGCATCGGACTCGGATGACGATGGTCCCGATGAAGAAGTTGATGAGGAGGGGTTCACGACGAAGGAGGCCGAAGCATTTAAGAAGGTATTCCGACGGGATCACAAGACACCATTGTTCAAGGATCTTAGTCTCGCGGATGAAGCCGTTGTAGATGGTGGCAAATGTATATCTCTTGGAGCTAGGCCAAGTTCTCACCGTGATTTGGAAGATGGCAAGAACGGGATATATCCCGGTTGTGAGTTTGGATCCTTCTTGGAATTGAAGATGTGGCTCGACAACTACTCGGTTACGCATTATCGTCCACATAGAGTGGCCAACTCGGACGTCAATGTGCGTTACACGGTTAAATGTGAAGTGCCAAGATGTCCATGGATTGTGCGTGCAAGGCCATGGAAAGGAGGTCCCACTTGGCGCATAGTGAGTTGTGTACCAAGTCACATGTGCCGACACAAGAATACGGATGGCATGCTTGTGTCCCAAGAACACAGACAACTCACGTCCGAGTTCACCGCTTACAGGTTTTCCAATCAAATATCCACACTTCCAACATGAGCATTAAGAGTGTCATTGACCTTGTGAAAGCCATCTTTCATTACAAGGTGAAGTATGGCAAGGAATGGAAGGCGAAGCAAGCCGCATTCAAGATGTTGTATGGCAATTGGGAGGAAGCATACAACCGACTCCCTAGGTTGTTGTTAGCTAGGGCCGCCACAAACCCAGGCATGGTTCACGTGGTCGAGCCTCATGGGCACCAAACATTGATTCACAACGGGAGGACCGTCCGAGTATTTGGCTGTGCATTTTGGGCCTTTGAGCAATGCGTGAGGGCTTTTGAGCATTGTCGGCCCGTCATCGCCATTGATGGCACGTTCTTGACCGGACAATACAAGGGCACTATATTGGTTACAACAGCAAGTGATGCCAATAACCGGGTGTTGCCTTTGGCTTTCGCTTTGGTTGAGGTGGAGAACAATGATAACTGGGAGTGGTTCTTGCGTCAATTGAGAACAAGGGTATTACCGGCTGAAAGGGAAATTTGTGTCATATCGGATCGCCATCCAGGAATTCTAAACGCGGTGGTGGTTGACATTCCCGGACATGCAAAGTTGCACCATCGATGGTGCATGAGGCACTTTCGTGCAAACTTTTATAGGGCATGTGGTATCAAGGAGTTGGCCGATGATCTTCAAGATTGTTGTCTCGCTTTCTCCGACAAGCGGTTCGCCAACTTGTACAATGCATTGCTCACACACAAGAAACTTGATCCAGGTGGTCTTGACTTTCTCAATAAGAACATTGTAGAAAGGAATAAGTGGGCACGTGCTTTCGATGAAGATGGCCGGAGGTACGGTCAAATGACAAGCAACATGGCAGAATGCTTCAATAAGGTGCTCAAGGGTGTACGTGCATTACCCGTGACGGCAATATTTCAATACACATTTGACAAGATGAATGCGTACTTTTTAAAGCACTCAATGGAGATGGATAAGCAGATTGCTGGTGAGAAATAGGAAAAGCACAAGTACAATTTCCCACCAAAGGTTGAAGAATGGTTGGAATTTCAATCAAAGAAGGCAGACTCCCAAGAAGCTGTACTATATGACGACAACGATTGGATGTATGAAGTGAAAGAGCCTGGAGGAACCACAAACGATGGCCACCAACACGGAGGCCGGGCTTTCACGGTCTCCCTAACACAGTGGGATTGCACTTGCATGAGGCCATCGTTGCTTCATCTCCCATGCTCGCACTTGTTAAACGCATCTCGTGTTAGGAATGTGGACGTCAATCACCCTCTTACCGTGCGGGAGTCCGAGTTCTCAATCATGATGGTAAAGAATACATGGGCTCCCCGGTTTCAGCCATACTTGGACCAATCACAATGGCCGGAGTATCATGGAGTTCAACTATGGCCCGACCCGGAATTGAAGGTCATTAGACGGGGAAGACATAAGACAAAGCGTCTTAGAGGTGACATGAACGGATGGGGCCGTGGTGGCGGTCGAGAATCCGGCACCGGCCAATTCCAAGAGCCTCGTGAGCAATCCCGTTGTGGGGAGTGCAATGATGGGGGACACAACACAAGAACTTGAAGCAAACCAAGAAAGAGATCAAAGAAAAATGATGCAAGCATAAGCCAAGCAAATGGTAGCCAACCAAGTCAACCAAGTAGTAGCCAACCAAGCCAAACAAGTGCCCAAGTGCCAAACCAATCAAATCAACCAAGCCAACGAGGAACTAGGCAACAAAGAGGGAGTCAACTAGGTCTGAGAAGATGTTGTGTTGGTGGTAGAGGCCGTGGTGATGGTCTTGGCCGTGGTGGTGGTAGAGGCCGCGGTGGTGGTAGAGGCCGTGGTGATGGCCTCGGCCTTGGTGGTGGCTATGGCCGTGGTGGTGATCTTGGCCTTGGCGGCGGCCGTAGTGGAGGAATGTTTTCTTGGCTCAATGGACCATTGCCGTATGTGACTTACTATTATCTTGTTATTTTGGCTCAATGTTTATGTTGTTATTTATGTTATTTATGTTGTTATTGTCATTTCGCATTGTGTGACTAACTATTATGTTGCCATTTTCGTAGGTATGGTGTCATCCCAACCCAACAAAGCAACAATGAAGGGGGTGGAGGACACGGAGGGGGGAGGTGAGATGCCGGGGTGGTGGGAGAAGGCTTCCAAGAAGGTGTGAGAGGAGGAGGCAGCCGCACGAGAGAAGAAGAAGCAAGAGGAGTAGGAAGAGAAGCAAAAGGAGAAATGGAGAATGAGATGTGCTATGTGGCGAAGGGAGGACGACTTGAAGAAGAAGTGTGAAGCAATGCGTGCGAAACAGCTTAGGGATTTAGAAGAGAGAACCATGAAACAATGGGCTTTGGACTACTCTATGTGCGAAACAGCTTAGGGATTTAGAAGAGAGAACCATGAAACAATGGGCTTTGGACTACTCTATGTGCTATAACTCCTTTATGTGCGTATGACTATGTGATTTGGACTACTCTATGTGCTATGTCTCCTTTATGTGTTTTGGACTACTATATGTGCTATTACTTATGATTATGTGACATAGTATGCGAACCACAAAACCTAAAAAACAGTTGGTATTTGAAATCAGCAGAGAGTGCAACGCCTGAGACCTAGGCGCTGCAAACAGACTTAGAGAATTTTTGAACCAAAAACCTACTGGAATGCTTCTGTTGCTCTATGTTCCACCGTGTCCAGGTGTGCAGCACCTAAGCGAAAGGCGCTGCACTGCATAGTGCAGCGCCCCTCCCTTAGGCGCTGCACATCTGGACATGGCTGACCAGAGAGCAACAGAATGTTTCCAGTAGCCATTCGAGCTGTGCAGCGCCTAAGGGCTAGGCGCCACACATGTTAATGTGCAGCGCCTAGGCCTTAGGCGCTGCACATCTGTGTGTCACTTAGGCTGCCCCACCCCCTCCCACTCACCCCACCCCACACACAAACCCGAAGCTCAGTGCCTCCCCTCTATCCCCTCTCAAATCCTTCTCAAATCTTGCAAATCCGGAGATTTTGTCTGTGGATCTCGAAGCCAACCCCTCCCTTAAGGTAATCTCCTCCGATCCCCTCGTTTTCATCCAAAGGAATTGTCACATTAGCTCAAATCTTGCTAGTTTGGGGAAACCCTAGTTGTTGCTTGGATTTGGAAATTTGTGTGGAAACCCTAGTTTTGGCTAGGGTTAGGCATTTGAATGTGTTGATGCATTTACCTGTATACATGTCAATGTGTTGAAATTTGTGGGGAAACCCTAGTTTTGTAGGCATGGCTTCATCCGGTTCCATGACGAGGCCACCGTGTGCTAACCAAGAAGACATGTCGAACAAGTGGGAGAATGCATCTTTGGACAAGGTGAAGGAGAAAGATGTGAACATCCCGCCATGTTGGTGTGGAGATGTTTGCAAGGTGAAGGTGTCAACCGACCGAAAGAAGTCATGGACGGAAGGGAGGAGATATTTTGTATGCCCCAACTATGCTTATGATCGTGCGCTTCCAACTAACTCCTATGACCGACCACCGGTATGCTAGAGAAGTAACATGTTACTCTCAAATCTGTGTCAACACTAACAAAAATTTTGTATGCAGTCACCGCCTCCTCTATGCAAGTACTTCACGTGGATAGATCATGAAGTGCCAGAAGATGTCCAAAAGGACCAATATCAAGATTGTCTTAGGTGCCAGCGGCGGTTCGAAGAATCGCTTCGAAGAGGCTTGGAGGAAGTGCGTCGTCAAAAGGAGAGGATGGAGCGGAAGAAACGAGAGGAGGAGAGGGCACGCCAAGCGAAACTTGCTCGTGAGGAGGAGAGTGCAAGAATGTTGGGGAACGTTGCATGGGAAACAAAAATTTTCCTACGCACACGCAAGATCTATCCATGGTGATGAGCATCTACGAGAGGGAGAGTGGATCTACATACCCTTGTAGATCGCTAAGCGGAAGCGTTAAGAAACGCGCTTGATGTAGTCGAACGTCTTCGCGATCCAAATCGCAAGTCGTCCCGCGATCCAATCACGATCTAGCGCCGAATGGATGACACCTCTGCGTTCAACACACGTACAGCTTGATGATGCCTTCACCTCCTCGATCCAGCGAGCGATGGTGAAGTAGTAGATGAGTTCCGGCAGCACGACGACGTGGTGACGGTGGTGGTGAAGAACAATCTCCGCAGGGCTTCGCCAAGCACAACGGAAACTATGACGGAGGATAAACTAGAGGGGACGGGGTTGCCGGCACACGGCTTGGGAAATTCTTGATGTGTTCCGGGTGCTAGCCCTGCCCCTCTATATATATGTTGAGCCCTGGGGTCGAAACTTGGAGAAAGAGCCTCCTCAAAGTCGGTTTGGCCCGCAAGGCAAGAGTCCTCCTCGGACTCCAGGACCAGACGCTAGGGTCCTCGGCGTCTGGCCCCAGACACCAGGGTTCCTGGCGTCTGGCCCCTGGCCTCCGCAAAACTCCTTTTGCACCTTCCTTAAAGCCTCGTGGGCTTTACCACTTGGCCCAAATAAAGTGTTCTCATACCCGAACATTTCGGGAAACATCCGAAACCCCTTCCGATGAATTCCGGAACCCTTCCGGAGACCAAACACTATTATCCCATATATCAATCTTTACCTCCGGACTATTCCGGAGCACCTCGTCATGTCCGGGATCCCATCCGGGACTCCGAACAACTTTCGGTCACCAACATAATAACTCAACTATACTTATATCGTCACCAAACGTTAAGTGTGTAGACCCTGCGGGTTCGAGAACTATGTAGACATGACCGAGACACCTCTACGGTCAATAACCAATAGCGGGACCTGGATGCCCATATTGGCTCCTACATATTCTATGAAGATCTTTATCGGTTGAACCTCTATGTCAAGGATTCAGTTAATCCCGTATGCTGTTCCCTTTGTCCATCGGTATGTTACTTGCCCGAGATTCGATCGTCGGTATCTCCATACCTAGTTCAATCTCGTTACCGGCAAGTCTCTTTACTCGTTCCGTAATACAAGATCCCGTGGCTAACACTTTAGTCACATTGCTTGCAAGGCTTATTGTGATGTTGTATTACCGAGTGGGCCCTGAGATACCTCTCCGTCATACGGAGTAACAAATCCCAGTCTCGATCCATGCCAACTCAACAGACACCTTCGGAGATACCTGTAGAGCATCTTTATAGTCACCCAGTTACGCTGTGAGGTTTGATACATACAAGGTATTCCTCCGGTGTCAGTGAGTTGCATGATCTCATGGTCATAGGAACAGATACTTGACAATGCAGAAAACTATAGCAATAAACTGACACGATCATATGCTACGTTTATAGTTTGGGTCTTGTCCATCACATCATTCTCCCAATGATGTGATCCCGTTATCAAATGAAATCTCATGTCTATGGCCAGGAAACCTTGACCATCTTTGATCAACAAGCTAGTTTACTAGAGGCATACTAGGGACACAATGTTGTCTATGTATCCACACATGCAATTGAGTTTCCAATCAATACAATTATAGCATGGATAATAAAAGATTATCATGAACAAGGAAATATAATAATAACCATTTTATTATTGCCTCTAGGGCATATTTCCAACAGACTCCCACTTGCATTAGAGTCAATAATCTAGCTCACATCACTATGTGATTTACATTGTTATGAATATTACACCCATACAGTTCTGGTGTTGATCATGCTTAGCCCTTGGAAGAGGTTTAGTCATCGGATCTGCGACATTCAGATCCGTGTGCACTTTGCAAATATTTATGTCCTCCTCCTTGTTGTAATCGCGGATGGAATTGAAACGTCGCTTTATGTGTCTGGTCCTCTTGTGAAACCTTGGTTCCTTGGCCAGAGCAATGGCACCAGTGTTGTCGCAGAACAAAGTCATTGGGTTTAGTGCACTAGGCACTACTCCAAGATCTGTCATGAACTCCTTCATCCAGACACCTTCCTTCGCCGCCTCTGAGGCAGCGATGTACTCCGCTTCGCATGTAGAATCAGCTACCACGCTCTGCTTGGAACTGCAGCAGCTTATCGCACCCCCATTAAGAATAAATACGTATCCGGTTTGAGACTTAGAGTCATCCGGATCAGTGTCAAAGCTTGCATCAACGTAACCCTTTATGACGAGCTCTTGATCACCTCCATAAACGAGAAACACGTCCTTAGTCCTTTTCAGGTACTTATGGCAAAGCTGACATCGGGTCTTGTGCACAGCATTGCATACATGATAGAGCCTATGGCCAAAGCATAAGGGACGACACTCATCTTTTCTCTATCTTCTGCAGTCACTGGGCATTGAGTCTTACTCAACTTCACACCTTGCAATACAGGCAAGAACCCCTTCTTGGACTGATCCATTTTGAACTTCTTCAAAACTTTGTCAAGGTATGTGCTCTGTGAAAGTCCTATTAAGCGTCTCGATCTATCTCTATAGATCTTGATGCCTAATATGAAAGCAGCTTCTCCTAGGTCCTTCATTGAAAAACTCTTGTTCAAATATTCCTTCACGCTTTCCAACATTTCTATATTGTTTCCAATCAGCAATATGTCATCCACATATAATATTAGAAACGCTATAGAGCTCCCACTCACTTTCTTGTAAATACAAGCTTCTCCGTAAACTTGTATAAACCCGAACACTTTGATCACCTCATCAAAGCAAAGATTCCAACTCCGAGATGCTTGCACCAGTCCATAAATGGATTGCTGGAGTTTGCAAACTTTGTCAGCATTCTCTGGATCGACAAAACCTTCTGGTTGCATCATATACAACTCTTCCTTAAGGAAACCATTAAGGAACGCTGTTTTGACATCCATCTGCCAAATTTCATAATCGAAAAATGCAGCTATTGCTAACATAATTCTGACGGACTTAAGCATCGCTACGGGTGAGAAGGTCTCATTGTAGTCAACTCCTTGAACTTGTGAAAAACCCTTTGCCACAAGTCGAGCTTTATAGACGGTGACATTACCGTCCGCGTCCGTCTTCCTCTTAAAGATCCATTTGTTCTGAATGGCCTTTCGCCCTTCAGGTAATACTTCCAAAGCCCATACTTTCTTTTCATACATGGATCCCATCTCGGATTTCATGGCCTCTAACCATTTCTCAGAATCCAGGCCCATCATCGCTTCTCCATAGCTCGTAGGTTCATCGTTGTCCAACAACATGACCTCTAAGACAGGGTTGCCGTACCACTCAGGAGCAGTACACGTCCTTGTCGACCTACGAGGTTCGATAGTAACTTGATCCGAAGCTTCATGATCATCATCATTAGCTTCCTCTTCAACTGACATAGGATCCACAGAAACATCTTTCTGTGCCGCGGTACTCTCAGGTTGAAGTAAAGGTTCAACAACCACACCAAGTTCTATTTTCCTCCCACTCAATTCTTTTGAGAGAAACTCTTTCTCAAGAAATGTTTCGTTTTTAGCGACAAACACTTTGCCTTCGGATCTGAGATAGAAGGTATACCCAACTGTCTCTTTTGGGTATCCTATGAAGACGCATTTCTCCGCTTTGGGTTCCAGCTTTTCAGGCTGAAGCTTTTTGACATAAGCATCACATCCCCAAACTTTAAGAAATGACAACTTTGGCTTCTTGCCAAACCATAGTTCATATGACGTCGTCTCAACGGATTTCGATGGTGCCCTATTTAAAGTGAATGCATCTGTCTCTAATGCATAACCCCAAAACAATAGTGGCAAATCGGCAAGAGACATCATAGATCGCACCATATCTAATAAGGTTCGATTATGACGTTCGGATACACCATTACGCTGTGGTGTTCCAGGCGGTGTCAATTGTGAAACTATTCCACACTGTCTTAAGTGACTGCCAAACTCATAACTCAGATATTCTCCTCCTCGATCAGATCACAGGAATTTAATCTTCTTGTTACGATGATTCTCAACTTCACTCTGAAATTGCTTGAACTTTTCAAACATTTCAGACTTGTGTTTCATTAAGTAAATATACCCATATTTACTTAAGTCATCAGTGAAGGTGAGAAAATAACGATATCCACCGCGCGCCTCAATGCTCATCGGACCGCACACATCAGTATGTATGATTTCCAACAAGTCACTTGCCCGTTCCATTGTTCCAGAGAACGGGGTCTTAGTCATCTTGCCCATGAGGCATGGTTCACATGTGTCAAGTGATTGAAAATCAAGTGACTCCAAAAGTCCATCAACATGGAGCTTCTTCATGCGTTTTACATCAATATGACCTAAGCGGCAGTGCCATAAGAAAGTGGTACTATCATTATCAACTCTACATCTTTTGGCATCAATGTTATGAACATGTGAATCATCACTATCGAGATTCAATAAGAATAAACCCCTCACATTGGGTGCATGACCATAAAAGATATTACTCATATAAATAGAACAACCATTATTCTCTGATTTAAATGAGTAACCGTCTCGCAATAAACAAGATCCAGATATAATGTTCATGCTTAACGCAGGCACTAAATAACAATTATTCAGGTTCATCACTAATCCCGATGGTAATCGAAGAGAGAGCGTGCCGACGGCGATCACATCAACCTTGGAACCATTTCCCACGCGCATCGTCACTTCGTCCTTCGCCAGCCTCCGTCTATTCCGCAGTTCCTGTTTTGAGTTGCAAATGTGAGCAACCGAACCGGTATCAAATACCCAAGCACTACAACGAGAGCTGGTAAGGTACACATCAATAACATGTATATCATATATACCTTTTTTGGTGTTGGCAGCCTTCTTGTTAGCCAGGTACTTGGGGCAGTTCCGCTTCGAGTGACCAGTTCCCTTGCAATGAAATCACTCAGTTTCTGGCTTGGGTCCAGCCTTGGGTTTCTTCACGGGAGGGGCAACTGCTTTGCCACTCTTCTTGGAGTTACCCTTCTTACCCTTGCCATTCTTCTTGAAACTAGTGGTTTTATTGACCATCAACACTTGATGCTCCTTCTGAATCTCAGACTCAGCGACTTTTAACATCGCAAACAGCTCGGCGACTGACTTGTTCATCCCGTGCGTGTTATAGTTCAACACGAAGCTCTTATAGCTAGGTGGCAATGATTGAAGAACTCTATCAGTGATCGCCTCTGCCGGAACGGGCATCCCCAATTCAGCCAGACGGGTGGAATACCCAGACATTTTGAGTATGTGTTCACTGACAGACCCGTTCTCCTCCATCTTGCAAGCATAGAACTTATCGGAGGTCTCATACCTCTCGATCCGGGCATTCTTCTGAAAGATAAACTTCAACTCTAGGAACATATCATATGCTCCATGACGTTCAAAACGTCTTTGAAGTCCCGGTTCTAAGCCATACAACATTGCACATTGAACCATTGAGTAATCATCAGAACGTGCCTGCCAGGCGTTCGCAACGTCTGCAGACTCTACTGGAGCGGGTGGATCACCAAGCGGTGCATCAAGGACATAAGCCTTTTGGGAAGCCGTAAGGATAATCCTTAGATTACGGGCCTAGTCCACAAAGTTACTTCCATCATCTCCTAACTTAGCTTTCTCTAAGAACGCATTAAAATTTAAGGGTGCTACTGCGCGAGCCATTGATCTATAACATAAATTTTGCAAAACCAACTTAGACTATTGTTCAAGATAATGAGTTTAGTTAATCATATTACTTAAAAACTCCCACTCAAATTGACATCCCTCCGGTCATTCGAGGGTCACATGATCCAAATCCTACCAACTCAAGTCCGATAATCACGTGAGATGAGATGGTTTCAATGGTGAACATCTTCATGTTGATCATATCTACTATATGACTCATGTTCGACCTTTCGGTCTCTTGTGTTCCGAGGCCATGTCTGTACATGCTAGGCTCGTCAAGTTTAACCCGAGTGTTCCGCTTGTGCAACACTGGCTTGCACCCGTTGTATGCGAACGTAGAGTCTATCACACCCGATCATCACGTTGTGTCTCGAAACGACGAACTTTCGCAACGGTGCACACTCGGGGAGAACACAATTTTGTCTTGAAATTTTAGTGAGGGATCACCTTATAATGCTACCGTCGTCCTAAGCAAAATAAGATGCATAAAAAGGATTAACATCACATGCAAATCATAAGTGACATGATATGGCCATGAACTTGTGCTTTTGATCTCCATCTCCAAAGCACTGGCATGATCTCCATCATCACCGGCATGACACCATGATCTCCATCAACATGTCGCCATGAGGTTGTCGCGCCAACTGTTGCTTCTACGACTATTTCTAACTCATAGCGATAAAGTAAAGCAAAACGGCGAAAATAAATTAAAGACAACCCTATGGCTCCTGCCGGTTGCCGTACTCATCGACATGCAAGTCATGATATTCTATACAATACATGATCATCTCATACATCACATATATCTCATCATGTAATTGGCCATATCACATCACAACATACCCTGCAAAAACAAGTTAGACGTCCTCTAATTGTTGTTGCATGTTTTACGTGGCTGCTACGGGTATCTAGCAAGAACGATTCTTACCTACACATAAACCACAACGGTGATAATCAAATTTTTATTCAACCTTCTCAAGGACCGAATTTGTCGAATCCGATCCAACTAAAGTGGGAGAGACAGACACCCGCCAGCCATCTTTATGCAACAAAGTTACATGTCAGTTGATGGAACCGGTCTCTCGTAAGTGTACGAGTAAGATTGGTCCGGGCCGCTTCATCCCACAATGCCGCTGAATCAAGAAAAGACCAAGGGTGGAAGCAATCTGAATATCAACGCCCACAAACTCCTTTGTGTTCTACTCGTGATCTCATCTACGCATAGACCTAGCTCATGATGCCACTGTTGGGGAACGTTGTATGGGAAACAAAACATTTCCTATGCACATGCAAGATCTATCCATGGTGATGAGCATCTACGAGAGGGAGAGTGGATCTACATACCCTTGTAGATCGCTAAGCGGAAGCGTTAAGAAACGCGCTTGATGTAGTCGAACGTCTTCGCGATCCAAATCGCAAGTCGTCCCGCGATCCAATCACGATCTAGCGCCGAACGGACGGCACCTCCGCATTCAACACACGTACAACTTGATGACACCTTCACCTCCTCGATCCAGCGAGCGATGGTGAAGTACTAGATGAGTTCCGGCAGCACGACGACGTGGTGACGGTGGTGGTGAAGAACAATATCCACAGGGCTTCACCAAGCACAACGGAAACTATGACGGAGGATAAACTAGAGGGGACGGGGTTGCCGGCACACGACTTGTGGAATTCTTGATGTGTTCCGGGTGCTAGCCCTGGGTCGAAACTTGGAGGAAGAGCCTCCTCAAAGTCGGTTTGGCCCGTAAGGCAAGAGTCCTCCTCGGACTCTAGGACCAGACGCCAGGGTCCTCGGTGTCTGGCCCCAGACGCCAGGGTTCCTGGCGTCTAGCCCCTGGCCTCCGCAAAACTCCTTTTGCACCTTCCTTAATGCCTCGTGGGCTTTACCCCTTGGCCCAAATAAAGTGTTCTCATACCCGAACATTTCGGGAAACATCCGAAACCCCTTCCGGTGAAGTCCGGAACCCTTCCGGAGACCAAACACTATTATCCCATATATCAATCTTTACCTCCGGACTATTCCGGAGCTCCTCGTCATGTCCGGGATCTCATCCGGGACTGCGAACAACTTTCGGTCACCAACATAATAACTCAACTATACTTATATCGTCACCAAACGTTAAGTGTGTAGACCCTGCGGATTCGAGAACTATGTAGACATGACCGAGACACCTCTACGGTCAATAACCAATAGCGGACCTGGATGCCCATATTGGCTCCTACATATTCTACGAAGATCTTTATCGGTTGAACCTCTATGTCAAGGATTCAGTTAATCCCGTATGGTGTTCCCTTTGTCCATCGGTATGTTACTTGCCCGAGATTCGATCGTCGGTATCTCCATACCTAGTTTAATCTCATTACCGGCAAGTCTCTTTACTCGTTCCGTAATACAAGATCCCATGGCTAACACTTTAGTCACATTGCTTGCAAGGCTTATTGTGATGTTGTATTACCGAGTGGGCCCTGAGATACCTCTCTGTCATACGGAGTAACAAATCCCAGTCTTGATCCGTGCCAACTCAACAGACACCTTCAGAGATACCTGTAGAGCATCTTTATAGTCACCCAGTTATGTTGTGACGTTTTATACACACAAGGTATTCCTCCGGTGTCAGTGAGTTGCATGATCTCATGGTCATAGGAATAGATACTTGACATGCAGAAAACTATAGCAATAAACTGACACGATCATATGCTACGTTTATAGTTTGGGTCTTGTCCATCACATCATTCTCCCAATGATGTGATCCCGTTATCAAATGAAATCTCATGTCTATGGCCAGGAAACCTTGACCATCTTTGATCAACAAGCTAGTCTACTAGAGGCATACTAGGGACACAGTGTTGTCTATGTATCCACACATGCAATTGAGTTTCCAGTCAATACAATTATAGCATGGATAATAAACGATTATCATGAACAAGGAAATATAATAATAACCATTTTATTATTGCCTCTAGGGCATATTTCCAACAAAGAAAGCTTGCAAAGGCTTGTGAGGATGAGGCACGTGACAAGAAGGGGAAATGGCCTCGCTCGACTCAGTAGGAGGATGAATGGAACCGGATGTACCCATGCCGTATTTGTCATGAACTATCTTCTATGGCAAGAAGCCATTTGTCGTCAACTATCTCGTAGTAGGCCTAAATTTGTCATTTCTAATGAATGTGTTGTGGACTATCTTGTAGACCTAATTTGTAATTTCTAATGAATGTGTCGTGGACTATCTTGTAGACCTAATTTGGCTAGGGTTAGACATTTGAATGTGTTGTCGTGGACTATCTTTGGAATCGTACAAAAAGTGCTCCTGTTTTTGCAGTTTTGCAGTTAACAGTACTGCAGCGCCTAGGGATCAGGCGCTGCACTATATTGTGCAGCGCCCAAGAGTCAGGCGTCACACAATATAGTGCAGCACCTTACCCATAGGCGCTGCACACTGACTTTGGATTTTTTGGCATGAAAAGCTGCTGCAAAGCTTCTGTTGCCCTCTGGATCCACATCCAGATGTGCAACGCCTAGTCATCAGGCGCTGCACTATACTGTGTGACGCCTGACTCTTGGGCGCTGCACATTATAGTGCAGCGCCTGACCCTTAGGCGCTGCACTCTGACTTAGGATTTTTTGGCCTGAACAGCTGTTGCAAAGCTTCTGTTGCTCTCTGGATCCACATCCAGATGTGCAGCGCCTAGGCCTCAGGCGCTGCACTATACTGTGTGACGCCTGACTCTTGGGCGCTGCACAGTATAGTGCAGCGCATGACCACTAGGCGCTGCAGTACTGTTAACTGCAAAAATAGAAGTAGTTGATAGCAATTTCAATTCACTTGAACATCACATCACTTACAATAACTCAAACTTCACAGCAATTTGAACAAACACAAGTAATATGCCGACGAGTTAATCATTTAAGACAATTCAAACATAACTACAAGTTCGTAAACACAAGTAGCACACTACTAAGAGTTCACCAACATATCACATAACCTCACAAGTTCTTAAACCTAATGAAACGGCGACAAGTTCAGTTTCATAATAAAAACAACAACGACTAATGCCTTCCGCGCGTGTTCCTGCCGCCACGCCTGGTGGTTATCTTCTTCCTCCTGGCAGGAGGAGCCTCCTCTTCCTCCTCCGCCTCATCATCCAAGCTCGCCATCTGCAAGCTCCCTACGACCACCTTTGGGTTGCCTCTGTTGTCAAAGTCCGTGGCTGTTAACCGGTGTATGAGCTGCCTAGGCTTCAAAATGTATGCGGACCGAACTTGAGCGTCCGCCAAAGTCATGTCATCATCAAGTTCATCAACCTATGACACAATCAAACAATATGGTAAAGACCGGCGTCGTAATCAAGTGAGAATTACATCTAAAAGATTAGTCATACCTCTTGGGTGACCACACCCTCATCATCCACATAAGCATATGAGGAAGTCACATCGTCCCCCTGATGGTGAGATAAGGGGTCTGATGGTGTACCAGACCTAGAGGCAGATGGTTCATCATATTCTGGGTCACGGCAACCGAGAAGGTTCGATAACCGCCTTAACTCCTTGGCCTGACGCTGTAACATGAACAAGTGTATAAGATACCAAACTCCGCAACATAAGTAACATGGATACCTGAGTGCGATATGTACCTTGAGGAATTTTCGTAGTGGACCTTCATCAATGCCTTCTCCAACCGGTGTCTTCTCCAGAATAGACTGGCTTTCATCAGCTGCTTTCTTGATCTGGTTGTGCTGCGGATGAGAATGAAGTAACACGTTAGCCATTCAAACATGTGTAATACGGCCAATGGGAAAGTAAAGAAGGGAACACTTTACCACATAGTTAATCACCGGAACAGCAGGGACTCCTAGCCCTTCCCTGACATTTTTGTTGTACTGCTGCTTCGATAGATCCTCAAAGTTTGCGGGATCTTCAAGAATATCCTCATTGTATGTCGGCGGGCATATCTCAACTCGAGCATTTTGAAGAAACCATCGTAGGTAGTTATCGAAAGCAAGTGAGCTATGCTCACGAAGCTGGGTGCCTGCACTTTTACGAGCTTGCTCCACACTAAGATGGAAACGGGTAACATACGATGAATGATGCTTGTCCCAGTCCTTTATCTTCCGCTGCCTTCTCCTGTCCAACCTGCATGGTAGAAAACCAAACATTAGCACAATCAAAAAGGAGTGGCGATGCTAAGTCAATACGGTTCATGCTCTCTTACCTATGAAGTGTCCACCCATTCCGGCGGGTGAGGCTGGAACAGACCAAACTGACGATACACGCGATGTGGCAAATGAAGCTCAACCGCCCAGTTGCATATCAGTGGGCACCGCATAAGCCAAAGATCCCTATCCCGCAAGCACATCGGGTTGAGGACAAACTCGTGGGTGATCCCTAATGTGTCATTGTCGCCATATGGCTGCCATTCCACCTATGAAATAGGACAACAACGTAACATTGATGACAAGTTTTCAGGCAAGCATGAGAAATGACTGATGTAATGTCCTCGTTACCTGCTCAGGCGTAATCGTGTCCAACTCGGCGATGTACTTTTGGTACATGAGATTGACATTGTTCGTCATCTCGGATACCACATCCCACTTGTAAGCCCAAGTGGGGCGCCGTAAATCATCTTCTTCATCCCAAGAATTAAACTTGACGCTCTCCGGGCGTCCAACAGGCAGACGCTCCCAGCTCCATACAGAAAGTAGAAGCATATTACCACCAATGCATGCACTATCTGTGATCCTGCAACACGCATCGTCCAGCTGCATATAAAAGAAAACAATGTTAACTTGACAGCAAGGTTGCATTGCTAATGAAGAAATGAATTGATAACAAAACAAACCAACTACCTGTCGGTACAAGTAGGTAAGAGTTGCTGAACCCCAGCTCCATCTGCTCTCGAAGAAGGTCAACGCCTTCAGCCACATCCATGGAGCGTTCTTGCCTGTGGCGTCAAGAAACAAAGTCCTCGAGATAACGTACCACATATAGACACGAGCATGTGTCTGGATCACATCATCATTGGCATCCGCAGGGCAATGCGCAAAGTTTGCTTGAATCCACGTGAAGCAGCTCCGGCTGCTTTCCTTTCCTTCTTCTTCTCTTGTCCCTCCTCTACATCAGCCTCAGCCTCGGTAGGAGCCATACTGATAAGAGCAATCATCTGCTGGCGCCACCCATTAGAATCAGTGCTCATACAAAGAGGCCTCCCGTCGATA
The DNA here is from genome assembly GCA_039707655.1 of Elymus sibiricus. NCBI lineage: Eukaryota > Viridiplantae > Streptophyta > Magnoliopsida > Poales > Poaceae > Elymus > Elymus sibiricus. The sequence continues at coordinate 35,123,366 of CM077667.1, read as the reverse complement.
GGACGACCGGTGATCAAGGAGACATCCTGGAGCGTCACAGTCATCTCCCCAGTCCGAAGATGGAAACTGTGCATCTCCGGCCTCCACCGATCAGCAAGAGAGGACACCAGTGGAGCGTTGAGGTTCGGCGTGGACCGGATGACCAACTGAATCCACGGGAGGAGTCCTGCCTGCTGGATGTAGGGTGTGTACCGCTCATCGTAGGGCATGGCAGCACCAGAGACCCCGTGATACCGAATCTTCAGAGGTTCAAGCTTCTGAAAAAAACAAGTAATGACAAATCTTAGGGCATGTCAATTTCAACTAAAGGCAAATTTGCAAAATATTTAGATTACTCATTATTACCATCCCCTTCTCGCGCATCATGTAGGCCCGGTGTTGTGTGTCATAGGCATCGTCGAGAAGGCAAACCATCCTTACAAAGTTCAAACAATAAACATATATGAGTTCATCTCAAATATCGGTATACACTAAACATCTCATATGTGTTCATCTAAACATCTCATATGTATTCATCTACATAACTCAACATATCATATATAGCTACAAAACTCAACATCTCATAATTATCTACAAAACTAGGCATCTCATATATATCTAAAAAAACTAAACAATCTAGGGTTTCACTAACAAGAATCATATATTGTGAACTAATGAACAATACTAGGGTAGTACCACTATGACTACACATCCTAAATCACAACACCCAATCTTGGACAAATAAAGATTCAAACCAAGCAAATCAAGGGTTCCACCCAATCTTGGACAAATCTCTAAAATGGCAACGAATTTACGGAGGAAAAGAAAGGGAACGGAGGAGTTTACCTAGTAGGAGGGATTAGAGATCTATTCCACGGCTGAAATCTCCAGATGGGTGTGTGTGGGGGGGAGGGGGGGATCGAAGGGGGCGCCGCCGCTGCTCTCTGTTGACAGAGAGGAACTGCCTGGGGAGGGCTGGCCCAATGCGGCTTAAGTTAATGTGCAGCGCCTAAGCGCTAGGCGCTGCACATTATACTGTGTGGCGCCTAGCTCTTAGGCGCTGCACTGCTGGCTGTGGGGCCGCGCCTGGCCCCGGGCTGCCACGCTGGTCGGGCGTGCGGCGCCTAAGACCAAGGCGCTGCATAGTGTAGTGCAGCGCCCGGCTGTCAGGCGCCACACAAAACGGTCAGTTTGTGAATTTTTTTCAAGGGCAGTTCAGATCGTGAATTGATTTCGCCAACAGGTCAAATATGTGTTTTTTGCCTCCGCGGACTAGTCACCCCTATCCACGGACGGATTCCAAAGCAAATTTACGCGTCAGCGTTGTAGATGGCCTTAGTCACAAGCTAGCTAGCTAGAACTGCTCGTGCTTATATTGAGACGGCGGTGTGGCTGCGTTCAGTCCCGAACGACACTGTAAGCATGTGCGCTCTGGATCACTCTGATAAGTTTATTCATTATGCATAAACTTGTACATAGCGAAGGTAATACTAAACTCGGTCGACTGGGTACATACGCCCGGCCCCTTGATTACATACATGTTTATCAATACACTTGTACAATACTTACATCAGATCGATAGTACTCCCTCTGTTCATCAATATAAGACGTTTTAGAGACTTGTATCAAAAGAGAAAATAGTGATAGCAATATCACGTTCTACCCATCTTTCCTTGTCCAGGAAGCCCAAATAACAGCCACCTTCACATAAACTCGGTTGTACAAGCTGTCACAGAATGAGAACCAGAAAATTCTCCATTTCCTCTTGAACAAGAAGGTGCAGAAGACCACCCAGAGGCCCATTACATATCCAGAGCTCATGGCGATGTAAAACGAGATCATATTGCTTGCATCTTCCTGATGTTCCGGAGTAGCTGGAATTAAGTCAGCTCCTGGACATTTCTTGGAGATTGTGGAACCACAAAGACCTGGATTGCCCACATAAATATATTCCTGATCATCAAGTGTTTGAAGTTGATTTCCAGATGGTATCTCTCCAATCAGATTGTTGTAGGACAGGTTCAAGTGACTCAATGATGTGAGAGCCGATAAGCCTGGAGGGATTTTACCGAACAATTCATTATGTGATAGGTCAAGGGACTCGACTTGCACCAAGGCGCCAATCTTCTCAGGAATTTTTGCACTGAGGGCATTCCATGATAGGTTCAGGCTCTTCAGTGCCACAAGAGCGCCGATCTCTTCAGGGATCTCTCCTCTGATGTTGTTACAGGACAAATCAAGATTTATCATGTATACGACTTCTCCGGTATATAATCTCTCTTGGCCTTTTGTGACTATTGTGAAATTCTCTGTGTAGTGAACGTCAGAGCGATAAACAATATCTTCAAAACTGAGTACTCCATTAAATTCATCAGATTTATCTTTGCTTAGAATCATCTGCGTGAGGTTAACAATAGATTTTGGTATGCTTCCTGACATATTGTTGTTGGAAAGGTCCAAATATTGAAGATTAGCTAGCTTCGTGAGCCCCAAAGGAATGTGGCCATGAAACATATTAGATCTCAACCGTAAGAAAGCCAAAGATGGCAACTTCTCCCCAATCCATGATGGGAAAGTAGTGGCTGCACCCACCTTCGGTGCACCCACGGTGCACCCACGCAAGAAAACATATCAAAACATTTCAAAAATATTCGAAACTTTGTGGAAATGATTTTGAACAAATGTTATGGGCACCTGCAAAGTTTGGTGGTCAAACAACATTCGAAGAACTCTGCACAAAAAAGACAAATTTACAAAATCTGCTCAAACAGTACACTTACATTTTGACTAATTTTCAGTGATTTTGTCTTTTTTGTTCAGAGTTCTTAGAATGTTATTTGACCACCAAACTTTGCAGGTGCCCATAACATTTGTTCAATCTCATTCCCACAAAATTTCAGATTTTTTTGAAATGTTTTGATACGTTTTTTTGCGTGGGTGCACCGAAGGTGGGTGCAGCAAAACCACTCTCATCCATGATGGGAAAGTCCCAAAGAATTTATTGTGTGCGAGATCAAGAAATATGAGCTGGGGACAATTTTTGAGGAACAAAGGAAAAACACCAGAGAGGTTGTTGTTTCTTAAGCTTAGATTACTAAGACTCAAACTTTCTGGGTTTGTAGTGGATTCATTGACTAGGCAATCAGGAGCTGACCCAGTGAGCTCATTTCTTGATAGGTCTAATAGCTTCAATGATGTCAACTTACACAAATATGATGGAATGGTACCAGATATCGAGTTGCCAAATAGAAGAAGCACTTCAAGTTGTGGCGTTCCAAATTCTAATGGTAGCCCTGATAGTTTGTTTGTACTAAGATCCAAGTAGGTTAGATTAATAGGAAGCTTAGGAATTGGACCAGTGAATTGATTGGAACTGAGATCCATTGCAGATGTCCTCATATATTCCATCCTAGATGGTAGAAAACCACAAAGTTGATTTTGCTGCATTCTTAGCGAGTCCAACGAGGAAACCATTACCCAAAACCAATCGGGAACTATGTCGGATATGCTTGCATTTGAGATGTCGAGATATATAGGTGTTTGCCACCGTAGCCACATTGGAAATTTAGGGCCGAGAAGGCACGACCGGAGTCCAATCATTGTCAGATTAAATGGAGGAAGCCAAGTTGAATTCACTGTGATGGCTATTGAATTACCTGACAACAACAACCTCTGCAATCTTGCTAGGCTTGATAAATGACCTTCATATATAACACCATCTAGGTAGTTGTTCATTAGGTTCAGTGCAGTTAGCTTTCTGAGCTCTCCTATCCATAGCGGCACCTGACCTGTGAGTTTGTTTCCACCAAGATAGAGAAAGGTCAGATTGAGCCAGGATTCTTGCAGCTTGGTTGGTAGGCTTCCTGTCAAACTGTTGTTGGATAGATCCAAGGCTGAAAATTTATTCCACGAACAAGAAGGCAGCCGTTGAAAAAATTCCGTTATGCTTCCATTGATACCGGCATCATGTATAAACAATGTTTCCAAGTTACAAAGATTTTTCAGGTTTGAAGGTATCATGCCCACAAGATTATTATGTGACAAAAAGAGCTCTACCATGGAGGTCATATTCCCAATCTCGTCAGGAATCGGACCACTAAATTGACTCCATGAGATATCAAGCAGCTTTAGGCTAGTCAAGCCCCAAAACCAGTTGGGTGCTAGACGCTTTGGGACAAGGTTGAAGGAAATGTCGAGAGTTTCAAGAGATGTCAGATTTGAATGCACAAGAGAATCAGGATTGTTGTTAAGCTGGCAGCTAGTAAGAAGAAGAACTTTAAGGGAAGGAAGCATATTCACGACTGGCAACCAGTTCAGAATGGTACTGAGGTTCACAGAGCTCATGTCCAGGTATTCAAGGGAAGACAGTCGCGACAACCAGGTGATATCCACGGAGTATGTGTCGGCATTACCACCAAGACTCAAGTAACGTAGGTTGGAGAGATTACCCAGCTGTGGTGGTATCCTTCCAACAAAGCCCGAGCTCGATAGGTTTAGATACCTCAAGTGGTGGAGAGACGGCAAAGTCTCTTCTAGCTGAAAGCCGCTAAATGAGTTGCCGCTGAGATCGAGGTACCTTAGACGTTCTAGACCAACCAACGAGGAGCTTATGTTACCTCCTAGATAGCTGTCGTAAGAACCTTGAAGATCGAGCTTGATGACATGGCCTGTTCTCTTGCTGCAGCGGACGCCCTTCCATCGGCAGCAGTCATCCCCCCGCCACGTCGAAAGGCGGTTTGCAGGGTCCGACAACCCCGCTTTGAAGCGGACAAGGGCGGATCTCTCACTCGCAACACAACTACCCGTGTTGTTGGCATGGGTTTCAGTGGAGCTGGTATGTGTGAGCAAGAACAAGGCTATGGCTAGTTGCACGCACAAGCATCTAAGGATGGACATTGTGTTTAACTTTATAACAGAAACAACTTTGTATGTCTTTGCCTATGCCGACTTTGTTGTTCGATGCTGCAATATATAGAACAGCTAGCCCAGCCAGTATTGTTTGGTGTTGAAGTAGCATGCATGCTTTTGGTCTCACGTCATGCAGCACTTATGCTTTGTGTGGACACAACTCTTAAGTTTTTCCTAATGAATACAGTACATCTTTGTTTCAACGTTCGACAAGTCTGGGTGAGTGAGACATGGGTTGATTATCCCAAGTGTTCGTCACCTTTGACAACCGACCTGAAAATACACCACAAACAAATTGCATGGTCAGACCTGTAGACTCTAGTCAAGTCATCTTGGGTGGTCTAGCTTGAATAGATGCGTTCCTCCGTTTCTTTGTTTCTTCCACGATACATGCGTAAAGTGCGTGAAATTCCAAGTGAGTGTGAGAGTTCAACTGTACAACACGCACACAGCTAACAAATTAGATTGTCAAACCGTCTCGAGAGTTCAACATGCCGCAATAGTCACGCCATAGAAAAAAATGGTTCATGCAAAACGTGCGGTGCAGAATTCAATTGGAGAAGACATTCTTTGCCTCTTCGCATGCACTGCATTTTATTCCTAGATTCGCTCTGGTATTCCTTGACAACACGGTTGAGCCCTTGTTGTACGCGTTGCTTGGATATTATTCTGACATGCTCTTCGGGATGAAAACCATTGATGGTTGGATCAGACGACACCAGCGCTTGTGCGTCGTTACCTTTCTAGATGTGTTGGTTTCGAAGGATCTTTATCGAAGTCCATATGTTGTCAAAGATGGCAGTTGATGTTGATGTTTGGTATTGCATGTACTTGGTATCAACTTGATATTAATATGTTTCCTTTTTAATTAAAAAATAATCTTGGTACACAGAAGCGCTACCTCAACCCTTAAGCACTTCCATTGTCAGGTATAACCAAAGGACAGACCGGCTAGCACCACCTTGCCAAAATTGTCTTATATTGCCACCACCACATGCCCAAGAAGTTGATGCTGCTTGAAAGGTTATGCACATGACATGGATGGGGGATATGAAAACCCAAACCCATCCATGGCATACACATCCGAAGGCTGTTCACGAGCATGGTACGGATGTGGATATCACCACGTCAGTGGCGGAGCCAGCGCCCGGCCACCCGGCACTTGCCCGGACTCTTTGGCCATGGGACAGCCTCTACAGGTGATAAACAATGAGGCAAAGTCTGATATACATCGTCGTTTACCCGGGTAGCAGTGTACGTGTACGTGATGAACAGTGGACTTCTTATTTTTCGTTTTGTGCAAAGCAAAACAATGGGATCCTACCAAGCGTTGTCATGGGCTAATTAACTCTGCCTACCTACCATGCACAGTCCGCGTAGTGTTCATCAGGTCATGGGCAGCTATTCCCTTCTTCAAAAACAATTAATTACGTGAGATAGACCTTGCACCAACCTTGTTCAACATTGTGATGTGGTTGTCAAAAACACATACACTTGTTCTAAGCCTAACGGCCCTCCGCCATTCGGACAAGCAAAAGGGCGGCGGCTGATCTTCCTCCTCCAGTTAAGGTGGAGCATGTCCTCCTCTCCCTCGCCTATCAATGGACGAAGCCGCCATGCATAGCCTGCGTGGCTGATGGTGGCGGGGTTTTGAGAGGCGATGTCTAGTGATGTGGCGGCGCGAGGCATGGAGACGACACATTGCGCGACAACAACAAGTAGCGACCGTCTACTGTGGTAGTGTGTTGTGTCGATAAGGCTGGCCGACGGTGCGAATGATGGGGCCATGGATCTGGATGCCTTGTGCAAATCCCATGGCTTGCCAATTCATGTCGGTGTGAGGTATTTTCGTGAAGTTAGTAGTGACGGACGGAGCTAGTGACGACATATCATGGCAATGTCAGTGCAGCGACGGCTCGTGGTGTGTCGTCTACGTGTTGGTGGACACGCCTAGATTTAGCACCAACGTACACTTGTGACCAAGGCATGGAATCACCTGAGTGTCTCCAATGTGAGTTTATGGCTGTACCGTTCTCTCTCCTCACTTGATCTGTCACCAGCATCATGTGTGCATGGTCTAACAATCATCTAGAAGTTTATAATAAGGAATGAATCATGTGGAAAATGTGGACTAGTGATAGCTTGAATATTTTTTGTGTATAGATCTGACCCTCGTATGGGTATATTTTTTGATAAAGTACACTTTTATTAACTAAAAAATGTAGTATCAAGCGGATACAAAGCATGATAAGCAACGCCCGACCTCTGCATAATTAAGATGCACACGGCCAAACACCAACAGTCTTTCAAAAGATAATAAAAAAGCAGACATATCGACAACACTAGAGTACGGGGTATATATAGAGTATACGACAACTTACACGCAGTTTAAACCTATTCCATCTCTACATCATTATCTCTAACTTCAACACAATATACTTCTAACATCCCCACTCAAAATTCCCCTAAGTCATGTCGGACGTGAAGCAGACGATTGCGACTGGATTGAAGTCTTGCTCTTCTGCCGTCTTCTTCACCATGACATCATAGACTTTTCAAGCTATCAACGGTTCCACAGAAGAAAGATAAGAAAAACGATAAAGCAAGTCGGAGAGACAAGAACTTGTCCTCCTGTCATCATCGACTTTTCAAGCTATAAACAGTTCCACGGAAGGAAGATAAGAAAAACGACAAAGCAGTTGGGAAGACAAGAGCTTGTCCTCCGGATGGATGCTTGGTCCTATTCAAAATTCGTTCTCGTCAGCGTGGTCTTGTACGTATATCTATTTTTTCCAACCGCTAGCAGGAGTCTTACAAATTGCATAGCCAGACCAGCAGACTGCAGCCAAGTCTTGCCGTTGCTGTGTATTCATGGTGCCTTGAATCGAATAGATGCGCGTTCGTTTGTCACCACGAAACACGTGGTGCAGAATTCAATTGGAGTCAGCATCCCTTGCATCATCTTGTGCACTGCATTTATGCTCAGTTTTATTGGCATTCCCACTACAACACGGTTGAAGTGTCGCGTCGCTTATATGCCTATGACTGAGCTAGAGGCCTCCAGAAGAGGTTTGGGTCAAGGCTTTCCGTTAACTCAATGGAAATCGAGGCGATATGTCTGCTTTATTTTCTTGTAGCCCAGTTGTTTTGTTTTGGTGAATATGCAAAGCTTGCGTACCATTTCATTGATAAAAGAAGTTAAGAATGAATACAGGGGGTGATACAACGCACGACATGAATGCAAGAGACGTGAACATGGCGACTAGAGCAGAGGGACATGGGATCTGCGGGGTGCGGCCTCTCCCTTGGTCCATGGCGGCGACGCTCGTGGTGGTGTGGGTGGAGATCGGCTAGAAGATGGGGTGGGGCTAGGCGTGGCCGGTGGCGGCGGCGACGGCTGGCCCGGATCCCAGGGCGACCCTGGTCGGTGGCGGTAGGTGAAGTTCAGCCAGCCCGCGGCGGCATGGCGTGGTGGTGCCCCTGTCCAAGGCGAAACTGCGTCGACGATCTGGTGATCTGACTTTGGATCGGATCGGATCAGTGACGGTGACAAGCAGGAGCGGGATCTCTCCTGGCTGCTCTTGCAGTTTGGCTAGGTGGGGTGGCTGCCCTCCTCCCATGCTCCAGTGGTGGTGGACTCCGGTAGTGGCCGGTGCGCCAGGGCTCCCGAGGTGGCAGTGCTGTTGTGGGTGGTCGCCGGATCTGGGCGGCCATATCTAGGCCTTTGAATGTGGTCTGGCCGACGCATAAGATGTTGGAGGGATTCTCGTGGGACAAGATCCAGGTGAAAACCTTCGGCGACGGTCGGAGCCGGTGATGGTGATGCCCCAAGCGTCTTTTCCTTCTTGAAGGCATCATCGAGGTGAAGCTCCCACCTCCTTTCGCTACCTCTGGGGGAAACCCTTGGTTAGTCGATCGGATGATGGCGGCGCTCACGTGTTGTTACCCCATTAGGGGGCATCATTCTTGGAGGGGTTCATCGGCTAGAGGGGCCAGTGGACAACGACAACGGTGGAGCCGTGTGGCATTTGATGCCTCGACAACGGCGGATCTCGACGGCATGGGGCAGCGGGGTCTCGGCGATGGCCGCGTGTTGATGGATGCGCGTAGGATGGTGGCACTGTCTGGCGTCGTGGTGACATCGACGGCAGTGGCGAAGCTATGTTGTGTCACTGTAGTCGCTTGAGTACACAACAATTTGGCAAGTCAAATATCGGTATATTCACCGGCTGAACAAACAAATGCTAGAAAATGACTACATAGGCCCACCGGTCATCTACTTTGCGTAACGTTTGGCTGGGCAAATGGAAGCAAAGGAAGTAGTAGTAATAACTTTGTTCATGTACCAAGCGGCTAGCTTGGTAAGCTACCAACAAAAACTTGCAATCAATCAAAAAAAAAACTTTGTTCATGTTAATTGTCTACAGAAAAACTTCATTACAGAAGTTTGACATCACAAGGTTTTTATCCTGGCACCGCCATTGGTCGACGGCAGTTGAACCTGGCAAGGCATATGCATTGATCTCTCCTGAAGATGGGACGGCAGAAGATGGAGGCGACGGATTCTTCAGTGTACGCATGCGGTGTGTGCTGATGGTCTGCTACATCAGTTGGTGCTCTCGGCTCATGGCAGGCTGGGGTGGCCACCGGATTAGATGGTGTGCATGGATGCGCCAGGGCACTCCATGAGACTTGTAGGTGTAGTGATTGAGGTCGTCAGAAATGTGACTTTGGATTGATCCATGTATCTACTTTATCGGACTCTATTTGAATAATTAATAAAGATGGTTGTGTGCATCGCTCGATGCAGAGGCCGGGGTAGTCATTCTTTTCGAAAAAAAGAACCCCTTTCCCTCGCGACGAGGTTTCTCAAGAAAATAGAGCTCGTGTATGGGAAAATACCGAAAAAAAATACACAAAGACCCATCCATCGTTTAAGCTCGCCAGTCGGTACACGATCAATCTTATTATCTCAAAACTAAGGCAGCAGCGGCAGCAAGAGCCACACCGCCCTCCATAGATCATCATCTTCTTATTCCCATAGAGAAGGCATCATATCATACGACACATCCATACACACGAGCTGACAACACAAGCTGCCGAGAGTAATACTAATAAGCAGTAAAACGTACGTACACAGTGCACAGACAAACGACCAGCGGTATATGGTCGATCGAGGCAGTACACTAGCAGTGTGGCAGGGCGATGCCGCAGGTTGAGACGGTCTGGCGGGTGTAGGGGCTTTGGATGTAGCGGCCGTAGATGGGGTTCCTGGCGAACTGGCAGAAGCACCCCTGCTGCGAGCGCAGGTTGGAGCAGCACGCGGCGCTCGGCTTGGACCCCGTCATGACCGGCGAGGCGCACGCAGCCAGCAGCCCCGCGTTGCACGACGCCGCGGCCGCGTTCGCCATGCATGCCAGAGCCAGCAGCGCCAGCACCATCGTAGCCGCCACCACGGCCATGTCCTTCCTCCCCGCCATGGCTCTGGGTCTCCTAGTCCTAGGTGCTTGCTCACTCGGTGCTGTGCGCCGGGGATGGAGTTCTGCGGTGAGTGATGCAGTGGTCGATGGCGAGAACTGTCGAGAGAGTGCGGAGGTAGCTTCGGTATTTATAGCCGCGCTCATCTTGGGTCGCCAACTCCGCCCACCATAACCGTTCTACACGTTTTCATCGTAGAAAATTCCGTAGAAACTATGGCGACTATCCGCGAGATCAGTATTACTAGTACTGCTGTTTGTGAGTTGACTTCCACAGCTCCCACGCCAGGATCGTCATCTTTAATTCGGTCCATCAGAACCACTCTACACACGAAAAAGGGTTTTTCCCACGCTTTGTATTACAAAGCAACCAACCGATACAGCCAACGATAAATGCTGGGATGAAAGCAACACAGTCACGTTCAAAAGAAACGAAAAAGAAAATACAAAAAAAAAAAATGCAAGCAGCGCCAGATCGACGTAAGCGACGATTCCCACCACGCTCCTATGCCTCCGAGTCGTCGTGTACCAAGCAACACCTTCAAGAAGGACCGCGACGATACCGACGCTGCTGCCCGGGCGAGTCCTAGGATTTCTCCCGGTACAGGGGGAGTGGGGAAGAGGTACACCCGACGCCCTTCAAGAAGGGAGGCGGTGCCCACAGGCGTCACCACGTCGGTGCCGGCAGGGCCGGCAAGGATTTCTCCCGACCACCACACAACCACGACCCCAACCAACCATTGGCTCCACCATGTCTGCCGCCCACCAACATGCGCCAACCCAGTATTGAGTCCTCGTCGACGTCTCACCATGGCAAACGCTGCAAGGCTGGCCGGACCAAGACGAAACAACCGTAGACGAGGGACGACAGTACCGTAGCCACGTGGGACGGAACAACCTCCACCGGCTCAAGCGGTAGCAAACCGGGCACAGCAGCAGGATCACACCAGGCGAACAACCCGGCCGGGTCCAGCTCGGACCCGTGAAGCTCCTGCCACCGCGCTGCAGTAAACGCGGCGCCGTTGCCATAGCAGACCGCTCGACGATCCAGACAGAGACGGCATGACAAAGCCCAGAACGGCCCGCCCTGACCCAGATCGGGCCCAAAAGGGCCCAGATCTGGGCCTGCAGGGCGCCACCGGCTAGGCCCCGCCCGGAGCAACCGCCGCCAAGCCAAGTGGCCGCGCCTTCGCCTCGTCGCCACCGAGGCCTTCGCCGGAACGCCACTGGCCGAGATGCACCGCCGCCAGGCCCCGCCATCCTGACGTGGCTTGAGACTGCATCTGTATTTCCCCAAAGAGGAAGGGATGATGCAGCATATCGATGGTAAGTATTTCTCTCAGTTATGAAACCAAGGTATCGAACCAGTAGGAGGATCACCACCACCTAATAAGCAGCACCTGCATACAAATAACAAATACTTGCAACCCGACGCGTAAGAGAGGTTGTCAATCTCTCTACGGTAAAAAGATAGATTAGGTAATGATAGATAGGATAGATAGATTTCTCAAGAACACAAAATAAAAAGGGCAAATAAAAAGTGCAGCAATATATTTTTGGTTTTTTGGTATAGTAGATCTGAAAACAAAAAGATAAAAAGATAGATCGGAAAGCAATATGTTGGAAAAGTAGACCCGGGGACCATAGGTTTCACTAGTGGCTTCTATCATGAGTATAGCACACGATGTGTGAACAAATTACTGTTGGGCAATTGATAGAAGATCAAATAATCATGACGATATCCAAGGCGATGATCATTATATAGGCATCACGTCCAAGATAAGTAGACCGACTCCTGCCTGCATCTACCACTATTACTCCACACATCGACCGCTATCCAGCATGCATCTAGTGTATTAAGTTCATGGAAAAACGAAGTAATGCAATAAGAAGGATGACATGATGTAGACAACATCTATTCATGTAGGAATAGACCCCATCTTGTTATCCTTAATAGCAACGATACATGCGTGCCTTGTTGCTCCTTCTGTCACTGGGAAAGGACACCGCAAGACCTCTTCCCATGGCAAGAAAAATCGATCTAGTTGGCCTAACTAAACCAAAGATTCGAAGAAGAAATACGAGGCTATAAGTAATCATGCATATAAGAGATCAAAGAAGACTCAAATAATATTCATGGATAGAAACTAATCATGAACTCAAAATTCGTCGGATCCCAACAAACACACCGCAAAAGTTTACATCAAATAGATCTCCAAGAGACCATTGTACTGAGAATCAAAAGAGAGAGAGGAAGCCATCTAGCTACTGCCTACGGATCCGTAGGTCTATGGTGGACTACTCACGCATCATCAGAGAGGCACCTATGAAGAAGATGAACCCCTCTGTGATGGTATTAGATTGGATCTTGAGGCTCTGGAACTTGCGGCGGCTGGATGTGTTTTTCGTTGACTCCCCTAGGGTTTTCTAAATATTTGGGAATTTATAGGCATCAGAGGCAGTGGAGGGGGGCCCGTGGAGGGCACAACCCATCAGGGCGCGCCAGGCCCTGGTAGGTTGTGGCCTCCACAGCCCACCTCTCTGGCACTTCTTTGGCCCACTGGGTGTCTTCTGGTCCAAAAAAAATCTCCAAAAAGTTTCGTTGCGATTGGACTCCGATTGGTACTGATATTCCGCGAAGGAAGAAAAACAAGCAAAAACAGCAACTGGCACTTTGGCACTATGTCAATAGGTTAGTCCCCAAAAATGATATAAAGTTGCTATAAAGTGATTGTAAAACATCCAAGAATGATAATATAACAGCATGGAACAAGCAAAAATTATAGATACGTTGGAGACGTATCAGCATCCCCAAGCTTAATTCCTACTCGTTCTCGAGTAGGTAAATGATAAAAACAGAATTTTTGATGTGGAATGCTGCATAACATGTTCATCTCATATTCTTTTCTTTTGTAGCATGGACATTTGGACTTTTAGATGATTCAAAGCAATAGTCTAGTTTTAACATAATGACTTCAATACTCAAGCATGCTAACAAGCAACCATGTCTTTCAAAATATCAACACTAAAGAAAGTTATCCCTAGCCCATCATGCTCAATCATTGATCCATTCATGAAACACACTCAAATATTAGCTACACCCAATGCTCAAGTACGATCATAGTGCCCCCTAGTTGGTGCTTTATAAGAGAAGATGGAGACTCAAAGTAAAAAATAAAAATTGCATAAAGTAAATAGATAGGCCCTTCGCAGAGGGAACTAGGGATTTGTAGAGGTGCCAGAGCTCAAAGTTTTAAATTGAGAGAGAAAACATATTTTGGGTGGCATGCCTTTCCTGTCAACGAAAACGACAAAGTAGCTCACAATACTTTCCATGCTAGATATATCATATGCGGTTTCCAAACAGAAAATAAAGTTTATTCTTTTTTCCACCATTCTTTCACATTCCATGGCAGGCCATATCCACGGTTGCCTTCCATACCAACACTTTCCAAGGAATTTATTATTTGACAACATAAAGTAAAAAAAAATTCATTTCGGGAATGGGCATCCCTATTACCGCCGCACTCTCGTGCATTGACAAGTAAATAAACACTCACCTTGAGAATAACACATCTAGCATGGAAAATATTGGACACTCCCCACCGTTTCATGAGCGGTACGAGCACACAAAAGAGAAGTTTATTTTGAAAATTAGAGATGGCACATACAAATTTGCTTGGAATGGCATGGAAAATACCGCATATAGGTAGGTATGGTCGACTCATAAGGCAAAACTTGGTTTAAGGATTTTGGATGCACAAGTAGTATTTCTACTTAGTACAAATGGAGGCTAGCAAATAGATTGAGAAGCAACCAACCAAGAAACGAAAATTCACATAAACGAGCATTGAGCATAACTAACACCGAATAGTGCACCATAAGTAGGATGTAATTTCATTGCATAACTATTGACTTTCGTACTTGCATAGGGAATCACAAACCTTAACACCAGTATTCCTACTAAAGCATAGTTACTCACTAACATGACTCGCATATTACTATCATCATGTTTCAAAACTATTACAAGGAATCAAGTTTAATTTGTCCAATGATCTTCATGAAAGTTTTTATTATATCCTCCTTCGATATCTATCACTTTGAGACTAGTTTCATATATTGCCATTGCTTTTCGACAAGCTCAAACAAATTTAAGTGAAGCACATGAGCATAGATATTTCATCTCTCAAAATAGTATAAGTGAAGCATGAGAGGATTTCTTCAAAATTTACTAACTCTCAAATTAATCTAAGTGAAGCATGAGAGTATTTCTACAAAAATTTCCAAACACACCGTGCTCAAAAAGATATAAGTGAAGCACTAGAGTAATTCCATATCTCAAAAAAGTTTAAGTGAAGCATATAGAGCAATTCTAACAAATCGTAGCATAATTTTGGCTCTCCCAAATAGGTGTGTCCAGCAAGGATACAAGTGACAAACTAACAAGCAAAGCAAGCAAAGACTCAAATGATACAAGACGCTCCAAGCAAAACTCATGATATGTGACAAATAAAAATATAGCTCCAAGTAAAATACCGATGGTCGTTAGAAGAAAGAGGGGATGCCACTCGGGGGCATCCCCAAGCTTAGTTGCTTGTTTGTCTTTGGATATATCTTAGGGGTGCTGTAGCATCCCCAAGCTTAGGCTCTTTTCACTCCTTATTCCTTCATCCATCGTGATCTCACCCAAAACTTGAAAACTTCAATCACACAAAACTCAACAAAATCTTTGTGAGATCCGTTAGTATAATAAAGCAAATCACTACTTTAGGTGCTGTTGCAAACCCATTCATATTTTATTATTGCATTATACCTACTGTATTTTAACTTTACCATGGCTCATACCCTTCAATATAACCCATAGATTCATCAAAACAAGCACACAATGCAACGAAAACAGAATCTGTCTTAAACAGAACGGTCTGTAGTAATCTGTACTCTAACCATACTTCTGTAACTCTAAAAATTCTGAAAAATTAGGAAATCGTAACGAATTTGTATAGCAATATTGTGTTAAAATTTCAGCTCAATATCACGTTCAGTAAAAAATGGAAATTCGAACACTGAATGCAAAGTTTCTGTTTCAGATTCAGCATCGCTTCTACTCATCTTATGAATCATCCTAAAGGCTCTACTTGGCACAAACACTAAATAAACCATAAAAACACAATCATAACAGAGGCATAATTGTGTCAAAACTCAAAAACAGAAGGAAAAAGCAAAAATAAATTTATTCATTGGGTTGCCTCCCAACAAGCGCTATCGTTTTACGCCCCTAGCTAGGCATAACACAAGATTCAAGTATTGTCATCTTTGGTTTTGGATCCATAGGATGCTCTCATGATTGATTCATATGGTGGCTTAATTCTTGTTCCAGGGAAGTGTTCCATACCCTTTCTTACTGGAAATTGAAAACGAATATTGCCTTCTTTCATATCAATCACGGCACATATAGTGCGTAAAAACGGTCTACCAAGTATAACGGGACAAGACGGATTGCAATCAATATCAAGCACAATAAAATCTATGGGCACATAGTTCCTATTTGCAAGAATAAGAACATCATTAATTCTTCCGAAAGGTTTTTTAATAGTAGAATCCACTAAGTGCAAATTAAGAGAACATTCTTCAATATTGGTGAGACCAAGCACATCACATAAAGATTTCGAAATCGTGGAAACACTAGCACCCAAATCACATAAAGCAAAGCACTCATACTTTTTGATCTTGACTTTAATAGTGAGTTCCCACTCATCATGTAATTTTCTAGGAATAGAAATCTCCAACTCCAACTTTTCTTCAAAAGATTTTATCATGGCATCAACGATATGTTTAGTAAAAGCTTTATTTTGCTCATAAGTATGGGGTGAATTCAACATGGATTGTAGCAAAGAAATACATTCAATCAAGGAACAACTATCATAATTAAAGTCCTTGCAATCCAAAATAGTGGGCACATCACTAGTTAAAGTTTTAACCTCTTCAAACCCACTTTCATCAAAATTTTCATCTAGATTTTCACCCTCCAAATTATTGGGACGCCTTCTAGCTAAAGTTGACTCTACTTCAGTCCCTTTATAATCAATTTTAATATTACTAAACAAGGAATCAATAGAAGAAACACCAATCACTTTAATATCATCATTTTTATCCTCTAGAGAGATTGGTTTGGCGGCCATTTGATTTATTAAAATAGCTTGTGCATCAGAGATTTTACCAAGCAAATTTTCAGCATGAGCATATTTAGATTGAAGATTACAAACTTCTCTACTGATATCATCAAGTTGATTCATTATGGCATCAAGCACGGTAGAGTGTTCTCTAAGCTCATCGGTAAAATACTTATTATGCTCAAATTGTGTAATCATATATTCCTTAGTACTTTTCTCAATTTCAAGCAATAATATTGGGGTAAGGAACATCATAGTACTTTCGTTGAGGCATCATGACTACTCAAACAAGATTGCAAGCAAGCAAGAGATCTGACGAGAAAAAGGCAAACGAAAAAAGAGGGAGAATAAAATGGCAAATTGGTTAAGTGGGGGAGAGGAAAACGAGAGGCAAATGGCAAATAATGTAATTGCAAGGAGATGGGATTTGTGATTAGGAACCTGGTAGATGATGATGGTGTCTCCTCGGTGCCTGAGATTGGCACATAGAAGAGACCGCTTCCTCCCCGGCAACGGCGCCAGAAATTCCTTTGATGTGGCTTGAGACTGCGTCGGTATTTCCCCAAAGAGGAAGGGATGATGCAGCACAGCGATGGTAAGTATTTCCCTCAGTTATGAAACCAAGGTATCCAACCAGTAGGAGGATCACCACCACCTAATAAGCAGCACCTGCACACAAATAACAAATACTTGCAACCCGACGCGTAAGAGAGGCTGTCAATCTCTCTACGATAAAAGATAGATTAGGTAATGATAGATAGGATAGATAGATCTCTCAAGAACACAAATTAAAAAGGGCAAATAAAAAGTGCAGCAATATATTTTTGGGTTTTTGGTATAGTAGATCTGAAAACAAAGAGACAAAAAGATAGATTGGAAAGCAATATGTTGGAAAAGTAGACCCGGGGGCCGTAGGTTTCACTAGTGGCTTCTCTCATGAGTATAGCACACGGTGGGTGAACAAATTATTGTTGGGCAATTGATAGAAGATCAAATAATCATGATGATATCCAAGGCGATGGTCATTATATAGGCATCACATCCAAGATAAGTAGACCGACTCCTGCCTGCATCTACCACTATTACTCCTCACATCGACCGCTATCCAGCTTGCATCTAGTGTATTAAGTGTTGGAAATATGCCCTAGAGGCAATAATAAATTGGTTATTATTATATTTCCTTGTTCGTGATAATCGTTTATTATCCATGCTATAATTGTATTGATTGGAAACTCAAATACATGTGTGGGTACATAGACAACACTGTGTCCCTAGTATGCCTCTAGTTAACTAGTTCGTTGATCAAAGATGGTCAAGGTTTCCTGGCCATAGACATGAGATGTCATTTGATAACGGGATCACATCATTAGGAGAATGATGTGATGGACAAGACCCAAACTATAAACATAGCATATGATCGTGTCAGTTTATTGCTATAGTTTTCTGCATGTCAACTATCTGTTCCTATGACCATGAGATCATGCAACTCACTGACACCGGAGGAATAGCTTGTGTGTATCAAACGTCACAACGTAATTGGGTGACTATAAAGATGCTCTACAGGTATCTCCGAGGGTGTCTGTTGAGTGGGCATGGATCAAGACTGGGATTTGTTACTCCGTGTGACGGAGAGGTATCTCAGGGCCCACTCGGTAATACAACATCACAATAAGCCTTGCAAGCAATGTGACTAAGTGTTAGCCACGGGATCTTGTATTACGGAACGAGTAAAGAGACTTGCCGGTAACGAGATTGAACTAGGTATGGAGATATCGACGATCGAATCTTGGGCAAGTAACATACCGATGAACAAAGGGAACAGCATACGGGATTAACTGAATCCTTGACATAGAGGTTCAACCGATGAAGATCTTCGTAGAATATGTAGGAACCAATATGGGCATCCAGGTCCCGCTATTGGTTATTGACCGTAGAGGTGTCTCGGTCATGTCTACATAGTTCTCGAACCCGCAGGGTCTGCACACTTAAGGTTCGGTGATGTTTCGGTATAGTAGAGTTATGTATGGTGGTGACCGAAGGTTGTTCGAAGTCCCGGATGAAATCCTGGACGTCACGAGGAGCTCTGGAATGGTCTGGAGGTAAAGATTGATATATAGGAAGTCCTGTTTTGGTCACCGGAAAAGTTTTGGGTATTTCGGTAGTGTACTAGGAGTGTCGGGAGGGGTACCGGGGACCATCGGGAGGGGTGTTTCGACCCAAAGGATCTCATGGGCTGTGGGAGGAGTCAAACCAGCCCCTAGTGGGCTGGCCTAACCCCCCCCCCCCCACTAAGGCCCATGTGGCTTTGGGTGGAAAAAATCTAAAGGAGGAAAGGTGGAAAGGGTTTCCAAGTAGAGAGGAGGAATCCTACTCCTAATAGGATTGGAGTAGGACTCCTCCACCTCCAATTTCAGCCAAACCTTGAGGGTTTGAGGCTGCCTCCTCCCCTCCCTCCCTCTTATATATACTAGAGGATTTAGAGGGAAGAGCTAACCCTAATTGCCACGTGCTCCCTCTACTTCATCTAGATCGGTTTCTCCTCTAGTCTAGTTTCAGCGGTGCTTAGGCGAAGCCCTGCCGGAATTGTTCCACCACCATCGCTGCCACGCCGTCGCGCCGCCGGAGAACTCTTCTACCTCTCCGCTCCCTCTTGCTGGGTCAAGAAGGCGGAGATCGTCATCGAGCTGTACGTGTGCTGAACGCGGAGGTGCCGTCCGTTCGGCGCTAGATCGGAAGGACCGTGATCAGGATCGCGAGACGATTCGTGATTTGATCGCGGGACGGATTGTGATGGGATCGCGGGACGGATCGAGATTGGATCGCGAGACAGATCGTGATGGGATCGCGGGACGGATCGAGATTGGATCGCGATATGGATCGTGATGGGATCGCGGGACGCTCTCTGATTTGGATCGCGAAGACGTTCGACTACATCAACCGCGTTTCTTAACGCTTCCCGCTTAGCGATCTACAAGGGTATGTAGATCCACTCTCCCTCTCGTAGATGCTCATCACCATGGATAGATCTTGCGTGTGCGTAGGAAATTTGTTGTTTCCCATTCAATGTTCCCCAACATTAAGTTCATGGAAAAATGGAGTAATGCAATAAGAACAATGACATGATGTAGACAAGATCTATTCATGTAGGAATAGACCCCATCTTGTTATCCTTAATAGCAACGATACATGCGTGCCTTGCTGCCCCTTCTGTCACTGGGAAAGGACACCGCAAGATCGAATGCATCACAAAGCACCTCTTCCCATGGCAATAAAATCGATCTAGTCGGCCTAACTAAACCAAAGATTCGAAGAATAAATACGAGACTATAAGTAATCATGCATATAAGAGATCAAAGAAGACTCAAATAATATTCATGGATAGAAACTAATCATGAACTCAAAATTCATCGGATCCCAACAAACACACAACAAAAGTTTACATCAAATAGATATCATAGAGACCATTGTATTGAGAATCAAAAGAGATAGAGGAAGGCATCTAGCTACTGCCTACGGACCCGTAGGTCTATGGTGGACTACTCATGCATCATCGGAGAGGCACCTATGAAGAAGATGAACCCCTCCGTGATGGTGTTAGATTGGATCTTGAGGCTCTGGAACTTGCGGCGGCTGGATGTGTTTTTCGTGGACTCCCCTAGGGTTTTCTGAATATTTGGGTATTTATAGGCATCATAGGCGGTGGAGGGGGGGCCCATGGAGGGCACAGATTGATCTTCGTTCTGGTTATCATCAATTAAAGATCCGTGAGCAAGATATTCCAAAGACTGCTTTCACTACGAGGTATGGGTTGTATGAGTATACTATTATGTCATTTGGATTGACTAATGCCCCTGCATACTTCATGAATATGATGAACAAGGTGTTTATGGAGTTCTTGGATAAGTTTGTGGTTGTTTTCATTGATGATATAGTGGTGTTTTCCAAGAATAAGCAAGAGCATGAAGTGCATCTGCGTTTGGTATTGGAGAAATTGAGGGAGCACCAATTGTATGCCAAGTTCAGCAAATGTGAGTTTTGGCTGGATGAGGTAGCATTCCTTGGACATGTTATATCAGGTAATGGAGTTGCAGCTGATCCATCCAAGGTTGCCGCAGTTACAGTGTGGGAGTCACCCATGACAGTTGGGGAGATTCGCAGCTTTTTGGGCCTTGCAGGTTATTACAGGAGGTTTATTGAAAACTTTTCCAATATTGCAAAGCCTATGACTGAATTGTTGAAGAAGGAGAAGAAATTTGTTTGGACTGATGAATGTGAAGCCAGCTTTCAGGAGTTGAAGCAGGGTTTGGTTACAACACCAGTCTTAATTCTGCCAGACATACATAAAGACTTCCAGGTATATTGTGATGCTTCTCGTCAAGGACTTGGGAGTGTTTTGATGCAGGAAGGTAAAGTTGTTTCTTATGCTTCACGCCAGCTTAGGAATCATGAGCGTAATTATACTAAACATGATTTGGAGCTAGCCTCAGTTGTGCATGCATTGAAAACTGGGAGGCATTATCTTGTTGGTAATCATTGTGATATATTTACTGATCATAAGAGCTTGAAGTATATTTTTATTCAGAGGGAGTTGAACCTCAGACAGAGGAGATGGTTGGAGCTTATTAAGGATTATGATTTGAATGTGCAGTATCATCCTGGTAAAGCTAATGTTGTTGCTGATGCATTGAGTCGTAGGAGCCATGTTAATACAATTAATATTGATGATATGCCACCGGAGTTATGTGAGCAGTTCAGAAATCTCAGATTGGAGATGGTTCCTAAGGGCTATTTGTCAACACTTGACGTAAAGCCTACTTTGCTTGACAGAATCCGAGAAGCTCAAAAGGAAGATAAGTATATTGCTGAGATAAAAGAGAATATGCTAAAAGGGAAGGCACAAGGTTTCCATGAGGATGAACATGGAGCCATATGGTTTGAGAAGCGTATCTGTGTACCTCAAGATGCAGAGATCAGGAAGTTGATTCTTCAGGAGGTGCATGATTCACCTTATTCTACCACCCAGGTAATACTAAGATGTATTTGGATTTGAGGGAGAGATTTTGGTGGCCTAGCCTGAAGAGGGAAATTGCTGAGTATATTGCAGTATGCGATGTGTGCCAGAGAGTTAAAGCGGAGCATCAGAAACCAACAGGTTTGTTACAACTATTGCCCATACCTGATTGGAAGTGGGATGAGATTGGTATGGATTTCATTACAGGGTTACCCAGGACTCGATCAGGTTATGATTCTATTTGGGTAGTTGTTGATCGTTTGACTAAAGTTGCTCACTTCATCCCGGTAAAGACTACCTATACAAGTGCTAAGCTAGCAAAGATTTATATGACCAGAATTATTTGTCTGCATGGAGTTCCAAGGAAGGTAGTGTCTGATAGAGGTACTCAGTTCACATCTAAGTTTTGGCGTCAGTTGCATGAATCTTTGGGCACCAGGCTGGAGTTTAGTACAACATTCCATCCACAGACAGATGGGCAGACACAGAGGGTGAATCAGATTTTGGAGGATATGTTGAGAGCTTGTGCTTTGGACTACGGGTCCAGTTGGGATGATAATTTACCATATGCAGAGTTCTCATATAATAACAATTATCAGGCTAGTCTGAAGATGGCACCGTTTGAGTTTCTGTATGGCAGGAAGTGCAGAACACCATTGATGTGGGATGAGGTTGGAGAGCGTCAATTCTTTGGACCAGACTTGATCAGAGATGCTGAGGAGAAAGTCAAGTTGGTTCGTGACAGACTGAAGATAGCACAGTCCAGACAGAAGAGTTATGCAGACGCAAAGCGTAAGGAAGTGACATATGAGTTAGGAGACCGTGCATATCTTAGAGTTTCACCGCTTTGTGGAATTAAAAGGTTTGGGATCAAAGGTAAGTTAGCACCACGCTTTGTGGGGCCTTACAGGATCTTGGAGCGTAGAGGAGAGGTAGCTTATCAGCTGGAGTTGCCAGAATCCTTGTCAGGAGTTCATAATGTGTTTCATGTATCCCAGTTGAAGAAGTGCCACGCAGAGATGGTGGATGTTCCTTTGAGAGATACAGTGCCACTTGAGGCAATTCAGTTGGAGACTGATTTGACATATGAGGAGAAGCTTGTTAAGATTCTGGAAACAGCAGAGAGGGTTAGTCGCACCAAGACAATCAAGTTATGCAAAGTTCAGTGGGATCATCTTACATAGGAGGAAGCTACTTGGGAACGAGAGCAGGACCTCACGCAGGATCACCCACACCTATTTGCTAGCCAACCCGAATCTCGAGGGCGAGATTCATCTTAAGGGGGGGGGGGGGTAGGTTTGTAACATCCCAATTTTGCTTAATTAGGATGTTAATAGATCATTCATATGCATCTCATATTTTCTATGCATTATCTCTTCTTCGAAAAAATTCTTTTCATTATGCAACTCAAGGCAATTTATTGGAGTGGAGATAACATGACTTCTCCCCTGTGAAATAAAAAGTTCATAATGTCCAGAATAATATTTTGAGTTCACCTCATTCATTTTTGCAAATTTTATGAACTCCAAATTATTTTCATTTGAGTATTTCAATGTTGTTTGGGGGGCCTATTGCATACAATTTATTTTAAAAATTTCATTAGGGTTGGAACTAGCGTTCCTATAGTTTATATTAGTAGCTTATATTTTAATGTGTGTTATTTTGTTTTTAGGAATTATTCTGGTATTTATTTTAACCAGAAATATGTTTCTGTAAAAATGTTTTTTATAAAAAAACAGAAAAAACGCACTGTGCAGTTGGGCTGCACAGTGGCCCAACAGGGGCTTCGCACGCGCGCGCGCATGCCGGCAAAGGCCCCGCTAGCGAAGCGGTACGCTGCCCCGCGCCTCAGCCACTACCAGCGGACCCCGCCTCGCTTCTTCCACCTCCGGTCGGACACGACCGCACCGCTCACGAACTCGAGCGATCGAGCCGGATCGATCTCGTGCCCCAGTCGATCCCGTGCTCTCCTTGGACGCCCTGGACGCGTAGGAGTTGCCCCGCACCCCCGAACCCCTCTCCCGATCTACTCCCGTCCCCGCACGCCTCTGGAGAGGCGAGTTGGATCTCGCCAGGAGCTCCACCGACCGCCGTCATCGCCGGACGCCCTCGTCGCCGTAAGAGCACCCCGAGCCGCGCAGCTTGCCCCTTCGATTCCCCTCGTCACTCTGCGTCCGTTTGACACCTGAGGGTGAACTGCAGAGCACCCGAACGTGCCACCGCTGACGCCCGAATCCACCGGAGTTCCCGTCGTCGCCGCCGGCCACAGAGGAAGCCCCCTTCGCTGTTTTCTCCACCAGAGTGAACCCCGTCGAACGCCGCATCCATCCCCCACCCCGCCTTCGCCGGGGAACCACCAGAGGACCGCCGCCGTCCACGCCCGAGGCCGCCGTCGTCTGTTTCGCTCGTGGTAAGCACGCGCGCACAGAACCCCCCCCCCCCCCCCCCCCCCCTCAACCAATCGTAGTGCGACAAGTGGTGGTGCTACAGTAGCGCATGCGCTGAAAGCAGTTTCTTTTAACAGATTTACACCAAATTTTCTTTTAGCTCTAATTTTTATTCTGTTTATCCTTTTTAGTTAATTCTTTTTCCTATGCACTCACAATGACCAGTAGAATATGACAGCACCAAAATTTTGCATGTTTGCAATGTTTAAATTTGAACTTGACCAAATTTTAAATAAACCTTCCGGAGGCCATATTTTGCAAACCATTTAACGAAATTTGTTGTTTCTTTTTGTGTTGTGTTTCTATTGAATTGTAGATGATTTATACCTACTGTTATGCTAATGTTTTTGGTTTTAAAAATGATTTCTTGCTGTTTGTTTTATTTGGTGTTATTTGAGTGTGGTGATTAATTTGTTGTGATTGTTTGAAACGTGTAGATTGCCCGGAGTGCGACGCGAACTATTGTCAGGAGTGTGACCTTTTGAACCAGAATCAAGGCAAGTTGCATGTTGATCATGCTTCACCTATTATTTTTCTATGCATGTAGTATATATCACACTATGAATTTATGCATGTATAGGAACATTGTTATATTATGCTATGCTATTGAGTTATTCCCTCGTCAATGAAGATCGTGGTAGTTGTAGTTTTGCTATGCTATGTAGACGGGGTTGGTTCTTGTATTCATTGAGATTTTGTGAGGATAATTATAAAACAAATTGAGTAGTAACTAAGGATATAATTCACCTCTGGGCGGATGTGGTATTGCTGGGTGGTTTCAAGAACATCATGGTTTCGGCCCTCTGAATGTAAG
Source organism: Elymus sibiricus (assembly GCA_039707655.1). NCBI lineage: Eukaryota > Viridiplantae > Streptophyta > Magnoliopsida > Poales > Poaceae > Elymus > Elymus sibiricus. The sequence continues at coordinate 35,098,560 of CM077667.1, read as the reverse complement.
TGGAATGCCGCCCAGGTTCAAAAGGATCAGACAGACTTAGTGACTAGTAGCTTCCATGTGCAACCACTAGCTATATGGGCACTGGCTTAGTTGAGTAGGTTGTGGGAACCTCGCCTGGGCAAAGCTAGCAGATGTAGATATGAGTAGGTGTACCGGCTGCCGTTGGGTGGAGGTGACTGCTTCTGAAAGACTTCGTCTCAACCTTCGGGTTGGGTCTAGTGGGTAAAGTGTGCAAAACTCTGCAGAGTAATAAAACTAATCACGATTAGCCGTGTCCCCGGTTATGGACAAATTTGAGCAGCAAGGCCATTACAATTGTTGGATGATCTCGACAGATGTTACCCTTAATAAAACTTGGTGGGAAACTTAATAATGGTAATAGGTTGGAGTTGGTGTTGCCAATTCAACCATATGTATTTAATTGTAGCAAATGAATTAAAACTTGACTATTATGTAGTTATGAGGACAAAATTAGCTTTTCTGCAAAATAATCATCAAGCCTTCCTTTGTTATACTATGCATGTACATGTAGGTCTGCTTATTATTTCTCCTGTGTAACTTGCCAATACATTCAATGTATTGACCTATACGGCTGCAACATCTCATGTTGCAGGATATTCAGACGAAGAGTAAGGTACCGTTAGGGTCGCGAGTCTGCACTCAGCATCGCCAGTGGGCTATGATGGGACTCATCGTTATTTTCTGCTACTTTTCCGCTGTTTGATTGAATAAAGCTAGCTATATGCTATGCAGATTGTTATACTTTATAAATTATGGATCATACGTTGTAATAAATGATGCACTTGTTATTCTGGTATTCATCTATACTGTGTGTGCTAGCGAATCGATCCAGGGACTAGCACTGTAAGCACATAGACTCAAACCCTTCGAGGTTTGGTCGTTACACATGTGAAGAAAGAAGAAAAACACACATGATTGGGTGAGAAGAACTAAGGACGTGTTTGGTTATTGGGCCTGGTTGAGCAGTTGCACGGTAAAAACCATGTCGTTTATTTATGCAGGGTGATCGTTTGTTAATGCAAGATAAAACTTCTTTAGTACGATTGCATATTTCTTTTAAGAATATGCTACGCAAAATTTAAAATATACACTGGGTATTTTTTTTCAGACCACTATGAACATATATTTTTACATTATAAATAATTTCCAAAAAATAAAAAACAAACATTTTTAAAATACGCATTGAAATAACCACGATGAATATGTATTTTAAATGCATGCCAAATAATTTTTAAAAACAATGAAATTCTTATAACCAATGAACAAATAAATAAGAACCAACTGAAAATAATAAAGTTTATAAGAAAATTAATGAAAAGAGGTAAAACAAGAAAACAAAACGAACAAAAGCAAAGAAAGAAAGAAATGAAACAGAGTCCATGTAGTCGGCCCAGCCCACCACCTGAAAGAAAATTAAAATTACCAACCCCCATAACCTCCATCGTTTTCCCCTACCAACCCAACCCAGCCCAGCCCAGCCCAGGCGGCTCTACAGTCCACCGTCGCCTGCCCTAGCGCTGCTGCCGTGCCGTACCTCACCGCCGACGCCTCAATCCCGCCCCACGCCCCCCTCCCCCAACCACCTCCGCCTCACGCGCGCGTCGCCGCCGTCGCCGTTCCCCTCTTCCCATCGTCGCGGCGCGCGCAACTCCTCCCCGCGCCCTCCATGGCGACCTCGAAGAAGGTGGTGACGCGCGAGGAGTGGGAGGGGAAGCTGCGGGACGTCAAGATCCGGAAGGAGGACATGAACCGCCTGGTCATGAACTTCCTCGTCACCGAGGGCCTCGTCGACGCCGCCCACCGCTTCCGCCTCGAGTCCGGCACCCAACGTACCGTACGCTACGCCTTTGCCCGCGCGCTCGCACGCATCGATCCCCTCTTGCTCTCCCCTAGGGTGATTAATGGATTGGGCATGGAGTGAGGTCTGATTGATGCGGTTTCGTGTTGCAGCGGAGATCGACCTGGCGACCATCACGGACCGGATGGAGGTGAAGAAGGCGGTTCAGTCGGGGAACGTCCAGGAGGCTATTGAGAAGATCAACGATCTCAACCCCACGGTTCGATTCTGTCTCTCTTGCTTGCAGTTTCAGTTTGTATTTCGGTGTTGGACTATCTGGAAAGTATAAGACTGAAGGAGACAGTTTTGGTTAACTTTGTTATATATGCCTGTATGTGATAAGGGCCTTTTAGGGGTTCGACATTATACTGATGATGTAACAATCAATTTCAGATCTGAGAAATAATACCCCATAGCAGGTGAAATGTTAATCCAGTACTGATGATCGGCGTGGTTTGTCTTTGGACTGTACTTGCTTTTAGCCAGAAAGTTGTTTTTCTTATATGTGGAACTTAGGAATATGCGGTTGAGAAATTACATCTTTGTTTGATTGAGAAAACTGCGTTTGTGGCCGGTTTGGCCTCTGCTTAATAAAAGTGGGAGCTGGGGGGAACCCCCTTTCTTTCAAAAAAAATAAATAAACTGCATCTGTTGCTTAGAATTTTAGTAAGAATGGAGGAGGGGCGATGATCTTGCAGTTTTTGGGTACTTAACTGTATGCCTGTATGTTTCTGGGTTCTCCATTATGTGTTGCTGGTGAGCAATGATGTAACAATGATTAATTTCACATTTCACGGTGGACCAAATTGTTAACCCAGTACAAGTGATAGATGTGGTTTGTATTTGAACCATGCTTATATTTTTTTTGTTAGAAGTTGTTCTTTTTCTATGTGAAACTTAGGTATATGTGTATCAGAAATTGCATCTATTTTTGATTGAGAAAACTACGTTTGTTCGTTTTTCAGCCGGTGGTATATTTATATTGTTTGTATACTGCTGAGTGAAGTTTTGTATTAGTTCTTTAAAGCCGAGGGTTCAATTGTGCATATTTCACAGTGGGGTTCATTAAATTTCGACTTCGTATCCTGACTCGACTTATTGACATGCAGATTCTGGATACGAATCCCGAATTATACTTCCATCTGCAGCAACAAAAGCTGATAGAGTTGATTCGTGTGGGGAAAATACATGAAGCTTTGGAGTTTGCTCAAGAAGAACTCGCACCAAGAGGCGAAGAAAATGTAATTTTTAGTAAAACAAATTATCTCCCTTACCTTAGTTAAGAGTCAGTGTTCAAACTTACATCAATCACAATGCAATTCCTCCTGTTAGCTGGTTTTTTCCGTTAATACCACTGCATTTAAGACCATTATGTGACCTTACTTTTGGTCTGTGAAATTTTGCAGGAAGCCTTTCTCGAGGAAATAGAGAAAACTGTAGCACTTTTAGTTTTTGAAGATGTAAAAAACTGCCCATACGGGGAACTATTGAATGTTTCTCAACGGTTGAAGACAGCAAGTGAAGTTAATGCTGCCATTCTTACAAGCCAGAGCCATGAGAAAGGTATGTACTAAGTTGCAGAGACACATCTAAATGTTGGGATGCCCTTTTTATATGCTTATCTGTCTTACGATTTGATGTCACTGAAGTGTACCTACATGCCAGTGCCAAATGAAATGATAGCAAATTACTTATTTTAGAATTAGCCACCTTTTAGTGAAATAATTCAACACTGACAAGTGTATATTTTAATCTGGAACTATGGACAAAAACATGGTGTATGTAAACTAGATTTACAAGAAGTTTACCTGACTTATTAATGAAAGCCAGTACTGCCATGTTCAAAGCAAGTACGCTCTTATATTTAGGAACAGAGGGTGTAGCCCTTCAGCTGTTTATGCGTGACCACTGACCAGCGATAAATATTGATACACTGATTAACACGGGTCAAATAACTGTGTAGGATACTTGTTTAATATCTTTTGAGATGTGATGTTGAAAGAAATCTGGATGAATCTTTTCAAGGTTTTTGATAGAAAGATGCAGATTCGCAGCACGGAAATTTGAACCTTTTCACCTTAGTGGTGCATGATGTGCGTGCCTTGTTGCTTTTCGACCGTCATTTCGTGCATCATACAGAATGAGTTTTCTTTTGTGGTTTGCTCTGTCAGACTGCTAGCACTTGTGCCAGAGTTTGAGTTTTATTGAAGATCCCTGATCTTTGTGTTCATATTGGCAGATCCTAAACTCCCTAGCCTGTTGAAGATGTTGATTTGGACTCAAAACCAGCTTAGCGAAAAGGCAGCGTATCCACGAATCAATAACTTGTCCACAGCTGACCTAGAAGATCCAGTTATATGATGAGCTGCTGCTGTTGCTGCTGAGGGGTTTACTAGGGACGGAGCTTAGCACCAGTAGGCACCGATGTCTGCGAGTACAAACTGTCTGAGCTGAAATCTGTTAGTTTGTCGTTACCTGCAGGATGCAGTATTTGAACACACTGCTTGTTTCATCAGTGTTGGCAAAAAGCTGACATGAGAAATTTCTGCTCGCTCTCTCGTGTTGTTTATATGATGATTCAGAGGGTGTTTTTGTCACATTTTATTAGGTGGTAAATGCTTCAGTTTGATTTTCATAGAGCAACTGCGTGCGGTGCTTATGTTGCACAGAAAAATGTTTGAGCCAAAATTTAGATGTTCAATTCATGTTCCTTCTCCTTGCAAATGATTGTGATTTACATGGGGTGATTGAAATGGCAGGCACCAGATAATTGCCCAAATTTTGTACTAGCTGTTATACCTTGCACAGTGCATCTGTTCTGTCATATCTTTGCACGATGTTTTGTTCTAGTAACATATCTTGAGCATTTTTGTACATCTGTTGGGTTGCAACAAATGAAACAAAATAACTGCTAAATATACATGTACTGCTCAAACTACAAGAAACCAGGCATGCCAAGGTAGAATAGTTTTGCTTTATGTTTTCTGAACGGAACGATTCTATGCAAAACTATTAGTTGAAACGCCCACACAGAAGTGTTGAAACTTTTGGCCCTCTGCATCCAAGATGCACACAACCCACAAAAAATACGAGCAACATATAATACCCGGGAACGAAACCATTGATACAGGGAAAACTAATCTCGTGAAGCAATACTCTTAGCTCGCTCCCGCAGTGCAAAGTCTAACTGCCAGCCCTGCAGGTGATCGGTAGCTTGCACATGCAAGAGCGAGACATTGCAGATGTAAAAACTGAGAAGCTCCAACAGCAGTACTCCCGAAATAAGTGACTCAACTTTGTACTAACTTTATGGAGTATAATGTATCCCTTTCAATGAAAAAACAGTAGTAAAATATCGTGTCTTTGCTGTTTCATTTCTTGCAAATCAATTTTTTACAAAATGCTCCTATTTACATGATATGTTCAGTACTACTACTCCGTCCCATAATATAAGATGTTTTTTCATACTACACTAGTGTCAAACAAGTCTTATATTATGGGACGGGGGAGTATAAAGTAAAGGTGCACGTAATTTAACCTTTCAACAAAATGGTACAAAATTTGGTCACATTTTCTAATGGACGAACTGAAGGACAACCTCTTAGAGCCTGATTCAGTCACCTACTACTGAATCAGTCACATGAGGCATAATGACCTCTCTTTTTTGCGGGGTGAGGCATAATCAGCTCACAACAAAGTTTAGGCGAATTCCACCATACGCATCTATACTTCTACGGATTAACAACAAATCTCATGTAACTCACTTAAGGGGAAAATGCACTCAACTACGTATCTTTACCCTTGTAGGCCCAACAAACATCACAAATTATAAACCACATGAAGAGAGTGATGTAGGAGATGTCAATCAACCATTCTCCCTTCTTTCTGAGAAATTTGGTTATTTGCCACTTTCAATATGGGGCTTCGCAAAATTGCCACAGTCAAGATTGGCTTCGTAAAAATGTCACCCAGCTCGTGTGCACGTTGATTAACAAGGGTGTCATTTTTATGAAGCCAATCTTGACAGTGGCATTTTTGCGAAGCTCCATGTTGGAAGTGGCAAATAGCCGATTTTCTCCTTCTTTCTTGCCCTCTCTTGTTCCCGCTTCACCGGTCACCACCTTCCTCACCCTCCCATCTCCACTATAGGCACGGATTGTAGATGAAAGAGTAGTTTGCTCACAAATATGGGGAGATTTTCACTCATGCCACTTTGTTACTTTGAGGGGTACACAAAAATTAGGAGGATTTATCAATAAAAAATAACGAAGGGACATCTTCGTAATACTATATAGCATATCAAAGAGTAAATTTGCTTGCTTCTCTTGAATAACAACCAGAAATTGTCGTAACAAATTGCAAGCCACCACATAATAAGACAATTCAAACAAGAAATATAGGATCAAAATAATGACCATCACACATCACTTCCATCACCTGTGCACAATGGAAGTTGTGTCAGCAATTCAAACAAAAGCTATAAGATCAAAATAATGACCTTCACTTATCACTTCGACCCTCGTGCACAATGAGAGTTGCTCACAATGTGACTGCACTCCATTTGTGGCTTAGTGCATCCCAGAGAGCAAAAGTCTCACCAATGATGCATACATGACATGTTTTCTTATATCTATTCCTCGCATTCTTATTGACTTAAAATTATTGCAACATGTTTTAGAAAAATAAGTGTAACTTATAATATTCATGTTTGCCAAAATAAATAAAAACAACACAATTTTTTATTTATTTTCATAAGTTCTTTTTAACATAAATGGCACAAGTGTAACAATCAGTGGCGAAGCCAGCAATCTGGCAAGCTTTGGCTGCTGCCATACCTAACACCTGCCATGTATACTAGGTCTATATGGTACTTCATTAAAGATTTGGGCTGAGACACATATACTAGTAACCTCCGCCACACCAGGAAATTGTTCCTGCATCCGCCACTGGTAACAATGTGATTGTATTTTGACTAAGTTAGCTAGTAAGTCCACTAACACCGCGCGACTGATGTTTTTAAAACTACTACACAGAACCGTAAATTGGTACGGTGAAAATAATTTGTATTTTTACACATTTAACTATTATAGTCTTCTATTAATTCCACTTAAAACATGATTAAATGATTTACATATGCAAACATATCTCCACATTTATGTGTTTTTTTCCTGTCAAATGCATCTCAATTTTCTGGCCAACAGAGACCCAAATATTAGTGTCATGTGCGAGTTAAAATAAACATCTGCCAATTATTTATACTAAAATTTTCTACTTTTTCACAACTCATTATCTCGACATACTATCTTTAATGAATTAACTTCCAAACAATTATGCTAAATAGTATGGTATTTTACCAAAAAATTATTATGTTACAATACTCCTATTATACAATTTTAACATCTAGCATACAAATTACATTCGCACTAAATTGATGGAGCAAACTGCAACAAAAATGACCTCTATTGCTTCATATTTTAGACAAATCTCCTTAAAACCTCCAAGAAAAACTGAATTCCTTCGAAAGAAAAACACTCGCATGCTTTCACAGACTCTATTGTGCCACTTAGATAAATTTGAAGTATATGTATATCATGGTGTTTATTCAGATATCCCAAAATATCATGGGAGATATATCTAAAGTTGATGGAGGTTTCCAGAGTGCATGATTTCCATGTTTAGGTGTAAGTAAACAGAAGGGATAATTGTAAATGTACTAAGTAGATAATTCTAGAAAAAATAAAATGTCCACGACTGTTTTATGGGCATATATGTTTTTATGTTTCTAGGTTCCATGATTAGATGGCATTGCATGCTTACATTGTACTTGGACCTGGAATCATCTGCATATCGTGCCACAAAAGCTGCGCATAACAACAAGATCAATACATTGCAACAAGATTCCGCAACTAATATTTGGCACAAGAGATAGTCATAGACAATTCAAATACACCACCAATACCCCTAGTACTAGTTGTTCTTTTGCTTCTCTTGCTAGTTAATTTTGAATGGTGGTTTGAGTTTTATCAGTAGCTGCAGTTAGTGATGTATGGATAACCTAGAACTATATAATGATATGCTTTATTTCGGTTACTTTGTTAGTAGGATACTGATTCTCATGATTTAATTTCATGGATAACTGATCTGATGTCTGCCAAATACGTGTGTTCTCTTTGGCGTACAGCCACATTAAAAATGTCCATAGTTCTTTAGATCAGGGTTTGCATATAATTAGGAAAAAGGTTCCAGGTGAGTTATTTTCTTAGTTCCTGATATTTTCCCCCCTAAAAGTGGGTTTTGGTGGTGGCACGTACTACTCTCGTAAGAGGTGTTGGATTTCCCTGAATAGAAAGGGTGATGTAGCACAACAGCAAATGTATTCCCCTAGTAATAACAAATGTTTAATTGAAACAATGGAAGTCAACAAGCTAACAAGGTAAGCAATAACTGCACACAAAATAAATAAATGTTTGCACCCAACTTGGTATTGCTAGCTACAAGGTTAATAAAACAAATAGTTGATAGGTAGTGGTATCGTAAAAGTGCAAATAGCAAGAGGAAATAAAAGAGGCAATTTTTGTAGAAGCAAGTTTTAATGGAGAATAGACTCGGGGGTCATAGTTTCACTAGTGGCATCTCTCTCGAAAGAAGGTAATGGCATGGTAGGCAAACTATTGTTGGGCAATTGATATAAAAGCATTATTCATAACTATGATCATTCATGGCATAATCTTGTATTGGCATTATGTCTGTGATAAGTAGATTGTTATCCAACTACATCTACTATCACTCCACCCCAAAACCACTATCCAGTATGTATCTCAAGGTATTAAGTTTACTAGAAACAGAGCAACACAATAAGCAAGATGGCATAATGTACAAAGAAAGAAATTAGCAATAAGATCAAAACCCATCATTTTATCTTTAATAGCAACAATACAATACATGATGTGTCCCCATTCTATCACCGGAATATATAACACCGCAAGATTGAACCTACTACTACGCACAACTTCCTCTGACGAATTACCCATCTATCTTGGCCAGAGAAGACAAACAACTCGTAAAGCATAAATAACTATTTAATTACGCAACAAAGAAACTTCAGAAGATCCAATGTTTTTTTATGAACAATCTGATCACAAATCTACAATTCATCGGATCCCAATAAACACACCATAATGATTACATCAGATAGATCTCAGAAGATAACATGGCATTGAAGATCCAAGAGAGAGAGAGAGAGAGAGCCATCTAGCGATGGACCCATAGATTCTAAGGTAACAACTCACACATCATCATGGATGCAACAATGTTGATGAAGAGGCCCCCTGTGATGGCTTTTCCCCCTCTGGCAAAGCTCCAGAACAAGGCTTCAGATGGGATCTCTTCAGAACAGAAGCTTGCGACGGCGATATTTCTCTTATGGATATTATGCAGAGGGTTTCGGTATTTATAAGGAATATAGGCGGAGAAATTAGGTCAAAACATGCACGGGGGCCCCACAAGCTCTGGGGTGGACCGCCCCTGGGCGTGCCACGTGCCCTTGTGCCCCCCTCTTACCTCTTCTTGATGTCTTCCGAAGCTTCTAGGGTCAGTTCAGGTCCATAAGAAAATCGTCAAAAATTGACATCTTATTGGATCTTTCTAGATATGGATTTCATATGAAACCAAAAATAAGCAGAAAACAGAAACTGACACTGCACATTAAATTAATAGGCCAGTCGGAAAATTAATATAAAATAAAAGTAAAAATATGTACAAATAATGATATAATTGTATTTAACAATACAAAACGATAGATACGTATCAGCGTGACGCTGAGGGCAATCTCCGGCGGAGGCTAACATCGGACGGCGAAGGTCGACGACTACGGGCTGGCGGACAAACGACGCTACTGCGATAGTTGGCAGCTGCGACGGGGTGGTCAGTGGGGGGTGGCACGGCGTTGGCATGGGTAGCACGACGGCGTCGCGGCGCACTCTAGCAGTGGTTAGGTGTGAAAGAACATATGCTCCCTTGGTGGTTTTGATAATTCATGACAACATACATTGTCTCTTGGACTAATACTTTTACCTAGTGTATTTCAGATAAAGTCCATAGAGGAAGATGGTTTGGAAATGTGTGGAGAATCCCCAAGGAAAGGAGAAGAAGAAGGAAGGAATAGGATTGACAAATCATCAAGCTGGAAGGCTCCACATTTTACATTTTGTGAGAAATCACTTTGAGTCCATAGGAAAGCCAATACTATTAAAAGGGGATGAGGTATCTATGATGATCTGGTTGCTCAAGTGCTTAGATATTAGCCACCAAAAATACTCACCCACTTTCCCACACAAACCTTCTGTCCAAAGCCATATAAGCAAATTCGGTGGCACCAACATTTTCCATTCGGATCCACCGAGTTTTATCCTAGACAGAAGCCAAGCCAAAACCCTAGCAACTCAGTACAACCAATACTGGTTTCGGTACGACCGAGAATCAGTGACCAACTCTTTGGTTAGCTAATTCCTAAACTCGGAATTTCCAAGTTTGGTGAATCGGTGTCACCGAGATGAGGAACTTCCCTGGTCAGACCCAAATCGGTATGACTGAGTTGTGTATATCGGTACCACCGAAAAGCCTAAAGTTGCCACATTTTGCACTAGTCGGTGCAACCGAGTTTTCACTTCGGTTTCACCGAGTTGGGCAATAATGTTGTATGGTTGGATTTTTGGAGATGCCTATATATACCCCTCCACCACCTATCACTCGTAAGAGAAGCACTCAGAACACACTTACACTTGCCCCATCCAATTTTCTAACAGAGAGCCACCTACCCTTGTGTTGAGGTCAAAATCATCCACTCCAACAATATGGATCTTGATTTCTAGCCTCCCCAAGTTGCTTTCCACCCAATCAATCACTTCTACCAAAGCCAAATCTGTGACAGAGTGATTGAGTGTTGAGGAGACTATCTTTAGAAGCACAAGAGCCAGGAGTTCATCATTCTACCACATCTATTACCTTTTGGAGGGTGGTGCCTCCTAGATTGGTTAGGTGTTGCTTGGGAGCCTCCTTCTTCGTGATTGTGGAGTTGAACCAAGAAATTTGTACAGGCAAGGAGATCGCCTACTTCGTGAAGATCTACCCCGAGTAAGGCTAGTCCTCCGTGGGACGTAGGCCATGATGGAATAGACGAGGTTGCTACTTCGTGGACCCTAACGGGTGGAGCCCTCCGTGGACTCTCGCGACCACTACCGTCCATGGGTTGAAGTCTCCATCAACGTGGACGTACGATAGCACCACCTATCGGAACCACGGGAAAAATCTTCGTGTCTCCAATTGCGATTGATCTTCCTATCTCTACTCCTTACTTTCACATGCATGTCTTTACTTTCCGCTGCCATACTTGTTGATGTGCTTGTGAAGGGTGTGCTAGACTTGCTATTCATGCTAAAATCTGCCAACAATTAAAATTGGAAAAAGGCTAGGTTTTTATTTTGCATGTAGTCTATTCACCCCCCTCTAGACACCACTTCTAGTGATCCCACAATTGGTACCAGAGCTTTGGTCTCCATAGATTTGGTTTTATCACCATTGGAGGAAGATGGTTGTTCTTAGTTTGGGGAGTATTAGTTGTAGAGTGCTCATTCTTGATGGAGAGTACTATAGAGAGTGGAGAGCAAGATGCTTGCTATATTCAATGAATTCCATTTGAGCAAGTATGTTAAGAATCCCTATATGTCTCCCATTGATCCCTTGCATCCTTCACATGAAGAAGAAATTGATATGCTTTGTAATCTTAGAACTGTCAATCTTATTGTTAGAGCTTTGCCAAGAGTTGTGCTTAATCAAATGAAGAACTTTGAGTGTGCTTATACTTTGTGGAATGATTTGGAGAAACGATATCCAAATTATTCCTTGAGTAATATTGATGAAATTCTTCATAAAGCCATTGCCTTTTTATAAGATGAAGCCTAGTGATCCTAAGTTTCATAATTGTCTATTTGAGCTAAGTGATCTCATGCGTGCTAAAGGAAATGTGTCCACTATCAATAACATCATCCGTGAAGCTATTCGCATTCATGCTCTTGAACATTGTCATGATCACAATTCTAACGAATCTCTTGTTCCTTATGACAAGGGTTTTCCACTTGATGATGACAATGTTGAGCATGGATACTACAATGAGGATGAAGAGCTTGATATTGAGTATGAGAAGACTATGAGGTACTTGAGTCTTATGGCAAACTACAAAGACTACATGTCTGGTGGAAAGGAATGGATTCTCGACAGTGGATGCACCGATCACATGACCGGTGATAAAGATATGTTTGAAGATATTACACCAAGCCATGGACCGTGAAGGTATGTCACTTTTGGAGACAACACCAAGGGTAAGGTACTTGGTCTTGGTAAGGTGGCCATATCCCATGATAGTTCCATTAAAAATGTCATGCTTGTTGAATCCCTTGGCTACAATCTACTTTTCATATCTAGACTAGCCGACTTCGGTTTTAATGTGCTATTCACCAAAGTTGATTGCCAAGTGTTTCGTCAAGATAATCATAGAATGGTCTTTACCGGTTTTCGTATAGGTGATCTATTATCTATACATTGTCGATTTCACTAAAAGAGCCCAACCTCGTACTTGTTTTATTGCAAAATCTTCTAAAGGTTGGCTTTGGCATAGAAGACTAGGACATGTTGGTATGCGTAATCTAGACAAGCTTATCAAAGGAGATCATATCCTTGGTGTTAAAGATGTTATCTTTGACAAAGATAGACTTTGTAGTGCTTGTCAGCCCGGAAAGGAAGTAGGTGGAAGTCAACCCGTTAAAAATATCATGACTACTAGAAGACCACTCGAGATGCTTCATATGGATCTTTCTGGTCCCAATGCTTACAAGAGCCTCGGTGGAAATTCTTTTGGTCTAGTCATAGTTGATGATTTTTTTCATATTTACGTGGGTATTCTTCCTTGATAAGTCGCAGGTACAAAAGATCTTCAAGAACTTTGCTCGCAAGGCCCAAAACCAATTTGAGGTGAAGATCAAGAAGGTTCGGAGCGACAACGGATCGGAGTTCAAGAACGCCAATGTGGATACCTTTCTTGATGAAGAAGGTATGGACTATGGTGAGACCTATGCCCCCGTTGCTAGACTTGAAGCTATCCGCATTTCTTCTAGCTTATGCTAATCACCATGATATCACTTTTTATCAAATGGATATTAGAAGTGCCTTTTTAAATGGTGAAATTGAAGAAGAAGTCTATGTTAAACAACCCCCTGGTTTTGTGAATCATAAGAAACCAAATCATGTCTATAAGCTTCGTAAAGCTCTTTATGGTCTTAAACAAGACCCTCGAGCTTGGTACAAATGCTTAATGAAGTTTCTATGAAAAAAGTTTTGAAATTGGTAAAATTGACGCAACCTTGTTCACTAAGGGAGTTAATGGTGAATTATTTGTGTGCCAAATTTATGTGGATGATATTATCTTTGGATCTACTAACCCACATTTTAGTGAGAAATTTGGAAGGTTGATCTGAGAGAAGTATGAGATGTGTTGATAACCCACAAGTATAGGGGATCGCAACAGTTTTCGAGGGTAGAGTATTCAACCCAAATTTATAGATTCAACACAAGGGGAGCCAAAGAATACTTGAGAGTATTAGCAATTCAGTTGTCAATTCAACCACACCTGGAGATAAATATCTGCAGCAAAGTGATCAGTAGCACAGTAATATGATAGGTTTGATAGCAGTAGCAATAGTAACAGTAGCGGTAACAGTAGTAGCAGTAGTTTTGTAGCAGTTGGAACAACAGCAACAACAGCAGTAACTTAGCAAGAACAATAAGTGGAAAGGTCGTAGGCACTGGATCGGTAACTCATTGGACGATATTCATCATGTAATAGTCATAACCTAGGGCGATACAGAACTAGCTCCAGTTCATCAATGTAATATAGGCATGTATTCCGTAAATAGTCATACGTGCTTATGGAAAACAACTTGCATGACATCTTTTGTCCTACCCTCCCATGGCAGCGGGGTCCATAAGGAAACTAAGGGATATTAAGGCCTCCTTTTAATAGAGAACCGGAACAAAGCATTAACACATGGTGAATACATGAACTCCTCAAACTACGTTCATCACCGCGAAGTATCCCAAATATTGTCACTATGGGGTTGACGGATCATAACACGTAATAGGTCCATATGACTAGGCAAGATCAGATCAAGAACATGGATATAGAGATGATAACATAAACAGTTCAGATCTGAAATCATGGCACTCGGGCCCTAGTGACAAGCATTAGGCATAGCAAGAGTCATAGCAACATCAATCTCAGAACATAATGGATACTAGTGATCAAGCCCTAACAAAACTAACTCGATTACATGATGAATCTCATCCAACTCCTCACCGACCAGCAAACCTACGAAGAAATTACTCACTCCCGGTGGGGAGCATCATGGAATTGGCGATGGAGAAAGGTTGATGATGACGAAGACCGAAGATTCCCCTCTCCGGAGCCCCAAACGAGCTCCAGATCTGGCCTCCCAATGAAGAACAGGAGGTGGCGGCGGCTCCATCTCGTGAAACGCGATAATTCTTTCTCTCTTATTTTTTCTCTCCAAATTTAGGAATTTATAGTGGGGGAGATAGGGCAAGTGGGGCCCTGAGGTGGCCAGCCCCCACGAGGACGCGCCGGGAGGGGGCTGGCGCGCCCTGGTGGGTGCTGCGCACCTTGGGCCCCCTCTCCGGTGGTTTCTGGCTCCAGTATTTTTTATATTTTCCAAAATAAATTTCCTGAAAGTTTCGTTCCATTCCGAGAACTTTTATTTCTGCACAAAAACAACACCATGGCAATTCTGCTGAAAACAGCGTCAGTCCGGGTTAGTTCCATTCAAATCATGCAAATTAGACTCCAAACAAGGGCAAAAGAGTGAGGAAAAGTAGATACGTTGGATACGTATCAACTCCCCCAAGCTTAAACCTTTGCTTGTCCTCAAGCAATTCAGTTGATAAACTGAAAGTGATAAAGAAAAACTTTTATGAACTCTTTTGTTCTTGTTTACATATATATGCTTAAGTAGAACCCACGTTTTTAGCAGAGATTATGACCAACCATGTCAACAATAACTCTTAGGAATTATATTTACTCATATCAATAACATAAGCAACTAGCGAGCAATAATAAGATATCTCAAACGCCAACATTTTGTCAAAACAATCGCGATACAATATGGCAATAGTGGTATCTCGCTAGCCCTTGCTGGAACCGCAAAACATAAATGTAGAGCACCTCCAAAGTTCAAGCAGCGACTAAACATTGTAATTCATCGTAGAAAAGATCCAATCATGCTGCACCCAACATCAACTATACACAGTGCATGAGGATGACTATAGTGCTCTCAGGTCTGGCGCTTATTTGAGAAGGTGATGACTCAACATAAAAGTAAATAGATAGTCCCTTCGCAGAGGGAAGCATGGATTCGTAGCGGTGCCAGAGCTCAAAGTTTAAAACAGAGATAGATATAATTTTGGGAGGTACACCCTTCCTGTCAACGTCACGACCAAGAGTTATCAATATCTTCCATGCTAAACAAATTAGCGGCGGTTACCAAGCGGTAAAAGTAAAGGTTTACTCCCCCTCCACCAACAATCACACTCCACGGCTAGCCGCATCCACGAGTACCGTCCAAACCAACAACATTCCTAGGGGAGTTTTGTTTAATTATGTTTGATTTTTTATTTCGGGATTGGGAATCCCTATTACCACCCCTCTCGTGTAAGGACAAGTGAATAAACACTCGTCATGAGAATAACCCGCTTAGCATGGAAGATACTGACCACCCCCTGTCGCTCTATGAGCAGCCCAGGCACACAAAACAGATGTTTATTTGAAATTTTAGAGGTGGCACATGCAAATTTACTTGGAGCGGCAGGGTAATACCACATATAGGTAGATATAGTGGACTCATCTGGCATAACTTGTTTTAAGGGTTTTGATGCACAAGCAGTATTTCCGCTTAGTACAGGCGAAGGCTAGCAATTAGATTGAGAAGCGGCCTGCTAGAGAGCGAAGACGGTCATGAACATGCATTACATATAATCAACATTGAATACTAGCATGAGTAGGATATGGATACCATGAACATAAATATCATGAAGGCTATGTTGGTTTTGATTCAACTACATGCGTGAACATGTGCCAAGTCAAGCCACTTGAAACATTCAGAGGAGGATACCATATCATCATACCGCATCACAACCATTTTAATGCATGTTGACACCCAAGATAAATCATTATCCACTCCTAGCTACTTAAGCATGGCATGGACAACTATAATCTCTAATGGTCATTGCAAACATGTTTGATTATAATGAGCTGAATCAAGGGATACTAGGTTAAACATATTTACAAAAACAAAAACAAGTTGAGTTCATACCCGCCTTTCTCTGCCACAGTCAATTCATCAAATGTCGTCATTATTGCCTTTCACTTGCACGATCGAATGATAAGAGAATAATAACAGTGCAAGAATGCCGTGGACTAAGCTGTAATCTGCAAACATTTTATTCAAGAGGAGAAGACAAGGCAATATGGGTTCTTTATTAGGTAAACGATAATGCAGATGAGAACCACTCAACAATTTCATCGTGGTCTTCTCCTCGGTACGACTCAAGTAAAAAGAAAAGAATTTCAGAGAAACACACTGGAATATTTTTGGAGTTTTTTATTTTTCATGAAACAAGAAATTTAAAGAAAACAAAAACGAGAAAAACTATTTACAAGGGAAAGCTCCCAACAAGTAAAAGAAGAAGCGAGAAATATTTTTGGGTTTTATTTTGATGCTACAATTAAACTAAGCTAGAAAGAAAAACTAAAAAGAAGTAGGAAATATTTTTGGGTTTTCTCAAAGTTTTTGAAACACACAAGAAGAAAGCGAGAAAACAAATCTAATATGGATATTACAATGAAAAAGTATGAACACCGACAACTGGAATGAAATGTGCGAACATGAATGTAATGTCGGTGGAAATACGTACTCCCCTAAGCTTAGGCTTTTGGCCTAGCTTGGTAATCACCATCCGTATGAATAATAATCTGGGTGATGGCTCATCGAGAACCTCGGAGCAGACTCCGCGTCCCTCCTGGCAGCTTCAACCTCCGCGTTGTACTCATAAGCTTCGCTCTCAAGAACATAATATCTTCCCCTAGTGTGAAAATCAAAGAGAGCGGGAGCAGGCAAAACAACAGGCACAACAGGTTTTTTTATTGAATCTCAAGTTATAGGTATAGTTGGTGGCCGTACCCGTAAGGAACTTATGACGCTTCATGGCATCAAAGTCTAAATACTGAGTGGGTGGGATGGGATCATTAGGCCAAGGTGAAACATTTAATCTCTCAGCTACACGGGAGGCATAAATTCCTCCATAAAAATTACCATTAGCAGCATTAAGCTGCAACCTCCGTGCAACAATTGCACCAAGATTATAATCCTTATTTCCAATTATGGCAGTTTGTAAGAGACTCAAATCATGAGCACATAAGGTGCTACAGTCTTGTTTGCCTACAATACATTTACCGTTAAAGAGCGCAAAATATTGGAGTGATGGAAAATGGATGCTGTTAATTCTCCCTTGTGTAACCCCTCTATCTTCGCCAAAGCAAAGATTAACTAAAACTGACGCATACTCAGATTTTGTGGGTTCATCGAAGGAACCCTCATATGGAAGTTTGCATGCATCACTAAACATTTCTAATGGCATGGTAAAGGAATGATCGTACAGGTTGAATGAGACTCTAGACTCACGAGGAAAATATTTAAATTTCTTTGTGAAGGTTTTCATGAGTTTGAGGCGTTGGGGGCACTTATCTGCGATGAAGGAAGCAAGCCCTGTGTTGTGGATAAATTGATAAAATTCCTCCTTAATACCTGCACCTTCCATGAACTCATCGCAGGGCCACAAGCATGATTTGGTAGCTGCATCTCGCATCGAGCTTTCGCTTGGTTTAACATAAGACTGTCGAACTGAGCTTCCACTTGACAAGGCTCCCGAGGATCTCCTCCTCGAAGAACTCCTAAAGAATTGCATTTTTATTCCTATAAAAATTTTGAAAAAAATAGTCCACAAAAAATTGTCAGCAAAACGTTGTAAGATTGTTAGCAACTACTCCCAAGCATGCATAGAGGCCATATTGAGCATTCAAACTACTTAGAACTCTAAGAATTCAACATGCAAGCTCATCTACAGCAGCACCAAGAGTAGCTAATTACTCTAAAAATAACCCACTAGAACAAAAACTAATTGGAGCAATGGCGGAGTCACATACCAAGTATCAATCCCTCCAAACAGTTTCGGAAACGGAGCTTCGAGCAAAGAGATCGAAATCCACGGGTTTGAGAGGAAGAACACAAAAATGGTGGCTGTGGTGATTTTTTTGCTGGAGGTAGGTGACAATGTGGGCTAAAGAGATAAGTGAGGGGGCCTACATGGGGGCCACCACCCACGGGGGTGTTGGCACACCCTGGTGTATTGTGGGCACCAGGTGCACCCCCCTTAGGTGTTATTTGCACCAAAAATTCATAAATAATCAGAAAAAAATCGTGTTAAATTTTCAGGGCATTCTGAGAATTTTTATTTTTGGGTCATTTTTTTTATTGAACGGAGAAAACAGAAAACATGATAAACATGGCATTTTATTTTATTTGACTAACTAAAACAGAAAATAAAAGGTGGGAGTAGAAAGTTGTGCCATTTGCAATGATATCTCGGTGGGTGTGAGTTTATTTAAATCAAGTCTTTTATATAAGGAGAAAGGCATAACACTAACACCGTCTCCCAAATCACACAAAGCAGTTTTAACATAGTTTCTTTTGATGGAGCAAGGTATAGTTAGTATTCCAGGATCTCCAAGTTTTTTAGGTACTCCATCCTTAAAAGAATAATTAGCAAGCATGGTGGAGATTTTAGCTTCAGGTATTTTTCTTTTATTAGTGATGATGTCTTTCATATACTTTGCATAAGGGGCCATCTTCAAAATATCGGTCAAACGGGTACGCAAAAAGACTGGCCTAATCATTTCAGCAAAGCGCTCAAATTCTTCATCATCCTTTTTCTTAGATGGCTTAGGTGGAAATGGCATAGGTTTCTGAACCCATGGCTCTCTTTCTTTACCATGTTTCCTAGCCACAAAGTCTTTCTTATCATAGCGTTTATTTTTAGGTTGTGGGCTATCAAGATCAGGAGCAGGCTCTATTTCAACATCATTATCTGGTTCTCTATCATTACTAGGTTGAGCCTCATCATGAACATCATCATTATCATTTTCATTATCACTAGATTGATGTTCACTACCAGACTGAGTTTCAGCATCGGAAATAGAGACGTCATTATTATCAGGAGGTTTTTGTGTCTCGGGTTCGCTAGAGGTATGCAGATTCCTATCATTTTTCTTTTTCTTTTTCTTCTTAGAAGGACTAGGTGCATCAAGATTAATTCTCTGAGAGTCTTGTTCAATTCTTTTAGGATGACCCTCAGGATAGAGTGGTTCTTGGGTCATTCTACCTCCTCTAGTTACTACTCTAGCAGCAAAGTCATGCATATTACTATTCATTTCATCAACCAATTCTTTTTGAGACTTAGCAACTTGTTTAACTGAGTTTGAACCATAGAGGCATGCTTTCCTACACCTATAACATCATTACTGATTCTAAATAGCAAGTCACTCAAGCGAGCAATCATATCACAATTGTATTTTAATTGTTTCAGAACATGAGCATTGAAATGATCTTGCTTCATAATATAGTTATCAAACTCATATAAGCATTGACTAGAAGGTTTATTGTGAGGGATGTCACTTTCATTAAACTTTAATAAAGAATTTACCTCTACCACCTGTGGAGGTGGTGGTGTGTCAAAGCCATGTTTTTCTTCAATAGGTGGCAAATTCTTAACATCCTCAGCTTTAATACCTTTTTCCTTCATAGATTTCTTTGCCTCTTGCATATCTTCGGGACTGAGAAATAAGATACCCCTCTTCTTCGGAGTAGGTTTAGGCGGTGGTTCAGGAAGAGTCCAATCATCATAATTCTTCAATACATTATTCAATATTTCCCCAGCTTGTTCAACAGTTCGTTCCCTGAAAACACAACCAGCACAACTATCTAGGAAGTCCCTAGAAGCATCGGTTAGTCCATTATAAAAGATATCAAGTATTTCATTTTTCTTGAGAGGATGATCAGGCAAAGCATTAAGCAACTGGAGAAGCCTCCCCCAAGCTTGTGGGAGACTCTCTTTTTCAATTTGCATAAAGTTAAATATTTCCTGTAAGGCAGCTTGTTTCTTTTGAGCAGGAAAATATTTTTCAGAGAAGTAGTAAATCATATCCTGGGGACTACGCACACAACCAGGAGCAAGAATATTGTACCATGTCTTAGCATCACCCTTTAATGAGAATGGAAATAACTTAAGGATATAATAGTAGCGAATCTTCTCATCATGAGTAAAGAGGGTGGCTATATCATTCAGCTTAGTAAGGTGTGCCACTACAGTTTCAGTTTCATAGCCATGGAAAGGATCAGATTCAACCAAAGTAATTAACTCTGGGTCGACAGAGAACTCATAATCCTTATCGTTAATACAGATATGTGAAGTAGCAAACTTAGGATCACATTTCATTCTAGCATTCAAAGTTTTTTCCTTATACTTGCATAGCAGTTTCTTAAGATCGTCTCTATCCTTGCAAGAAAGAATTTCTCTAGTTATCTCCTCGTCCATAACATAACTTTCAGGTATCTTAGGCATTTCAAACTGAGGAGAACTAGGACTAATAGGAGTTTCATAATCATAATCTGTTTCATAAGCTTCATCAGTTTCAGCAATTTCATTTCTTTAGCTCTAGCAATTTGTTCATCAAGAAATTCTCCTAGTGGCACATTATCATCAAGCATGGTACTAGCATCATCATAAGCATCATTCATAGCAGAGGCAGCATCATCAATAACTTGTGACATATCAGGATTACTAGCATGTGGTGGTGTTGCAAGCTTACTCATAACAGAAGGTGAATCAAGTGCAGAGCTAGATGGCAGTTCCTTACCTCCCCTCGCAGTAGAGGGAAAAATCTTGGTCCTTGGATACTTCAAATTCTTCATATTGATAAATTGATATAAATCCCAAGTGACTCAACAAATATTGCTATACTCCCCGGCAACGGCGCCAGAAAAAGGTCTTGATAACCCACAAGTATAGGGGATCGCAACAGTTTTCGAGGGTAGAGTATTCAACCCAAATTTATAGATTCGACACAAGGGGAGCCAAAGAATACTTGAGAGTATTAGCAGTTGAGTTGTCAATTCAACCACACTTGGAGATAAATATTTGCAGCAAAGTGATCAGTAGCACAGTAATATGATAGGTTTGAGAGCAGTAGCAATAGTAACAGTAGCGGTAACAGTAGTAGCAGTAGTTTTGTAGCACTTGGAACAGCAGCAACAACAGCAGTAACTTAGCAAGAACAATAAGTGGAAAGGTCGTAGGCACTGGATCGGTAACTCATTGGATGATATTCATCATGTAACAGTCATAACCTAGGGCGATACAGAACTAGCTCCAGTTCATCAATGTAATATAGGCATGTATTCCGTAAATAGTCATACGTGCTTATGGAAAAGAACTTGCATGGCATCTTTTGTCCTACCCTCCCGTGGCAGCGGGGTCCATAAGGAAACTAATGGATATTAAGGCCTCCTTTTAATAGAGAACTAGAACAAAGCTTTAACACATGGTGAAAACATGAACTCCTCAAACTACGGTCATCACCGCGAAGTATCCCAAATATTGTCACTATGGGGTTGACGGATCATAACACGTCATAGGTGCATATGACTAGGCAAGATCGGATCAAGAACATGGATATAGAGATGATAACATAAACGGTTCAGATCTGAAATCATGGCACTCGGGCCCTAGTGACAAGCATTAGGCATAGCAAAGTCATAGCAACATCAATCTCAGAACATAATGGATACTAGTGATCAAGCCCTAACAAAACTAACTCGATTACATGATGAATCTCATCCAACTCCTCACCGACCAGCAGGCCTACGAAGGAATTACTCACTCCCGGTGGGGAGCATCATGGAATTGGCGATGGAGAAAGGTTGATGATGACGAAGACCGAAGATTCCCCTCTCCGGAGCCCCAAACGGGCTCCAAATCTGGCCTCCCAATGAAGAATAGGAGGTGGCGGCGGCTCCGTCTCGTGAAACGCGATAATTCTTTCTCTCTTATTTTTTTCTCCAAATTTAGGAATTTATAGTGGCGGAGATAGGGCAAGTGGGGCCCCGAGGTGCCCAGCCCCCACCAGGGCACGCCGGGAGGGGGCTGGCGCACCCTGGGCCCCCTCTCCGGTGGTTTTTGGCTCCAGTATTTTTTATATTTTCCAAAATAAATCTCCTGAAAGTTTCGTTCCATTCCGAGAACTTTTATTTCTGCACAAAAAGAACACCATGACAATTCTGCTGAAAACAACGTCAGTTCGGGTTAGTTCCATTCAAATCATGCAAATTAGAGTCCAAAACAAGGGCAAAAGAGCGAGGAAAAGTAGATACGTTGGAGACGTATCATGTGTGAGCTGAAATTTTTCCTTGGTTTGCAGATCAAGCAAATGAGTGATGGAACTTTCATCTTTCAAACCAAGTATACCAAGAACTTGATTAGGAAGTTTGACATGCAAGAGTGCAAAGGTATGAAAACTCCCATGCCTACAAGTGGACATGTTGACCTCACCAAAGAGGACAAATCGGTTGATCAAAAGGTTTATCGATCAATGATCGGTCCATTGCTATATCTATGTGCCTCTCGTCCCGATATCATGGTTAGTGTGTGCATGTGCGCTCGTTATCAAGCTGCACCTAAAGAGTGTCATCTTAAGGCCGTGAAAAGAATTGTGAGATACTTGATACATACACCAAACTTTGGTATTTGGTATCCCAAGGGATCTTCTTTTAATCTTGTTGGCTATTCCGATTCGGACTATGCCGGAGACAAGGTTGATAGAAAATCCACCTCGGATACTTGCCAATTTCTTGGTAGATCTCTTGTGTCTTGGTCATCCAAGAAACAAAATTCGGTATCTCTATCTAGTGCTGAAGCGGAATACATTGCCCCCGGATCATGTTGTGCGCAATTACTATGGATGACTCAAACTCTTAAGGATTATGGAATCCATGTGAAACATGTTCCTTTGCTTTGTGACAATGAGAGTGCTATTAAAATTGCTTATAATCCCGTGCAACATTCTCGAACTAAGCATATTCAAGTTCGTCATCATTTCATTCGTGATCATGTTGCCAAAGGAGATATTAATCTCAAGCATGTGCGGACTAACAAGCATTTGGCCGATATATTTACTAAGCCACTTGATGAGGAAGTGTTTTGTCACTTGAGGAGTGAGTTGAACATCATTGATGCTTCAAACTTGAGCTGAAAACTCACTTTGATGCATATGAGGGCATGAGCTTACATGACTATTCCTTGATACTATCATATTGACATTATCTTATATCTTGGAAATCTATGCTCCCTTGTATTGCATCTAGCCTTTTGTAGGAACTTGGATGAGCTACACTCCACAAGATTGCAAACAACTCCAATCATGAGCAATCTTGTCAAAAGCCAAGTATCTACATCCCTACCTTGTGATGGAGGAAGAAGACAACACAAAACATATCCTTGACACATTACCATGAAATCTTCATTATTGTCATATATTATGTTCTTCCTTGCATGGCTAATGTTTTGTAGGAGGACCTATCTTAAGACAAAAGAAGGATTGCCCCCAACTTCAACTCTTGGGCATCCACAAGAAGTCAACCTAGAAGCCATGTCATCTACATCACTCAAAGGTAATCAAAGGACAAGGTAATTAATGAATCAATGGACATCATCACAATTGGTATTCACTTCATATGCATAGATATCCTTGTATTTGTTCTTTGTGTGGGACTAACCCATGTAGGTGAGAAGAGTCAGAAACAACAAGGATTGCTCCCAAATCAAGATGATCTTCATCAACATTGAGCATCCACCACTACATCACCTACATGAAGTCTTTGTCGACAAAACCCAAGGTTAGTTTGTCCCTCTTAGGGGGGGATGTCACATCAAGGGGGAGCTTTACCCTAAGACTTGAGTTAAAGCATCTCATAAGATGTGACCACATTAAAAGCTTTATGTAAAAATGGCAACCCCATTTGTGCTTAAATGATGAGTATGACCTATGATCAAGTATTCTTGCTTGGCTCCTAAGTCAATATACTCTAATATAGGTGATCTAGTCGCCGACCATCATCTAGGTGAACTTTCTAGTTTGCTTCATCTTTTAGTTGCATGCTTCATTGGAACCACTCAATTATCATCTAGTTGAAAATTCATTGCAAATTATTTATGAAAATTCATTGTAAATCTCTTTGATTTTATTGAAATGTTCTGAAAAACTGTTTCGACAAAATGGCCAAGAACATCTTTGCCATGTTTCTGTTTTGCATTTCGGAGCCTCCGGTTAGAAGAACTCGGTCTCACCGATATTGCAGATAAGCTGCACATACACTCATCGGTGCTACCGATTCCTTTGTCTCGGAGCCACTGATATTGCAAACTTCTGTGTTCTTTGTCACAATTGGTATATCCCAGTCATTCAATGATTCCTATGTGAAGGAGGAGAAATCTTAAAAGTTTTCATAATTCTGAAGGAGGAAAATTAGTTTCAGTGATCCCACAATGCCTCAAATAGAGCATTCCAAAGGGGGAGAAATTACCTTCAAAAGATTCATATGTCTCAAATGTTCTCAAGGACCCTTACTCTCAAGGATCCCTTACTTCTCAATGATCTCTATGATCCCTTTTATCTGACCCTTTGAGAGGCCCTTCCTTTTTGGAAATTAATGCCAAAGGGGCAGAAATATCAAAGCTTCCTATATGCTTACTCATACCAAAGGGGGAGATAAATCAATTAAGGGGGAGAAATATTAAAGCTTATGCTTACTACATTTAGGGAGAGAGAGAGATCAAATCAAGACTATTCTTTTCAGACTTTAGTTGTTAGACTTTTCTCAACCCTATCTTCTCCCAATATCTACATGCTAAAATTCAGGGGGAGAAGAAGACTCATAATGTATACTAAGGGGAGAAAATTCTAAATGCTTTTTGGAAACATATTAATCTTCAAATATTGCTATTCCCTATATGTTTCCTTTGCTCTGGTATTCTTGAATTCTTCTGCATTTCTATGAGAAAAATACTCTTGTGTTATCTAACTTTGTTTTCTCAAGTGTATTTGGTTAATGGAAATGCTCAGGAGCTTCAAGGTAAGTATATGCATCATATCCTTGGTCAAGATGATCTCTTGTCTTTTGCACATATTGTTTGCAAGAGAGAATCTTGAACATGGAAACATTTCATTCACATATATTTGATGCATATAACCAAAGCACATTTGACTTATAGTGTCCTCTCTAAAATGTGTGTGCTCATGCATTCCAAAGCAATTATTCTTTAAAAGGATTGCACACATTTAGGGGGAGCTTGTCTTAAGTCATATGTCTTTCAAAGTCTTCATACATTATTGCATATCTTAATTTGAAGCTTTGATTGTATGTTGTCATAAATTACCAAAAAGGGGGAGATTGAAAGCACATATGCTCCCTTGGTGGTTTTGATAATTCATGACAACATACATTGTCTCTTGGACTATTACTTTTACCTAGTGTATTTCAGATAAAGTCCATAGAGGAAGATGGTTTGGAAATGTGTGGAGAATCCCCAATGAAAGGAGAAGAAGAAGGAAGGAATAGGATTGGCAAATCATCAAGCTTGAAGACTCCACATTTTACATTTTGTGAGAAATCACTTTGAGTCCATAAGAAAGCCAATACTATTAAAAGGGGATGAGGTATCTATGATGATTTGGTTGCTCAAGTGCTTAGAGATTAGCCACCAAAAATACTCACCCATTTTCCCACACAAACCTTCTGTCCAAAGCCATATATGCAAATTCGGTGCCACCAACATTTTCCATTCGGATCCACCGAGTTTTATCCTAGACAGAAGCCAAGCCAAAACCCTAGCAACTCGGTACAACCAATACTGGTTTCGGTACGACCGAGAATTGGTGACCAACTCTCTGTTTAGCTAATTCCTAAACTCGGAATTTCCGAGTTTAGTGAATAGGTGTCACCGAGATGAGGAACTGCCCTGGTCAGACCCAAATCGGTAGGACCGAGTTGTGTATATCGGTACCACCGAAAAGCCTAAAGTTGCCACATTTTGCACTAGTCGGTGCAACCGAGTTTGTACTTCGGTTTCACCGAGTTGGGCAATAATGTTGTAACGGTTGGATTTTTGGAGATGCCTATATATACCCCTCCACCACCTATCACTCGCAAGAGAAGCACTCAGAACACACTTACACTTGCCCCCTCCAACTTTCTGACAGAGAGCCACCTACCCTTGTGTTGAGGTCAAGATCATCCACTCCAACCATATGGATCTTGATTTCTAGCCTCCTCAAGTTGCTTTCCACCCAATCAATCTCTTGTACCCAAGACAAATCTGTGAGAGAGTGATTGAGTGTTGAGAAGACTATCTTTTGAAGCACAAGAGCAAGGAGTTCATCATACTACCATATCTATTACCTTTTGGAGGGTGGTGCCTCCTAGTTTGGTTAGGTGTTGCTTGGGAGCCTCCTTCGTGATTGTGGAGTTGAACCAAAAAGTTTATACGGGCAAGGAGATTGCCTACTTCGTGAAGATCTACCCCGAATAAGGCTAGTCCTCCGTGGACATAGGCCATGATGGAATAGACGAGGTTGCTACTTCGTGACCCTAACGGGTGGAGCCCTCCGTGGACTCTCGCGACCGTTACCCTCCGTCGGTTGAAGTCTCCATCAACGTGGACGTACGATAGCACCATCTATCGGAACCATGAGAAAAATCTTCGTGTCTCCAATTGCGTTTGATCTTCCTATCTCTACTCCTTACTTTCACATGCATGCCTTTATTTTCCGCTGCCATGCTTGTTGATGTGCTTGCGAATGGTGCGCTAGACTTGCTATTCATGCTAAAATTTGCCAACAATTAAAATTAGAAAAAGGCTAAGTTTTTATGTTGCATGTAGTCTATTCACATCCTTCTAGACACCACTTCTAGTGATCTCACAAGGTGTCAGTTAGCTGAGGTAACATTTTTAAGTTTTGGGCCATATTCACATGGAAGGAAAGTTTTGCGCATTATACGGTCTCGTAATAGTATGTCTTTCCTCTTTACGGTTACTGTTGGAGAGTTTTCGGCCCAACTTTATCCAAGCGGCAATTATTTTATGGGTACGTGAACTGTTGGAGATGCTATAATCTACACTAGCATAATTCGGCTCCAGAATTGTCCATCCGGTGGACACATGACCTGGCAGAAGCCATGGCCATGTGACGTACCGTACGATCAAACGCCTTGAGCCCTGTACTACTGCAGTACGAGTGTACTACTATCGTGCTGGGGATGCTCAGGAGGAAGCGGCATGATCCGCACAGGCAGAGCATCTCCATTATTGAATAGTCCAAGCGTGATGTACCACAGCACAAGCAACAGTTTTTTTTTTCCGAGGAGTAGCTAGGGTCCTCCTAAACTATTGCCACAGTTTTGTTACATGATTCAGATTAAGTTGTACTTCTTGCTACTGATCTAAAAACTTGTGGTACTGCTGTGCATAATATTTATAGCAGGTGTAATATCATTTTCATGCATTTCAAAGTTTCTACACGAGCTGCAAAGGGAAGTTGGAGGGTTGGTAGAAGATGCACTTGCATTTGCTTTTGTAGTAACTAGTAAGATGTCCGTGCTACGCAACGGAATCATAAAAGATTAGGTAATACATTGTTTACTCAAATAATATATAGTCAAGAGCCCGTGCATTACTACCGAACAACAAAGCTATACCGAGACATTGATCAAAACAATGTTATACTGCTGATAGGTATGCATCTAGCATAAACATTTTCTTCCCCATCTTCACTTTGCAGGAAGACTTGGTTGTTCTCCCTACTCCGTTTCTCTTTGCTCACCACAATTTAAAAATCCGACCTCACACATTTCTCTATAAAGCAACATATCCAAATGCCAACAAGTTCAAAATGACAGTGTACACAAGTTGTTGACCGGCAGGGAAATGCGACAATAATATAGTACTACATCAAGTGATGAGGATGTGACTACTTGCACAGAAGTAAGCTAGGCATAACAAACCTAGGCCTAGACGCGCAATTCTTTTTGATCTCCTTGGGGAAGTAATGATACCACCCTCAGATGCTACCATGATACCAACTCAAAAATTCATATTTAAATATTTAAACAAATTCTGAAAAAAAAATCATGGATGTTTAAAACACAAATGTTGACAACCTCTAAAAAATTCAGATCAAAATTCAAAATACACATTGAGAAAAAAAAAGAGAAATCTGTCATGAATAGTGTCAAAAGAAGACAAAAGCAGAAATGACACTATTCATATCTGAATTTGTCTTTTTTGTTTCTCCATGTGTATTTTGAATTTTGATCTAAATTTCTTAGGGGTTGTCTACATATGTGTTGTGAACATCCATGATTTCTTTCAGAAGTTTTTGGAATGTTTAAATTTGAATTTTTCAAGTTGGTAGCATGGGAGCATATGACTATTGGTATCACCGAATATTTTCCCTGATCTCCTAATCAGATCAGCTACTTTTTTCAAAGAGGAAAAAAAAAACTAATAACATAAACATACCAAGTGGAAGCATACAATGATCCACTACTTCCTGTTTACATGTCAACGACGCCAATAAAAGTGGGCATAATGGTAGTACATGATGAAACCGATGTATTGCAACCATTAGCCAATTTTGGGATATTCTAAAACTTTTTAACATAAATTATAGCCTACAAGATGCCAACTCAATTCCTTGGCGTAACAATGGCTTATATATTCTTGTTCATATTTTCATGCAACTCTTGTGATTCATTTCTAGTACTCTCTGTGATCCAAATTAGTTCGCACTCAAACGGATGTATGTAGCACTGATATTCGATATAGATACATCTATTTCAACAACGATTAATACGGATCGGAGAGAGTACTTAAATTTTCATTCGGTAAGAAGATTCTGAAAAAGAAATTGAAACCAAACAGTACACACTGCTATTGCTATGGACAGATACAATAGTTATCACATATCTGCAATTGCAGAAGGACACTCACCCACACCTTGGTCCTTGACGAAGCAAATTAGAAGGTGAAGTCCTCACAAGTTACAATCCGTCCAATCTGAAGATTGACGTGGCTGAGCATGTGGCTTGTTGGTGTTAGTTCGATCAGCTTGAGTCACATCTGCCTGACCGGCTAGAGAAGGCTCTCGTTCCATCTACCATTAGTGGGTGACTGCATGTGGGTCCACTGAATTTCGTGGTCTATGTAGAGTTGTCTAGAACCATCTCATCTTCTTCGGTGAAACAATTTCACGGTTCTGCTTTTTCTCGTGCGCACTCCACTTCACCTATCCAGTTTCCTCCCGAGTGTGCTCCAGGAGCGACAATGAGGAGGAAGGCGCACTGCAGATCTTGCCCCATGCACCATGGCCCGGCGTCGGCTTGTCATCCTTATGTAGTTACTCATAGATGCATCACCACCGCTCTAGCCGTTGTGCCGTTCTGACCACCAGCTCCTCTCAGGCCTTTGCGTCGTTCAGCATGCCATGCGCACAAGTTTGATTTATATTGGGGTTGCAATACTGATTTCTAGAGAGTTCGACGTGGGGCGCGCGGAGTGAACTCTAGGTGACAGAAAATTTGAATTTGGGCGTGCAGAGTATGTGGCGGCACCGCCGTAAGAATGACCAGTGCGGAGCCAGCGGCATACTTGTGGTGTTCGTCGTCGAAGGAAACGGGTAAGGGGGAGGAGGAGATGTCAAGGATGAGGGCGAGGAGGAAGTGATGGGAGAAGCGGGACCTCTGCGGCAGAGGAGGAGGCATGAGAGGCACCGGTGGCGTACTTGCATCAGATCAGTGGGCGTTGGAGGAGACTGGAGAGGGGCGGAGGGATGGTGAGGAGGATGTGGGTGGCGACGATGGGTGTTCGGACTGCTGCGCAGAGCAGGAGGCAGGAGAGGCGTCGGCGAAAAGATAGCATCGGCGACGTGCTTGTCGAGGTCGGCTTCAGATGAGACGGGGATGGGGGCAGAGGAGACAGGGAGGAGCAGAGGGACGTGATGGTAGTGGACGCCATGGCCAAGAGGAGGCATGAGAGGCTCTCGGGCGCATCCACGAATGGCGCCGGCAGCGGCCACCGCGCGCTAGATCGGTTCCAGCGCTGCTGGCGACGCCCCTTCTTTCCTGGGATGGCTGGATGAGGTGATGCGTGGATGAGGTGGTGCGTGGGAAATACATGGGGTTATATTGTGAATGTGTAACGGAAGTGGCCGGCGGGCGTGTGTTCGTAAATATTGACTCATCTCTTGCTTCGTGCCTGTTAGATGCAGATCGGACGGCTGTCAATGCATCGATGGCAGACACACCATCACCACCAACTCAGTTTTTTATAGGAGTAGAGATACCAACAGCCACAAGTGTGCAGAGTGGGCAAGAAAAGATGGATCATGGAATGGATATGGGTTCAGAAGGCGTGCAGAGTTGCACGTTACGAGTGCCGGCCGGCTCTCAACTGAAAGCAGCTCATACACCATCGCGTCGCTGTGGATAGCGATCGATAGCATCCATTGCGTGCTCCATCCTCCTCTCCCCCTCCCTCCCTCACTGTATAAATAATAGTGAGCGCCGGACAGGAGAGTCGGCCAGTCGGAGTCCGTAGCGCCGCCGCCGCAAGCTCCCTCAGGTTCAGTTTGATAATCTTTTGCGGCGCCAAGAACCCGCCATGATCGCAGTCTCGTGATCGTTCCCGTGGTTTAACTAACCCAATCTACTATCCGAACAGCAGGTGGGTCAGGTGGGATCGATCGGTTGGGAGCAAGGGGAGAAAGAAGATGGACGCGGCAGAGCAGGAGTCGCGGTGGGCGGCTGCGCAGGCGATCGGCATCGGCGAGGACCTCGTCCCGGCCGCGCTGCGCCACCTGGAGTTCCTCGCCGCGGTCGACCGCCGCCGGTGGCTCTACGAGGGCCCGCTGCTCCACAGGGCCATACGAAGGTACCTATCGCCATCCATCTTGTTGCCTCTTCAGCAGCACAAGAGACCATTTGCGTCTGGGTTTCATCATTCTTTTTCTGTCGGGGCTATTGTTGGTCAACAGTCTCTACCCTCTCTAGTGTGTCGTCTTGTGTTGGGGATAAAATTTCTCAGTGATCGTTGCCATGTTTAGATAAACTCTCGCTGAATCAACTGACAGACACCTGCTTCAGCAAAATTAGACAAAACCACTAGTTCGGTTAACCTTGATGTAAGTTGGTGGAAGAGTTGAACTGAGAATATATGTTTGGTTTTCAGTTTTAATAAGGAATGTCATCAATAATCGCCAGTAATTTTTCTGAAACCATCCTCTGATCACAATTTGGTGCTACAGTTCTTTCCTTATCTAGAAATTTTGGCATGAAAATCTGGCTGCTTATTTAGGTTCAAAGCCCCTATATATTGTGCTCAAATCACTGAAACTATGTGAAAAAAATCACTGATACTTCTACCAAATTAATTTATGTTCTGTGTCGTATAGACTTTGAAGTATTGACTGACTTTGTTGTTGTGCTAGGTACAAAGCTTGCTGGCTTCCCCTTCTTGCCAAGCACACCAAGGCCGCTGTTGTTGCGGATGAGCCTTTGGTTGTTCCGCTCGATTGCGAATGGATATGGCACTGCCATCGGCTTAACCCGGTATGCATATTAACTCACAGATGCTCGTGTGCCGTTCAAAATCTGTCAACACCACACTGGAAATGTCTAAATCAAAGTCATCTCGTATTGTTTCTGGTTAATTTTGCTGTGCTGACAAGAAATTTACCTTTCAGACTCGATACATGAAGGACTGCAAGAGATTATGTGGCAGGATACTGGACTCTAACAATGTCGAGTCCTCCATTCAAACAAAGTCCAAGGATCGGTCCGAGAAAGTTTGGACCGAGTTATATCCTGGATAGCCTTTTGAGTTGGGGTACAGTACAAGTCCTTGCGACGATTCGGTTTACGTGGGCGATGAAACCGCACAAGGCATTTCCTATGATTTGATCTCAGCTGTTAAGAGGCAGTCTTCTTTCGTCTACCAGGTACCTAGTTACACTACTAACCTTTGCTCTGATGAACTACTAACCTTTGCGTAATAAAAGAAAAATATGTGCAAAAACAATAAATAAATAAATATGTAAAGAAAGTTAGCGAATTCCTTTGTTTCTGGCAGGTTGGAACACCAAGCATGCATGATCGCCGTTTTCTGGAAGACGCTTTGGCTCGGTACAAAGGGTTTTTGTATCTGATCAAGATGAACCAGGAGAAAGGAATGAACCTCTTCCGTGTGCCGACCTACGATGTGGACCTGATGTGGCACACCCACCAACTGAATTCCGTTGCCTACTGCAATGACATGTTGGATCTCCTTGGGAGAGTCCTGGAGCATGATGACACGGACGACGATCGGGCCGAAGGGAAGAAGCTCGACACCGGATTTTCAGGGACCACCGAGCAGTTCGAGAATTGCTTTGGTGTGAGGTACTGGAAGGCTGGCGCTATGTACCGTGGCAGCTTGCCGTCTCCTGTGACATCCGTTCCTCGGATAGAATTTAGTGGTGAGGACGATGGTGTTTTTGGCGTCGATGTAGCGGAGAAGGGTCTTGCTATTCTTGAAACAACAGTTGTGGAGGTATGATACTCATTTTACATCTTATTGCTGTCCACGAGGCAACAGTTAGACAAGTACAATAATTTCAGTTTCAAAGATTTTTCTGATCTAGTAAAATAACTCAAAATGTTGTATGTTGTACTACTTTAATATAAGATTATTGATTTGGAAGCGCTCCTGATATTGGTTATCGAAAAACACGATCCAGCGCTTCTTTTGCCAAGAGACAGACATTTACTGAATTTATGAACTCATCAAAATATTTTCATCCTTCTGCAGTTATATTTACAGATTGTGGACATCAAGAATTTACCATCTGCAATTCCAGAGAAAAGTGTGTATGTATGGTTCACCAAGACTCAACCAGATGTATTTATCGGTGATGGCGGCAGGCTGGATATTTCATCGAAAACAGGGAAGAGTATCGGAGCAGGTTTCCAATGCGAACCGACCGGTGAACTCATTCCTACAGTAATGGTTCATCAGGCCTATTTTGGAGCATCATCATCGAAGAAATCAGAACCATTGAGAGGTGGGTTCCGATCTCTCTTCAAGAGCTTACACAGCATGATTCCAAGCTCTCCTTTGAGAGGTGGGTTGAACTGAAATGTTGTGGTGCATATGCCGGTTCCCCTCCTGTCAGTCTTCGTGTTGCCCCATCTTGTACTGTCCCAAGGCAGGCTCCACAGGTTCTTAGCATGATCATTGTGAAGCCTTGCTCTCTGAAGGCCTGTCTATTGCGGTATTGCCACATTCCATCAAGGATCAAGATACGGGATCCTGGACTCGCTTCGTGTATGACTGTGGTACTGAACTCATTCGTCTTTAGATAAGGTATTTTTTTCTGTTCGTGGCATCAATCGACACATATATGTGAAGTCCCGCATTATAATTATTGGTAACTTCTTTGCAGAAACGAATAAAAAGTTATTATACAATACATTGATTCGTAATAACATATGGTGTTATTACATCATCATTTCAAACTGCAAATTTGCTGCAGGAATTAATATTCAATTTGTGTAGCAGTATTTGTATTTCGCCTTCAAAACAGATCCGAATTTATTCCAGTGGACACTGGAAAGTTCTACTCCCTCAATTCCCTTATACAAGGCCACTTTACTTTTTTATGTCTATCTTTGACCATTAATTCTACCAATAAAAATTTAGTTATATGCCACAAAAAGTATTTCATTGGATGCACATTTCAAAGAAAGTTCCGATGATATATTTTTGATGACATATGATTCATATTTTGTTGACCAAAATTATAAGTCAAAGTTTGACACGAAAAACTAAGGCCTTGTATAAGGGAATGGAGGGAGTATTTTACTATGTTTAAGAAAGAAATATCAGTTTCTTCTGGTCTAATGAGAAATTCACCCCCTTTACTTCAGGGAGCACAAGGCCAAGAATGGCATGTCTCTCACTCAAGAGTTATTTGGAGTAACAAAGTCATCAAAGCAGCCATTTCAGCTTGCAGAATTCACGGAAAACAAATGGTCTCTTAACACCTCCAACTCATCAATCACTTATGACCTAAAACCAAGCAAGGATGGCTGCATACACGAGCTCAAATACGACAACAAACTGGTAAGGACAGCTGCAGTCTACGGCTCAATTCATACACACGGTGTGTTCGTTCAGAAGATAGCGATCACATTAAGTCATATGTAAATTAAAAAAAACTTTATGAATTTAGCATACTCACAGTTCTGGTACTTCTTTGAACAAACAGATCAAACTATACAGGGGAAGGAGACTGGCATATGAACTCAAATGCTGCAGTCAGCATGCTGAAGATACTGCAGCAGTTACCACTGTGAAGTTCTCAGCTGAACACCCCTATGGCAAAGCAGTCGCACTAGTTGACACTGAATCGGAGTTTGTCACGGTACAGTGCTCAGCTCTAATGCCATATCCTTCTAAATAGTCAAAATTAATTTCCTTGCATCTCAGATATACTCATGGTGTTCTTACTTAAATTTAGGTGGACGAGGATTGGTTTCTGCTTCCCTGGATCACAATATCATTCTTGTTCCTGAATTCCGTTGGCAAACATGGTGCGAAGCTCATCGAAGGTGAGCCTGATACTACAGTGGCTTCTGAAATGGTGAAAGGTGGAGCAGCATGCGCCACTGCTGGTCCGGCGCAATGTGGCGCTTGTGGCACGGCTGGTGGTGGTGACATGGTCATGGCAAGTGACAAGGCTGGTCATGCTAGCTATGGCGAATCAGTCACTGCAAGCGGCAAGGTGGCTGATTCTAAGTGTGGTGGTTGTGGATCAGGCTGTGGTGGTGGATGTGGTGTCTCTATGGTCACCATGAGCTACAAGAAAGGTCATGCAAGTTGTGGTGTTGTTGTAGGCGGCGAGAATGGCCATATTGAGTCTGCTGGGTGTGGATCGGGATGCGGTGGTTCCTGCAGTGTCAACATGGTTATTGAAAGCTCCCAGGAGGGGAACACCAAGTCAGGTGACTGTGATTCAGGTTGTGGCGGCATGGCCATTGAGGTCTCCAAGGCTGGCATTGCCAAGTCTAGCGTTTGCGGTTCAGGTTATGGTGACAGTTGCAGCGGTATGGTGGTTGAAGGCTCCATAACTGGCCATGCCAAGTCAGGCGGTTGTGGCTCAGGCTGTGGTGGTGGTTGCGGCGGCATGCTGATCGAACACTCCAAGACTAGCTTCACCAAGTCTAGTGGTTGTGGCTCTGGTTGTGGCGGTGGTTGCGGCAGCTGACGGGGAACGTTGCATGGAAAACAAAAAAATTTCTACGCACACGCAAGATCTATCCATGGAGATGCATAGCTACGAGAGGGGAAGAGCTTCTACATACCCTTGTAGATCGCTAAGCGGAAGCGTTTATCAACGCGGTTTATGTAGTCGTGCACCTTCACGATCCATTCCGATCAAGCACCGAACGCACGGCATCTCCGCGTTTAGCACACGTTCAGCTCGATGACGTCCTGACCTTTTTGATCCAGCAAGACGGGCGAAGTAGTAGATGAGTTCCGGCAGCACGACGGCGTGGTGTCGGTGGTGGTGAAACTATTTCCGCAGGGCTTCGCCAAGCATAATGGATTTAGAGCGGAGGATGAACTAGAGGAAGGAGATTAGAACCACACTGGGCTTCTAATTATGAGGATTAGAGGTAGCTAGGGCTAGCTCTAATTAGTCAACTAGGACCAACTAGAACTAGAACTAGATCAACTAGAGGAGGTTCTAAAACTTGTGTTCTAGGGGCTAGCCCTGCTCCTCTATTTATATGTTGAGCCTTGGGGTCGTAACTTGGGGACAGGGCCTCCCCAAAGTCAGTTTGGAATGCAAGGAAGAGTCCTTCTCGGATTCCCGCACCAGACGCCACGGTCCTCGGCGCCCAGGGCCAGACGCCAGGGTCCCTGGCGTCTGGTCCCCGACCTCCGCAAAACTTCCTTTGCACCGACCTAAAGCCTCGTGGGCCTTACCCCTTGGCCCAACCAAAGTGTCCTCGCACCAGAACATTTCTGGAAACATCCGAAACTCTTCCAGTGAATTCCGGAACCCTTCTGGAGACCAAATATTATCATCCAATATATCAATCTTTACCTCCGAACCATTCCGGAGCTCCTCGTTATGTCCATGATCTCATCTGGGACTCCGAACAACATTCGGTCACCAACATACATAACTCATATAATACTATATCGTCAACGAACGTTAAGCGTGCGGACCCTACGGGTTCGAGAATGATGTAGACATGTCCGAGACGCCTCTCCGGTCAATAACCAATAGCGGGACCTAGATGTTCATATTGGTTCCTACATATTCTACGAAGATCTTTATCGATCGAACCTTTATGACAACATGTGTAGTTCCCTTTGTCTGTCGGTATGTTACTTGCCTGAGGTTCGATCGTCGGTATCTCAATACCTAGTTCAATCTCGTTACCGGCAAGTCTCTTTACTCATTCCGTAATACATCATCCCATAACTAACTCCTTAGTCACTTTGCTTGCAAGCTTCTCGTGATGTTGTATTACCGAGAGGGCCCAGAGATACCTCTCCGTCATACGGAGTAACAAATCCCAATCTTGATCCATGTCAACTCAACAGACACCTTCGGAGATACCTGTAGAGTACCTTTATGATCACCCAGTTACGTTGTGACGTTTGATACACACAAGCATTCCTCCGGAGTCCGGGAGTTGCACGATCTCATGGTCGAAGAAACATGTATTTGACAAATAAGAAAGCAGTAGCAATAAACTGAACGATCATATGCTATGCTAACGGATGAGTCTTGTCCATCACATCATTCTCCTAATGATGTGATCCCGTTATCAAATGACAACTCATGTCTATGGTTAGGAAACCTTGACCATCTTTGATCAACGAGCTAGTCTTGTAGAGACTTACTAGGGACACGGTGTTTGTTTATGTATCCACACATGTATTTAAGTTTCCGGTCAATACAATTCTAGCATGAATAATAAACCTTTATCATGATTAAGTAAACATAATAATAACCACTTTATTATTGCCTCTAGGGCATATTTCCAACAGCAGCATGGTCATGGAAGGCTCCAAGAATGGCTTCGCCAAGTCAGGTGGTTGCGGTTCGGGTTGTGGTGGTGGTTGTGGCAGCATGATCATTGAAGGCTCCAAGACTGGCTTAGCCAAGTTAGGTGGTTGCGGTTCGGGCTGTGGCTGCGGCGGCATGGTCCTGGAAGGCTCCAAGACTGACTTCGCCAAGTCAGGTGGTCGCGGTTCAGGTTGTGGCGGTGGATGCGGCAACATGACCATGGAAGGCTCCACGACTGGCTTCGCCAAGTCAGGTGGTTGCGGTTCGGGTTGTGGCGGTGGTTGTGGCAGCATGGTCATTGAAGGCTCCAAGACTGGCTTCACCAAGTTAGGCTGTTGCGGTTCAGGCTGTGGCGCCGGTTGCGGTGGCGGAGGTTGTGGCAGCATGGTCATGGAAGGCTCCAAGATGAGCCATGCCAAGTCTAGGGGCTACGGTTCAGGCTGTGGCGCCGGGTGCGGTGGCGGCGGATGTGGCAGCATGGTCATGGAAGGCTCCAAGATGAGCCATGTCAAGTCTGGGGGCTGCGGTTCAGGCTGTGGTGCCGGGTGCGGTGGCGGCGGATGTGGCGGCATGATCATGGAAGGCTTCAAGACGAGCCATGTCAAGTTTGGGGGTTGTGGTTCAGGCTATGGTACCGAGTGCGGTGGCAGCGGATGTGGTGGCATTATCAGAGAAGGCTCCAAGATGAGCCATGCCAAGTCTGGGGGCTGCGGTTTAGGTTGTGGCGCCAGCTGCGCTGGCGGCGGTTGTGGCGGCATGGTCAAGGAAGGCTTCAAGATGAGCCATGCCAAGTCTGGGGGCTGCGGTTCAGGCTGTGGTGCCGGGTGCGATGGCGGCAGATGTGGCGGCATGATCATGGAAGGCTCCAAGATGAGACATGCCAAGTCTGGGGCTGTGGTTCAGGTTGTGGCGGTGGATGCGGTGGCATGATCATGGGAGACTAGCCATGCCAACTCTGGGGGCCATGGTTCAGGTTATGGCTCTGGCTGTGACAGCATGCTCAACACAGCCTCATAAGCATGCCTATGCCTGAGGTGGCCGGTGTGCGCGTGGTGACTGTCGGCGATGGTCGAATAAAAACCACACTCTGTCCTGTGCAGTTTGCCACGCCTCTACTCACAGTGCACAATGTGATGTGGTGAATATATTCTGTTGTATTTGTGGTAAGCATGATATGAAACTATATAATTTGTGATTATTGGGTACTTTTCATGCATAAGCATAACTATGGCGGCACCACATGGATGCTCCTGCAACCCATCATGCAATTTGATATGATAATGTTTAAATGGAAAGGGAAAGATTAGAGAAAAAATGGATTTTGACCGAACAAATAGATCCTGACTACTGCGATGAATAAACTAACTCAGGCTATGAATTCGTCATAAAAGTCTAACAAGGTGTGTATATTTACTAATCATCCATTTGCATAATGGGCGGCACCACTTTTATGCAGCCTCCATTGCACTCATGTGTGTTGAGTAGTAGGCACCGCTATGCACCAATGTGTGTCTGTACTAGTATGTCTGAGCTGAGGTCTGTTAGATGTTGGTTACATGGCTGCAGTACTTGAACACACTGCTTGTTTCATCAGCGTTGGCAAAAAGCTGACGTGGGAAAAAAAATTCACTCTCCCGTTGTTTATATGATGATGCAGAGGATGTTTTCATCACATTTTACTAGTTGCTGCAAGTGCATTATGATGGCAAAAGGCTAGCTTACGTTGGCATCATACAGGTCGTGCGTTGGCTATTGCACTTGCACGATCATACAGTACAGTATCGAAATCGTACAGTACATACACACCGTGCATTATCTCGTTGCCGTTGAAAGCAACAGACTGTTCGCAAGCCGAGAAAAAATGACAGTTTGAGAATATACTACTGCGAAAATGTTAGTTCATCAGAAAACAAAAGAATCCACCTAGTTGACTTCAATTATACTAAAACTCTTCATGTGAAACCCAACAGCCGAATTACTACACGCAGCACACAATATAGGACAGTATATTTGTACTTATGTAACTTTATCAGTAAGCAGCACACAATATAGGACAATATAGGACAGTATATTTGTACTTATGTATAAATCGTACAGTAGACTTGCAAATATACTCAGAAGAGTTGTGTAACAAATGGAGCACAATACAAATACATTACTGTTGTTGCAATAAAACATCATCCTCTTAACATCCCATATTTTTTTCAGATTTTTTTGAAACTTTAAAATATGGTTTTCACGAAGTTTTCATTGAATAAGATCATTTACCTACCGAGTGTTCTCGTAGAAGAATACCACTATCTATGCACTTGACAACCATAGCAGTTTGGTGCAGAGTCGTATCTTAATAAATGGAACATATTTTGATCTTGTGGTTTTGCCAATCTTCAATACCAGAAAGAGGGCACCAATAATATTCATGCAGGATTCATATAGGACCAAAAATGTTATCAATTTAGGAAACTCTCAACCATAAGATCGCATCTGGTCTTGCAACTTGCTCTCACTATGAAATCTAAAACATCAAAATGTATATAGAATCTGTGTATCTCTTGCATTACTAAATCTGGAATACTCTGCTTTGGACAGAATGCATACATATCGCAGACAAATACTACTGGATCACGGGTGCCAAGGATTCCTTGTTATTTAGCAATGATCTGACATCACCTTTAGGAATCTCTCCCAGCACAAGTTAGTCCCCTTCAATAAAGAAAAATATATTGCTTCAGATACGAGCATTGCAGAGTAGAAGCATCCAGCATCCCCTACAAAATACAAATCACCAAGAATTAGAAAATGATAAATCTCAAAGTTGTAGTCATAGTCAAATTAAAAACAACTGAAGTTAATGTCGCCCTATAATCTCTCTTCTTATCCATGTCAGTGATAAATCAACATGGCAAGAATAAGAGTGAGAAGCAAATGAAAGGCAACGTGCAATACATCATGATTGGCTAAAACATCGGCTAATCCAGCCAGCTAGAGGCACAACTAAACTCAGGTCGACAACAATCAGGTAATTAATTCAGTCCTTATTAAGAAAAATAAATACAAAGAATCATTATGCAAGGGACTATACAACCAGCAAAACACCCCTGTATCTGGCCATTAATCTAATCTATTCAAGATTGAGATAATGGAAAATATAAAATATCGACATCGAGACCATTTCTCCAAGGAAAGAGAAAGAAGCATATGATCCTCTGGTGTGTAACAACTAACAAAAAACTATAAATTGATCCATTTGTTGTAATAAATCTTGCAGACTAACCAACCAACCATTCCAAATCGAATTTGACAAGGTAACGCAGGAGAGAAATTGGAATTAAGCAAACAGAGAGAAATTCATCTTGCATGGTTGCTCACCCAACTCATCTTGAATAGAAATTAAGTTGGCACGCAAACTCTGAAGGAGAAGTGAGCCAAGCGAATAGAAGAGCTTAATAAATTCCTATGAAGCAGATCAGCTGACCCTAGTTACGAACTCCAAAAAACCCAGTCAATCTGTTCCATCCTAACCACAACAAGCACAAATCCCACATGCGATACACACACACACACACGAGAACCACAATGCTTACAAACTGAGCAGTAAGAATAAAGAATGACAACACGATCGGTAAGGACATCCCAACCTCAGCCTGGACCCTTAAAACAGCAAGCGTCCATCATACCGTCCCTCCTAAAGAAATACTCCCTCAGTCCGAGAAAACTTGTCCATAGCGTACTTCATTTGCATTTTTACAACAAAAGACCTCTGACTTTTGAACATCACACTAATTACCCCCTCTCCTTCTTCCTCCGCCCCCCGTCGCCCAAGGCAGAACCGTCGGCACCCAGCCCCAGCCACTGTCGGCACCCAGCCTCAACCACCGTCGCGCGAGCAAAGCCCACCTTCGCCCCCGCCCGCCTGCGGTGCCCCTGCCCACCTGCGCCTTCGCTGCTACCCACCTGTGCCTCCCGCACAGAGGAGAGCTGCGCCGCCGCCCACCTGCGGCTTCTGCTCCTCCACGAACTCGAGCAGGTCATGCGCCGCCCACGAGAAGTTCCTACACCGCCCAGGAGCCCACCCGCTAGCCTGTCGATGAGCAGGACCTGCGTCGCCCACCCACGAGAAGGACCGGCACCACCAAAGACACAGCTCACCGCCCCTGATTCCGCCGCCTAACGGCGCCGCGCTGATCCGCTTCAGCCATCACGCTGGTCCGTTTGGCCGCCGGCTGCTGGTGGGCGACGCCAATGCCCCCGATCCCTACCCCCACCTCTATTGCTGACGGCTGGTACTCCAATCCCCGTCCCAGCCCCTGCCTCTGATGAAGCACATCATCAACATCGCTGGTCAGATTACTCCTTATGATCCTGAAATTTCTTGTTGGTGTCCTCCTGATGATGCTGTCCAATTGTCCTCCTAGTGTCCAATTTCAAATGTTAAATGTCAGGATGACCGTTAATGATGATGATCATTGCAAAATCAAAATCAAAATTGCAATCGAAATTCATTGTTAGGGTCAAATTCATAATCGAGTTTAATTGATACAGAGAGAAACAAAAGGTTCGTACAGAGAGAAAATGTGCAGTGAACATACACTGCATATTTGATGTTCAGTGAAGTTGATACAGAGTCAAGTTGATACGCTGCATATTGATAGAGAGTCAACTTCCTCTGTTCGCCACCTTGACCAGATGAGCCCTCCGGGCTCTGTGCCCTCTGCTTCGGGGTCAACGTTCCTGCTTCTGTGCTGTTGGCAACTCTGGAAGCATCGCAATGCGGTTGTCTTCCAGGGGCTGCCACCGTCGCTCCCCCGGTTACTTAAACTGTGCCGTGAGGACGCTGTCCTCTGGCGTGTGCGTCTACCTGCCTCGATCAGGCAGGCTGTGGATGTGTGGCTTGCCTGTTTCAACCGGGGCCCCAGTGTTGGGGTGCCGTCTGTGTAGCCTGTGTAGCCATCCCCGTCCCCCCCCCCCCCCCCCCCCCCTCCCTCTTCCTCGCTCGTGTGCGTTTGTACTTGTGTCCCCTGGTTACCGTCGAGCCGCCTGGCTCGCATATATGATAAAGATTCAGGTGGGGAAATCTCCCCCTGGTGAAAATTCAAAAAAAAAAAAAAATGTTCGGCGGACATACACTGCATAAAGGGCAGCCCGGTGCATATAGATCCCGCTTGCGCCGGGTCCGGGGAAGGGCCGACCACTTTGGGTCTATTGTACGCAGACTTTCCCTGCGTTTCTGCAAGAGGCTATTTCCAGGACTTGAACCCGTGACCTCATGGTCACAAGGCAGCAGCTTTACCACTGCGCCGAGGCTGTTCGGCGGACATACACTCAATATTTGATGAAAATTCAGGGAACAGACATGGAGTATGCAAATTTTATTGATGAAAATGCGCAGCACAAACGAATACTGGAATAATGCATCTTCCCAACATCACACAGAACCCAAGTAAAATGGGAATTTTGTTCACAGGTCATGCATGCTCTGTTGGAACCTGAATTTTGTTCCCAGGTTATTCAAGACAAGTACAATGGGGAAAATATTCTTGTTACTGGTCAACTCTGGATAACTCAAGTTAACTGAATTAAATCTTGTTACCGTCAATTCATGTTAACCATGCAACAAAGAGTACCAACAAAATCTCTGAATGAATCTTGTTACTGTCAAATTTGCTTTTTCATGTTTCTTTAAGGAATGTCCATCTACTTTTAATCTCTCAGAATAGATCGGTATTGTACTCCCAAACTGGTAACTAAATTACAGTAACAATAAGTGCACACGGTAGAGTACTACTTCTTGCAATAAATTACAGTAACAATATCCAGTTTTACAATTTCGGAGTACTACTTGTTGCAAGCAAACATATTGTACTGGACACATTAGAGCAAGCAAGAATTTAAGCAGCAAGGAGTAGAGCAAGCAAGTTCTTTGTTCAATAAAGTTGATGTTCAGAACCTGTCATTTTCTTCCAAAACCTGTCAATTTCTATCAGGTTTGATCTGTCAAGTTGATGTTCAGTCAAGATCAAATTTCTGTGACCAAATGTTCAGAGACCAAATGATCTTAGACTTACTCTTAATTATTGGATCATGAACTTGCAGTGACAGACATGATAAACAGAGGGCCGAAGATCAAACCTTGAACTACAGAATGTTCTAACAGAACATTAGATGTTCTACAGATCATGTACGACTCCCAGGCTCTAACAAAAAAATTCAGACAACTCCCAGGAGTACATTGCCTGAATTTAAAGATGTGGCTCAAACTATAGAGGGAAAAGCATTTTTGAGTTGAAGCGAATACTGCCATTAATTATCCCAATTTGCTCCATGTTCTAAATCACAGGAATACTGCCATTAGTTGTCCCAATTGACAGCAGCACTGCATTTGCCATACATTACTGCAATAATAATTGCATTTTCCATACACAGGTTCAGACTTGAAGCTTCAAAGTGTGCTCCTGTAGGTTAGCGGGAAGAGCTTACATACTCCATATGGCAAGGGTGACTTGACGCCATTACGAAGACCTCGCCGTACATCCGCTCGACGCTGCACAGCCTCCCTGAGAGCAGTGAGTGAGCGAGTGGCATCAGTTACTGAGCTCAAATCCATTTCAGTCAGTAGTAGGGTGGAGCAGTGGAGTGTGACATGAGTAACACAAGCTCAAATTCAGTCAAAAGCATAGTGAGAGAGGCAAATTCAGTAACCTGAATCGTAAATTTCCATGATGGACAAATCACAGATAATACACAAGTCGCAGAGGAAGGGGAACGGGGTCGGGTAGGCGCTACCGGCGGCGGAGGTGGAGGCGGACACGACGTGGATGGAGGAGGATCCTGTCCACGATGCGCTCGGAGATCTCCGGCGGCTGCAGTAGGCGACCGGCAGAACCTGCTCTGTAGTCCCCGCCGCAGATCGAGCACCGCCGCTGCAGGTCGGAGGGAAGCACCGCCACTGCAGACTGGAAAAATCGAGCCTTGTCCTCGCCTTAGGGA
This sequence comes from Elymus sibiricus, assembly GCA_039707655.1. NCBI lineage: Eukaryota > Viridiplantae > Streptophyta > Magnoliopsida > Poales > Poaceae > Elymus > Elymus sibiricus. The sequence goes on along the minus strand of CM077667.1, from coordinate 35,054,305 downwards.
AAGAGGAGGGGAACAAGGAGAGGGAAGCTGCGGGGGAGGCGTGGGGCGAGCGGGGGAGCTGCGGGGTGATACGTCTCCAACGTATCTATAATTTTTGATTGTTCCATGATGTTATATTATCATTCTTGGATGTTTTACAATCACTTTATAACAACTTTATATCATTTTTTGGGACTAACCTATTGACATAGTGCCAAAGTGCCAGTTGTTGTTTTTGCTTGTTTTTTTACTTCGCAGAATATCAGTACCAAACGGAGTCCAATCGCGACGAAACTTTTTGGAGATTTTTTTTTGGACCAGAAGACACCCAGTGGGCCAAAGAAGTGCCAGAGAGGTGGGCTGTGGAGGCCACAACCCACCAGGGCGCGCCAGGGGGCCCCCGGCGCGCCCTAATGGGTTGTGCCCTCCACGGGGCCCCCCCTCCACCGCCTCTAATGCCTATAAATTCCCAAATATTTAGAAAACCCTAGGGGAGTCGACGAAACACAATTCTAGCCGCCGCAAGTTCCAGAACCTCGAGATCCAATCTAAACACCATCACGGAGGGGTTCATCTTCTTCATAGGTGCCTCTCCGATGATGCGTGAGTAGTCCAACATAGACCTACGGGTCCGTAGGCAGTAGCTAGATGGCTTCCTCTCTCTCTCTAATGATCCTCAATACAATGGTCTCTTGGAGATCTATTTGATGTAAACTTTTGCGGTGTGTTTGTTGGGATCCGATGAATTTTGAGTTCATGATCAGTTTCTATCCATGAATATTATTTGAGTCTTCTTTAATCTCTTATATGCATTATTACTTATAGCCTCGTATTTCTTCTTCGAATCTTTGGTTTAGTTAGGACGACTAGATCGATTTTTCTTGCCATGGGAAGAGGTGCTTTGTGATGGGTTTGATCTTGCGGTATCCTTTCCCAGTGACAGAAGGGGCAGCAAGGCACGCATGTATCGTTGCCATTAAGGATAACAAGATGGGGTCTATTCCTACATGAATAGATCTTGTCTACATCATGTCATCATTCTTATTGCATTACTCCGTTTTTCCATGAACTTAATACACTAGATGCATGCTGGATAGGGGTCGATGTGTGGAGTAATAGTGGTAGATGCAGGCAGGAGTCGGTCTACTTATCTTGGACGTGATGCCTATATAATGATCATCGCCTTGGATATCGTCATGATTATTTGATCTTCTATCAATTGCCCAACAGTAATTTGTTCACCCACCGTGTGCTATACTCATGAGAGAAGCCACTAGTGAATCCTACGGCCCCCGGGTCTACCTTTTTCCAACATATTGCTTTCCGATCTATCTTCTTTGTTTTCAGATCTACTAAACCAAAAATCCAAAAATATATTGCTGCACTTTTTATTTGCTCTTTTTATTTTGTGTTCTTGAGAGATCTATCTCTCCTATCTATCACTACCTAATCTATCTTTTTACCGTAGAGAGATTGACAACCTCTCTTTCGCGTCGGGTTGCAAGTATTTTTTATTTGTGTGCAGGTGCTGCTTATTGGGTGGTGGTGATCCTCCTACTGGTTCGATAACCTTGGTTTCATAACTGAGGGAAATACTTACCGTCGCTGTGCTGCATCATCCCTTCCTCTTTTGGTAAATACCGACGCAGTCTCAAGCCACGTCAAAGGAATTTCTGGTGCCGTTGCCGGGGAGGACGGTCTCTTCTACGTGCCAATCTCTGGCACCGAGGAGACTCCATCATCATCTACCAGGCTCCTAATCACAAATCTCATCTCCTTGCAACTACATTATTTTCCATTTGCCTCTCATTTTCCTGTCCCCCACTTCACCAATTTGCCATTTTATTCACCCTCTTTTCCGTTTCCCTTTTTGCTTGTTTGTTATCTTTGCTTGTGTTGCCATGTGCCTTCTATTTGCTTGCATCTTCGCTTGCTAAAAATCTATTGATATGGATACTCATCCACTTGCTAATATTTTCAAAAGACCAAATTATGATGAACCAATTTCTAGTGAGTTGAGTGCACTTGATTATCTCTATGAAGTTTTGCTTGAAAATCATGAATCTAAATTTTTTGATGAAGTGTTGAAAGAAGAAATTTATAAGGTGATTCATGATAGCTCCTTGATTGAAAAGCATGATTGCAATGATGTTACTATAAATTCTATTAATGTCAATTATTCTAATGATATGCAAAGCCACAAGCTTGGGGATGCTATGTTTGATGAAGATGATATTTTTAGTCCCCCAAGTTTTGATGAGAAAATTTATTATGATTGCATGCCTCCTATTCATTATGATGGTGATGACACGTATGCTATAATGAGTAATGATAACCATGAAACTTATCATGATGGTTTTAATTTGCAATATGGTTATGTCAATCAAGTGTCTCATGATAGTTATTTTGTTGAGTTTGCTCCCATTACTATGGATGAAAAGGAATTTGCTTATGTGGAGAGTAATGAAAATTCTATGCTTGTGCATCATGAAAAGAATGATTTATGTGAAAGTTATATTGTTGAATTCCTTCATGATGCTACTGAAATTTATTATGAGGGAGGAATATATGTTTGTAGGAATTGCAATAACATCAAATTTCCTCTCTATGTGTTCAAAGTTTTGAAGTTATGCTTGTTTTGCCTTCCTATGCTAGTTGATTCTTGTTACCATAAATTGTTTGCTCACAAAATCCCTATGCATAGGAAGTGGGTTAGACTTAAATGTGCTTGTCATGAGATTCATGGTGCTCTCTTACATATTTTAATTACTACTTTTTATGTGAGCATCATTGAAATCGTTATGCCTAGTTAGGGGCGTAAAACGATAGCGCTTGTTGGGAGGCAACCCAATGAATAAATTTATTTTTACTTTTTCCTTTCTATTTTTGAGTGTTGACACAATTATGCCTCCGTTATGATTGTGTTTTTATGGTTTATTTAGTGTTTGTGCCAAGTAGAGCCTTTAGGATGATTCATAAGATGAGTAGAAGCGATGCTGATTCGGAAACAGAAACTTTGCGTCCAGTATTTGATTTTTCATTTTTTACTGGAACGTGATATTGATCTGAAATTTTAACACAGTGTTTCCATACAAATTATTTACGTTGTCCTAATTTTTTAGAATTTTTAGAGTTACATAAGTATGGTTAGAGTACAGATTACTACAGACTGTTCTGTTTAAGACAGATTGTGTTTTCGTTGCATTGTGTGCTTGTTTTGATGAATCTATGGGTTGTATTGAAGGGTATGAGCCATGGTAAAGTTAAAATACAGTAGGTATAATGCAATAACAAAATATTAATGGGTTTGCAACAACACATAAAGTAGTGATTTGCTTTATTATACTAACGGATCTCACGAAGATTTTGTTGAGTTTTGTGTGATTGAAGTTTTCAAGTTTTGGGTGAGATCACGATGGATGAAGGAATAAGGAGTGAAAAGAGCCTAAGCTTGGGGATGATACAACACCCCCAAGATATATCCAAATAGAAACAAGCAACTAAGCTTGGGGATGCCCCCGAGTGGCATCCCCTCTTTCTTCTAACGACCATCGGTATTTTACTTGGAGCTATATTTTTATTCGTCACATATCATGAGTTTTGCTTGGAGCATCTTGTATCATTTGAGTCTTTGCTTGCTTTGCTTGTTAGTTTGTCACTTGTATCCTTGCTGGACACACCTATTTGGGAGAGCCAAAATTATGCTATGATTTGTTAGAATTGCTCTTTATGCTTCACTTAAACTTTTTTGAGCTATAGAATTGCTCTAGTGCTTCACTTATATCTTTTTGAGCACGGTGTGCTTGGAAATTTTTGTAGAAATACTCTCATGCTTCACTTAGATTAATTTGAGAGTTAGTAAATTTTGAAGAAATCCTCTCATGCTTCACTTATACCTTTTTGAGAGATGAAAACTCTATGCTCATGTGCTTCACTTATATTTGTTAGAGCTTGTCAAAAGCAATGGCAATATATGAAACTAGTCCCAAAGTGATAGATATCCAATGAGGATATAATAAAAACTTTCATGAAGATCATTGGACAAATTAAACTTGATTCCTTGTAATAGTTTTGAAACATGATGATAGTAATATGTGAGTCATGTTAGTGAGTAATTATGCTTTAGTAGGAATATTGGTGTTAAGGTTTGTGATTCCCTATGCAAGTACGAAAGTAAATAGTTATGCGATGAAAGTACATCCTACTTATGGTGCATTATTCGGTGTTAGTTATGCTCAATGCTCGCTTATGTGAATTTTCGTTTCTTGGTTGGTTTCTTCTCAATCTATTTGCTAGCCTCCATTTGTACTAAGTAGAAATACTACTTGTGCATCCAAAATCCTTAAACCAAGTTTTGCCTTATGAGTCCACCATACCTACCTATATGCGGTATTTCCATGCCGTTCCAAGCAAATTTGTATGTGCCATCTCTAATTTTCAAAATAAACTTCTCTTTTGTCTGCTCGTACCGCTCATGAAACGGTGGAGAGTGTCCAATGTTTTTCCATGCTAGATGTGTTATTCTCAAGATGAGTGTTTATTCACTTGTCATTGCACGAGAGTGCGGCAGTAATAGGGATGCCCATTCCCGAAATGAAAAATACAAAAATATTTACTTTATGTTGTCAAATAATAAATTCCTTGGAAAGTGTTGGTATGAAAGGCAACCGTGGATACGGCCCGCCATGGAATGTGAAAGAATGGTGGAAAAGGAATAAACTTTATTTTCTGTTTGGGAACCGCCTATGATATATCTAGCATGGAAAGTATTGTGAGCTACTTTGTCGTTTTCGTTGACAGGAAAGGCATGCCACCCAAAATATTTTTTCTCTCTCAATTTAAAACTTTGAGCTCTGGCACCTCTACAAATCCCTACTTCCCTCTGCGAAGGGCCTATCTATTTACTTTATGCAATTTTTATTTTTACTTTGAGTCTCCATCTTCTCTTATAAAGCACCAACTAGGGGGCACTATGATCGTACTTGAGCATTGGGTGTAGCTAATATTTGAGTGTGTTTCATGAATGGATCAATGATTGAGCATGATGGGCCAGGGATAACTTTCTTTAGTGTTGATATTTTGAAAGACATGGTTGCTTGTTGGCATGCTTGAGTATTGAAGTCATTATGTTAAAACTAGACTATTGCTTTGAATCATCTAAAAGTCAAAATGCCCATGCTACAAAGAAAAGAATATGAGATGAACATGTTAGGCAGCATTCCACATCAAAAATTCTGCTTGTATCATTTACCTACTCGAGGACGAGTAGGAATTAAGCTTGGGGATGCTGATTCGTCTCCAATGTATCTATAATTTTTGCTTGTTCCATGCTGTTATATTATCATTCTTGGATGTTTTACAATCACTTTATAGCAACTTTATATCATTTTTTGGGACTAACCTATTGACATAGTGCCAAAGTGCTAGTTGCTGTTTTTGCTTGTTTTTTTTACTTCACAGAATATCAGTACCAAACGGAGTCCAATCGCGACGAAAATTTTTGGAGATTTTTTTTGGACCAGAAGACACCCAGTGGGTCAAAGAAGTGCCAAAGAGGTGGGCTGTGGAGGCCACAACCCACCAGGGCACGCTAGGGGTGGGGGCCCCTAGCACGCCCTGATGGGTTGTGCCCTCCACGGGGCCCCCCTCCGCCGCCTCTGACGCCTATAAATTCCCAAATATTCAGAAAAGCCTAGGGGAGTCGACGAAACACAATTCCAGCCGCCGCAAGTTCCAGAACCTCGAGATCCAATCTAAACACCATCACGGAGGGGTTCATCTTCTTCATAGGTGCCTCTCCGATGATGCATGAGTAGTCCACCATAGACCTACGGGTCCGTAGGCAGTAGCTAGATGGATTCCTCTCTCTCTCTTGATCCTCATTACAATGGTCTGTTGGAGATCTATTTGATGTAAACTTTTGCGGTGTGTTTGTTGGGATCCGATGAATTTTGAGTTCATGATCAGTTTCTATCCATGAATATTATTTGAGTCTTCTTTGATCTCTTATATGCATTATTACTTATAGCCTCGTATTTCTTCTTCGAATCTTTGGTTTAGTTAGGACGACTAGATCGATTTTTCTTGCCATGGGAAGAGGTGCTTTGTGATGGGTTCGATCTTGCGGTGTCCTTTCCCAGTGACAGAAGGGGCAGCAAGGCACGCATGTATCGTTGCCATTAAGGATAACAAGATGGGGTCTATTCCTACATGAATAGATCTTGTCTACATCATGTCATCATTCTTATTGCATTACTCCGTTTTTCCATGAACTTAATACACTAGATGCATGCTGGATAGCGGTCGATGTGTGGAGTAATAGTGGTAGATGCAGGCAGGAGTCGGTCTACTTATCTTGGACGTGATGCCTATATAATGATCATCGCCTTGGATATCGTCATGATTATTTGATCTTCTATCAATTGCCCAACAGTAATTTGTTCACCCATCGTGTGCTATACTCATGAGAGAAGCCACTAGTGAATCCTACGGCCCCCGGGTCTACCTTTTTCCAACATATTGCTTTCCGATCTATCTTTTTGCCTCTTTGTTTTCAGATCTACTAAACCAAAAATCCAAAAATATATTGTTGCACTTTTTATTTGCTCTTTTTATTTTGTGTTCTTGAGAGATCTATCTCTCCTATCTATCACTACCTAATCTATCTTTTTACCGTAGAGAGATTGACAACCTCTCTTTCGCGTTGGGTTGCAAGTATTTGTTATTTGTGTGCAGGTGCTGCTTATTGGGCGATGTTGATCCTCCTACTGGTTCGATAACCTTGGTTTCATAACTGAGGAACAATACTTACCGTCGCTGTGCTGCATCATCCCTTCCTCTTTGGGGAAATACCGACGCAGTCTCAAGCCACGTCAGGGGGGAGCTCCGATGCGGGGGAGCTCCGACGCAGGCCAGGAGCGGGGGTGTTCGGGGTTTGTCGGGAATTTGCTGGGGGGATTTTCGAAAAAATACCATGAGGACTTGTTTTCCCGGACGGGCGGAGGGAGTGAAGCGCCCCTCCAAACACACAGCTGACCCATCGCGCAAACACACATCGCGCCCCTCCAAGCGCACAATGGCACCACGCCCGCCACTCCGTTGCAACCCGCACCGGCAGGCCGGCCCGGTCCCCGTCCCCGTCCCTCTCCCGCCTGCCCGATGATGCGTTCGCCGAGGGTGCTCCCTATTCACCCGCGGCTGCACAGCTGAACGCCGCCGTCGCACAGCGCCGGAGCGGGAGAGATCTAGCCCTCCCCCTCCCAGCGCCGGAGCGGGAGAGATCCAGCACGGCTGAGGGAGTCCTGGTTTAAGGGGTCCTCGGATAGCCGACCTGTATCTCATGGGCCGGACTATACGGGCCACTGGGTGAGCATTAGAAGATTAGGGCCCCGGTCACCAAGGTGGAAGATTGAAGGAACCATGGCGTGTTCTCCAAGATATCGACAGTAGATAGGCATGTTTTTCCCTTTGATGTGCAACCGACTATATGTAAACCCTAGGTACCCCCGGCGTCTATATAAGCCGAAGGGTTTTAGGTTGTAGAACAACAGAACTCATCTAGGGTTTAGTTACTTGATCTCGAGGTAGATCACCTCTGTAATCCCCATACAATCAATATAATCAAGCAGGACGTAGGGTATTACCTCCATAGGAGGGCCCGAACCTGGGTAAAACCTTGTCCCCTTCGTCTCTTGTTACCATCGATCCAAGTCTCACAGTTCGGGACCCCCTACCCGAGATCTGACGGTTTTGACATCGACATTGGTGCTTTCATTGAGAGTTCCGCTATGACCGCCAGAAGGAATCGATGGCTCGCCTTGTCATCAACAGCGAGATCTGTGCTCGGGGGATTCTTGCCCCGGATCAGATCCGCACGAGCGGCGACATCTCGTCGCGCACTTACCCGATCGGCCATCCATGCCAGATCGAAAACTCCCCCCCCCCCCCGACCAAGGGATCAGGTTTGGAACCCTAGAGTTCTTAGCTGATTCCCGGGGAGAGCTCGTACTGATGGAATCCTTGACCCCTACGAAGAAGCCCGCATATCCCGACGCCTCGGCGCTGAAGACATCGGGCCTCGTCTCCGGAGATGAAATTGCTATCTCCGGACCGTCTGGGCCACCCGGTCCGGTCGTCGTTACAGGATCTACCATGGTTGAACAGAATCCTGGAACGCTCTCGCGCGACTCTGGAACTGCGACGCCGCATGCCGACCTCACTCACTTCAGCGACACGCATCCCACCATCGCCTCGTTTCTCAACGAGTTGTTTGATCGGATGGAAACTATGCGAATGGCCGATGACCAGACCCTGGTCAATGACCGGCTCGAGCTTAAACCCGACGACAGGGAGATTCACGTCCCCACGGTCACACACCTTGTCGCCACCGTCGAGTGTCCGGCGGAGGGCTCGACTTCCCAGCTACCGGAATTAAAAACGGTTTATACTCCAATCTCCGATCACCGAGACCTTGCTTGCAACCCGGACTCTGGCGTTTGCTCCCGAAACAGTCCGGTGTCGGTCCCTGATCTATCACACAGTTCGGAATCCGTGATTCCGAACTCCCACCGTGGCGTGGAGTCAAACCTTCTCCCACCCACCTCCCAAGCCGATGACTCAAGCATCGCAACGGAGCCCAAGTCTTCGGACTTACCGGACATTGTGCATTTATCAGGGGAGTCGGTCCATCGTTACTGGGCCAGACTACTACTCGCCCGAAACAAAGTACGGGGCCTTAGTGATCAAGATGTAATGGCAACCTTCAAACGTAACTGCCACGACAAGGGGATCCTCAATGCCCTGGCGCGGCGGTACATTATTGACTTTGCCGAGCTGTCAATCTTGGTACAGAAGTATTGTGCCAAGGAAAGTGCTTGGCAAGCTGAGAGGCTATTTTCGGAACCAACCTTTACCGAATACCCTAGAGGAGATCGGCACAAGAGGATACCTCCAAACCCGCCAGCCAAACTCGAGCCCGCCAAAAAGAGGAACATGCCCCTTTCAGGGGTCAGTACTGTCCTGGATGGACTATCGGAAAAACCTTGCCCAATACACTCCGTATTGCTGAACACAGCTCCAACTCACAGCTTTAGAACTTGCTGGGTCGTCAGACAGATCGCAAAAAGTGGTGAAGCCATTCTTGAGGCATCACCGCCTAATCGGCGCTCTACAACGCCATTGGAATATAGCGCCGAAGTCCTGACGATCTACGAAACGTTCCCGTCGAGGAACAGGAGGAAAAGAGCTCTTAAAGAACTCGAAGAGGTATATCACGTAGCAGCAACAAGTGCATGGGCAGACATTCCCATCACCTTCGGAGATGCTGACCGACCAGCCATTCTTCCCGGTCATTCACCGGCCACACTAGTCTTGAACCCCATCATTGACGGCTTCAGGTTACACAAGGTGCTAATGGACGGCGGCAGTGGTTTAAACCTAATCTACGAGGATACTCTAGAAAAAATGCAGTTCGACCGATCTCGCATCGAGCATAGCAACACAACTTTCCGGGGAATAATCCCGGTGAAGGAGGCACGCTGTTCAGGATGCATCACCCTGGACGTAGTGTTCGGCACGCCCGACAACTACCGATCTGAAGAACTTCTCTTCCACATCGTGCCCTTCCCCAGTGGCTACCACGCCCTGCTAGGACGTGACACCTTCGCAAAATTCTAGGCTATACGACATTATGGGTATATGAAACTTAAGATGCCAGGACCAAACGGAGTAATCACAACCGCTAGTGATCCGAATATAGCCCTACGGGCCGAAAACAAAACAGCGGCGCTTGCCCTCGAGGCTCTAGCTCTGACCTTTGCTGCAGAGGAGCTGACCGCACTTCGGTCAACAGTAGACAAAGATGACGTGACCCTCAGCAAGAGGCCCAAATCCACGTCCTTTAAGCCAACAAAGGAAATCATTAAATTTTAGGTACACCCGACGGACCGCAACAAGACAGCGTCCATCGGAGCTCAGCTTGATCCCGTAGTGGACGAAGCACTGCGAGCTTTCCTACAAGAAAACTCGGACATGTTCACCTGGCATCCTTCTGATATGCCCGGCATCCCAGGACAGCTGGCAGAACATAGTCTGAGCATTATCGCAGGCTTTAAGCCCGTCAAGCAGACTCTGCGCCGCTTCTCCGAGCCCAAACGACAAGCTATGGGTGAAGAACTGGCTAAATTGCTAGAGGCCGGATTCATTCGGGACATTAAGCACCCCGAATGGTTGGCAAATCTGGTTATGGTACCAAAGAAAGATAAATCCTGGAGGCTGTGCGTCGACTTTAAAGACCTCAACAAGGCCTGCCCTAAGGACCCTTTCCCTCTACCATGAATAGACCAGATTATTGACGCCACAGCCGGACACGACTCGCTGTGTTTTCTCGATGCTTATTCCGGATACCATCAGATTAAAATGAAGGAATCCGATCAAGCGGCAACCGCATTCATCACCCCTTATGGGCCGTTTTGCTTCAACACAATGCCTTTCGGGCTAAAGAATGCTGGGGCTAAAGAAACAGGTTGGCAAAACAGTCGAGGCGTACGTGGACGATGTGGTCATTAAAACCAAACACGTTAGCAATTTGATCGATGATTTAAGGCAAACCTTTGCCAGCTTACGCGAATACGATATTCGGCTCAATCCGGAGAAGTGTGTATTCGGAGTTCCCACTGGTAAATTGCTCGGATTCATCGTCTCCCATAGAGGAATAGAAGCGAATCCGGCCAAGATCCGCGCCTTATCAGAACTTGCAGTTCCCACAGAGCGAAAGCATGTCCAAAGATTAGCGGGTTGCGTGGCAGCATTAAGTCGCTTTATCTCCCGCCTCGGTGAAAAAGCTTTACCGCTGTATAAGTTGCTGAAACGGACCAAGAATTTTGAATGGACCGACGAAGCAAAGGCTGCGTTAGAAGAAATTAAGACACTCCTGGCAAGCAACCCCATACTCACAACACCAGGTGCTGGTGAGCACATGTTATTGTACATATCGGCCACCAACCAAGTCGTTAGCGCGGTGCTCGTCGTCAAACGAGAAGAGGAGGGATACAAATTCCAGATACAGAAGCCGGTCTATTACGTGTCAAAAGTATTAACGCAATGCAAGTCCAGATACCCGCACTATCAGAAGATAGCCTATACAGTATTTATGGCATCACGGAAGCTAAGACACTACTTCCAAGAGTGTTCGGTTACGGTGGCATCCGAAGTACCCCTGAATGATATAATCAATAACAGGGACGCCACCGGCCGCATAGCCAAATGGGCGATTGAGCCCCTTCCTTTTGAGATTACCTACAAACCACGCCAAGCTATTAACTCTCAGGTGCTGGCAGATTTCCTCGCCGAATGGACAGAAGCCGAACTCCCCAGGGAATATAGTACATACTCCCATTGGACGATGTACTTCGATGGATCCAAAACTTTGGCCGGACTGGGGCCTGGAGTTGTTCTCACATCCCCCACAGGTGACAACGTTCGATACGTGTTGCAGATCATGTATGCCGACTCCAACAATGTAGCTGAATACGAAGCCCTCTTGCACGGTCTTCGGATGGCAGCCTCAATGGGCATACAGCTACTGGAGGTACGGGGAGATTCCAATCTAGCCATCTCTCAAGTCAACGGTGAGTTCGATGCCAAGAATCCAAAGATGGCGGCATATAGAAACGCTGTCCTCAAGATATCCGCACGGTTCGAGGGGCTGGAATTTCATCACTTCGCTAGAGACAACAACCAAGCTGCCGATATACTGGCCCGCATTGGAGCCAAACGCGATCCTGTCCCACCAAACACTTTTCTGGAACGGCTCTTTAAGCCATCTGTGGTTTGGCCAGATCAAGAGGACACCGATCTATCCAGTGCAGACAAGGTTGTTCCCCCTGTAAACGTACCTGACAATCAAATCATCGGCGGCTCCGTCATGGACGAAACGCCCTCGGCTCACGAGGTCATGGCAGTAATCACGCCATGGACCGAGCCCTTCCTCGCCTACCTCCTTCGCAAAGAACTCCCCGATGATCATACGGAGGCGCGGCGCATAGTTCGGCACTCCAAAGACTTCAAGGTACACGAAGGTGAGTTATATCTGAGGAAGAAGGGCGGCACCTATTAGCCGAAGTCCACGCAGGGATGGGCGGTCATCACGCCGCAGCAAGAGCCTTAGTAAGCAAGGCCTTCCGGACTGGGTTCTTTTGGCCTGCAGCTCGGGCGGACGCCTAGTCACTTGTCAAATATTGCGTGGGGTGTCAACTTTTCGCAAACCAAAGTCACATGCCCCCAACGGCTCTTCGGACTATTCCGATCACCTGGCCCTTCTTGGTCTGGGGGCTGGACATGGTCGGACCACTTAAAGGGGGGACCAAGAAAAATAAATACTTACTGGTCATGGTCGACAAGTTCACCAAATGGATGGAGGCCAAACCTGTAAAATCAGCCAAATCCGGACCAGTAATCGACTTTATATCCGGCGTGGTACACCGTTACAGTGTCCTGCACAGTATAATAACTGATAACGGATCCAATTTCACGGCCCAGGAGGTCAAAGACTGGTGCGCAAAGATGGGCATCAAGCTCGATTACGCATCGGTTTATCACCCGCAGACTAATGGACAAGTCGAACGAGCAAACGGCCTCATAATGAGCGGCATCAAGCCACGTTTGGTCCGGTCTCTTCAAGAGTCCGATTGTCATTGGGTAGAGGAGCTCGACTCCGTTCTATGGGGCTTGCGCACCACCCCGAATAGATCAACGGGATACACACCGTTCTTCATGGTTTACGGGGCCGAAGCGGTCCTTCCTTGTGATATTATTCACGATGCACCAAGAGTGCGCATGTACGACGAAAGAGGGCCGAGTTAGATCGGCAGGACGACTTGGACGCCTTGGAAGAGGAGCATGACATAGCTCGGGCCCGCTCTACCTTTTATCAGCAGCAGGCCCGGCGTTACCAGAGCAGGGAAGTCAGGGCACAAGCATACAACGTTGGCGAACTAGTCTTACGACTCCCGGAGAAGCAGAAGCATAAACTAAAGCCCAAATGAGAAGGCCCCTTCATCATTGACGAGGTACTCACAGGAGGGGCTTACCGTCTTCGGAACCCGCAGGACAACCGCCTTGAACCAAACCCATGGAACGCAGCTCGTCTTCGGCGCTTCTACGGCTAGACCGGTGTTGTCATACTTTTTACCCTTCTCCTTTCTTTCTTTTCTTTGTTATTTCTTCTCCCTCCCACCTAGATTTCTGGCAGGGTTGAATTCTTTTTCTTCCCAACTCTATGTTCGGTTCGACCGATCTTGTACTAATGATTTTCGGCCTACACCTTCAAGTGCTAAATCCGAACACAGTACCCGGGGGCTTCTTTTCCGAAGCCAATGCTTTTATGTTACAAGCACTTACGCACATTTATTGTGTACCCATACTTTCCTTGTCGTTTTTTACGCCATCTTATGCATCAATTCGAACTAAGAATTTGCCAAGCTGGGTTGCCTTGCTCCTGTGCTTACCCTCTACGTTCCCGATTGTTCGGCTAGAGGGTAAAGGGAGCACCTCTGCGATTGTTACGACTGGGTCATCCGGATACGTACCTGAGACGGGTGAAGCCAAAGCTAGCTATCTTCAGTAGACAATTGATCGGCTACGACGGATTTAACTATGGTCGTCATGACCATTATTCGGGCTTCTTCCCTCACACAAGCCCTTGGCCGCATACTAACAGTATACGGCCTTTTTCCTACGATTTACGTAGTACCCCTGAAGAAAGGTATCGATAGAGTTACTATTTTCTTCGGAAGATGTTTCTTACACTAAGCAGTAATATAACATATCTCCCTGTGTGCTTTCTGTCTGTTCGTACCACATGGCCGGATTGCCTGGTTCCCGAATATAATTCCCTCCCTTAAGGGTGATAATTTACAAGGAACACTCCTAAGCCCTTGGCGTGGGAGGCTGAAGCCGATGGCCGGTTAAGACAAAGTTCACAACACACACGGAGCAATTCTTCGATTATCAAAGCATATAGCTACATATGATCATACATCTGGCTGCTGATCGAGATTATCGATTATGGTGTCCAGGGAACAATCTTCTTGTGAGAGACGGAAGGCAGGCATCACCTGGTCGTATACCAGGTGGAGCGGCACTTCTTGTCCATCTGCCCCTACTGGTCCAACCTGAGCCATATGCTCGGGGTCAAGTCCGGTATAGCGGGTCTTGATCATCGCCCACGCCTCTCGTGCTCCCTCCCGACAAGCCGATGTCTTTCATAGCTCGAACCTAGCTCGGGCTCCCTTGAAGCGATCGATTAGTTCGGTCATCCCCTCCGGAGGTTGCTCGGCAGGCCATAGTGCCTTCACCATGCTTTTCATGGCCTTCCGAGCCCGCTCATGAAGGGCAGACAGCTCCTTCAGCAGATTCCCCTGGTAGGATCTGATTTCCTCTTCGGGTCGCCCGGACAATAGACCTGCATATGAGTCACGGCATGCGTATCACACCTCACTTATAAGAGATACTTTCCGATGTTAAAATCACTCTTACCGAACATGCCTCTCTGTAAATTCTGGTTTTCCCCTTGGGCCTGGGCCAATTGAGCCTTTAAGCTCTCAATCTGTTCGGCTTGTTGTCTGTTCACCTCCTTCAGGTGGTTCTTCTCTTCAAGATGTCGTTGTAAAACGCGATGGCCAGCTTCCAGCTGGGACTCGGCATATTGCTGAGATTCTCGGGCTACATCCAAATCTTTTTGTAATTGCCCTATTGATTCAGCTGCTACATAGTACCCTTGCGTAAGCACGGGGATATACTAAAAGACCAGCGGAATATATATACTAACCGTGTGCCTCCCGAGTAAAGCTCTTCACTTGCTCCAGTTTGGCCTTCACAGATTCGACCTGTGTTCGGCTGGCTTCCAGTTCCTTGGCCAGTTGCTCCCACTGCTGCTTCGAGGCCTACATTACCAGTCAATTAGTACGGGGATCCTTAATTCGGTCGTCCCGACCAATTTAAGGCTCGGGGGCTACTGAGTCTACACAAGTGTTCGGACTTTAATAAACGACTACTTACCTGCAGGCTGGACGATATCAACTTCACAGCCTCCCCGAACCCAATTCGGGCGGCCCCGAGGTGTGCATCCGCCGTGCGCAGAGCACCGAACTCTTGTTCGGAAAAGGCCGGATGACGCAGGGCTTCTCGTCGCCGTCGATGATGCATAGCGCTCCCAACCTCTGATTTGGTGACAGATATGGCGTCACCAGAATCGGCTGGGGCGGGATTGACGGTGGGGGCTCCCCGCAGCGGGATCGGCATGGGCGGAAGGCCTGGAATCTTGAGCACCGCCGGACGTCCTAGCGACGTCCTCGGCGGGTGACGGCCGAACCCTTTGCCTGAATATTTTGGCAAAATGGTCTCTTGTCAGACCTTATCAAATCATGATACTAAATCAAGTGATTAAGCGAAATACCTTTGGGATGAATTCGTAGGCGCACTCGCCCCCGCGACCGGCTCATTTGCCGAATCCTTGTTGCTTTCCAGTCCAGGCACTGCCGCCGCTGCCGGAGTATGTCGCGCGGATCTATGGCGTTTGGGTGTAGAAGCCGGCGCGTTAGGGCCAGTGGAGGACACTTGCCTCTTGCGGGATGTTTTCTTCTTCTTGCTTGTCGCAGGAGAAGGGAAGGACCCAGGGTAATCGGCGATAATGGCCACCTTGGAGCCGTCAAGGCCCTCTTGGTAGAAAACCCCGTCTTCGAGTTCAAATGACATGTCTGGATCTTCATGATAGCCCGGATCGTCATCACGGGAATAGTCTTCAGGCTGAGGGGCCGGACAATTGACTGTCTCGATAAAGCTCCTCCATTCCTGTTTGCATGAAAATAAAAGACTTCGGTCAAGAAGGGACAAATTGAGAATCCGATCTATGGTCGCGGGGTTGAAAGGCTCACCCATTCGATGGGATTATGGCTTGAGTATCCCTCTTTGGTCGATCGCTGAATGAAATCTTCTTGCTCTCCTTTGTATAGGTCGGCAAGTGCGGCGGCCAATGCCATTTGATCGGCAGGACCCAGTCTTCGGGAGCGAGTAGTATCGCTTGTCCCGTTGTAACACCACAAGGGGTGTATCCTCTGTTGAAGGGGTTGGATGCACCGGGTAAAGACAGTGGCCATGACATCTATCATGGTCAGCTTATGATGGGCCAGTATCCTCACGCGGGCTGCTAAGCGCTGTACCTCTACGCTGTCCTCTTGATACAAGCTCTTCGGGCGCCAGTTGTACCTTTTCTTCAAAGGGGCATCGGAGTATTTGGGCAGACCCTTCCGAGCTGGATCGAATAAAGGGACGTCCTCGATATAAAACCATTCCGAAGTCCATAGTTCGGATTCCTTCGGTGTCCCCACGGGGTATCCCATCCCCGCTATGCGGCATACTTCGGCTCCGCCGACCTCAAAGATTGTCTCGTCTCGAGTGCGAGGGACGAGGCAAAAGTATTTCCTCCACAACTCGAAGTGCGCCTCGCAGCCCAGGAACATCTCCCAAAGGGCGACGAAACCCGAGATGTGCAGAATAGACCCTGGAGTGAGGTGGTGGAGCTGGATTCCATAAAACACCAGTAACCCTCTCAGGAACGGATGAATGGGAAACCCGAGGCCTCACAGGAGGAATGGCACAAAACACACATTCTCCCCCTTATGTGGATGGGGGAAATTCTCCGCGAGGGCCTCACCGTTGAATGACGTCAAACCGGCGCGGACGGCTGTCAGATCCGAGGAAGGAAGGTACCCTTGGGTCTCGAGGTCGCGGAGTCGAAGAAGCGACACGGAGCAGCTGGTCCAGTCCCCGGGACGGGATCCGTAAGGATCCGAGGAGGATCTGGGGGCGCTCGCCATCTTTGGTGGAGACCTTTCGCTGGATGTTTTTTCCGGTGGAGAAGAAGAGGATGTGGCTTGGACCACGACTCAGTTTGTTTAAATGGGTGGTGCCTCATTTGTGTTAGGAGTATTTTTATAAAAAGCTACTGAACCTCTCGTCTCCCCACGATGCGCGAAGTTCAAGAAACACTATTACTGTGGACCTGGCGATCCCGCGACGTTTGGGATTTCACTGATGATAGGACGGTTGCCGAACAAGAAGGATGGAAGGACTCGCCTCGCAAGCCGAAGACATGCTAGATTGTCCGAATATGCCTCGGCGTTGGAGGCTAGTCCGGGGGCTACTGAGGGAGTCCTGGTTTAAGGGGTCCTTGGATAGCCGACCTGTATCTCATGGGCCGGACTATACGGGCCACTGGGTGAGCATTAGAAGATCAGGGGCCCGGTCGCCAAGGTGGAAGATTGAAGGAACCATGGCATGTTCTCCAAGATATCGACAGTAGAGAGGCATGTTTTTCCCTTTGACGTGCAACCGACTATATGTAAACCCTAGGTACCCCCGGCGTCTATATAAGCCGAAGGGTTTTAGGTTGTAGAACAACAGAACTCATCTAGGGTTTAGTTACTTGATCTCGAGGTAGATCAACTCTGTAATCCCCATACAATCAATATAATCAACCAGGACATAGGGTATTACCTCCATAGGAGGGCCCGAACCTGGGTAAAACCTTGTCCCCTTCGTCTCTTGTTACCATCGATCCAAGTCTCACAGTTCGGGACCCCCTACCCGAGATCTGCCGGTTTTGACATTGACAACGGCCGGCGCCGGAAACCCTGACCCTCGCAAAAAGGATCCAAAGGTACGGCCCCGTCTATATTTTTATTTAGCGGTAGCTATTCCAGCATTCATATTTAAACAAATCTAAGACAAGAATTTTGAGACGGAGGGAGTATCATTTATAGATAGAAATATATCTCCAGATCTTAGATACCCGTGTGTTCATCTTAAAAAATAGTCTCATCTCTTCCATAGATCACCTGGATCTAACAAATTAGTATACAGAGCTTCGGTTCCTTCGCTACGACTTTCGATTCCGAGTACAAATTTCGAGAGGAGTGATAAATCCCGCCATAATTCCTCCCTTGCTTGTGGTGGAAGTGATAAATTCCGTGGTGGCGTAAGGACGCGGGGTTTCGTCTCCATCATGGCGACGGCGACGACGATTTGGCGGCGGTGAGTGTTGATACGTCCATTTTGCATCATGATTTCCTACTGTTATTTATTATGTTTTGTCAAATAATAATGCTTTAAGGAGTGATTCTAATGCCTTTTCTCTCATAATATGCAAGGTTTACACAAAGAGGGAGAATACCGGCAGCTGGAATTCTGGACCTGAAAAAAGCACATCAGAGGTACCTATTCTGCACAACTCCAATGAAGCTGAAATTTTACGGAGATTATTTTTGGATTAAGTAAAAAATACTGGAGAATAAAACTACCGGAGGGGGCAAACTTGGTGGGCACAACCCACCAGGCCGCGCCAGGCCCCCCTGGGCACGCCCTGATGGGTTGTGGCCTCCTCGGCTCACCTCCGGTGCCCATCTTCTGGTATATAGTCACATTTGACCTAGAAAAAATCAGAGGAGGACTTTCGGGATGAAGCGCCGCCACCTCGAGGCGGAACTTGGGCAGGAGCACTTTTGCCCTCCGGCGGAGCGATTCCGCCGGGGGAACTTGTTGGAAATATGCCCTAGAGGCAATAATGAAAGTAGTTATTATTATATTTCCTTGTTCATGATAATCGTTTATTATCCATGCTATAATTGTATTGATTGGAAACTCAATTGCATGTGTGGATACATAGACAACACTGTGTCCCTAGTATGCCTCTAGTAGACGAGCTCGTTGATCAAAGATGGTCAAGGTTTCCTAGCCATGGACATGAGATGTCATTTGATAACGGGATCACATCATTAGGAGAATGATGTGATGGACAAGACCCAAACTATGAACGTAGCATATGACCGTGTCAGTTTATTGCTATTGTTTTCTGCATATCAAGTATATGTTCCTATGACCATGAGATCATGCAACTCACTGACACCGGAGCAGTACCTTGTGTGTATCAAACGTCGCAACGTAACTGGGTGACTATAAAGATGCTCTACAGGTATCTCCGAAGGTGTCTGTTGAGCTGGCATAGATCGAGACTGGGATTTGTTACTTCGTATGGCCCACTCGGTAATACAACATCACAATAAGCCTTGCAAGCAATGTGACTAAGTGTTAGCCACGGGATCTTGTATTACGGAACGAGTAAAGAGACTTGCCGGTAACGAGATTGAACTAGGTATAGAGATACCAATGATCGAATCTCGGGCAAGTAACATACCGAAGAACAAAGGGAACAGCATACGGGATTAACTGAATCCTTGACATAGAGGTTCAACCGATGAAGATCTTCGTATAATATGTAGGAACCAATATGGGCATCCAGGTCCTGCTATTGGTTATTGACCGTAGAGGTGTCTCGGTCATGTCTACATAGTTCTCGAACCAGCAGGGTCTGCACACTTAAGGTTCAGTGACGTTTCGGTATTGTTGAGTTATGTATGTTGGTGACTTAAGGTTGTTCGGAGTCCCGGATGAGATCCCGGACATCACAAGGAGCTCCGGAATGGTCCGGAGGTAAAGATTGATATATAGGAAAGTGGTGTTTGAACTCCGGAAAGTTTTCGGGCATTTCCGGCAGTGTACCGGGAGTGGCGAGTGGGTTCCGGGGGTCCACCAAGTGGACCCACCAGACCCCAAGAGGGCCACATGGGCCTTAGGGTGGCGCACCAGCCTCTGGTAGGCTGGGCGTCCAGCCCAAGTGGGCCTATGCGGCTGGAATTTTGGGGAAAGGAAAGTCCAAGTGGGGAAGGGAAGGAATCCTACTAGGAGTAGGATTGAAGGTGGACTCCTCCACCTCCACCTCCTTCGGCCAACTCCTAGGAGGATCCCTCGGTCGGCCAGCCCCTCCCCTCCCTCCTATATATACTAGAGGGGAGAGAGGGCAGCAGCACAAGAAACCCTAGCCACGGTGCAGCCCTCTCTACCCGATAGATCAAATCCTCTAGTTTTCAGCAGTGCTTAGGCGAAGCCCTGCTGGAACAGTTCCACCACCATCACCGCCACGCCGTCACGCTGCTGGAGAACTCATCTACCTCTCTGCTCCCTCTTGCTAGATCAAGAAGGCGGAGATCGTCATCGAGCTGTACGTGTGCTGAACGCGGAGGTGCCGTCCGTTCGGCGCTAGATCGGGACGGATCGTGATTGGATCGTGGGACGCTCGGTGATTTGGATCGCGAAGACGTTCAACTACATCAACCACGTTTCTTAACGCTTCCCGCTTAGCGATCTACAAGGGTATGTAGATCCACTCTCCCTCTCGTAGATGCTCATCACCATGGATAGATCTTGCGTGTGCGTAGGAAAATGTTTGTTTCCCATGCAACGTTCCCCAACAGTGGTATCCGAGCTAGGTCTATGTGTAGATGAGATCACGAGTAGAACACAAAGGAGTTTGTGGGCGTTGATATTCAGATTGCTTCCCCCCTTGGTCTTTTCTTGATTCGGCGGTATTGTGGGACGAAGCGGCCCGGACCAACATTACTCGTACGCTTACGAGAGACCAGTTCCATCAACTGACATGTAACTTCGTTGCATAAAGATGGCTGGTGGGTGTCTGTTTCTCCCACTTTAGTTGGATCGGATTCGACAAAGGCGGTCCTTGAGAAGGTTGAATAGAAATTTGTGTATCACCGTTGTGGTTTTTTGCGTAGGTAAGAATTGTTCTTGCTAGATACCTATAGCAGCCACGTAAAACATGCAACAACAATTAGAGGACGTCTAACTTGTTTTTGCAGGGTTTGTTGTGATGTGATATGGCCAATTACATGATGAGATATATGTGATGTATGAGATGATCATGTATTGTATAGAATATCACGACTTGCATGTCGATGAGTACGGCAACCGACAGGAGCCATCGGGTTGTCTTTAATTTATTTTCGCCGTTTTTTGCTTTACTTTATCGCTATGAGTTAGCAATAGTTGTAGAAGCAACAGTCGGCGCGACAACCTCATGGCGACACGTTGATTCAGATCAAGATGATGGAGATCATGGTGTCATGCTGGTGACGATGAAGATCATGCCGATGCTTTGGAGATGGAGATCAAAAGCACAAGTTCATGGCCATATCATGTCACTTATGATTTGCATGTGATGTTAATCCTTTTATGCATCTTATTTTGCTTAGGACGACGGTAGCATTATAAGGTGATCCCTCACTTAAATTTCAAGATAAAATTGTGTTCTCCCTGAGTGTGCACCGTTGCGAAAGTTCATCGTTTCGAGACACCACGTGATGATCGGGTGTGATAGACTCTATGTTCGCATACAACGGGTGCAAGCCAGTGTTGCATGTGCGGAACACTCGGGTTAAACTTGACGAGCCTAGCATGTACAGACATGGCCTCGGAACACAAGAGACCGAAAGGTCGAACATGAGTCATATAGTAGATATGATCAACATGAAGATATTCACCATTGAAACCACCTCATCACACGTGATGATCGGACTTGAGTAGGTGAATTTGGATCATGTGACACTCGAATGACCGGAGGGATGTCAATTTGAGAGGGAGTTTTTTAAGTAATATGATTAACTAAACTCATTATCTTGAACAATAGTCTAAGTTGTCTTTGCAAAATTTATGTTGTAGATCAATGGCCCGCGCAGTAGCACCCCTGAATTTTAATGCATTCCTAGAGAAAGCTAAGTTAAAAGATGATGGAAGTAACTTTGTGGACTGGGCCCGTAATCTAAGGATTATCCTTACGGCTTCCCAAAAGGCTTATGTCCTTGATGCACCGCTTGGTGATCCACCCACTCCAGTAGAGTCTCCAGACGTTGTGAACGCCTGGCAGGCGCGTTCTGATGATTACTCAATGGTTCAATGTGCAATGTTGTATGGCTTAGAACCGGGACTTCAAAGACGATTTGAATGTCATGGAGCATATGATATGTTCCTTGAGTTGAAGTTTATCTTTCAGAAGAATGCCCGGATCGAGAGGTATCAGACCTCCGATAAGTTCTATGCTTGCAAAATGGAGGAGAACGGGTCTGTCAGTGAACACATACTCAGAATGTCTGGGTATTCCACCCGTCTGGCTGAATTGGGTATGCCCCTTCCACCAGAGGCGATCACTGACAAAGTTCTTCAATCATTGCCACCTAGCTACAAGAGCTTCGTGTTGAACTATAACATGCACGGGATGAACAAGTCAGTCGCCGAGCTGTTTGCGATGTTGAAGGTCACTGAGTCTGAGATTCAGAAGGAGCATCAAGTGTTGATGGTCAATAAAACCACTAGTTTCAAGAAGAATGGCAAGGGTAAGAAGGGTAACTCCAAGAAGAGTGGCAAAGCAGTTGCCCCTCCCGTGAAGAAACCCAAGGATGAACCCAAGACAGAAACTGAGTGCTTTCATTACAAGGGAACTGGTCACTGGAAGCGGAACTGCCCCAAGTATTTGGCTGACAAGAAGGCGGCCAACAACAAACAAGGTATATATGATATACAAGTTATTGATGTGTACCTTACCAATTCTCGTTGTAGTGCCTGGGTATTTGATACCGGTGCGGTTGCTCACATTTGCAACTCAAAATAGGAACTGCGGAATAGACGGAGGTTGGCAAAGGACGAAGTGACGATGCGTGTGGGAAATGGTTCCAAGGTTGATGTGATCGCTGTCGGCACGCTCGCTCTTCGATTACCATCGGGATTAGTGATGAACCTGAATAATTGTTATTTAGTGCATGCGTTAAGCATGAATATTATATCTGGATCTTGTTTATTGCGAGACGGTTACTCATTTAAATCAGAGAATAATGGTTGTTCTATTTATATGAGTAATATCTTTTATGGTCATGCACCCAATGTGAGGGGTTTATTCTTATTGAATCTCGATAGTGATGATACACATGTTCATAACATTGATGCCAAAAGATGTAGAGTTGATAATGATAATACCACTTTCTTGTGGCACTGCCGTTTAGGTCATATTGGTATAAAACGCATGAAGAAGCTCCATGTTGATGGACTTTTGGAGTCACTTGATTTTGAATCACTTGACACATGTGAACCATGCCTCATGGGCAAGATGACTAAAACCCCGTTCTCTCGAACAATGGAACGGGCAAGTGACTTGTTGGAAATCATACATACTGATGTGTGCGATCTGATGAGCATTGAGGCGCGCGGTGGTTATCGTTACTTTCTCACCTTCACTGATGACTTAAGTAGATATGGGTATATTTACTTAATGAAACACAAGTCTGAAACGTTTGAAAAGTTCAAGCAATTTCAGAGTGAAGTTGAGAATCATCGTAACAAGAAGATTAAATTCCTACGATCTGATCGAGGGGGAGAATATCTGAGTTATGAGTTTGGCAGTCACTTAAGACAATGTGGAATTGTTTCACAATTGACACCGCCTGGAACACCACAACGTAATGGTGTGTCCGAACGTCGTAATCGAACCTTATTGGATATGGTGCGATCTATGATGTCTGTTGCCGATTTGCCACTATCATTTTGGGGTTATGCATTAGAGACAGCTGCATTCACTTTAAATAGGGCACCATCGAAATCCGTTGAGACGACGCCATATGAACTGTGGTTTGGCAAGAAGCCAAAGTTGTCATTTCTTAAAGTTTGGGGATGTGATGCTTATGTCAAAAAGCTTCAGCCTGAAAAGCTGGAACCCAAAGCGGAGAAATGCGTCTTCATAGGATACCCAAAAGAGACAGTTGGGTATACCTTCTATCTCAGATCCGAAGGCAAAGTGTTTGTCTCTAAAAATGGAACATTTCTTGAGAAAGAGTTTCTCTCGAAAGAATTGAGTGGGAGGAAGATAGAACTTGATGAGGTTGTTGAACCTTTACTTCAACCTGAGAGTAGCGCAGCGCAGAAAGATGTTTCTATAGAGCCTGCATCGGTTGAAGAGGAAGTTAATGATGATGATCATGAAGCTTCGGATCAAGTTGCTATCAAACCTCGTCGGTCGACAAGGACGCGTACTGCTCCTGAGTGGTACGGCAACCCTGTCTTAGAGGTCATGTTGTTGGACAACGATGATGTCATGCCCAAGATGCGGTCCTATCCCTATTAAGGTTTGTGGCCTCGACGGGGATAGAAGCGCATCTCGTCGTTCGCAAGCACAGTAAACATTGCAATACATGTAGGAAGAGATGAGTATATGAGTTGGCTTACACTCGCCACAAGCTAAATTACAAGTCCACACAATTATTCAATACATCATCCAGAAGACAGGGTCCAGCTACGGACGAAAACAAACGATAAAAGAAGCAATGTAAACTGCTTTGCTATCCCAGGATCACCACCATGAAGCTCCCTACTCGTCTGGATACGTAACATACATACGTCTACTCTCCTCGTCGTACTCCCACTGGAGCTGAGTCACATCGTCTGGCACGTTCTCATCAACACCTGTACCTGTATTGTTGTAAACTGTGAGCCACAGGGACTCAGCAATCTCATAACCCGGGTGCCGAAACTATGTAAGCCATGGGGTAAGGAAGTGGTTAAGTGGTGAGGCTGCTGAGGGAGTCCTGGACTAGGGGGTCCTCGGGAGGCCGGCCTATCTAATATGGGCCGGATTGTATGGGCCGTTCACCGGACACTGGATCGCTCGGAGGACCAGACTCTAGAAGGGAAGTTTCTAGAAGCAAGGCGTGAGCTCCACGTTTAAAGTAGAATAGGCATGTTTTATCTCCTCGCCGTGTAACCGACCATGTGTAAACCCTAGGCACCCCCGGCGTCTATATAAGCCGGAGGGTTTTAGGTCATCGGCCAACAGAACCATCTAGGGTTTTAGTCATACGATCTCGTGGTAGATCAACCTTGTAATCTCTACACAATCAATATAATCGAGCAGGACGTAGGGTATTACCTCCATAGGAGGGCCCGAACCTGGGTAAAACCTTGTCCCCTTCGTCTCCTGTTACCATCGATCCAAGCATCATAGTTTGGGACCCCCTACCCGAGATCCGCCGGTTTTGACACCGACATTGGTGCTTTCATTGGCTGGCTAGACGCAGCCATAACCCCGATGAACCCGGAACCTCTGAAGTACGGGACGGAAACGGGAAACCAAAGCGCAACAAAAACAAGCGCCGGCATAATAACAGTGATGCCGATGATACGGCTGTAAACGCCGGATTCCGCAACAACCGTTCTGGGCAGCGGAAGAAGCCTCCTAAAGGCAAACAAGACGGACCCACCCTGCTGGACAAGATTCTGGAGAGACCCTGCCAGATACATGGCACTCAGGAGAAGCCCGCCAATCACACCAACCGTAACTGTTGGGTTTTCAAACAGGCCGGCAAGCTCGCTACCGAGGACCAAGGCAAGAGCCCACGCAGCGAGGACGAGGATGAACCTCGGGGTCCGATCTGTGGCGGTCAAAAGAAATTCCCCTCAGAGGTGAAGACAGTAAACATGATTTACGCCACTCATATACCCAAAAAGGAAAGGAAACGCGCCCTTCGGGATGTCTACGCCATCGAGCCCGTAGCTCCGAAGTATAACCCCTGGTCGGCACATCCGATCACTTTCGATCGACGTGACCACCCGACCAGTATCCGTCACGGGGGTTCGGCCGCACTTGTCCTCGACCCAATCATAGATGGGTACCACCTAACCAAAGTTCTCATGGATGGTGGAAGTAGCCTCAATCTGATCTATTCAGATACGGTGAAAAAGATGGGCATAGATCCGTCAAGGATCAAACCCAGTAACACTACCTTTAAAGGAGTGATCCCAGGCGTTGAAGCCCGGTGTATAGGCTCTATCAGCCTGGAGGTTGTGTTCGGCTCGCCCGACAACTTCCGAAGTGAGGACTTGATCTTCGACATAGTACCATTCCGCAGCGGCTATCACGCCCTGCTGGGCCGTACAGCGTTCGCCCGCTTTAACGCCGTCCCACACTACGCATACCTCAAGCTCAAAATGCCGGGCCCCCGAGGGGTCATAACTGTCAACGGCAATACAGAGCGGTCACTCCGAACTGAGGAGCACGCGTTGGCCCTGGCGGCCGAATTCCATTACACCGATGATCGGCAGACGCCTACATCCGCCGTCAAGGCATCCAAGCCAGGGAAGCGAGCTCGGTCTCAAACCAAAATTCCAGAAGCTTCCCCTCCCTATAAATAGGGATTCGCCCCCCACCACAGGGCCCTATTTCCCGCACAATACGTGCCAAGGGTGCATAACTTCGCGCTTACAATTCCATGGGCAGCGGTGGGGAAACATTGACGTAGGGTAAGTCTTCGGCTAGACCGAACTATCACCCTCAAGCATGTCTTCGGACACATGACAGGTACCGTTAAGTACCCACTAAAGCGTCAAGCTTGTTTAAATTTCGGTGACTTCTCAAGACTCTTCTACAATAGTCCGTTCGCCGACCAGCACACCTATCAAGGTATACACCGTCCTGGTGGTCGCAGGAGAGGATACGCTGCACGGCACATCGCGGACGTCAGGCCACTAATCGAAGACCCTTAGCGCAGCACACTCCTGTAAGATTTATATTTTATCTTCTATACCTGTAAACAGTAGCATCAGCAGTTTGAATGAAAAGAATGGTTTAGTACAATATAGATATATTATGCACGCTCGTTTGACGTTTTTCAAGCATATTCTCTATTTTTGCTCCCTCTTTTCTTGCCAGCCTGTTTTGGTATACTCTTGCGAAGCAACCGGCTAATAGACCGTGGGCTTGCCCTTAAAATCGCCGTGTGCACAATTGATTCTGTATTCGGCGTCTTGGATTTCCGCTTTATATGCATTGGTTCCGAACTGTGTCTTGGGTCAAATGTTGGGTTGCCCGGTTCCTGTGCTTGCCCCTTTATGTTCCGCTCGTTCGGCTAAAGGGGCAAAGGGAGCACCGCTGCGATTGTGCTTCCGGCTAGTCTGGTCAAGCGCCTCAGCGGAGAAAGCCGAAAACTGACTGTCATGGTATGCGAGAACCGGTCTGCGATTCCGAGCTTAACTTAATCTCGTCAGAGGTTACTCCGTGTAATACGAGGGGTTCGGTACTAGTCCGAACCATGTGATATAGGCTTTGGCCACGGTTCGTCCGAACATCACAAACTCCTGGGGGCTATTTATCAGCCTCCCGCACTCCTTTCTCGCGCTTCTACGGCTAAGTGAAGGTAATAAAGCATTTTGGTCCGATTGCCTAGTCTACCCCGCACTACCGCCTTTGGGTACCGACAGTTCGGCTAAGGGTTATAGTGCGTTTTGGAAGTGACACCCCACGTAGTATCTACCTGGGGGCTGAAGCCGACGACTCGCAGCCTTCAGTTTTAACCGGCCACAAAGAAGTTATAAAGGATGCAAAACACATAAGACATGATAACCCATGCTAAGCTTATATACATAAAAACGAGTTCTAACAAGTCTTCGGACATATTACATAACCGTTTATTCATACACAGTGTCTTTTAGACACTGTGACTCTATGGCCCGAGCACCCTCCATTACTCCGGAGAAGTACCGCTCGGGGCACCTGTACTCTTTTCCAGGCGGCGGAGGAGCAGTGGCCACCTTCATCGGATCCAGCCCAGGCCAGTGTACCTTGGCCTTCGCAAAGGTCATCCTTGCTCCCTCGATGCAAGAAGACCTCCTTAATGCGTCGATCCGAACAGTGGCGTCGCTCAACTTCTGCACCAGGCCGAAGTAACTTCCGGGAATTGGTTCATCGGGCCACAGCCGGATACAGAGATACTTCATGGCCGGTTCCGCCACCTTGTACAGCTCGAGCAGCTGCTTAAGCTGCTCATTCAGGAGAGGAGTTCGCTCAGGGGCTTCGAATTGAGCCCAGAAAACACGGGCTTCATCTCCTTCTCCCCGCGAAGCATAGAACTGCTTCGCGTCAGCTGCGCTCTTCTGGAGGTCCAAGCCGGCGCCTACGGAACGCCACACTTGGGTAAGAGCTTTAAACCTATCATCTCCGAAGACACACTGCAGTAAATACGGCTTACCACTCAGGATAGCCCGGGCCTGGCTGATCTCCTCTTCAAAGGTCCGCCTATCCACCCGCTCCTTTTGAAGTTCGTTTTTTAGGGTGGATAGTGCGGCAGCCCGCTCTTTTTCTTTAAGCTCCAGGGCCTCGCACTTGTTGCTGGCGTCCTTTAGCTCCAGTTGGATTTCTTCCACTCGAGCCTGGTGCTTGTCGCTGGTAGCTCTCAAGGCAGATAGTGCGGCTAAGGCCTCTTGGGCTGCCGCCTTCTCTACAGCAGTTTCCTGCTTTGCCTTCTCAAGTTCGGCCTTGAGCTTCTCCATCTGTTTCGCCGAGGCTGTGTAAGCATTGACTTATATTAAGCATCCGTGTTGATAGAACGGAAAGGTGAAGTTTATATACTTTACATCGCTTACCTTGGGCCTCGTCGAATCTTCGATTCAGAGCGTTAAGCTCGTCATCGGAGCTCTTCAGCTTTCGATTCAGCTCTTCTATTTCAGCGGTGTTATCAGACGCCGCTGATGCCTGCAATAAATGCGAAAGTCTTATATTAAATGAGTGCACAGACCTCCGAATTATCATAATCCTGCGCCTGGTCTCCTTAAGGAATGACCCAACAATCTGAGCATATGTATAGTTCGGATAAGGATTTTTGTCTTGACCCCCAGGTAAGTTTTTCAAACTTACCTAGGGCTCGGGGGCTGCTATGTATATAAACAACTGCTTAAACATATAAATTATTTACGAAAAACGGGGCATCACATTGTTTACCTGGAAGCCCGTTAAGAGGCCATTGAAGGCCGCCTTCAGTCCGGTATCTACGGACTGAATGCTCTTTAGCACCGTACCCATAAGGGTGCGGTGCTCCTCGGAGAGGAAGGCGCTGGATAGAGCCTCCCCCATTGCCGGCCACTCAGTGGTCGGAGGCGCTGGTGGGGGTCGGTTAACCCGATCCCCGGTCGGTGATTGAAGCTGTGTCTCCGGACACATGGCGTGCTCTGGAGACAGTCGTGGAGGTGACTGGACAGTTTCCTGGCCGGTCTCCTCGGTATCCGGGAGGGTCTTCTCCCCCGGGTCTTCGGTGGCCGAGGTATTAACCTCGACCATTATCGCATCACTCCCGCCCCCGGTGTTCGGCTCCGTGGGAGCCTGTTGGGACGTCACCTCCGCGCCCTCCTTATTGGCGTCTGGAGGGGAAGGGTGCGACGCGTTTCCGCTCTCCGCTAGATCGGCAGGCGGGGTCTCCCCATCCGAGTTTTGATCGGTGGGGAGGACGCGGGGCGGGCTGCAAGTCAATTGGTGCTCGCATGTTAAATATATTAACGAAACTTGGCATTTGCAAGGTCTTTGAATTTGTACCTTCGAGGTGGGGGCTTAACCCTGAGGGTCCTTCGCGGAACCCTCCTGAACCCCTCGGACTCAGTGTCCGAGGCCGGACTATCGTCGGACGAGATCACCTGTGACCGACGTGCTTTCTTTTGGGCCGGAGGGAGTTCATCCTCCGAGGCGTCCGGTGACGTCGCCCTTTTTCTTATGAGGGGGAATCACCTCCCCCCTCGGCCTCGTGCTCTTCTTCCTCTTCCTCCTCTTGATTCGAGGAGGCGTGAGTTTCCTCGGACTCAGCCTCTAGCTGGTCCTTGGTGCGCAGGCCAGTTCGGCCTGTCTTCTTCTTCTTTTCCTTCTTCTCTGGCGCCTTGTAGGGCGCCACGACGAGCATCTCCAACAGCAGCGGGGACCTAGGGTCCTCGGGCTGTGGAGCCGGACTCTTGAAGTCCTTGGCTTTTTTCAGCCATTCCTGCAGAAGTGATCGGACAATCCTTAGGTAATCTATGGAATAAAAAAAGCCGATCTATTGAAATCATAACATACCTTGGGAGGGGGCTTGACCGCACTCAAGCCCTGGTCTTCCTTCTCATCCGGCCAGTCCTTCTGCGCCTTGAATAGCGCCTTCCATAGTTTCTCCCGCGTGGTTCGGAAGAGTTGACGGACTGTAGGGTTGTCGTCGATCCGGTAATCCCACAAAGGAGAACTCCGACGCTGGCAGGGAAGGACATGTCGCCGGAGCATTACCTGGACCACATTGGTCAGGCCAACGCCTTCCCTGACTAGGGAGGCAACACTCCTCTGCAGGTCCTCCACTTCGGTAGCCGACCCCCAATCCAGGCCCTTTCGGACCCACGAGGTCAATCTGGTTGGGGGGCCGGACCTGAATTCGGCAGGAACAGTTCCGCATTCGGCAGGAACAGTTCCGCCCTCTTCTTCCTTTGGCTCAGTAATGTAGAACCACTCCTTCTGCCAAGTCTTAATGGTGTCGATGAAGGTGCCGGATGGCCACACTGCGCGTGGAAGTTTGCCGATGACTGCCCCGCCGCAGTCCGCATGCGCGCCGGCAACACACTTCGGTTTGATATTGAAGGTCTTGAGCCATAATCCGAAGTGTGGCTCCACCCGCAGGAAAGCTTCGCAGACAGTGATAAACGCTGATATATGCATGAAGGAGTTCGGTGGAAGGTCGTGGAAGTCGAGCCCGTAAAAGAACATCTGACCCCTCACAAAGGGGTGAAGTGGAAAGCTTAATCCCCGGATGAAATGGGGGACAAAAACCACCCTTTCTCCTTGTTTAGGGGTGGGAGTCACCTGACCCTTCTCAGCGGCACGGTGGAAGACGTTGGCGGGGATGTATCCGGCGTCCTTGAGCTCCCGGATATCCTTGTCTGTGACTGTGGAGGCCTCCCACTTGCCGCTGGCCATGGCTGATCTCGGAGGGAGAAGAATGGAAACCTAGATCTGGGCTCGTTGGAGCTCGAGAGTCTGGGGAGGCGGAGATGCGAAAGGAGGAGTGGGGATAAGCCTTAGGGTTTCTCCCTTTTTTATATATCAAGGGCCGTTGCTGGTTAGCCTCCTTCCACCACGCCGTGAATCTCTCCACTTCCCGAGACGTGCGCGGCGTTACACGCGCATGGTTAAGCATGTCCCGTATAAAACGGTGCACGATCCGAGCATTGATGGATCGTGCTGATGAAGACGGCCTCGAGCCGCTAAACAAGTCTGTACGACTGGCTCATCGGTTGTGAGGGGCCGCGACCTTTCGTTTGAAAGGTTGACCGAAGAGCTTTATTGGCTCCCTAAAATGTTTGGCCTTATGGGCCGGGTTACACATGGTGTTCGAGGATCTATGATCGGAAAAGCTACGTGTTGAAGGAAGCCGAACTATAGATACTGCCGATTACTATCCGGAGAGAGGAACTCGCCTCGCAAGCCGAAGACTCTGATCATTCGAAGCAGCTGGAGCTTGGACCCTTGGCGTTGGAGGCTAGTTCGGGGGCTACTGAGGGAGTCCTGGACTAGGGGGTCCTCGGGAGGCCGGCCTATCTCGCATGGGCCGGATTACATGGGCCGTTCGCCGGACACTGGATCGCTCGAAGGACCAAACTCCAGAAGGGAAATCTCTAGAAGCAAGGCGTGTGTTCCACGTTTCAAGTAGAATAGGCATGTTTTATCTCCTCGCCATGTAACCAACCATGTGTAAACCCTAGGCACCCCTGGCGTCTATATAAGCCGGAGGGTTTTAGGTCATCGGACAAGAGAACCATCTAGGGTTTTAGTCATACGATCTCGTGGTAGATCAACCTTGTAATCTCTACACAATCAATATAATCGAGCAGGACGTAGGGTATTACCTCCATAGGAGGGCCCGAACCTGGGTAAAACCTTGTCCCCTTCGTCTCCTGTTACCATCGATCCAAGCATCATAGTTTGGGACCCCCTACTCGAGATCCGCCGGTTTTGACACCGACATTGGTGCTTTCATTGAGAGTTCCACTGTGATCGCCGGAAGGAATCGATGGCTCGCCTAGTCGTCAACGAAGAGGTCCGCAACACAGGGACTTTCATTGAGAGTTCCACTGTGATCGCCGGAAGGGATATATTATGCACGCTCGTTTGACGTTTTTCAAGCATATTCTCTATTTTTGCTCCCTCTTTTCTTGCCAGCCTGTTTTTGTATACTCTTGCGAAGCAACCGGCTAATAGACCGGGGGCTTGCCCTTAAAATCGCCCTGTGCACAATTGATTCTGTATTCGGCGTCTTGGATTTCCGCTTTATATGCATTGGTTCCGAACTGTGTCTTGGGTCAAATGTTGGGTTGCCCGGTTCCTGTGCTTGCCCCTTTATGTTCCGCTCGTTCGGCTAAAGGGGCAAAGGGAGCACCGCTGCGATTGTGCTTCCGGCTAGTCTGGTCAAGCGCCTCAGCGGAGAAAGCCGAAAACTGACTGTCATGGTATGCGAGAACCGGTCTGCGATTCCGAGCTTAACTTAATCTCGTCAGAGGTTACTCCGTGTAATACGAGGGGTTCGGTACTAGTCCGAACCATGTGATATAGGCTTTGGCCACGGTTCGTCCGAACATCACAAACTCCTGGGGGCTATTTATCAGCCTCCCGCACTCCTTTCTCGCGCTTCTACGGCTAAGTGAAGGTAATAAAGCATTTTGGTCCGATTGCCTAGTCTACCCCGCACTACCGCCTTCGGGTACCGACAGTTCGGCTAAGGGTTATAGTGCGTTTTGGAAGTGACACCCCACGTAGTATCTACCTGGGGGCTGAAGCCGACGACTCGCAGCCTTCAGTTTTAACCGGCCACAAAGAAGTTATAAAGGATGCAAAACACATAAGACATGATAACCCATGCTAAGCTTATATACATAAAAACGAGTTCTAACAAGTCTTCGGACATATTACATAACCGTTTATTCATACACAGTGTCTTTTAGACACTGTGACTCTATGGCCCAAGCACCCTCCATTACTCCGGAGAAGTACCGCTCGGGGCACCTGTACTCTTTTCCAGGCGGCGGAGGAGCAGTGGCCACCTTCATCGGATCCAGCCCAGGCCAGTGTACCTTGGCCTTCGCAAAGGTCATCCTTGCTCCCTCGATGCAAAAAGACCTCCTTAATGCGTCGATCCGAACAGTGGCGTCGCTCAACTTCTGTACCAGGCCGAAGTAACTTCCGGGAATTGGTTCATCGGGCCACAGCCGGATACAGAGATCCTTCATGGCCGGTTCCGCCACCTTGTACAGCTCGAGCAGCTGCTTAAGCTGCTCATTCAGGAGAGGAGTTCGCTCAGGGGCTTCGAATTGAGCCCAGAAAACACGGGCTTCATCTCCTTCTCCCCGCGAAGCATAGAACTGCTTCGCGTCAGCTGCGCTCTTCTGGAGGTCCAAGCCGGCGCCTACGGAACGCCACACTTGGGTAAGAGCTTTAAACCTATCATCTCCGAAGACACACTGCAGTAAATACGGCTTACCACTCAGGATAGCCCGGGCCTGGCTGATCTCCTCTTCAAAGGTCCGCCTATCCACCCGCTCCTTTTGAAGTTCGTTTTTTAGGGTGGATAGTGCGGCAGCCCGCTCTTTTTCTTTAAGCTCCAGGGCCTCGCACTTGTTGCTGGCGTCCTTTAGCTCCAGTTGGATTTCTTCCACTCGAGCCTGGTGCTTGTCGCTGGTAGCTCTCAAGGCAGATAGTGCGGCTAAGGCCTCTTGGGCTGCCGCCTTCTCTACAGCAGTTTCCTGCTTTGCCTTCTCAAGTTCGGCCTTGAGCTTCTCCATCTGTTTCGCCGAGGCTGTGTAAGCATTGACTTATATTAAGCATCCGTGTTGATAGAACGGAAAGGTGAAGTTTATATACTTTACATCGCTTACCTTGGGCCTCGTCGAATCTTCGATTCAGAGCGTTAAGCTCGTCATCGGAGCTCTTCAGCTTTCGATTCAGCTCTTCTATTTCAGCGGTGTTATCAGACGCCGCTGATGCCTGCAATAAATGCGAAAGTCTTATATTAAATGAGTGCACAGACCTCCGAATTATCATAATCCTGCGCCTGGTCTCCTTAAGGAATGACCCAACAATCTGAGCATATGTATAGTTCGGATAAGGATTTTTGTCTTGACCCCCAGGTAAGTTTTTCAAACTTACCTAGGGCTCGGGGGCTGCTATGTATATAAACAACTGCTTAAACATATAAATTATTTACGAAAAACGGGGCATCACATTGTTTACCTGGAAGCCCGTTAAGAGGCCATTGAAGGCCGCCTTCAGTCCGGTATCTACGGACTGAATGCTCTTTAGCACCGTACCCATAAGGGTGCGGTGCTCCTCGGAGAGGAAGGCGCTGGATAGAGCCTCCCCCATTGCCGGCCACTCAGTGGTCGGAGGCGCTGGTGGGGGTCGGTTAACCCGATCCCCGGTCGGTGATTGAAGCTGTGTCTCCGGACACATGGCGTGCTCTGGAGACAGTCGTGGAGGTGACTGGACAGTTTCCTGGCCGGTCTCCTCGGTATCCGGGAGGGTCTTCTCCCCCGGGACTTCGGTGGCCGAGGTATTAACCTCGACCATTATCGCATCGCTCCCGCCCCCGGTGTTCGGCTCCGTGGGAGCCTGTTGGGACGTCACCTCCGCGCCCTCCTTATTGGCGTCTGGAGGGGAAGGGTGCGACGCGTTTCCGCTCTCCGCTAGATCGGCAGGCGGGGTCTCCCCATCCGAGTTTTGATCGGTGGGGAGGACGCGGGGCGGGCTGCAAGTCAATTGGTGCTCGCATGTTAAATATATTAACGAAACTTGGCATTTGCAAGGTCTTTGAATTTGTACCTTCGAGGTGGGGGCTTAACCCTGAGGGTCCTTCGCGGAACCCTCCTGAACCCCTCGGACTCAGTGTCCGAGGCCGGACTATCGTCGGACGAGATCACCTGTGACCGACGTGCTTTCTTTTGGGCCGGAGGGAGTTCATCCTCCGAGGCGTCCGGTGACGTCGCCCTTTTTCTTATGAGGGGGAATCACCTCCCCCCTCGGCCTCGTGCTCTTCTTCCTCTTCCTCCTCTTGATTCGAGGAGGCGTGAGTTTCCTCGGACTCAGCCTCTAGCTGGTCCTTGGTGCGCAGGCCAGTTCGGCCTGTCTTCTTCTTCTTTTCCTTCTTCTCTGGCGCCTTGTAGGGCGCCACGACGAGCATCTCCAACAGCAGCGGGGACCTAGGGTCCTCGGGCTGTGGAGCCGGAC
Organism: Elymus sibiricus; assembly: GCA_039707655.1. Classification (NCBI taxonomy): domain Eukaryota; kingdom Viridiplantae; phylum Streptophyta; class Magnoliopsida; order Poales; family Poaceae; genus Elymus; species Elymus sibiricus. The sequence goes on along the minus strand of CM077667.1, from coordinate 35,019,330 downwards.
TCTTGAAGTCCTTGGCTTTTTTCAGCCATTCCTGCAGAAGTGATCGGACAATCCTTAGGTAATCTATGGAATAAAAAAAGCCGATCTATTGAAATCATAACATACCTTGGGAGGGGGCTTGACCGCACTCAAGCCCTGGTCTTCCTTCTCATCCGGCCAGTCCTTCTGCGCCTTGAATAGCGCCTTCCATAGTTTCTCCCGCGTGGTTCGGAAGAGTTGACGGACTGTAGGGTTGTCGTCGATCCGGTAATCCCACAAAGGAGAACTCCGACGCTGGCAGGGAAGGACATGTCGCCGGAGCATTACCTGGACCACATTGGTCAGGCCAACGCCTTCCCTGACTAGGGAGGCAACACTCCTCTGCAGGTCCTCCACTTCGGTAGCCGACCCCCAATCCAGGCCCTTTCGGACCCACGAGGTCAATCTGGTTGGGGGGCCGGACCTGAATTCGGCAGGAACAGTTCCGCATTCGGCAGGAACAGTTCCGCCCTCTTCTTCCTTTGGCTCAGTAATGTAGAACCACTCCTTCTGCCAAGTCTTAATGGTGTCGATGAAGGTGCCGGATGGCCACACTGCGCGTGGAAGTTTGCCGATGACTGCCCCGCCGCAGTCCGCATGCGCGCCGGCAACACACTTCGGTTTGATATTGAAGGTCTTGAGCCATAATCCGAAGTGTGGCTCCACCCGCAGGAAAGCTTCGCAGACAGTGATAAACGCTGATATATGCATGAAGGAGTTCGGTGGAAGGTCGTGGAAGTCGAGCCCGTAAAAGAACATCTGACCCCTCACAAAGGGGTGAAGTGGAAAGCTTAATCCCCGGATGAAATGGGGGACAAAAACCACCCTTTCTCCTTGTTTAGGGGTGGGAGTCACCTGACCCTTCTCAGCGGCACGGTGGAAGACGTTGGCGGGGATGTATCCGGCGTCCTTGAGCTCCCGGATATCCTTGTCTGTGACTGTGGAGGCTTCCCACTTGCCGCTGGCCATGGCTGATCTCGGAGGGAGAAGAATGGAAACCTAGATCTGGGCTCGTTGGAGCTCGAGAGTCTGGGGAGGCGGAGATGCGAAATGAGGAGTGGGGATAAGCCTTAGGGTTTCTCCCTTTTTTATATATCAAGGGCCGTTGCTGGTTAGCCTCCTTCCACCACGCCGTGAATCTCTCCACTTCCCGAGACGTGCGCGGCGTTACACGCGCATGGTTAAGCATGTCCCGTATAAAACGGTGCACGATCCGAGCATTGATGGATCGTGCTGATGAAGACGGCCTCGAGCCGCTAAACAAGTCTGTACGACTGGCTCATCGGTTGTGAGGGGCCGCGACCTTTCGTTTGAAAGGTTGACCGAAGAGCTTTATTGGCTCCCTAAAATGTTTGGCCTTATGGGCCGGGTTACACATGGTGTTCGAGGATCTATGATCGGAAAAGCTACATGTTGAAGGAAGCCGAACTATAGATACTGCCGATTACTATCCGGAGAGAGGAACTCGCCTCGCAAGCCGAAGACTCTGATCATTCGAAGCAGCTGGAGCTTGGACCCTTGGCGTTGGAGGCTAGTTCGGGGGCTACTGAGGGAGTCCTGGACTAGGGGGTCCTCGGGAGGCCGGCCTATCTCGCATGGGCCGGATTACATGGGCCGTTCGCCGGACACTGGATCGCTCGAAGGACCAAACTCCAGAAGGGAAATCTCTAGAAGCAAGGCGTGTGTTCCACGTTTCAAGTAGAATAGGCATGTTTTATCTCCTCGCCATGTAACCGACCATGTGTAAACCCTAGGCACCCCTGGCGTCTATATAAGCCGGAGGGTTTTAGGTCATCGGACAAGAGAACCATCTAGGGTTTTAGTCATACGATCTCGTGGTAGATCAACCTTGTAATCTCTACACAATCAATATAATCGAGCAGGACGTAGGGTATTACCTCCATAGGAGGGCCCGAACCTGGGTAAAACCTTGTCCCCTTCGTCTCCTGTTACCATCGATCCAAGCATCATAGTTTGGGACCCCCTACTCGAGATCCGCCGGTTTTGACACCGACATTGGTGCTTTCATTGAGAGTTCCACTGTGATCGCCGGAAGGAATCGATGGCTCGCCTAGTCGTCAACGAAGAGGTCCGCAACACAGGGACTTTCATTGAGAGTTCCACTGTGATCGCCGGAAGGGATATATTATGCACGCTCGTTTGACGTTTTTCAAGCATATTCTCTATTTTTGCTCCCTCTTTTCTTGCCAGCCTGTTTTTGTATACTCTTGCGAAGCAACCGGCTAATAGACCGGGGGCTTGCCCTTAAAATCGCCCTGTGCACAATTGATTCTGTATTCGGCGTCTTGGATTTCCGCTTTATATGCATTGGTTCCGAACTGTGTCTTGGGTCAAATGTTGGGTTGCCCGGTTCCTGTGCTTGCCCCTTTATGTTCCGCTCGTTCGGCTAAAGGGGCAAAGGGAGCACCGCTGCGATTGTGCTTCCGGCTAGTCTGGTCAAGCGCCTCAGCGGAGAAAGCCGAAAACTGACTGTCATGGTATGCGAGAACCGGTCTGCGATTCCGAGCTTAACTTAATCTCGTCAGAGGTTACTCCGTGTAATACGAGGGGTTCGGTACTAGTCCGAACCATGTGATATAGGCTTTGGCCACGGTTCGTCCGAACATCACAAACTCCTGGGGGCTATTTATCAGCCTCCCGCACTCCTTTCTCGCGCTTCTACGGCTAAGTGAAGGTAATAAAGCATTTTGGTCCGATTGCCTAGTCTACCCCGCACTACCGCCTTCGGGTACCGACAGTTCGGCTAAGGGTTATAGTGCGTTTTGGAAGTGACACCCCACGTAGTATCTACCTGGGGGCTGAAGCCGACGACTCGCAGCCTTCAGTTTTAACCGGCCACAAAGAAGTTATAAAGGATGCAAAACACATAAGACATGATAACCCATGCTAAGCTTATATACATAAAAACGAGTTCTAACAAGTCTTCGGACATATTACATAACCGTTTATTCATACACAGTGTCTTTTAGACACTGTGACTCTATGGCCCAAGCACCCTCCATTACTCCGGAGAAGTACCGCTCGGGGCACCTGTACTCTTTTCCAGGTGGCGGAGGAGCAGTGGCCACCTTCATCGGATCCAGCCCAGGCCAGTGTACCTTGGCCTTCGCAAAGGTCATCCTTGCTCCCTCGATGCAAAAAGACCTCCTTAATGCGTCGATCCGAACAGTGGCGTCGCTCAACTTCTGTACCAGGCCGAAGTAACTTCCGGGAATTGGTTCATCGGGCCACAGCCGGATACAGAGATCCTTCATGGCCGGTTCCGCCACCTTGTACAGCTCGAGCAGCTGCTTAAGCTGCTCATTCAGGAGAGGAGTTCGCTCAGGGGCTTCGAATTGAGCCCAGAAAACACGGGCTTCATCTCCTTCTCCCCGCGAAGCATAGAACTGCTTCGCGTCAGCTGCGCTCTTCTGGAGGTCCAAGCCGGCGCCTACGGAACGCCACACTTGGGTAAGAGCTTTAAACCTATCATCTCCGAAGACACACTGCAGTAAATACGGCTTACCACTCAGGATAGCCCGGGCCTGGCTGATCTCCTCTTCAAAGGTCCGCCTATCCACCCGCTCCTTTTGAAGTTCGTTTTTTAGGGTGGATAGTGCGGCAGCCCGCTCTTTTTCTTTAAGCTCCAGGGCCTCGCACTTGTTGCTGGCGTCCTTTAGCTCCAGTTGGATTTCTTCCACTCGAGCCTGGTGCTTGTCGCTGGTAGCTCTCAAGGCAGATAGTGCGGCTAAGGCCTCTTGGGCTGCCGCCTTCTCTACAGCAGTTTCCTGCTTTGCCTTCTCAAGTTCGGCCTTGAGCTTCTCCATCTGTTTCGCCGAGGCTGTGTAAGCATTGACTTATATTAAGCATCCGTGTTGATAGAACGGAAAGGTGAAGTTTATATACTTTACATCGCTTACCTTGGGCCTCGTCGAATCTTCGATTCAGAGCGTTAAGCTCGTCATCGGAGCTCTTCAGCTTTCGATTCAGCTCTTCTATTTCAGCGGTGTTATCAGACGCCGCTGATGCCTGCAATAAATGCGAAAGTCTTATATTAAATGAGTGCACAGACCTCCGAATTATCATAATCCTGCGCCTGGTCTCCTTAAGGAATGACCCAACAATCTGAGCATATGTATAGTTCGGATAAGGATTTTTGTCTTGACCCCCAGGTAAGTTTTTCAAACTTACCTAGGGCTCGGGGGCTGCTATGTATATAAACAACTGCTTAAACATATAAATTATTTACGAAAAACGGGGCATCACATTGTTTACCTGGAAGCCCGTTAAGAGGCCATTGAAGGCCGCCTTCAGTCCGGTATCTACGGACTGAATGCTCTTTAGCACCGTACCCATAAGGGTGCGGTGCTCCTCGGAGAGGAAGGCGCTGGATAGAGCCTCCCCCATTGCCGGCCACTCAGTGGTCGGAGGCGCTGGTGGGGGTCGGTTAACCCGATCCCCGGTCGGTGATTGAAGCTGTGTCTCCGGACACATGGCGTGCTCTGGAGACAGTCGTGGAGGTGACTGGACAGTTTCCTGGCCGGTCTCCTCGGTATCCGGGAGGGTCTTCTCCCCCGGGACTTCGGTGGCCGAGGTATTAACCTCGACCATTATCGCATCGCTCCCGCCCCCGGTGTTCGGCTCCGTGGGAGCCTGTTGGGACGTCACCTCCGCGCCCTCCTTATTGGCGTCTGGAGGGGAAGGGTGCGACGCGTTTCCGCTCTCCGCTAGATCGGCAGGCGGGGTCTCCCCATCCGAGTTTTGATCGGTGGGGAGGACGCGGGGCGGGCTGCAAGTCAATTGGTGCTCGCATGTTAAATATATTAACGAAACTTGGCATTTGCAAGGTCTTTGAATTTGTACCTTCGAGGTGGGGGCTTAACCCTGAGGGTCCTTCGCGGAACCCTCCTGAACCCCTCGGACTCAGTGTCCGAGGCCGGACTATCGTCGGACGAGATCACCTGTGACCGACGTGCTTTCTTTTGGGCCGGAGGGAGTTCATCCTCCGAGGCGTCCGGTGACGTCGCCCTTTTTCTTATGAGGGGGAATCACCTCCCCCCTCGGCCTCGTGCTCTTCTTCCTCTTCCTCCTCTTGATTCGAGGAGGCGTGAGTTTCCTCGGACTCAGCCTCTAGCTGGTCCTTGGTGCGCAGGCCAGTTCGGCCTGTCTTCTTCTTCTTTTCCTTCTTCTCTGGCGCCTTGTAGGGCGCCACGACGAGCATCTCCAACAGCAGCGGGGACCTAGGGTCCTCGGGCTGTGGAGCCGGACTCTTGAAGTCCTTGGCTTTTTTCAGCCATTCCTGCAGAAGTGATCGGACAATCCTTAGGTAATCTATGGAATAAAAAAAGCCGATCTATTGAAATCATAACATACCTTGGGAGGGGGCTTGACCGCACTCAAGCCCTGGTCTTCCTTCTCATCCGGCCAGTCCTTCTGCGCCTTGAATAGCGCCTTCCATAGTTTCTCCCGCGTGGTTCGGAAGAGTTGACGGACTGTAGGGTTGTCGTCGATCCGGTAATCCCACAAAGGAGAACTCCGACGCTGGCAGGGAAGGACATGTCGCCGGAGCATTACCTGGACCACATTGGTCAGGCCAACGCCTTCCCTGACTAGGGAGGCAACACTCCTCTGCAGGTCCTCCACTTCGGTAGCCGACCCCCAATCCAGGCCCTTTCGGACCCACGAGGTCAATCTGGTTGGGGGGCCGGACCTGAATTCGGCAGGAACAGTTCCGCATTCGGCAGGAACAGTTCCGCCCTCTTCTTCCTTTGGCTCAGTAATGTAGAACCACTCCTTCTGCCAAGTCTTAATGGTGTCGATGAAGGTGCCGGATGGCCACACTGCGCGTGGAAGTTTGCCGATGACTGCCCCGCCGCAGTCCGCATGCGCGCCGGCAACACACTTCGGTTTGATATTGAAGGTCTTGAGCCATAATCCGAAGTGTGGCTCCACCCGCAGGAAAGCTTCGCAGACAGTGATAAACGCTGATATATGCATGAAGGAGTTCGGTGGAAGGTCGTGGAAGTCGAGCCCGTAAAAGAACATCTGACCCCTCACAAAGGGGTGAAGTGGAAAGCTTAATCCCCGGATGAAATGGGGGACAAAAACCACCCTTTCTCCTTGTTTAGGGGTGGGAGTCACCTGACCCTTCTCAGCGGCACGGTGGAAGACGTTGGCGGGGATGTATCCGGCGTCCTTGAGCTCCCGGATATCCTTGTCTGTGACTGTGGAGGCTTCCCACTTGCCGCTGGCCATGGCTGATCTCGGAGGGAGAAGAATGGAAACCTAGATCTGGGCTCGTTGGAGCTCGAGAGTCTGGGGAGGCGGAGATGCGAAATGAGGAGTGGGGATAAGCCTTAGGGTTTCTCCCTTTTTTATATATCAAGGGCCGTTGCTGGTTAGCCTCCTTCCACCACGCCGTGAATCTCTCCACTTCCCGAGACGTGCGCGGCGTTACACGCGCATGGTTAAGCATGTCCCGTATAAAACGGTGCACGATCCGAGCATTGATGGATCGTGCTGATGAAGACGGCCTCGAGCCGCTAAACAAGTCTGTACGACTGGCTCATCGGTTGTGAGGGGCCGCGACCTTTCGTTTGAAAGGTTGACCGAAGAGCTTTATTGGCTCCCTAAAATGTTTGGCCTTATGGGCCGGGTTACACATGGTGTTCGAGGATCTATGATCGGAAAAGCTACATGTTGAAGGAAGCCGAACTATAGATACTGCCGATTACTATCCGGAGAGAGGAACTCGCCTCGCAAGCCGAAGACTCTGATCATTCGAAGCAGCTGGAGCTTGGACCCTTGGCGTTGGAGGCTAGTTCGGGGGCTACTGAGGGAGTCCTGGACTAGGGGGTCCTCGGGAGGCCGGCCTATCTCGCATGGGCCGGATTACATGGGCCGTTCGCCGGACACTGGATCGCTCGAAGGACCAAACTCCAGAAGGGAAATCTCTAGAAGCAAGGCGTGTGTTCCACGTTTCAAGTAGAATAGGCATGTTTTATCTCCTCGCCATGTAACCGACCATGTGTAAACCCTAGGCACCCCTGGCGTCTATATAAGCCGGAGGGTTTTAGGTCATCGGACAAGAGAACCATCTAGGGTTTTAGTCATACGATCTCGTGGTAGATCAACCTTGTAATCTCTACACAATCAATATAATCGAGCAGGACGTAGGGTATTACCTCCATAGGAGGGCCCGAACCTGGGTAAAACCTTGTCCCCTTCGTCTCCTGTTACCATCGATCCAAGCATCATAGTTTGGGACCCCCTACTCGAGATCCGCCGGTTTTGACACCGACATTGGTGCTTTCATTGAGAGTTCCACTGTGATCGCCGGAAGGAATCGATGGCTCGCCTAGTCGTCAACGAAGAGGTCCGCAACACAGGGACTTTCATTGAGAGTTCCACTGTGATCGCCGGAAGGGATATATTATGCACGCTCGTTTGACGTTTTTCAAGCATATTCTCTATTTTTGCTCCCTCTTTTCTTGCCAGCCTGTTTTTGTATACTCTTGCGAAGCAACCGGCTAATAGACCGGGGGCTTGCCCTTAAAATCGCCCTGTGCACAATTGATTCTGTATTCGGCGTCTTGGATTTCCGCTTTATATGCATTGGTTCCGAACTGTGTCTTGGGTCAAATGTTGGGTTGCCCGGTTCCTGTGCTTGCCCCTTTATGTTCCGCTCGTTCGGCTAAAGGGGCAAAGGGAGCACCGCTGCGATTGTGCTTCCGGCTAGTCTGGTCAAGCGCCTCAGCGGAGAAAGCCGAAAACTGACTGTCATGGTATGCGAGAACCGGTCTGCGATTCCGAGCTTAACTTAATCTCGTCAGAGGTTACTCCGTGTAATACGAGGGGTTCGGTACTAGTCCGAACCATGTGATATAGGCTTTGGCCACGGTTCGTCCGAACATCACAAACTCCTGGGGGCTATTTATCAGCCTCCCGCACTCCTTTCTCGCGCTTCTACGGCTAAGTGAAGGTAATAAAGCATTTTGGTCCGATTGCCTAGTCTACCCCGCACTACCGCCTTCGGGTACCGACAGTTCGGCTAAGGGTTATAGTGCGTTTTGGAAGTGACACCCCACGTAGTATCTACCTGGGGGCTGAAGCCGACGACTCGCAGCCTTCAGTTTTAACCGGCCACAAAGAAGTTATAAAGGATGCAAAACACATAAGACATGATAACCCATGCTAAGCTTATATACATAAAAACGAGTTCTAACAAGTCTTCGGACATATTACATAACCGTTTATTCATACACAGTGTCTTTTAGACACTGTGACTCTATGGCCCAAGCACCCTCCATTACTCCGGAGAAGTACCGCTCGGGGCACCTGTACTCTTTTCCAGGCGGCGGAGGAGCAGTGGCCACCTTCATCGGATCCAGCCCAGGCCAGTGTACCTTGGCCTTCGCAAAGGTCATCCTTGCTCCCTCGATGCAAAAAGACCTCCTTAATGCGTCGATCCGAACAGTGGCGTCGCTCAACTTCTGTACCAGGCCGAAGTAACTTCCGGGAATTGGTTCATCGGGCCACAGCCGGATACAGAGATCCTTCATGGCCGGTTCCGCCACCTTGTACAGCTCGAGCAGCTGCTTAAGCTGCTCATTCAGGAGAGGAGTTCGCTCAGGGGCTTCGAATTGAGCCCAGAAAACACGGGCTTCATCTCCTTCTCCCCGCGAAGCATAGAACTGCTTCGCGTCAGCTGCGCTCTTCTGGAGGTCCAAGCCGGCGCCTACGGAACGCCACACTTGGGTAAGAGCTTTAAACCTATCATCTCCGAAGACACACTGCAGTAAATACGGCTTACCACTCAGGATAGCCCGGGCCTGGCTGATCTCCTCTTCAAAGGTCCGCCTATCCACCCGCTCCTTTTGAAGTTCGTTTTTTAGGGTGGATAGTGCGGCAGCCCGCTCTTTTTCTTTAAGCTCCAGGGCCTCGCACTTGTTGCTGGCGTCCTTTAGCTCCAGTTGGATTTCTTCCACTCGAGCCTGGTGCTTGTCGCTGGTAGCTCTCAAGGCAGATAGTGCGGCTAAGGCCTCTTGGGCTGCCGCCTTCTCTACAGCAGTTTCCTGCTTTGCCTTCTCAAGTTCGGCCTTGAGCTTCTCCATCTGTTTCGCCGAGGCTGTGTAAGCATTGACTTATATTAAGCATCCGTGTTGATAGAACGGAAAGGTGAAGTTTATATACTTTACATCGCTTACCTTGGGCCTCGTCGAATCTTCGATTCAGAGCGTTAAGCTCGTCATCGGAGCTCTTCAGCTTTCGATTCAGCTCTTCTATTTCAGCGGTGTTATCAGACGCCGCTGATGCCTGCAATAAATGCGAAAGTCTTATATTAAATGAGTGCACAGACCTCCGAATTATCATAATCCTGCGCCTGGTCTCCTTAAGGAATGACCCAACAATCTGAGCATATGTATAGTTCGGATAAGGATTTTTGTCTTGACCCCCAGGTAAGTTTTTCAAACTTACCTAGGGCTCGGGGGCTGCTATGTATATAAACAACTGCTTAAACATATAAATTATTTACGAAAAACGGGGCATCACATTGTTTACCTGGAAGCCCGTTAAGAGGCCATTGAAGGCCGCCTTCAGTCCGGTATCTACGGACTGAATGCTCTTTAGCACCGTACCCATAAGGGTGCGGTGCTCCTCAGAGAGGAAGGCGCTGGATAGAGCCTCCCCCATTGCCGGCCACTCAGTGGTCGGAGGCGCTGGTGGGGGTCGGTTAACCCGATCCCCGGTCGGTGATTGAAGCTGTGTCTCCGGACACATGGCGTGCTCTGGAGACAGTCGTGGAGGTGACTGGACAGTTTCCTGGCCGGTCTCCTCGGTATCCGGGAGGGTCTTCTCCCCCGGGTCTTCGGTGGCCGAGGTATTAACCTCGACCATTATCGCATCGCTCCCGCCCCCGGTGTTCGGCTCCGTGGGAGCCTGTTGGGACGTCACCTCCGCGCCCTCCTTATTGGCGTCTGGAGGGGAAGGGTGCGACGCGTTTCCGCTCTCCGCTAGATCGGCAGGCGGGGTCTCCCCATCCGAGTTTTGATCGGTGGGGAGGACGCGGGGCGGGCTGCAAGTCAATTGGTGCTCGCATGTTAAATATATTAACGAAACTTGGCATTTGCAAGGTCTTTGAATTTGTACCTTCGAGGTGGGGGCTTAACCCTGAGGGTCCTTCGCGGAACCCTCCTGAACCCCTCGGACTCAGTGTCCGAGGCCAGACTATCGTCGGACGAGATCACGTGTGACCGACGTGCTTTCTTTTGGGCCGGAGGGAGTTCATCCTCCGAGGCGTCCGGTGACGTCGCCCTTTTTCTTATGAGGGGGGAATCACCTCCCCCCTCGGCCTCGTGCTCTTCTTCCTCTTCCTCCTCTTGATTCGAGGAGGCGTGAGTTTCCTCGGACTCAGCCTCTAGCTGGTCCTTGGTGCGCAGGCCAGTTCGGCCTGTCTTCTTCTTCTTTTCCTTCTTCTCTGGCGCCTTGTAGGGCGCCACGACGAGCATCTCCAACAGCAGCGGGGACCTAGGGTCCTCGGGCTGTGGAGCCGGACTCTTGAAGTCCTTGGCTTTTTTCAGCCATTCCTTCAGAAGTGATCGGACAATCCTTAGGTAATCTATGGAATAAAAAAAGCCGATCTATTGAAATCATAACATACCTTGGGAGGGGGCTTGACCGCACTCAAGCCCTGGTCTTCCTTCTCATCCGGCCAGTCCTTCTGCGCCTTGAATAGCGCCTTCCATAGTTTCTCCCGCGTGGTTCGGAAGAGTTGACGGACTGTAGGGTTGTCGTCGATCCGGTAATCCCACAAAGGAGAACTCCGACGCTGGCAGGGAAGGACATGTCGCCGGAGCATTACCTGGACCACATTGGTCAGGCCAACGCCTTCCCTGACTAGGGAGGCAACACTCCTCTGCAGGTCCTCCACTTCGGTAGCCAACCCCCAATCCAGGCCCTTTCGGACCCACGAGGTCAATCTGGTTGGGGGGCCGGACCTGAATTCGGCAGGAACAGTTCCGCATTCGGCAGGAACAGTTCCGCCCTCTTCTTCCTTTGGCTCAGTAATGTAGAACCACTCCTTCTGCCAAGTCTTAATGGTGTCGATGAAGGTGCCGGATGGCCACACTGCGCGTGGAAGTTTACCGATGACTGCCCCGCCGCAGTCCGCATGCGCGCCGGCAACACACTTCGGTTTGATATTGAAGGTCTTGAGCCATAATCCGAAGTGTGGCTCCACCCGCAGGAAAGCTTCGCAGACAGTGATAAACGCTGATATATGCATGAAGGAGTTCGGTGGAAGGTCGTGGAAGTCGAGCCCGTAAAAGAACATCTGACCCCTCACAAAGGGGTGAAGTGGAAAGCTTAATCCCCGGATGAAATGGGGGACAAAAACCACCCTTTCTCCTTGTTTAGGGGTGGGAGTCACCTGACCCTTCTCAGCGGCACGGTGGAAGACGTTGGCGGGGATGTATCCGGCGTCCTTGAGCTCCCGGATATCCTTGTCTGTGACTGTGGAGGCCTCCCACTTGCCGCTGGCCATGGCTGATCTCGGAGGGAGAAGAATGGAAACCTAGATCTGGGCTCGTTGGAGCTCGAGAGTCTGGGGAGGCGGAGATGCGAAAGGAGGAGTGGGGATAAGCCTTAGGGTTTCTCCCTTTTTTATATATCAAGGGCCGTTGCTGGTTAGCTTCCTTCCACCACGCCGTGAATCTCTCCACTTCCCGAGACGTGCGCGGCGTTACACGCGCATGGTTAAGCATGTCCCGTATAAAACGGTGCACGATCCGAGCATTGATGGATCGTGCTGATGAAGACGGCCTCGAGCCGCTAACCAAGTCTGTACGACTGGCTCATCGGTTGTGAGGGGCCGCGACCTTTCGTTTGAAAGGTTGACCGAAGAGCTTTATTGGCTCCCTAAAATGTTTGGCCTTATGGGCCGGGTTACACATGGTGTTCGAGGATCTATGATCGGAAAAGCTACGTGTTGAAGGAAGCCGAACTATAGATACTGCCGATTACTATCCGGAGAGAGGAACTCGCCTCGCAAGCCGAAGACTCTGATCATTCGAAGCAGCTGGAGCTTGGACCCTTGGCGTTGGAGGCTAGTTCGGGGGCTACTGAGGGAGTCCTGGACTAGGGGGTCCTCGGGAGGCCGGCCTATCTCGCATGGGCCGGATTACATGGGCCGTTCGCCGGACACTGGATCGCTCGAAGGACCAAACTCCAGAAGGGAAATCTCTAGAAGCAAGGCGTGTGTTCCACGTTTCAAGTAGAATAGGCATGTTTTATCTCCTCGCCGTGTAACCGACCATGTGTAAACCCTAGGCACCCCCGACGTCTATATAAGCCGGAGGGTTTTAGGTCATCGGCCAACGAACCATCTAGGGTTTTAGTCATACGATCTCGTGGTAGATCAACCTTGTAATCTCTACACAATCAATATAATCGAGCATGACGTAGGGTATTACCTCCATAGGAGGGCCCGAACCTGGGTAAAACCTTGTCCCCTTCGTCTCCTGTTACCATCGATCCAAGCATCATAGTTTGGGACCCCCTACCCGAGATCCGCCGGTTTTGACACCGACATTGGTGCTTTCATTGAGAGTTCCGCTGTGATCGCTGGAAGGAATCGATGGCTCGCCTAGTCGTCAACGAAGAGGTCCGCAACACAGGGACTTTTGTCCCTGGACAGATCTTCACTTTCGGCAGCATAGTGCTGCACGCCGACCCGACCGGCCACCTTGGCCGCGTCGAAAGTTTCGCCCCTGATCAGGAAGTCAGATTCGGGAACCTAGAGCTCTCCGTAGACTCCCGTGGCGATCTATCGCTAACCGGGCTTGCAGTCTCGCCTGCCATGCCCGAGGACCCTGAGGCTTTAACCTCGAACTCATCTTCTGGCTCCGCCTGTGGGATCGGCCCTGCTGGAGGACCGATTTTAAGTTTGGATCAGGTCATAGTGCCCGACAGCCGAACACCCGTTCCTTCCGAACACACTCCCTGCACGGACGCATCGGAGGTTGACTCCGGAAGCTCTGTGCAGACCGGTCCGACCGAGCTCTCGATACTCGATAAAGCTCTAGATCGGATCTCGTCGACAAAAATTAACAACGACCCAACCCCGATCTGCTTTCAGATTGGCCTTCAGACGGGTCGGGGCGAATCTGAGCAGGATTCAGGAACGCCCTCACGCGACTCTGAAATAACGACGCCGCTTACCGACCCCACTCGCTTCGGTGACACGCATCCCACCATCGCCTCGTTTCTCAACGAGCTGTTCGATCGGATGGATACTATGCGTATGGCCGATGACCAAATACCGGTCTATGACCGGCTCGGGCTTAAACCCGATGACAGGGAAATTTGTGTCCCCACGGTCACCCACCTCGTCGCCACCGTCGAGTGTCCGGCGGAGGGCTCGACCTCCCAGTTACCGGAACTAAAAACGGTCTATACTTCAGTTTCCGACCGCCGAGATCTTGCCTGTGACCCAGTCACCGGCCCCAGTAATAATCCGGTGTCGGCCCCCGACATATCACACGGTTCCGAACTCATAGTTCCGAACTCCCATCTTGGTGAGGGACAACCTTTTCTCCCACCCACCTCCCAAGCCGATGACTTGATCATCGCACCAAAGCCAACTCGCTTGAATCCATCAGACATTGCTCACTTGCCAGGGGAGTCGGTCCATCATTACTGGGCCAGACTACTCCTCGCACGACACAACGGGCGCGGCCTTACCGACACAGATATAATGGCAACATTTAAGCGTAATTGCCACAACGAGGGAATCCTCAATGCCCTGGCGCGGCGGAACATAACTGACTACTCCGAGCTATCCATCTTGGTACAGAAGTATTGCGCCATGGAAAGTGCTTGGCAATCAGAGCGGCTATTTTCGGACCAAACCTCTGCCGAATACCGTAGAGGAGATCGGCAAAAGAGAATACCCCCGAATCAAATAGCCCAAACTAAGCCCGCCAAAAAGAGAAATAGATCCCCTCCCGGGGTCAGCACTGTCCTGGACGGACTATTGAACAAACCTTGCCCTATACATTCCGCGTTGCTAAACACAGCTCCAACCCACAGTTTTAGAACTTGCTGGGTCGTCAGACAGATCGCAAAAAGCGGAGAGGCCATCCTCGAGGCGTCACCGCCCAGAGTGCGCCCCGCAGACTCATCGGAACGTCACGCCGAAGTCCTGACGATCTACGAAACTTTCCCTTCGAGGAACAAAAGGAAAAGAGCCCTTAAAGAGATTGGACAGGTGTATCACGTGGCTGCAACAAGTATATGGGCAGATACTCCAATCACCTTTGGAGATGCTGATCGGCCAGCCATTCATCCCGATCATTCACCAGCCGCCCTAGTCCTGAACCCCGTCATTGACGGCTTCCGGTTACACAAGGTGCTAATGGACGGTGGCAGCGGTCTAAACCTAATTTACGAAGACACGCTAGAAAAAATGCAAGTCGACCGATCTCGGATCGTACATAGCAACACAACCTTTCGGGGAATAATCCCAGGGAAGGAGGCACGCTGCTCAGGATGCATTACCCTGGACGTAGTGTTCGGCACGCCCGACAACTACCGATCGGAAGAGCTCCTCTTCCACATCGTGCCCTTCCCCAGTGGCTACCACGCCCTCCTAGGACGTGAATCCTTCACAAAATTCCAGGCTATACCACATTACGGGTATATGAAACTTAAAATGCCAGGACCAAACGGAGTAATCACAATAGCTGGTGATCCGAATATAGCCCTATGGGCCGAAAACAAAACAGCTGCTCTCGCCCTCGATGCTCTGGCCGAGACCTTTGCTGCAGAAGAGCTGACCGCACTCCGGTCAACGGTAGACAAAGACGACGTGATCCTCAGCAAGAGGCCCAAATCCACGTCCTTCAAGCCAGCAAAAGAAGTTATTAAAGTTCAGGTGCACCCGACGGACCCCAACAAGACAGCGTCCATCGGAGCACAGCTCGACCCCGCCACGGAGGAGGCGCTGCGAGCTTTCTTACAAGAAAATTGGGACATATTTGCCTGGCATCCTTCTGATATGCCTGGCATCCCGCGACGATTGGCAGAACACAGTCTGAACATCTTGGCAGGTTTTAAGCCCGTCAAACAGACCCTCCGCCGTTTCTCCGAGCCCAAACGACAAGCTATGGGTGAAGAATTAGCTAAATTGCTAGAGGCCGGATTTATTCGGGACATTAAACACCCCGAATGGCTAGCAAACCTGGTGATGGTACCAAAGAAAGACAAATCCTGGCGGCTGTGCGTCGACTTTAAAGACCTCAACAAGGCCTGCCCTAAGGACCCTTTCCCTCTACCACGAATAGACCAGATCATTGATGCCACAGCCGGACACGACTTGCTGTGTTTCCTCGACGCTTATTCCGGATACCATCAGATTAAAATGAAGGAGTCCGATCAAGCGGCAACCGCATTCATCACCCCCTACGGGCCGTTCTGTTTTAACACAATGCCTTTCGGGCTAAAAAACGCTGGGGCTACATACCAGCGCATGATCCAGACCTGTCTTGAGAAACAGGTCGGCAAAACAGTCGAAGCATACGTGGATGACGTGGTCATCAAAACCAAACACGTTAACAATTTGATCGACGACCTAAGGCAAACCTTTGCAAGCCTACGCGAATACGATATTCGGCTCAATCCGGAGAAGTGTGTCTTCGGAGTCCCCGCCGGTAAGTTGCTCGGATTCATTGTTTCCCATAGAGGAATAGAAGCGAATCCGGCCAAGATCCGCGCCTTATCGGAACTCGCAGTCCCCACAGAGCTAAAGCATGTCCAGAGATTGGCGGGTTGTGTGGCGGCATTAAGCCGCTTTATCTCCCGCCTCGGTGAAAAAGCTTTACCGTTGTATAAATTGCTGAAACGGACCAAGACTTTTGAATGGACCGACGAAGCAAAGGCCGCGTTAGAAGATATCAAGACACTGCTGGCAAGTAACCCCATACTCACAGCACCAAGCGCGGGTGAGCCCATGTTGTTATACATATCGGCCACCAACCAAGTTGTCAGCGCAGTGCTCGTCGTCGAACGAGCGGAGGAGGGGCAAAAATTCCGGCAACAGAAGCCGGTCTATTACGTGTCAGAGGTGCTAACGCAATGCAAGGCAAGATACCCGCATTACCAAAAGATAGCCTACACGGTATTCATGGCATCACGTAAATTAAGACATTACTTCCAAGAGTGTTCGGTCACGGTGGCATCGGAAGTACCCCTGAATGATATAATCAATAACCGGGACGCCACAGGCCGTATAGCCAAATGGGCGATCGAACTCCTCCCTTTTGAGATCACATACAAACCGCGCCGAGCTATTAAATCTCAGGTATTAGCGGATTTCCTCGCCGAATGGACAGAAGCCGAACTCCCCAGGGAGTACAGTACATACTTACATTGGACGATGTACTTTGATGGGTCTAAAACCTTAACCGGACTGGGGGCTGGGGTTGTTCTCACCTACCCCACAGGAGACAACGTCCGATATGTGCTCCAGATCATGTATGCCGACTCTAACAACGCAGCCGAATACGAAGCCCTTCTACACGGTCTTCGGATGGCAGCTTCAATGGGCATACAGCGGCTGGAGGTCCGGGGAGATTCCAATCTGGCCATCTCTCAAGTAAACGGTGAGTTCGACGCCAAAAATCCGAAGATGGCGGCATATCGAAACGTTGTACTCAAAATATCCGCACGGTTCGAGGGGCTGGAGTTCCACCACGTCGCTAGAGACGACAACCAAGCCGCTGACATACTGGCACGTTTAGGAGCCAAACGCGACCCGGTCCCGCCGAACATTTTCCTGGAACGGCTCTTTAAGCCGTCCGTGGTTTGGCAGGACGATCAAACGGGCGCCGATCTCTCAAGCGCAGACACGGTTGTTCCCCCTGTTAACGAACCAGACGATAGAATCATCGGCGGCTCCGTAATGAACGAAACGCCCTCGGCCCATGAGGTCATGGCAGTAATCGCTCCTTGGACCGAACCCTTCCTCGCCTACCTCCTTCGTAAGGAACTCCCCGATGATCAAACGGAGGCCCGACGTATAGTCCGACACTCCAAAGCCTTTAAGGTACACGAAGGAGAGTTATATAAAAAGAGCACCACCGGAGTACTACAGCGGTGCATATCTGAGGAAGAGGGGCGGGAGCTTCTCGCCGAAGTACACGCAGGGATGGGCGGTCATCATGCTGCAGCAAGAGCCTTAGTAAGCAAGGCCTTCCGGGCAGGGTTCTTTTGGCCCACAGCTCGGGCGGACGCCCAATCACTCGTCAAATATTGCGTAGGGTGTCAACTCTTCGCAAACCAAAGTCACATGCCCCCAACAGCTCTTCGGACTATTCCGATCACTTGGCCTTTCGCGGTCTGGGGGCTAGACATGGTCGGATCACTTAAAGGGGGGACCAAGAAAAATAAATACTTGCTGGTCATGGTCGACAAGTTCACCAAATGGATAGAGGCTAAACCTGTTAAGTCAGCCAAATCCGGACCAGTAATCGACTTTATATCCGGCGTGGTGCACCGTTACGGTGTCCCGCACAGTATAATAACTGATAACGGATCCAATTTCACTGCTGAGGAAGTCAAAGACTGGTGTGCAAAGATGGGCATCAAGCTCGATTACGCCTCGGTTTATCACCCACAGACTAATGGACAAGTTGAAAGAGCAAACGGCCTCATCATGAGCGGCATCAAGCCGCGTTTGGTCCGATCTCTGCAAGAATCCGATTGTCAGTGGGTTGAGGAGCTGGACTCCGTACTATGGGGCTTGCGCACCACCCCGAATAGATCAACGGGTTACACACCGTTCTTTATGGTCTACGGGGCCGAAGCGGTCCTTCCTTGTGATATTATTCACGACGCGCCAAGAGTACGCATGTACGAGGAAAGAGAGGCCGAGTTAGATCGGCAGGACGATTTGGACGCCGTGGAGGAGGAGCGAGATATAGCTCGGGCCCGTTCTACATTTTATCAGTAGCAGGCCCGGCGTTACCAGAGCAGAGAGGTGCGCGCACAAGCATACAACGTAGGTGAATTAGTCCTACGACTCCCGGAGAAGCAGAAGCATAAACTCAAGCCCAAGTGGGAAGGCCCTTTCATAATTGATGAAGTACTTACGGGAGGGGCTTATCGTCTTCGGAACCCGTCGGATCACCGCCTCGAACCAAACCCATGGAACGCAGCTCGTCTTCGGCGCTTCTACGGATAAACCGGTGTTGTCTCACTCCTTACTTTATGTTTCTCTCTTCGTTTTTTCCTTATTATTTTCCAATTCCCCTTTCGCATTAATTCTTGGCAGGTTTCGCACCTTTTTTATCCCAACTCTGTGTCCGGCTCATCCGACCTTGTTATGAGATTTTTCGTTTTACACTTTTAAGTGTTAAATCCGAACACAGAACCTGGGGGCTTCTTTTACGAAGCCAATGATTTTATCTTTTCCGCACTTGTTCATGTTCATCATGGGTGCCAGTTTTTCCTTGTCGTTTTAAGCCATCTTATGCATCAATTCGAACTAAGATTTGCCATGCTGGGTTGCCTCGCTCCTGTGGTTACCCTCTACGTTCCCGATTGTTCGGCTAGAGGGTAAAGGGAGCACCTCTGCGATTGCTGCGACCGGGTCATCCGGATACGCGCCTCAGACGGGTGAAGCCAAAAGCTAGTTATCTTACGTAGACAATTGGTCGGCCCCGACGGAAATAATTTACAACAATATGGTCCTTATGACCATTACCTGGGTTTGTTTTCTTACAATAAACCTTAGCCGTATGCTATCAGTATATGGGCTACAGCCTACGTTTTGCGTAGCAACCTGACGAAAGGTATCGATAGAGGTGCTATTTTCTTCGGAAGATGTTTCTTACGCTTATTAGTAATATAACATATCTCCCTGTGTGCTTTCTGTCCGTTCGTACCACATGGCCGGATTGCCTGGTTCCCCGAATATAGTTCGTCCACCCTTGGGTGATACTTTCAGCGGAACAATCCCAAGCTTATAGCCCGGGAGGCTAAAGACGATGGCCGGTTAAGACAAAGTTTACAACACAGCGGAGCAAATCTTTGATTGATAGTACATAGATACGTACAATTATACATCCGGCTGCTGATCGAGATTATCGATTATAGTGTCCAGGGAGCAGTCCTGTTGTGACAATCGGGCGGCAGGCATCACCTGGTCATAAACCAAGTGGAGCGGAATTTCTTGTCCATCTACCCCTACTGGCCCAACCCGAGCCATATGCTCGGGATCAAGTCCGGTATAGCGGGTCTTTATCATCGCCCACGCCTCCCTCGCTCCCTCCCGGCATGCCGACGTCTTCCACAGCTCGAATCTAGTTCGAGCTCCCCTGAGACGATCGACTAGCTCGGTCATCCTCTCGGCAGGCTGCTCAGCGGGCCACAGTACTTTTACCAGGCCCTTCATGGCCTTCCGAGCCCGCTCGTGTAAAGCGGATAGATCCTTCAGCAAGTTTCCCTGGTAAGATCCGATCTCTTCTTCGGAGTGCCCGGTCAGGAGACCTACATATGAGTCATGGCATATAGGTTATAATTACATTCATAAAAATTACCTTCTGATGATAGAATCACACTAACCATGCATGCCACTCTGTAAGATTTTGTTCTCTCCCTGGACCTGGGCCAATTGAGCCTTCAAGCTTTCAATTTCCTCGACTTGCTTCTTGTTTGCCTCTTTGTAGCGGTTCTTCTCTTCGATGTGTCGCGTCATAACGCGAACTCCAGCTTCATGCTGGGACTCGACGTACCGTTGAGATTCTCGGGCTACATCCAACTCTTTTTGTAATTGCCCTATTGATTCAGCTGCTATATAATACCCCGGCGTAAGCATGGGAATATTTTATATATTCGGCTAATATATGCACTCACCGTGTGCCTCCCGAGTAAAGCTCTTGACTTGCTCTAGCTCAGCCTTCGCAGATTCGACCTGTGTTTGGCTGGCTTTAAGCTGCTCAGCCAGTTGCTCGCACTGCTGCTTCGCGGCCTGCATTAACAGAAAGGGATCCTTAATTCGGTCGTTCCGACCAATTTAAGGCTCGGGGGCTACTGGGTTTACATGAGTGTTCGGATTTTAATACCCAACAACTCACCTGTAAGCTGGACGATATCAACTTTATGGCTTCCCCGAACCCAGTTCGGGCGGCCCCGAGATATGCATCCGCCGTGCGTAGAGCGCCGAATTCCTGTTCGGAAAAGGCTGGATGCTGCAGAACTTTACGTCGCTGCCGATGACGCATAGCACTCCCAATCTCGGATTTGGTGACCGATATGGCATCACCTGAACTGGCCGGGGCGAGATTGGCGGTGGAAGCTCCGGCAACAGGATCGGCATGGGCGGAGGGCCCTGAACCTTGGCCACCGGCAGATGTCTTTTCGGCATCCTCGGCAGGAGACGGCCGAACTTCTCGCCTGGATATTTCGGCGGAGTTATCTTTCAACGAGCTTTATCAAATCATGATGTTAAATCGTGTGATCGGGCAAAATACCTTTGGGATGAGCTTCCTGGTACACTTGCCCTTGTGGCTGGTCTATCTACCGGATCCTTGCTATTTCCCGATTCGGCCACTGTTGCTGCGGCCGGTGTAAGTCGTGCAGATCTGCGGCGCTTGACAGTAGGGGCCGATATGTCGGGGGCAGTGGTGGACATTTGTCTCTTGTGGGACGCCTTCTTTTTCTTCTTGTTTACAGCAGGGGAAAGAAAAAATCCAGGGTAGTCGGCAACGATGGCCACTTTGGCATAATCAAGGCCCTCCTGGTATAAAACCCCGCCTTCGAATTCGACTGTTAGGTCCGGGTCTTCATGATAGCCCGGATCGTCCTCACGGGCATAGTCTTCGGGCTGAGGAGCCGGACAGTTGACTGTCTCGATGAAGCTCCTCCATTCCTGCTTGCATAAAAGTTGATGGCTTCGGTCAAGAATGGACGTAACGAAAAAAACCGAATTATAATCACAGTGGGAATAAAAGGCTCACCCATTCGATGGGATTGTGGCTTGAATATCCTTCCTTCGATGACCGCCGAACATAGTCTTCTTGCTCCCCCTTGTATAGATCGGCAAGTGCGGCTGCTAGTGCCGTTTGATCGGCAAGACCTAGTCTTCGGGAGCGAGTAGTATCGCTTGTCCCGTTGTAGCGCCACAAAGGATGAACCCTCTGTTGAAGAGGTTGGACGCATCGGGTGAGGACGGCGGCCATGACGTCTATCATGGTCAGCTTGTGATGGGCTAATAGCCTCACATGGGTCGATAAACGCAACACCTCCGCACTTTCCTCTTGGGGTAGGCTCTTCGGACGCCAGTTGTACCTTTTCTTTGGAAAGGCGTCGGAGTATTCGGGCAAACCTCGCCGAGTTGGATCGAACAAAGGAACGTCTTCAATATAAAACCACTCTGACGACCACATTTCAAATTCCTTTGGGGTTCCTACGGGGTAACCCGTCCCCGCTATGCGGCATACTTCGACTCCGCCAACTTCGAAAATTGTTCCGTCCCTTGTACGTGGAACAAGGCAAAAATGCTTCCTCCATAATTCGAAATGTGCCTCGCACCCCAGGAACATCTCGCAGAGGGCTACAAAGCCCGAGATGTGAAGGATAGACCCTGGGGTAAGGTGATGGAGCTGGATCCCGTAGAATGCCAATAACCCTCTCAAGAACGGGTGGATGGGAAATCCGAGCCCTCGCAGGAGGAACGGGACGAAGCACACGTGCTCTCCTTTTTGTGGACGAGGGAAGTTCTCTGCAAGGACCACGCCGTTGAATGAATTCAAGCCGGCACGGACGGACGTCAGATCTGAGGAAGGGAGATACCCTTGGGTCTCCAGTTGGCGAAGACGAAGAGTTGACACGGAACAGCTTCCCCAATCCCCAGGGCAAGATCCATAAGGATCCGAGGAAGAACCAGGGGCGTTCGCCATTTTCTTTTGGTGAAGGATTTTTTGCTGGGAGTTCCGTCTAGAGGGGGAAGGTGAAGATGTGATGAGGATTGCAATCCGATTTAAATAAGTAGATGGTACCCCTTTTTTCGGAGGGGGGCGGTTCTGTAAAGAACTGCTAAACTATTCGTTTCTTTGCGATACACGAGGTTCGAGAAGCATTATTGCAATGGACTTGGCGATCCCGCAACGTTTGGGATTTCGCCGATCACTGGTCGGATGACGAATAATCAGGGGAAGAGGGACTCGCCTCGCAAGCCGAAGACTTCTCTGTTCAAGATTCTCCGGGTATACATCGGCGTTGGAGGCTAGTCCGGGGGCTACTGAGGGAGTCCTGGACTAGGGGGTCCTCGGGAGGCCGGCCTATCTAATATGGGCCGGATTGTATGGGCCGTTCACCGGACACTGGATCGCTCGGAGGACCAGACTCCAGAAGGGAAGTTTCTAGAAGCAAGGCGTGAGCTCCACGTTTAAAGTAGAATAGGCATGTTTTATCTCCTCGCCGTGTAACCGACCATGTGTAAACCCTAGGCACCCCCGGCGTCTATATAAGCCGGAGGGTTTTAGGTCATCGGCCAACAGAACCATCTAGGGTTTTAGTCATACGATCTCGTGGTAGATCAACCTTGTAATCTCTACACAATCAATATAATCGAGCAGGACGTAGGGTATTACCTCCATAGGAGGGCCCGAACCTGGGTAAAACCTTGTCCCCTTCGTCTCCTGTTACCATCGATCCAAGCATCATAGTTTGGGACCCCCTACCCGAGATCCGCCGGTTTTGACACCGACAGCTGCAGCAAGCGCTAAGCATATATTTGGTGGCTAACTTACAAGAACATGAATGTAATTATGGTGGCATACGTAAGACGATCATGAATTAGCATGATCACTAAGTGATCCTGAACACCTACTTACGTCAAACATAACCCCACCGTGTTCTCCCTCGGTTCATGTCCACGAGCAGAGACAGTCATGGTGACGCACACAGTTGGTGTATTTTATTGGAGTTTACTTCAAGTTGACTGTAACTGGGTGTTAAACAAATTTCCAAGTTGCCACATAACCGCGGGCACGGCTTTCCGAAAAGTTTAAACCCTTCAGGGGTGCTCCAACTCATCCATCACAAACTAACCACACTTCGCGAGAATAACCTCGACCACGAATCTCGTGGTCGTCCTAGGCCATTCCACTAGAAAACCGCAACCTCGAGATAGCCCGAAGAAAAACCGGAATTCCACGCGCAAGACATTCGAGAAAGGTAAAACAAGTCCAGCAAGACCGCCCGACGTGTCGACGAACCCGATAAGAGCCGCGTATCTCGTTCTCAGGACACGACAGATGGGTCACACTACGAGTCAAACCAAACCTCGAGTTTCCCCGTGGTGGCCCCGCAGTTTGCCCGTTTTGGACCAACACTCATGAGGAGCACTGGCCCGGGGGTTGATTAAATATCCTCGGGGTAGCTATGCCCTATGCAATTTTATTAAGTTGTTTAGCAAATGTAGTACCAATGTTGGGTCTTGCCAGACAAGTTTTAATCTAAAACGAATGATCAAGGGGGTCCCCATAACAACCCCGAGCATGTTAGGAGCGCAAAATATGGAATATAACACCGGAACTCGGAACTAGAGCGGCAAAAGCGGAACAAAACACTGAGCAAAAGGCCAAGCCTTCCACCGTTGCCAGATATATATGTGCATTAATTTAAATAACAATTAATAGAGTGATATAAACAAAATCCATGTTGACACATGGAAAGCTTGCACCTGCAACTAGCAACGCTATAAGATAAGGGCTGAGCAGCGGTAACATAGCCAATCAATGTTTTGCTAGGTAGTGGAAGGGTTAGAGGCTTTCATGGCAAATCAGGAGGCTGACAGTTTAAGTGGTAGGTATCGTAACATAACGGTAAAAACGAGACATCTAGCAAGGCAAAAATAGTGTCGGGATCCGGGTATGATCATCTTGCCTGTTGGTTCTTCAGAGGGACAAAGAGCTGGGTCCTCGTAGTTGTACTCTCCGGAATCCTCGTACTCAGGCTCAACACTCGCGTCTACCCAAAGAGAACAGCACCAAATAAACAAACAGAAAGGTGCAATGCACAAACAAGATGATGCATGGTCATGTTAAGAAATATAGCATGGCAACCCTATGCTAGTCATGTTTCACATGCATTTATTAAGTTATTTAGTATTCTGGACAGAACCTTAATATTACTTATTTGGACATGCATGATCATGGCAAATATGGATGCTTCATGCAAAAACGATGCAAATGCATATGTAAAACGTTGCAAACGGAGTAACGTAGCTCACGGTACGCTCACGCAAGGTACGAACGTTAACGGAGGCAAAACACAAGATGAGGCAATCTCTGGGCTATACCTTGGTGTTCCAAGGATGCCACTGGATAGGTAATGAAAATCTAACAAGAATAGAGCTAAAGATCAAGCAAAACAATGGAGTATAGCTCCCACAAGTCACAAAACAATCAAACACACAATCTGGCCACAAACAGCAACATGGCATCTTGTCACACCCATAGCCAGAGCTACAGCAGGTTTTAAATCACAATCAAGGCATGGACAGAAACTTTACAGCAAGCTTAACAATTAATATATCTACACAAACTTGAAAGGAACCATAGATCAATAGCCATGAAGATCACAAGATGGCATGTTGAAACAGATTTTTAGGACTTAGTGAAAATTCCAGTTTTCTGGAATCTGAGTTAACCTGATGGCATATTGACAGCATGGTTTATATATGCTACAGAAGCTTTCATGGCATGAAAATTAACAGGATGGTAGAGGGCAACATATATAACAAAACACTATCACTTAGCATGAGCTAGAACACAACACATAACTTGGTAGCATCCACTCTCCATGGCATAAAAATATTAACAGATTCTCAGACTTAGAAATATTTAGCAAGGGCAAAACTGGGCACATGTTAACAGAATAGCAACTTGACAGTATGTTTTAAATATTATGCAAGAGCTTAATGCTCAAGTTCTTAGCACAATTTAGTAGAGTATGCTGGGCACAACAAAACATGTTCATGTCCCAAACTCAAAGGACCAACACATCCATGGGAACCATCTTCTAAACATAGCAAGAAAATAAGAGCATTCAACACTTAGCAAAAAATTTGAACATGAAACCAGTGTTATTTCTTAGCATGTTAACAACAAGAAACCCACTTATCTACAAGAATATCATGTCAAACAAAAATACCAGGGCCTAGTACCCTCAAAACACTAGCATAATCATGTTGACAAGTATCACATATATTGCATAGAATAAATCATATGAAAATGACAAAATGGCATGTTGGGACAAAATGACATTTTGCAAACTTGCTCAAATGACAAAACAAATTGCACCATTGGATTCCTTGGGACAATCTACCCCAAAATCATGTATCATACTCATATGTGTGCATCAGTAAATTGCCCAACAATCAACTCGAAAAACACACACATGCACTTATTAGACAAAACCTACCCTTTTTGGACATGTCCAAAAATGGCAGCAACCTGATCTGGACTACTACCAGAAAAGGAAACAGACAAACAGGAAAGACAAAAGAAACAAACAAAAAAATAAAAAACAAAAGGGAGGGTCCCACTGGTCATACTAACCAGGACCCCCTGAGGATGACAAGTGGGGCCAGGGCCCACTGTCATTCTCACACACACACACACAAGCCACACCAGAGAGCACACACACACGCACGCACAGCCACACGGGATCCCACCACGGCCACACGAGATCCCAGCACCACAGCCACACGCACAGCACGGGCACACCACCGAAAAAAATAAAAGTACCGGGGGGGAGGGGCTGGAACCCACGACCTGCTGGTCGTTCCCCCGGTTCGCTACCACTGGGCTAGGCGAGGGCGACTGGTCAAAGGGGCGCTCCACAATATAATTCCTCTCAAAAGGCCTCTGCTTTGCAGCAGAGAGGCAACGGCGGCGACGCAATACACGGCGAGACGACGGCAATCGGCGACAGCGACCACTGGCAGGGGCTGCGAGCACGGAGGGGAGCCCATTCCCGCACTCAATCCAACCTAATGCGACGGCAACGGGGAGCTCGAGCACGAGCTTGCGCTCGGCTCGACAATGGCGACGACGGCAAAACGATGACCGGAGCGCGACGCGGCGGGCAACGCACGAGATAGAGAGGGGGAAGGAGAAGCCGATGCTCACAGCGGGGCTACTCGAGGTTGCGGCGAGGCGGAGACGACGGGTTGGCGCAGCCTGTCGAAGCGCAGCTCCACCCGCGCGACAGGCCGACGGGAAGGCGATACGGGGACGCTCCGGCCTCCCTAGCGCCGGAAATGGGACGCCGACGGCACCAGGAACCTCGCGGACATCTCGGATGCCATGGAGATACCACCGGCGATGAAGGAGACGATGAATCGAGGGCGGCACTCTGCTCTCTCTGACGAAACTGAAACTCTCCCCTCTCTCAGCCGAACCAGGAGGAAGAAGGGGAAGGGAAGAAGGTGGCGGCGGCGGCGTGAAGGAGAAGGGGAAACCCTAGGGAGAGGGCACGGACGCCGAGGGCTTCTTATAGCCCCGGGAGGCACGGCTCCCCTCG
Organism: Elymus sibiricus; assembly: GCA_039707655.1. NCBI lineage: Eukaryota > Viridiplantae > Streptophyta > Magnoliopsida > Poales > Poaceae > Elymus > Elymus sibiricus. Next base: position 34,992,723 of record CM077667.1, on the reverse strand, counting down.
CCACCTCGGCCACGGCGGGGCCCCTGCTCGCTCTCGCTCTGAGAGGGAGCTGGAAAGGGGAGGACGACGATGAACGCCTACGGGCGCCGACAGGTGGAGCCGCACAGCGCCAGGGTGGAAAGCGAGCGGGCTGCGGCTACGGGCTAGCTGGGCTGCGACTGCGGAGGCCCAGAGAACACAACACTCTCTCTCTCTCTGCAGAAAAACCACACCTCTTCCTATTTGAATTAGCCAGAGAAAGCAAAAAATCACAGAGGTCAGAGAGTGAAGTTTTAAAGAGAAGAAATACATTTTTGGGATCACAAAAATGCATACTATTTAATAAAAATAAAAATGGCATTTTTAGAACCACAAAATAAAATCATATTTTTAATAGAATGCAATCTGTTTTTGATGTTTGTGGGTGGATAAACTTCAAGATGGAACATGAGCTGGTTTAGAATTCATATTGGAATATTTCTGAAATGATCAACATTTTTAATAGGTGAAAACAGCAAGTAAATTATTTAACATGTGGCATATTTAGAATAAGAGAGAAAGGGGAGATGCAATATTTGGGATGGTTAAGAGAAAGAGGAGCACTTCAATCAAGGAAACACATACCAGCACACCATAACACATACACTCACAAGGCAAACATGGCAAGAATATAATGCATATGATATTATGAATATGATGCCATGATGCATGAAATGATAATGGCGAGTAGAACTCAAACTCATGATAGCATTGCAAACATCCAATAGAAGGTCACACATGGAAATAGGTTACAAATAGCAAGGAATGCTCTTGGGCTGTTACAGATGAACCTACGAGCTATGGAGAAGCGATGATGGGCCCGAATTCCAAGAAATGGTTAGAGGCCATGTAATCCGAGATGGGATCCATGTATGAAAACAAAGTATGGTCTTTGGAAGTATTACCTGAAGGGCGAAAGGCCATTCAGAACAAATGGATCTTTAAGAGGAAGACGGACGCGGACGGTAATGTCACCGTCTATAAAGCTCGACTTGTGGCAAAAAGTTTTTCACAAGTTCCAGGAGTTGACTACGATTAGACCTTCTCACCCGTAGCGATGCTTAAGTCCGTCAGAATCATGTTAGCAATAGCTGCCTTTTTCGATTATGAAATTTGGCAGATGGATGTCAAAACAGCGTTCCTTAACGTTTTCTTAAGGAAGAGTTGTATATGATGCAACCAGAAGGTTTTGTCGATCTAGAGAATGCTGACAAAGTTTGCAAACTCTAGCGATCCATTTATGGACTGGTGCAAGCATCTCGGAGTTGGAATCTTTACTTTGATGAGGTGATCAAAGCGTTCGGGTTTATACAAGTTCATGGAGAAGCTTGTATTTACAAGAAAGTGAGTGGGAGCTCTATAGTGTTTCTAATATTATATGTGTATGACATATTGCTGATTGGAAACAATATAGAAATATTGGAAAGCATGAAAGAATATTTGAACAAGAGTTTTTCAATGAAGGACCTAGGAGAAGTTGCGTTTATATTAGGCATCAAGATCTATAGAGATAGATCGAGACGCTTAATAGGACTTTCACAGAGCACATACCTTGACAAAGTTTTGAAGAAGTTCAAAATGGATCAGTCCAAGAAGGGGTTCTTGCCTATATTGCAAGATGTGAAGTTGAGTAAGACTCAATGCCCAGTGACTGCAGAAGATAGAGAAAAGATGAGTGTCATCCCCTATGCTTCATGTCGGTGTCAAAACCAGCGGATCTCGGGTAGGGGGTCCCGAACTGTGAGACTTGGATCGATGGTAACAGGAGACAAAGGGGGCAAGGTTTTACCCAGGTTCGGGCCCTCCTATGGAGGTAATACCCTACATCCTGCTTGATTATATTGATTGTATGGGGATTACAGAGCTGATCTACCTCGAGATCAAGTAACTAAACCCTAGATGAGTTCTCTTGTTCTACCACCTAAAACCCTCCGGCTTATATAGACGCCAGGGGTCCCTAGGGTTTACACATGGTCGGTTACAAGTCGAAGGGATAAACATGCCTATTCACTACTCCAAACGTGGAAGGGAAGCCACGATTCTCGAAGCTTCCTCCTTGGAGACGAGATCTTCAATCCTTCCAATATTCGGCAAGTGGTCCATATAGTCCGGCCCATATGTAATAGGTCGACCTCCCGAGGACCCCTTAAACCAGGACTCCCTCAGTAACTAGCCTCCAACGCCAAGGGTCCAAGCTCCAGCTGCTTCGAGTGATCAGAGTCTTCGGCTTGCGAGGTGAGTTCCTTTTTCCAAACAGTAATCGGTCGGGATATAGCTCGGCCTCCGTCGACGTGTAATCTTTCCGATCATAGATCGTCCGTATACCATGAGTAGCTCGGCCTTTGAAGGCCAAACGTCAGAGAGACAATAGTGTTCTCTGACAACTTTTCAGACGAAAAGTCACGGCCCACCACGACCATTGAACCAGCCAAAAAGACCTGCTTCGTGGTTCGAAGCCGTTTCCACTAGCACGATCCATCAATGCGCAGATCGTGCCCCATTTTACATGGGATATGTTTGATCACGCGCGTATAACGGCACGCATGCCTTGGGAAGCGGAGAGATTCACGGCGCCGTGAAGGGAGGCTAACCGGCAGCAAGCTTTAATAAAAGGGGAAGAAAACCCCAAGGCTTATCCGCATCTCGCATTCGCATCCCCGCTTCCCCCTTCCCCCGAGCTTCCAGAGCCCAGATCTAGGTTTCCCAATCCACTCCTCCTCCGAGCACAACCATGGCCGTCTCAGGTTCTAGCGGCAAGTGGGAGGCTTCCTCAGTCACCGACCAGGACATCCGAGACCTCAAGGAGGCCGGATACCTCCCCGCTAACGTCTTCCACCACGCTGCAGAGGAGGGTTAGGTGATCCCCACCCCCAAACCAGGTGAGAGGGTGGTCTTCATCCCTCACTTCATCAGAGGGTTAAGCTTCCCGCTTCACCCCTTCGTGAGGGGCCTCATGTTCTTCTATGGCCTCGACTTCCATGACCTCCCGCCGAACTCTTTTATGCATATATCGGCCTTCATCATCGTCTGCGAGGCGTTCCTGTGAGTCGAGCCACACTTCGGACTGTGGCTCAAGATCATTAACATCAAGCCGAAGTGTGTCGTCGGCGCACATGCGGATTGCGGTGGGGCAGTCATCGGCAAGCTTCCGTGCGCAGTGTGGCCATCCGGCACCTTCATCGACACCATCAAGACCTGGCAAAAAGAGTGGTTTTACATCACCGAGCCAAGGGAGGAGGGCGGAACTGTTCCTGCTGAATTCAGATCAGGCCCTCCGATCAGATTGACCTCATGGGTCCGAAAGGGCCTTGACTGGGGTCGGACACAGAGGTGGAGGACCTGCAGAGGGGCATCGCCTCCCTAATCATGGAGGGAGTCAGCCTGACCAATGTGGTCCAGGTTATGCTTCGGCGGCGCATCCTTCCCTGCCAGCGCCGGAGTTCTCCTATGTGGGATTACCGGACTAATGACGATCCTACAGTTCGTCAATTCTTCCGCACCACGCGGGAGAAGCTATGGAAGGTGATGTTCAAGGCGCAGGAGAACTGGCCGGGCAAGAAGGAGGACAAGGGCTTGAGCGCCATCCAGCCCCCACCCGAGGTATAGCATAGTTTCATTTCACTGGTTCTATCTTCCTAAAGATAGTCTAAGCATTTTCCGATCACCTTTCACAAGAATGGTTGAGCAAAGCCACGGGCATCAAGTGTCCGGCTCCACAGCCCGAAGACCCCAAGTCTCCGCTACTGTTGGAGATGCTCGTCGTGGCGCCTTACAAGGTGCCTGAGAAGAAGGAGAAGAAGAAGCCAGGCCGAACAGGCCTGCGCAACAGGGACCAGCCAGAAGGGCATGGACATGAGGAGGAGCATGAGGGTGAGGAGGAGCATGAGGGTGAGGAGGGAGCCAATTCCCCCCTTGCCGGAAAAAGGGCGGCGTCATCGAACGCTCCGGAGGACGTAGATCCTCCTGCCCTGAAGAAGACGCGCCGGACACAGGTAGCCCTGTCCGGTGATAGTACGGACTCGGATTCTGAGTCCAAGGATTTCGAGAGGGTTCCATGAAGGAACCTCAGGGTTAAGCCCCCACCTCGAAGGTAAGGATTCGAAGACCTCGCGAGCTATTAGCGCTAAGTTTTTTAATGTTACTGACGTGTGAGTGCCTTCTGGCTTGCAGCCCACCGCGCGTTCTCCCCACCGATCAAGTTTCGGACGGGGAGACCCCGCCCGCCGAGCTAGCAGAGAGTGGAACCGCATTGCACCCCACTCCTCCGGGCGCCACGAAGGACACCGCGGAGGTGTCATCCCAGCAGGCTCCTTTGGAGCCAGACACTGGAGGTGGGGGCGACGACGTCATGGTCGAGGCTAACATCTCGGCCGCCGAAGACCCGGGAGAGAAGCCCCTCCCGGATACTGAGGAGACCAGACAAGGAGATGTCCAGTCACCTCCAAGGTTGTCTCCGGAGCGCACCACGCCTCCGGAGGCACAGGTTCAATCCCCGGTCGAAGATCGGGTCAACCGACCACCACCGGCACCGCCGACCACTGGGTGGCCGGCTATGGGGAAGGCTCTGTCAAGCGCCCCCATCTCCGAAGAGCACCGCACCCTTATGGGTACGGTAGTGCAGAGCATACAGTCCGTGGATACCGGACTGAAGGAGGCCTTCAACGGTCTCCTAACGGCCTTTCAGGTGAGTCATGTAATGCTCTACTTTGTGAAATATTGATTTCTGTAAGTTATGATTATATGCATGGCAACCCCCGAGCCCTAGGTGAGTTTGGAAAAACTTACCTGGGGGTCAAATCATAGATCCTTATCCGAACTATGTATAGGACAATATATGTTTGGATCGTTCTGTCAGCCCTTAAGAGGACCGTACACAGGATCATTTTAGTGACAGTTCGGAGGTCGTAAACTCCTGTAATGTTATATGATGTTGTTTGTTACAGGCTTCGTCGACGGCAGCGGCCAATAACGCTGGCGAGCTAGAAGAGCTAAATCGGAAGCTCAAGAGCTCCGAAGACGAGCTTGACGCTCTAAACAAGAGATTCGACGAGGCGCAAGGTAAGTCGAATTAGAGTAAAAAACTCTTCGTTACCATACTGTCAATGCAGTGTTGTTTGATATGCTTAATGCTTGCACAGCCTCGGCGAAGGAGATTGAGAAGCTCAAGGCCGAGCTTGAGAAGGCCAAGCAGGAGGCTGCGGTGGAGAAGGCGGCTGCCAAAGAAGCAGCTACCGCGCTATCCGCCCTAAGAGCCACCAGCGACAAGCACGAGGCTCGGGTGGAGGAAATCCAGTAGGAGCTTAAAGACGCTGGGCGGAAGTGCGAGGACCTGGAGCGGAAGGGCAAGGAGCAGGCCGCCGAACTATCCACCCTGAAAACCAATCTCCAAAAGGAGCGGGTGGATAGGCGGTCATTTGAAGAGGAGCTCAGCCAAGCCAAAGCTATCATGGATGGTAAGCCGTATTCATTGCAGTGTATCTTCGGGGATAGCAAGTTCGAGTTGCTTACCCAAGTATGGCATTCCTCAGGCGCCTTCTCGGACCTCCAGAAGAGCTTAGCGGACGCGAAGCAGTTCTATGCTTCGCGGGGAGAAAGAGATGAAGCTCGGCTATTCTGGGCGCAATTCGAAGCCCCCGAGCGTTCTCCTCTCCTTGTGGAGCAGCTGAAGCAGCTGATGGAGCTACACCGGATGGCGGAACCGGCCATGAAGGATCTCTGTATCCGGCTATGGCCCAACGAGCCATTGTCGGGCAGTTACTTCGGCCTGGTGCAGAAGCTCGGTGATGCCACTCCTCGGGTCGATGCACTGAGGCGGTCTTCCTGCATCGAAGGAGCCAGGATGACCTTCGCGAAGGCCAAGGTGCACTGGCCGGGGCTGGACCCGATGAAGGTAGCCATTGCCCCTCCGCCTCCTGGAAAGGGTCATAGGCGTCCCGAGCTGTACTTCTCCGGAGTTATGGAGGGTGCTCGGGCCATAGAATCACAGTGTACGGGAGAGACCGAGTATGAATAGATTGATGTACTATGTCCGAAGACTTGTCAGCGTGTATATATTTAAAATGCATGGTTTTATCATGTCTTGTATGTTTTGCATCCTTTATAACTCCTATGTGGCCGTTAAACCTGAAAGCTGCGAGTCGTCGGCTTCAGCCCCCGTGTAGATACTACGCGAGGTGTCTCTTCCAATCGCACTATGACCCTTAGCCGAGCTATCGGTACCCGAAGGAGGAAGTGTGAGGCGGACAAGGCAATCAGACCATAATGCTTTATTGCTTTCACTTAGCCGTAGGGGCGCGAGAAAGGAGTGCGGGGGCTGGTGACTAGCCCCCAGGCGTTTGTGATGTTCGGATAAACCGCGGCCAAAGCCTATATCACCTGGTTTGTACTAACCCCAAACCCATCGTATGACACGGAATAACCTCTGATGAGATTTAGCTGAAGCTCGGATTCGCAGACCGGTTCTCGCATACCATGACAGTCAGTTTTCAGCTTTCTCCGCTGAGGCGCTTAACCAGACTAGCCGGAAGCGCAATCGTAGCGGTGCTCCCTTTGCCCTTTTAGCCGAACTAGCGGAACATAAAGGGGCAAGCACAGGAGCCGGGCAACCCAACTATTGACCCAAGACATAGTTCGGAACCAATGCATATAAAGCGGAATTCCAAGACGTTGAACACTAAAGCAGTTGCGATTAGGGCGATTTTTAAGGTCGAGCCCCCGGTCTATTAGCCGGTTGCATCGTAAAATATACCAAACAGGCTCGCGAGAAGAGGGAGAAAACAGAAAGTGTTCCGAAAAGGGACAGCAAAGAGAAAATGATATATCTGTATTTTTCTCAACAACTCTTATTATTCGAATTGCTGATGCGACTGTTTATAGGTATTTGGTAAATGAAATATAAACTTTACAGGAGGGGTTGTACCAAGGGCCTTCGATGAATGACCTGACGTCCTTGATGTGCCCTGTCGCTTATCCGCTCCTGCATCTCCTAAGGAGGTGTATGCCTTTATGGGCTTTGCTTGTTCGGCGGACGGACCTTTGGAGAAAGAGTCTTGAGAAGTCGCCGAAGTATGGATGAGCTTGACGCCTTTAGCAGGCACTTTATGGTACCTGTAGTATGTCCGAAGATGTGTTCACGGTAATAGTTCGGTCCAACCGAACACCTACCCTCTAATAGTTGTTCCCCGCCGCTGCCCATGGGATTTTGAGCGCGAAGTTGTGCCTCCTTGGCACATACTTTGCTGGTGCTAGGTCCGTGCGATGGGGGGCGAGTCCCTATTTATGGGGAGAGGAAGGTTCTGGTACTTCGGATCGAGACCGAGCTCGCTTCCCAGCTTTGGGTGCCTTTACGGCAGATGTCGGCGCTTGCCAATCATCGGTGTAATGGAATTCGGCCGCCAGGGCCAACGCATGTTCCTCAGTTCGGAGGGAGCGCTCTGTGTTGCCGTTGATAGTAATGACCCCCCTAGGGCCGGGCATCTTGAGCTTGAGGTATGCGTAGTGCGGGATGGCGTTAAAGCGAGCGAACGCTGTACGGCCGAGCAGGGCATGATAGCCTCTACGAAAAGGTACGATGTCGAAGATCAAGTCCTCGCTTCGGAAGTTATCGGGCGAGCCGAACACAACCTCCAGACTTACGGAGCCTGTGCACCGGGCTTCAACGCTTGCTAGTATCACTCATTTGAAGGTAGTGTTGCTGGGCTTGATCCTTGACGGATCTATGCCCATCTTTTTTACCGTATCTGAGTAAATCAGATTGAGGCTACTTCCACCGTCCATGAGGACTTTAGTGAGGTGGTACCCATCTATGATCGGGTCTAGGACGAGTGCGGCCGAACCCCCGTGACGGATACTGGCCGGATGGTCGCGTCGATCGAAAGTGATCGGATATGCCGACCATGGGTTATACTTCGGGGCTACAGGCTCTATGGCGTAGACATCTCGAAGGGCACGCTTCCTCTCCTTTTTGGGTATATGAGTGGCGTAGATCATGTTTACTGTCTTTACCTCTGGAGGGAATTTCTTTTGACCGCCACCGATCGGACCATGAGGCTCATCCTTGTCCTCGCTGCGTTGGCTCTTGCCTTGGTCCTCGGATGCGAGCTTGCCGGCCTGTTTGAAGACCCAACAGTTACGGTTGGTGTGATTGGCGGGCTTCTCTTGAGTGCCGTGGATCTGGCAAGGCCTCTCTAGGATCTTGTCCAGCGGGGTTGGTCCATCATGTTTGCCTTTAGGAGGCTTCTTCTGCTGCCCAGGCCGGGAATTGCGGAAGCCGGCATTAACAGCCGTGTCATCGGTGTCACTATTATTGTGCCGGCGCTTGTTCTTGTTGCGCTTCGGTTTCCCGTTGCTATCCCGAACTTCAGAGGTTCCGGGGTGTTCGGGGTTATGGCTACGTCTAGCTAGCCAGTTATCCTCGCCCGCGCAAAATCGGGTCATGAGTGATGTGAGGGCGGACATTGTCCTTGGTTTGTCCTGGCCGAGCTGTCGAGCCAACCATTCATCCCGAATATTATGCCTGAAGGAGGCTATAGCTTCGGCGTCCGGGCAGTCTACGATCTGGTTCTTCTTGGTCAGGAAACGATTCCAGAATAGCCACGCGGACTCTCCTGGCTTCTGTACGACGTTTCTTAGATCGGAGGAGTCCGATGGCCGAACATAAGTGCCCTGGAAGTTAGATCGGAATGCTTCTTCTAGGTCCTCCCAACACCCAATAGAGTTTTTGGGGAGGCTATTTAACCAGTGCCGAGCTGGCCCCTTGAGCTTCAGGGGTAAGTACTTGATGGCGTGGAGGTCATCTCCTCGCGCCATGTGGATGTGGAGGAGGAAATCCTCGATCCATACGGTTGGGTCAGTTGTCCCATCGTATTGCTCTATTTTTATGGGTTTAAACCCTTCCAGGAACTGATGCCGCATTACCTCGTCCGTGAAGCACAGTGGGTGGGCGGCGCCTCTGACCCGAGTATCGTGCGCCGGTGATCGTTGTCTGTCCTAGCTCGGGTTCGTTCCCGATCTTCATTATCGCGGTCGAACCAAGGCCGGTACCCTTCCCATCTATCGGGTGAGTATCCTCTGGATCCGTAGATGGATCGCGTACGACCTGCTCTATGGTCCAGGTCATGTCACGGGTCAAACCTGCCATCGGGCTTTAGTGGCTCCTTTCCCCGTCTACGGGGTATCGTTGGCCTATAGCCGGTATCGTCAACCGTCCTGTCCCATCCTCGAGGAGGGCGGTCTGGCTTGTCGTATGGGGTATGCTTGGGAGACGGCGTATCAGTGAGCTCGTCGTCGAATTGTGGCAGCAGCCTTCTGCGTGGGTAGCTCTTAGGTTGGTCCGATAGACCGGTGTCGTATCCTTCCTCAGCAGAGAGGACTCTCGTCCATCGGTATTTGAGGTCGTCTTGTTCGGCTTTGAGTTGCCGCTCTTTTGCTTTCAGGCTGCGAGCCGTGGATATGAGCTGTTTCCTGAACAGTTCCTGATCTTCAGGATTGTCGGGGATGGCGAAGTCATCGGCAGCCGCATTATCCTCCCCCTCGATAGAGCGGAGGTGGTCGTCGTCCTCAGGATCATCTGGATCATCGGGGTTGCAACGGTCTTCGGGTCTCTCCTGACCCTCCAACGGGTCTTCAGGGATTTCGGGACCGCCGATGTCTTTCGGGGTGTCTCTGTCCCCGGTGCCATCGATAGACTTTCGCCCCTTTTTTCCTTTTGACCGTTTATGCGGCTTTCGGCGTCTTGACGGCGCTTCATCCAATTTATCACCGTTGTTTTTCGGAGTGTCCACCATGTAGACGTCGTATGTATCGGTGGCAGTCCACTGCCCGGTCTTAGCGGGGGTGAGGGAGTGATCCTCCTCATCCATGTACTCTGCTTCCTCGGAAGCGTAGTCTAATATGTCGGTTAAATCCTCGACAGTGGCTATCAAGTGGGTGGTGGGTGGGACGAAAAATCTGTCCTGACCCGTCTGAGGCCCGATCTGAGAATAGATCTGGGTAGGGTCGTCGTTGATCTTCATCGATGAGATCCGATCTAGAGCCTCGTCGAGTATCGAGAGCTCGATTGGACCGGTCTGCCCAGAGCTTCCGAAGTGAACCTCCGATGCGTCCGTGCAGGGCGTGTGTTCGGCAAGAACCAAAGTCCGGACGTCGGGTACTATGACCTGATCCGGACTGAAGGTCGGGCCCTCGCCGGGGTAGATCCCATGGGCGGAGCCGAAAGATGGGTCTGGGGTTGAGGCCTCGGAGTCTTCGGGCATGGCAGGCGAGACTGCGAGCCCGGTTAGTGATAGATCGCCTCGAGAGTCTACGAAGAACTCTAAGTTCCCGAATCTGACCTCTTGATCAGGGGCGAAACTTCCGACGCAGCCTAGATGGCCGGTCGGGTCGGCGTGCAGCACTATGCTGCCGAAAGCGAAGATCTGTCCAGGGACAAAAGTGTCCATATTGCGAACCTCTTCGTTGATGACTAGGCGAGCCATCGATTCCTTCTGACGATCACAGCGTAACTCTCAATGAAAGCACCAATGTCGGTGTCAAAACCGGCGGATCTCGGGTAGGGGGTCGCGAACTGTGAGACTTGGATGGATGGTAACAGGAGACAAAGGGGGGCAAGGTTTTACCCTGGTTCGGGTCCTCCTATGGAGGTAATACCCTACGTCCTGCTTGATTATATTGATTGTATGGGGATTACAGAGCTGATCTACCTCGAGATCAAATAACTAAACCCTAGATGAGTTCTCTTGTTCTACCACCTAAAACCCTCTGGCTTATATAGACGCCAGGGGTCCCTAGGGTTTACACATGGTCGGTTACACGTCGAAGGGATAAACATGCCTATTCACTACTCCAAACGTGGAAGGCAAGCCACGATTCTCGAAGCTTCCTCCTTGGAGACGAGATCTTCAATCCTTCCAATATTCGGCAAGTGGCCCATATAGTCCGGCCCATATGTAATAGGTCGACCTCCTGAGGACCCCTTAAACCAGGACTCCCTCACTTCAGCCATAGGCTCTATCATGTATGCAATGCTGTGCACAAGACCCAATGTTAGCCTTGCCATAAGTATGGCCGGAAGGTTTCAAAGTGATCTAGGAATGGAACACTGGATGCCGGTCAAGAATATCCTGAAGTAGCTGAAAAGGACTAAGGACATGTTTCTCGTTTATGGAGGTGATCAAGAGCTCGTCGTACAGGGTTACGTCGATGCAAGCTTTGACACTGATCCGGATGACTCCAAGTCTCAAACCGGATACGTATTTATTCTTAATGGGGGTGCGGTAAGCTGGTGCAGTTCCAAGCAAAGCGTGGTAGCTGATTCTACATGCGAAGCGGAGTACATCGCTGCCTCGGAGGCGGCGAAGGAAGGTGTCTGGATGAAGGAGTTCATGACAGATCTTGGAGTAGTGCCTAGTGCACTAAACCCAATGACTATGTTCTGTGACAACACTGGTGCCATTGCTCTAGCCAAGGAACCAAGGTTTCACAAGAGGACCAGACACATAAAGCGATGTTTCAATTCCATCCGCGATTACATCAAGGAGGAGGACATAAATATTTGCAAAGTACACACGGATCTGAATGTCGCAGATCCGATGACTAAACCTCTTCCAAGGGCTAAACATGATCAACACTAGAAATGTATGGGTGTTAGATTCATTACAATGTAAATCACATAGTGATGTGAGCTAGATTATTGACTCTAGTGCAAGTGGGAGACTGTTGGAAATATGCCCTAGAGGCAATAATGAAAGTAGTTATTATTATATTTCCTTGTTCATGATAATCGTTTATTATCCATGCTATAATTGTATTGATTGGAAACTCAATTGCATGTGTGGATACATAGACAACACTGTGTCCCTAGTATGCCTCTAGTAGACTGGCTCGTTGATCAAAGATGGTCAAGGTTTCCTAGCCATGGACATGAGATGTCATTTGATAACGGGATCACATCATTAGGAGAATGATGTGATGGACAAGACCCAAACTATGAACGTAGCATATGATCGTGTCAGTTTATTGCTATTGTTTTCTGCATGTCAAGTATCTGTTCCTATGACCATGAGATCATGCAACTCACTGACACCGAAGGAGTACCTTGTGTGTATCAATCGTCGCAACGTAACTGGGTGACTAGAAAGATGCTCTACAGGTATCTCCGAAGGTGTCTGTTGAGCTGGCATGGATCGAGACTGGGATTTGTTACTCCGTATGACGGAGAGGTATCTTAGGGCCCACTCGGTAATACAACATCACAATAAGCCTTGCAAGCAATGTGACTAAGTGTTAGCCACGGGATCTTGTATTACGGAACGAGTAAAGAGACTTGCCGGTAACGATATTGAACTAGGTATAGAGATACCAACGATCGAATCTCGGGCAAGTAACATACCGAAAAACAAAGCGAACAACATACGGGGTTAACTGAATCCTTGACATAGAGGTTCAACCGATGAAGATCTTCGTAGAATATGTAGGAAGCAATATGGGCATCCAGGTCCCGCTATTGCTTATTGACCGTAGAGGTGTCTCGGTCATGTCTACATAGTTCTCGAACCCGCAGGGTCTGCACACTTAAGGTTCGATGACGTTTTGGTATAGTTGAGTTATGTATGTTGGTGACCGAAGGTTATTTGGAGTCCCGGATGAGATCCCGGACATCACGATGAGCTCCGGAATGGTCCGGAGGTAAAGATTGATATATAGGAAAGTGGTGTTTGAACTTCGGAAAGTTTTCGGGCATTTTCGGCAGTGTACCGGGAGTGGCGAATGGGTTCCGGGGGTCCACCAAGTGGACCCACCACACCCCAAGAGGTCCACATGGGCCTTAGGGTGGCGCACCAGCCCCTGATGGGCTGGGCGGCCAGCCCAAGTGGGCCTATGCGGCTGGAATTTTGGGGAAAGGAAAGTCCAAGTGGGGAAGGGAAGGAATCCTACTAGGAGTAGGATTGAAGGTGGACTCCTCCACCTCCACCTCCTTCGGCCGATTCCTAGGAGGATCCCTAGGTCGGCCAACCCCTCCCCTCCCTCCTATATATACTAGAGGGGAGAGAGGGCAGCAGCACATGAAACCCTAACCACGGTGCAGCCCTCTCTCCCCGATAGATCAAGTCCTCTAGTTTTCAGCAGTGCTTAGGCGAAGCCCTACTGGAGCAGTTCCACCACCATCGCCGCCACGCCGTCGCGCTGCCGGAGAACTCATCTACCTCTCCGCTCCCTCTTGCTGGATCAAGAAGGCGGAGATCGTCATCGAGTTGTACGTGTGCTGAACGCGGAGGTGCCGTCCGTTCGGCGCAAGATCGGGACGGATCGTGATTGGATCGCGGGATGCTCGGCGATTTGGATCGCGAAGACGTTCGACTACATCAACCGCGTTTCTTAACGCTTCCCGCTTAGCGATCTATAAGGGTATGTAGATCCACTCTCCCTCTCATAGATGCTCATCACCATGGATAGATCTTGCGTGTGCGTAGGAAATTTTTTGTTTCCCATGCAACTTTCCCCAACAGAACTTCCCTCCCGGAGGGGGAAATCGAAGCCATCGTCATCACCAACACCCCTCTCATCTTTGGGAGGCCAATCTTCATCAACATCTTCAACAGCACCATCTCCTCTCAAACCCTAGTTCATCTCTTGTGTTCAATCATTGTACCGGAACCTCAGATTGGTACGTGTGGGTGACTAGTAGTGTTGATTTCCTTGCGTAGTTGATTGCTATATGGTTTATTTGGTGGAAGATTATATGTTCAGATCCATTATCCTATTCAATACCCCTCTGATCTTGAGCATGATTATTATTTGTGAGTAGTTACCTTTGTTCTTGAGGTCACGGGAGAAGTCATGTTGCAAGTAATCATGTGAATTTGATATGTGTTCGATATTTTGATGGTATGTATGTTGCGATTCCCTTAGTGGTGTCATGTGAACGTCGACTACATGGAACTTCACCATTCATGGGCCTAAGGGAATGCATTGTGGAGTAGTTATTAGATGATGGGTTGCTAGAGTGACAGAAGCTTAAACCCTAGTTTATGCGCTACTTCGTAAGGGGCTGATTTGGATCCAAACGTTTAATGCTATGGTTAGATTTTATCTTAATACTTTTCTCGTAGTTGCGGATGCTTGCGAGGGGGTTAATCATAAGTGGGAAGTTGTTCAAGTAAGAACATCACCCAAGCACCGGTCCACCCACATATCAAATTATCAAAGTAGTGAACACGAATCAAACCAACATGATAAAAGTGACTAGATGAAATTCCCGTGTACCCTCAAGAACACTTTGCCTATTACTAGAGATTGTTTTGGCCTGTCCTTTGCCACAAAAGGATTGGGCTACCTTGCTGCACCTTATTTACGGTTACCTTTACTTGCTCGTTACCAATTACCTTGCTATCAAACTATCTGTTACCTACAATTTCAGTGCTTGCAGAAATTACCTTGCTGAAAACCGCTTGTCATTTCCTTCTGCTCTTCGTTGGGTCCGACACTCTTACTTATCGAAAGGACTACGATTGATACCCTATACTTGTGGGTCATCAAGACTCTTTTCTGGTGCCGTTGCCGGGGAGTGAATTGCTCTTGGTAAGTGGAAATCGGTAAGGAAAAACTTATACTACGTGCTGAAATTTATTGCTACTTGCTACTATGGAAAACAATCCTTTGAGGGGTTTGTTCGGGGTATCTTCACGTCGACCGGAACCACAATTAGTTGCCCCTAAACCTACTGCACCTACTGAAAATATTGGCTATGAAATTCCTTCGGGTATGGTAGAACAACTGCTTGCTAAACCTTATCCAGGAGATGGAACTGAACATCCTGATATGCACCTACTATATGTGAACGAAGTTTGTGGATTATTTAAGCTTGCAGGTATACCCGGAGATGATGTTAAAAAGAAGGTTTTCCCTTTATCTTTGAAGGGAAAATCATTGACATGGTATAGGCTATGTGATGATCTTGGATCATGGAACTGGAATCGTTTGCAATTGGAATTCCACCAAAAGTTTTATCCCATGCATCTAGTTCATCGTGATCGGAATTATATATATAATTTTTGGCCTCGTGAAGGAGAAAGCATCGCTCTAGCTTGGGGGAGGCTTAAGTCAATGTTATATTCATGCCCCAATCTTGACATTCCGAGAGAAGTTATCATTCAGAATTTTTATGCTCGGCTTTCTCATAATGATCAATCCATGCTCGATACTTCTTGTGTTGGTTCTTATATGAAGAAGACTATTGAATTCAAGTGGGATCTTCTAGAAAGAATTAAACGCAACTATGAATATTGGGAACTCGACGAAGGTAATGAGTCAGGTATAAAGCTTGAGTTTGATTGTGTTAGATCTTTTATGAATACCGATACTTTTCACAAGTTTAGCACTGAATATGGACTTGACTCTGATATAGTAGCCTCTTTCTGCGAAGCATTTGCTACTCATGTTGATCTCCCTAAGGAGAAGTGGTTTAAATATCATCCCCCTATTAAAAAAGAAATTAAAGAACCGGTCATAGCTAAAGAAGAAACCATCTTTTACAATGTTGATCCAGTTGTGCCTACCGCTTATATTGAAAAACCACCGTTCCCTGTTAGGATAAAGGAACATGCTAAGATATCAACTGTGGTTCGTAAGAGTAATATAAGAGCGCCTAAGCCCCCTGAGCAAATTAAAGTAGAACCTAGTTGAAGGACGTGGATGTCGCCTAGAGGGGGGTGAATAGGCGCTTTAAAATAATTACGGTTTAGGCTTGAACAAATGCGGAATAAAACTAACGTTTAATTAGTCAAGCACAAAACCTAAAACAACTAGGCTCACCTATGTGCACCAACAACTTATGCTAAGCAAGATAGACAACTAAGTGATATCAAGATATATAACAAGAAACAATATGGCTATCACAAAGTAAAGGGCTCGGGTAATAGATAACCGAGGCACGCGGAGACGATGATGTATCCCGAAGTTCACACCCTTGCGGATGCTAATCTCCGTTCAGAGCGGTGTGGAGGCACAACACTCCCCAAGATGCCACTAAGGCCACCGTAATCTCCTCACGCCCTCGCACAATGCAAGATGCCGTGATTCCACTACGGGACCCTTGAGGGCGGTCACCGAACCCGTACAAACAAGGTTGGGGCAAACTCCACAACTTAATTGGAGGCTCCCAACAACACCACGAAGCTTCACCACAATGGATTGTGGCTCCGAGGTGACCTCAAATGCTCGGGGCAATCTCCACAACCTAATTGGAGACCCCGAAGCTTGCCCGGAGCTTTGCACCACAATGATTGAGCTCCGAGGCACCACCAACCGTCTAGGGCGCCAAAGCACCCAAGAGGAACAAGCTCTAGGGTGATCAAACACCCAAGAGTAATAAGCTTCTCAACTTCTCACTTCCATGTATCACCGTGGCGAACTCAAACCTATGCACCAAATGCAATGGCAAGGGCACACGGAGTGCCCAAGTCCTTCTCTCCCAAATCCCACCAAAGCAACTAATGCTAGGAAGGAAAATGAGAGGAAGAACGAAGAAGAACACGAAGAACTCCAAGATCTAAATCCAAAGGGTTCCCCTCCCTTAGAGGAGAAAGTGATTGGTGGAAATGTGGATCTAGATCTCCTCTCTCTTTTCCCTCCAGAACTAGTAAGAATCATTGGAGGGATTGAGAGTTAGCAAGCTCGAAGAAGGTCAACAATGGGGGGCAAACTCGAGCTCAAAGGATAAGGTTCAATGGGGAAGAAGACCCCCTTTTATAGGTGGGGAAAAATCCAACCGTTATGCTCACAGCCCGCACAGAGCGGTACTACCGCTCATGGGAGCGGTACTACCGCTAGGGCGGTGGAAGCCCTTTGAAAAACAACAGCGAGGAGGCAAAAGGCCAGTAGAACCGCCGGAGCGGTACTACCGCTCGTCCTCACGGTACTACCGCTAGGGATAGCAGTACTACCGCTAAGGGTAGCGGTACTACTCCTTGCGAGCGGTACTAAAAAAATACATCCATGCCTACCACCGCTGGACTAAACACGAGATTTTGGTCCGGAGCGGAAGTAGCCACGGAAGTAGCCGCGGTAGTACCCCTCTGGAGCGGTAGTAAAAAATTACATCCGCTCCAAGTGGTAGTACCGCTCTGGAGCCGCGGTAGTACCGCTGTAGCCTTTTAAGAACACCAAAACTGCCACAACTTCTGCAAACGGACTCCGAATTCAACGAAACCAAGTTTGTTGGAAAGCTAACGACATGGGCTAACACAATCTTGATACAACTATCAATAAGAAGCAAATGAGAAAAGGCCCATAAGAAAATGGTGAGAACCCTTCCTCGAATAAGATCGGTAAAACCTCCAACACCGAAAACGCAATAGAAGAAGCATATGAAATCCGTTTTCGATGTACTAGAGCTTGTCACGAAGATAACCACAAGATCTAAAACCTGAAACAGAGAAAATACAAATAAGAATCAAGAAAGATGATGCAAGGATGCAATGGTTTGAGCTGTCGACGAACGATACGATCAAGCTACTCACTTGAGAGCCCCCCTTGATAGTACGGCTATCGATCCTATAACCCGGTCTCCAAACTATCACCATGAGACCGGTAAAATAGAAAACCTATCAAGGGAAAACATTTTCCTTGCACGAAGTCCACTTGAGCTAGATGATGACGATCTTGACTCCCTCAAGTTGGACCACCTTTCGTGATTGCGTTGGCTCGATGAAGGCTAGTTGATTGCTCCCCCATACTCCACTATGGGTGAGTCACTCTTCGGCACACCTTCACAAGTCCATTGTCACCACAATGGACGGCAAGCTACAAGCATGATTTCTTCGTTATGCTTCACTTGAACTTGCACACCGCAACCTTGATGACGATCACCACTTGATGTCATGTTCCATGGGTTGTATGGGATCTTCCTCTTGATGCAATCCCAGGGAAATATACCTAACCCTACAAAGAACACTCACGTAGACCATGGGTTAGTACACAAAGCATAATGGACAATGCTTACCATACCATGGGATCACTTGATCCTTCTCGGTATATCTTGTACGCTTTGTGTGTTGATCAACTTGGTTCACTCTTTGACTTGGTCTTGATCAACCTTGTATCTTATATTCTCTCTTCATAAAGATGATGTCTTGAAGGTAAACATGAATGCTCACACAGTCTTCTTCTTCAAGACATGCTTGCAGTAAGCTCAACTCTTACATGACCAATCTTTGGATAACACCTTGAATGCCACCTTGGTCACCATATAAACTCCTTGAAACCAACAGATGGAATTCAAGAAGTACCTACGGACAAATCCTTCAAATATAACACAAGGCAACCATTAGTCCATAGGGGTGTTATCAATTACCAAAACCACACATGGAGAAATGTGCTCTTACAATCTCCCCCATTTTGGTAATTGATGACAACCACTTTCGAGAGAGATTATATAAGGAAAGAAGCACAACCAAGCACACACACATGCAGAGCAATGCATGGGTGTGAGATCCAACTGCTTAAGCAATAAAAGCAAAACTCTCTAAGCTTTCCAAACTAAACTCTCTAAACTTCTCCCCCATTGGCATCGATTGCTAAAATGGGCGAAAAGCTTAGAAAGCCAATATAATAGGTGTTCCTCCAAAAGGTTTGTATTTCTCAAAATATGAGTGCAATGAAATACACATATCCAATGATAAGTAGTTGGAAGAAAACAAACAGCATTGAGGATCCAAAGATTGCAAAAAGGATCGTATGGCACAAAGACATACACCAGAGTGAAGCAAGCAATCAAAAGATACCAATTGGAACAATCAATCACATGGTCCTACCATCCACATGAATAAAAGATATTATGATATGGGCAAAAGAGTGTTTATAAAGAAACTAGAGGAGCTCCCCATGATTTGTGCACAAATAATAATTTTTGTATTTGAATACAAGTGCACAAAATAGGATCATGACTCCCCCAAAATCAATATAAACACACAACAAGTGCAAGCAAGTAGATAAGACAATGAGCATAGTACTTGCACTAAACATATGGTTGAGCAACATGTAAAAGAGGCAATCTTAAGAATAGGCTCAACCAAAATGATGTGGTGAGTCATGGCAAAGCACTTGAGAAGACTAGTATAAGGATGAGCATTAAGCATCAACATAGTCTTGATGAAATGAGACACAAAGTGCAAGCCATATCCTTCCCACATACACAAACTACTGGCAAATGGGTCCACAAGCTTACTAATAAGAAAGATAAAACAAAAGCTTGTGACAACCCCAGGTGAAGGTAAGAAAAAATAGCCTTGTCAGGAGGAGGGATACCAATCGAAATGGCAAAACCCTCGTGAAGACAAGCATGAGGAAAATAATGTTCACTACCAAAGAGTGCATCAAGATGCAATGATATAAGATCCGCACTCAAGACAAATTCTTTCACGAAACCACCAAGGAAATAAAAAAGGGAATGCAACGGTGGACGTGAAAGAAAAGAGGATATCAACTAGAGATGTAACTTCTCTCATGTGTATAAGATTCTAGGTAGAGGACAACCATGATGATATATCCACAAAGAATGATGTACACACGAAATAGTTACAAGAAGGAATGGACAAGATATCCAAAAGGAAGTCATAAATATACCAATAAGATCTTTGCTTGAAAGCATAGCACATGGCCTAGTATTTTCTTATTGTACATACATGAACTCCCAGCATACGAACATCAAAGACATCACAGCTAGCAACAAGAGATCATCGTTGGGATGCTTTGAGAAAGGAAACAAGTATCACAAGAATGAATCAAGAACTTCATGCCATGATGCAACCTACAAAAGGTTGAATGCAAGAAATGTATGCATGAAGTAGATACTTGTTACCGAGATAGCATTGGATGATGTAGTAGACAATGGTTCATCGATCATCCTAGTATGGCTCCAATAAGCACATGGTGTCAACACCTTCTTTGTAAGTGAGCCGAGTGTCCAATGTATCTCCAATTGTTCCTAGAACAACACCACAAACAAAGTGGTACCCAAACTCATTGGGACCAAAAAGTTAGTGGACCAACAATACATAGGACAAAACTCCACATAAACATGTGCATATAGATATGAAATTGAATTTCATGCACACTTTAGCCAATTTATGTCATAGTGGAGTTTCCCCTATATATTGGGTCAAGGAAAGAGAACATGCCAATGAAAGTACATGTAGTAAATATGCATGCTCAAGGCTTTCAAGAATCAAATCAACACACAGTTGATATGATACCGAAGGATAAGGTATCAACTGAAAATAAGATACGAAACGAAAAATTATCACTTGACGGATACCCACTAAAAGATACATCAAGGAATGAGATATCCATTGACACATGCCAAATAGAAGGAAACAAGATACCAATTGAAGGAAAACAAGAGGTATCAAGTTCCCAAAAGAGAGCTAGGTTCCAAACAAACCAAACCCTCCGCAAATTTTCATGATGGCACAAAGCACCATAGAGAAAAGGTTTGCCTTCCACCAACACACACTTGATGAAGATCAAATTTTTTTATGATAAACACATAAAGAGAGTGTTCTAAAGAAAATAGGATAGCTCCCCCAAGAGATGTGCGTTATATAGAATTTGCATTTGAATACAAAATGCACACGATGGGATCATCACTTTCCCTATATCTATAGAAACACTAGACATGCTCAAAAAGATCCACAAGAGGCAAGGAAGACAAACGATAAACAAAAACCTATGTAAAGATGATTAACAACTTCTACCACTTAAAAGGAATACCAATTGTCAAAAGACAAGAAGTATTTGGAAATAATTCCCATTGGTAGATTGCAAATAGATCCAACATCATCTTTACTCCTAAATCACAAGCAAATGACACTTGTAGAGCTAGCATGCCACCTAGGAACAAGATAAATTATAATATCAAATCTAAGTGGCAATATCTCAAATGTACACATTCTCTGGGCTTGTAATATGCACATAGCATATTACTCCCCCATAATGTGGTAACCCAACGTTAATAACAAGTGGCAAATGAAATTCAACAAGAGATGATTAATGGACCATTTAGAATTTGAATTTCTCATGAGAAGACATACCACATAGAAGCTAGATAATCTTGTAATATCAATACTAAGTGGTATTCCTCATGTACACACATTTTTAGGATTGTGAAGTGCACAAAGCACATCACTCCCCCAAAATGGGATAATCCATTAATCTCTTAAGAGAGCCAACTAAGATAAGATAAGATGCAAAAAGGCTCAACACAATACGCGCACGTACATGATGTGCAAACCAACATACCCATACTTGATTACTCAAGATAAGCAAGCCGGAGGTACACCATATACAAACACATGCAAGGTACAAAACCACAACATGCAAAGGGGCAAGTAACTATTAATGTAAACAATTTAAGTACAAGTTACCGCAAGGAGGACATTGTATATAGGATAGAAACTCGATAGTCAAAATGACTTGGCTTGAGATAATATGAATGATGAAGATCCCTTAATTCTTCATAATGTAGCCAAGTCTCCAATGCCCTCCAACATCACCTATTGATCAAGATTGAGCTTGTTGGTCCCCAACCAAGTGGGGTCCTAAGAGGTTAGTCACAATATGCTTGGCTACCCAAATGGTTCTTTTCTTGACACCACATTGAGTACCAACAAACTTGGCAAACACATTGCCAACCTTATCCTTCCCAAGAGAATAGATATCATCAATAATAATTGGGTTGGATAAGTTACCATTCGTGCATGAAGAAGCAAGGTGACCCTTCTCACGACATAAGTAGCAACACCTACCCTTTACTTTCTTCTCAATTGATTTCTCAACTTGAGGAGCGTTGACTTGGGTCTTCTTGGGAAGAGGCCTTTCTTCAACTTGAGGTTGGGCATGAGATTGAACTTGTGGCCGCTTCCCTTGTTGCTTGTCACTATGGGCCTTCTTCTTCAATGGGCAATATCTAACTTGGTGCCCTTCTATTTTGCACTTGAAGCAAATAATCTTGGCCGAAATCTTGACTTGTTCTTGGCCCTTCTTCTTCTTATAGCTTTTGGACTTCTTCTTATTGGAGTTGAATCCAAGTCCACCCTTGTCATTTGGGGATTTTTGCACACTCATGATATTGTTGAGTGTGGACTTCCCTTCTTGACACTTTTCCAAGTCATTCTTCAAAGAAGTGACTTGGGCCTTGAGCTCTTTGATTTCCTCTACATGGTTAGTATCAACACAAGTAATAGAGGAAGTAAAAGCTTCATCGTTAGAGCAACAAGGCAATGAAAGTAATTCATCACAAGATGTAGCAACATTATGAGTAGATGAACTACGAGGACTAGCACATGGCAATAAAGCATTTCTACTAGATGTAGTGCTAATGTCCACATGAGGCTCACTAGATGTTACCTTAGTAGTACTAGCCTCATGAGCTATCTTTAGCACATTATGGGATACTAGAGGATCACCATGAGAGCTCGAGAGCTTTTCATGACTTTCTTCCAATTTCCCATAATTGCTAGATAGCAACTCAAGTTGAGCCCTTAGCTCAACATTCTCCTTAAAAATGGATGCTTCACAAGAAATAGAGTTAGTAGCACAAGCATCATCATTAACAACAAAAGGAGAAGGCAACTTGGCAAGCTCTTTAGCATATGAAGCTTCAAGTTGAGCATGAGACTCGGTGAGTTCAATGAGCGAACTCTTAATGACCCTTGAGCCATTTTCGAGGTGCTCAAAATCCTCAAGGAGTTGAGCATGAGCAACTTCAAGCTTATCATTTTTAGTTCTAAAATCATTAGCCACCTCGAGAGCTCTATCATGGGATTCCTTTAATCTGGAAAATTCTAGAGCAAAGGTCTCCTTAAGAGATTCCTTGGTGGTTTGTTCATTTTGAAGAGCTTGAGATAGCTCCGCGATCTCATTAGCGTAATCACGCTCATGCCCTTCCATTTTATCAATGGTGGCCTCATGCTCCTCGAGATGAGCTTCCAACTCCTCAATATATTTCTTGCCCTCAATGGCAATAGACATGATTTCCATGAAGTTGGAACGAGCAATTTTATTCTTATGAAGAGCTTTAAAAACCATTTCTCCCTTAATTTTTAAGGAAGCAATATTATCACTCTCTTCATCATTATCATCAACATCATCATCGTGAGATATATTGGGATTCAAAGTAGGAGATACCTTTGAAGCCTTAGCCATAAGGCAAAAGTGAGAAACAATAGATGATGATGTAGGATCCCTTGAAGCACCATTCAAGACCACATCTTGTTCCATGGAGTGTTGGGTTTCCTCTACATTGTTAGCACAACAACTCGAGGAAATAGATACATTTTTATCATGGCAACAAGATATAGCAAGCATATCATCATGAGATTTAGTCGAGCAATTTGTACATGATATACAAGGACTATCAACACAAGCATGTGAAACATTTAGAGTGCTCGAAGTGCTAAAGTCCAAAGATGAGGCATTGCAATAAGATAGTGATGAAGTATCATCAACAATAAGCCCACTATCATCATTACAATGATCACCACTACTCACCATATAATTACCTTGTGGCAATCTACATGTAGGTGGAGTAGATGAAGTTGAGAAGACAACACGACCGGAGGAGGAGAGAGAACAATCATCCCTACAAATCTTGGACATACAATATTTATCTTGAAGCTTTGTCCATAACTCATGAGCATCCCGGAATGGCATGAGTTGAAATAAAACTACATTGCTCAAAGCATCAAAAAGCACATTAGAAGCCTGAGCATTGAGATAAGAGTTTTTATCATCCTCTAAAGATATGTGTTGAGAATCCTTTGGAGGAGAAAAACCCATATCTACAATTCGCTCCAAATTTGGGTCCATGACCCTAAAGAGATTAAGCGTGCGAATTACCCAAACATCAAAATTTGTGCCATCGAAACTAAGAGTGTCAGAGAATCCTAATCCCCTAGTCGACATCCTTACTCTCTAGGTGGTTCAACCTAATAATGAGAGACCTAGCTCTGATACCAATTGAAAGGACGTGGATGTCGCCTAGAGGGGGGGGTGAATAGGCGCTTTAAAATAATTACGGTTTAGGCTTGAACAAATGCGGAATAAAACTAACGTTTAATTAGTCAAGCACAAAACCTAAAACAACTAGGCTCACCTATGTGCACCAACAACTTATGCTAAGCAAGATAGACAACTAAGTGATAGCAAGATATATAACAAGAAACAATATGGCTATCACAAAGTAAAGTGCATAAGTAAAGGGCTCGGGTAAGAGATAACCGAGGCACGTGGAGACGATGATGTATCCCGAAGTTCACACCCTTGCGGATGCTAATCTCCGTTCGGAGCGGTGTGGAGGCACAATGCTCCCCAAGATGCCACTAAGGCCACCGTAATCTCCTCACGCCCTCGAACAATGCAAGATGCCGTGATTCCACTAAGGGGCCCTTGAGGGCGGTCACCGAACCCGTACAAACAAGGTTGGGGCAAACTCCACAACTTAATTGGAGGCTCCCAACAACACCACGAAGCTTCACCACAATGGATTGTGGCTCCGAGGTGACCTCAAATGCTCGGGGCAATCTCCACAACCTAATTGGAGACCCCGAAGCTTGCCCGGAGCTTTGCACCAATGATTGAGCTCCGAGGCACCACCAACCGTCTAGGGCACCAAAGCACCCAAGAGGAACAAACTCTAGGGTGATCAAACACCCAAGAGTAATAAGCTTCTCAACTTCTCACTTCCATGTATCACCGTGGCGAACTCAAACCTATGCACCAAATGCAATGGCAAGGGCACACGGAGTGCCCAAGTCCTTCTCTCCCAAATCCCACCAAAGCAACTAATGCTAGGAAGGAAAATGAGAGGAAGAACGAAGAAGAACACGAAGAACTCCAAGATCTAGATCCAATGGGTTCCCCTCACTTAGAGGAGAAAGTGATTGGTGGAAATGTGGATCTAGATCTCCTCTCTCTATTCCCTCAAGAACTAGCAAGAATCATTGGAGGGATTGAGAGTTAGCAAGCTCGAAGAAGGTCAACAATGGGGGGCAAACTCGAGCTCAAAGGATAAGGTTCAATGGCGAAGAAGACCCCCTTTTATAGGTGGGGAAAAATCCAACCGTTATGCCCACAGCCCGCACAGAGCGGTACTACCGCTCATGGGAGCGGTACTACCGCTAGGGCGGTGGAAGCCCTTTGAAAAACAACAGCGACGAGGCAAAAGGCTAGTAGAACCGCCGGAGCGGTACTACCGCTCGTCCTCATGGTACTACCGCTAGGGATAGCAGTACTACCGCTAAGGGTAGCGGTACTACTGCTTGCGAGCGGTACTAAAAAAAATACATCCGTGCCTACCACCGCTGGACTAAACACGAGATTTTGGTCCGGAGCAGAAGTAGCCACGGAAGTAGCCGCGGTAGTACCACTCTAGAGCGGTAGTAAAAAATTACATCCGCTCCAAGCGGTAGTACCGCTCTGGAGCCGCGGTAGTACCGCTGTAGCCTTTTAAGAACACCAAAACTGCCACAACTTCTGCAAACGGACTCCGAATTCAACGAAACCAAGTTTGTTGGAAAGCTAACGACATGGGCTAACACAATCTTGATAGAAATATCAATAAGAAGCACATGAGAAAAGGCCCATAAGAAAATGGTGAGAACCCTTCCTCGGATAAGACCGGTAAAACCTCCAACACCGAAAACGCAATAGAAGAAGCATATGAAATCCGTTTTCGATGTACTAGAGCTTGTCACGAAGATAACCACAAGATCTAAAACCTCAAAAAGAGAAAATACAAATAAGAATCAAGAAAGATGATGCAAGGATGCAATGGTTTGAGCTGTCGACGAACAATACGATCAAGCTACTCACTTGAGAGCCCCCCTTGATAGTACGGCTATCGATCCTATAACCCGGTCTCCAAACTATCACCATGAGACCGGTAAAATAGAAAACCTATCAAGGGCAAACCTTTGCCTTGCACGAAGTCCACTTGAGCTAGATGATGACGATCTTGACTCCCTCAAGTTGGACCACCTTTCGTGATTGCGTTGGCTCGATGAAGGCTAGTTGATTGCTCCCCCATACTCCACTTTGGGTGAGTCACTCTTCAGCACACCTTCACAAGTCCATTGTCACCACAATGGACGGCAAGCTACAAGCATGATTTCTTCATGATGCTTCACTTGAACTTGCACACCGCAACCTTGATGACGATCACCACTTGATGTCATCTTCCATGGGTTGTATGGGATCTTCCTCTTGATGCAATCCCATGGAAATATACCTAACCCTACAAAGAACACTCACGTAGACCATGGGTTAGTACACAAAGCGTAATGGACAATGCTTACCATACCATGGGATCACTTGATCCTTCTCGGTATATCTTGTACGCTTTGTGTGTTGATCAACTTGGTTCACTCTTTGACTTAGTCTTGATCAACCTTGTATCTTATCTTCTCTCTTCATAAAGATGATGTCTTGAAGGTAAACATGAATGCTCACACAGTCTTCTTATTCAAGACATGCTTGGAGTAAGCTCAACTCTTACATGACCAATCTTTGGATAACACCTTGAATACCACCTTGGTCACCATATAAACTCCTTGAAACCAACAGATGGACTTCAAGAAGTACCTACAGACAAATCCATCGAATATAACTCAAGGCAACCATTAGTCCATAGGGGTGTCATCAATTACCAAAACCACACATGGAGAAATGTGCTCTTACACTAGTGTTGCTATGGTTAAAGATCTCTTGGTAGAAAATATTGATGGGCATATTATCTACTTCTGTGATGAAGCTGCTAGAATTGCTAAACCCGATGAAAAAGATAAACATAGACCCATAGAAGGCATGTATGTTGTCTCAGTCAAAATAGGAGATCATTGCTATCATGGTTTATGTGATTTGGGTGCTAGTGTGAGTGCTATCCCTTTTACCTTATACCAAGAAATTATGGATGAAATAGCACCTGCTGAAATAGAAGATATTGATATTACTATTAAACTTGCTAATAGAGACACTATCACACCACTTGGGATTGTTAGAGATGTTGAAGTCTTGTGTGGGAAAGTAAAATACCCTACTGATATTCTAGTCCTTTGTTCCCCACAAGACGACTTTTGCCCCATTATCTTTTGTAGACCTTTCTTGGGTACCGTCAATGCTAAGATAGATTGTGAAAAACAAACTGTCGGTGTCAGTTTTGGTAGTGTGTCTCGTGAGTTTAATTTTTCCAAGTTTAGTAGACAACCTCGTGATAAAGCGTTATCTAGTAAGGATGAAATAATTGGTCTTGCTTCTATTGTTGTGCCTCCCACCGATCCATTAGAACAATATTTGCTTGACCATGAAAATGATATGCACTTGCGTGAAAGAAACGAAATAGATAAAATTTTCTTTGAACAACAACCTCTCATGAAACACAATTTGCCTATTGAAACTCTTGGAGGTCCTCCTCCACCTAAAGGTGATCCTGTGTTTGAATTAAAGCAATTGCCTATCACTTTGAAGTATGCTTATCTTGACGAGAAAAAGATATATCCTGTTATTATTAGTGCTAACCTTTCAGAACATGAAGAAGAAAGATTATTAAAAGTTCTAAGGAAGCACCGGGCTGCTATTGGATATATTCTTGATGATCTTAAGGGCATTAGTCCCACTCTATGTCAGCACAAGATTAATATGGAACCTGATGCTAAACCCGTTGTTGATCATCAACGGTGATTGAATCCTAAGATGAAGGAAGTGGTAAGAACTGAAATATTAAAGCTTCTGGAAGCAGGTATAATCTATCCCATTGCTGATAGTAGATGGGTAAGTCCCGTTCATTGTGTCCCTAGGAAAGGAGGTATTACCGTTGTTCCCAATGATAAGAACGAACTCATCCCACAAAGAATTGTTACTGGCTATAGAATGGTAATTGATTTTAGAAAATTAAATAAAGCTACTAGAAAAGATCATTACCCTCTACCTTTCATTGATCAAGTGCTAGAAAGATTATCTAAGCACACACACTTTTGTTTCCTAGATGGGTATTCTGGTTTCTCTCAAATACCTGTGTCACAATCCGATCAAGAGAAAACCACATTTACTTGCCCTTTTGGAACTTATGCTTATAGACGTATGCCTTTTGGTTTATGCAATGCACCTGCTACCTTTCAAAGATGTATGACTACTATATTCTCTGATTTTTGTGAAAAGATTGAGGAGGTTTTCATGGATGATTTTTCCGTTTACGGAACTTCTTTTGATGATTTCTTAAGCAACCTTGATCGAGTTTTGCAGAGATGTGAACAAACTAATCTCGTCTTGAATTGGGAGAAGTGCCACTTTATGGTTAATGAAGGTATTGTCTTGGGGCATAAAATATATGAACGAGGTATTGAGGTGGATAAAGCTAAAGTTGATGCAATTGAGAAAATTCCATGTCCTAAAGATATTAAAGGTATTCGAAGTTTCCTTGGTCATGCTGGTTTCTATAGGAGGTTCATTAAAGACTTCTCTAAAATTTCTAGGCCTCTTACTAATCTTTTACAAAATGATATTCCTTTTATTTTTGATGATGATTGTGTGGAAGTCTTTGAAACACTCAAGAAAGCCTTAAGCTCTGCACCTATTGTTCAACCACCTGATTGGAACTTGCCTTTTGAAATTATGTGTGATGCTAGTGATTATGTTGTTGGTGGTGTTCTAGGACAAAGAGTTGATAACAAATTGAATGTTATCCATTATGCTAGTAAAACTCTAGACAGTGCCCAACGAAATTATGATACTACTGAAAAAGAATTCTTAGCAGTTGTGTTTGCCTGTGATAAATTTAGATCCTATATTGTTGATTCCAAAGTTATTGTTCACACCGATCATGCTGCTATAAAATACCTTATGGAAAAGAAAGATGCTAAACCTAGACTCATTAGGTGGGTTCTCTTGCTTCATGAATTTGACTTACACATCGTTGATAGGAAGGGAGCTGAGAACCCCGTAGCTGATAACTTGTCTAGGTTAGAAAATATTCTTGATGACCGACTACCTATTGATGATAGTTTCCCTGATGAACAGTTAGCTGCAATAAGTGTTTCACAAAACACCCCTTGGTATGCTGATTATGCCAACTACATTGTCGCTAAATATATACCACCTAGCTTCACATACCAACAAAAGAGAAAAAAATTCTATGACTTGAGACATTACTTTTGGGATGACCCACATCTTTATAAAGAAGGAGTAGATGGTATTATTAGACGTTGTGTACCTGAGCATGAACAGGAACAAATCCTATGGAAATCTCATTCTGAAGCTTATGGAGGACATCATGCGGGAGATAGAACTGCTCATAAGTATTGCAGTCTGGTTTTTATTGGCCTACTCTCTTCAAGGATGCCCGTAAGTTTGTCTTGTCTTGTGGTGAATGTCAAAGAGTAGGTAATATCGGTAAGCGTCAGGAAATGCCTATGAATTATTCACTTGTTGTTGAGCCATTTGATGTTTGGGGTTTTGATTATATGGGGCCTTTTTCCTTCCTCTAACGGGTACACTCATATTTTGGTTGCTGTTGATTATGTCACTAAGTGGGTAGAAGCTATTCCAACTAGTAGTGTTGATCACCACACCTCCATTAAAATGCTTAAAGAGGTTATCTTCCCGAGGTTTGGAGTCCCTAGATATTTAATGACTGATGGTGGTTCACACTTTATTCATGGTGCTTTCCGTAAGATGCTTGCTAAATATGATGTTAACCATAGAATTGTGTCACCCTATCATCCTCAATCTAGTGGTCAAGTAGAACTTAGCAATAGAGAAATAAAATTAATATTACAAAAAACTGTCAATAGGTCTCGTAAGAACTGGTCTAAGAAATTAGATGATGCACTTTGGGCCTATAGAACAGCTTATAAAAATCCTATGGGTATGTCTCCATACAAAATGGTGTATGGAAAAGCTTGTCATTTGCCTCTAGAATTAGAACACAAAGCATTTTGGGCAATTAAAGAACTTAACTATGATTTCAAACTTGCCGGTGAGAAGAGGCTATTTGATATTAGCTCACTAGATGAATGGAGAACCCAAACCTATGAAAATGCCAAATTATTCAAAGAAAAAGTAAAAATATGGCATGACAAAAGAATCCAAAAGCGGGAATTCAAAATAGGAGACTATGTTCTTTTGTTCAACTCTCGTTTAAGATTTTCTGCAGGTAAGCTTCTCTCCAAATGGGAAGGTCCTTATATTATCGAAGAGGTCTATCGTTCTGGAGCTATCAAGATTAATAACGCCGAAGGTACTAACCCGAAGGTGGTCAATGGACAAAGAATTAAGAATTATATCTCAAGTACGCCTATTAACGTTGAAAGCAATGTTATCCAAACCATGGCACGAGGAACACATAAAAGAAACCTTCCGGAACACTCCAGAATTCTGAAAAAATAGGAGTTACGTGATACGGTAAGTAAACGGACTCCGAAAAATCCGCAAAAATATTTGTTGTCAGTTTTGGAATATTAGAAAATTTTGGAAATAAAAAAATAAACCGGAAGGTGATCGAGGTGAGCACGATACACCAGGGCGCGCCCTGGTGGGTTGTGCCCACCTCGGACACCTTCCCGACTCTGTTTTCCTTCCATATGCTTGTTTTCCAAGAATAAAAATTCTCTATATATACCCCCGACTGTTTTGACGACCGCATCACAGAAAAATCCTCTGTTCTTGTTTCTTGCTGTTTTCTCGTCAGATCTAGATCTCCATGGCTCCACCAAGCTCCTCCAAGGACAAGTTCTTCGAGAAGATCATCAACCCGTACTTGCCGGAGGTGATGAAGCACCCTCAAGCCATTGAGATGCGTGAGGGGGTGCTCCACATCCGCGATGTTCAGGGACCCAAGAAGACCGAAAGCGTGGAGGCTAGGCTCGAGGGGGTGGAGCAGGAAATCTTCAAGTGCCAGAAGATGGTGGAGCGTGGACTTAGTGCCAATCACTCCATGATCACGGAATTCACACGTGATCAGATGGTGGATGGACGGTCTGTGAAGGATATCATCTCCACCCTCAACGAGCAAATTAATTTTCTGTAGAACCAAGTTTATGATCTTCAAAACCAAGTTTTTGAGTATGAAGCAAGATTTAAAGGTATGAGTTTAGCTACCAGTTGCAGGACTCAAGGGACTCTTGCGTCAACTTTTGATGGGGAGCCCTTGCCCTGGAAGCTGGAGGACAAGCCTACCACCTTCTTCTTCATCACCACCACCAAAGGAGACTTGAGCACACGGGTATGGGCACTCCCCTTGGCTTGAGCCAAGCTTGGGGGAGGTGCCCCGGTATCGTATCACCACCACTTTTATTCACCTTTACCTATTTTAGTTCGATCTTTAGTTTCCCTTTGCTTTAGTTGAATAAAAGTTTAGCATGATCTATTTTCGTGTGTTATTTTCGTGGCCTATCTATCTATGTAATCGAGTGAAAGTTATATAATAAAGTTAGTTTGACTTTTCGCCTCTCTACTTTCTTGTTGCAATCAAAATAAAGGAAAGAGAAATAAAAGAAAAGAATCATATGCTAATCTTATGGTGAGTAATGACATCACATAAGGAAAAGTATAAGTAGTAAAATTTATTGGAGATTGACAAACATAGCATTGGTCAATGATGCAATTCATGAAAGAATTAATAAGGGAAGAGAAGTTTCTCATGCAAATACACTATATTGGACATCTTTTATGATTGTGAGCCCCCATCAAATATTATATGTCAAAATTGTTGACGTTGGACAAGGAAGACAACGTAATGATTTATGTTTGTCCATATCCACATAGAAGTTATATTGTCATAGATCCTTCAACATGTGGTGCTTGCTCAATATCTTTGCTAGCCAAAAATTCCGCACTAAGTAGAGATACTACTTGTGCATCCAAAAACCCAAACCAAAATTCATTCTTTGAGTGTCCACAATAACTACCTATGGATCGAGAAAGATCCTTCAAGTAAGTTGTCATCGGTGCAATAAGGCAATAAAAATTGCTTCTAAAAGTGTTTGATCAATTAGTATAAGAGAAAATTGAGTGCTATATGAACTTATGATGGCAAAGTAATAAAAGCGACGGAGTGCATAATAAAGGTTGCTATCATTGGGGGAAATATAGCGTGACGTTCTTTTACATTAAGGGATTGGGCATACAAACCAATAAGCGCATGACAACCTCTGCTTCCCTCTGCGAAGGGACTATCTTTTACTTTTATGCAAGAGTCAAAGTATTCTTCCCTATTCCTTTTTTTCTTTTTCTTTTTGCAAGCATCATGTGGTGAGGAAAGATCTAGGCACATATATCCAGTTGGATATGAGTGGGCATGAGTTATTATTGTTGACATCACCCTTGAGGTGAATACGTTGGGAGGCGAAACTATAAGCCCCTATCTTCCTATGTGTCTGGTTGAAAAATTTTGTTCATTGGTATGCCGTGAGTGTTAGCAATCATAGAAGACTAAATGATGGTTGAGTATGTGGACTTGCCAAAAGGCTCCGACATGAGACCCTTCCTGAAAATATGATGAATTGTAGTTGCAAAGTTGACTGAGAACATAGTTTGTTGGTTTTCAATAAGGTTTATGCTTCATACTTCTATGTTGTGATGAATTGTTACTTGTGCATGAGAAGTTATATGATGAAAATATATTGAATAAGTTTTATGTTAGAGTTTGTTGCTGTTATGATAATAAGCATGATGCTAATTCTATGTCTGTATTTTGTTTTTATTGACACCTCCCTCTCAAACCATGTGGACATGCTTTTCAATATCGGCTTTCGCTTGAGGACAAGCGAGGTCTAAGCTTGGGGGAGTTGATACGTCCATTTTGCATCATGATTTCCTACTGTTATTTATTATGTTTTGTCGAATAATAATGCTTTAAGGAGTGATTCTAATGCCTTTTCTCTCATAATATGCAAGGTTTACACAAAGAGGGAGAATACCGGCAGCTGGAATTCTGGACCTGAAAAAAGCACATCAGAGATACCTATTCTGCACAACTCCAATGAAGCTGAAATATTACGGAGATTATTTTTGGATTAAATAAAAAATACTGGAGCAGAAAACTACCGGAGGGGGCAGACCTGGTGGGCACAACCCACCAGGGCGCGCCAAGCCCCCCTGGGCGCGCCCTGATGGGTTGTGGCCTCCTCGGCCCACCTCCGGTGCCCATCTTCTGGTATATAGTCACATTTGACCTAGAAAAAATCAGAGAATGACTTTCGGGATGAAGCACCGCCGCCTCGAGGCGGAACTTGGGCAGGAGCACTTTTGCCCTCCGGCGGAGCGATACCGCCGGGGGAACTTCCCTCCCGGAGGGGGAAATCGAAGCCATCGTCATCACCAACACCCCTCTCATCTTCGGGAGGACAATATTCATCAACATCTTCAATAGCACCATCTCCTCTCAAACCCTAGTTCATCTCTTGTGTTCAATCTTTGTACCGGAACCTCAGATTGGTACCTGTGGGTGACTAGTAGTGTTGATTACCTTGCGTAGTTGATTGCTATATGGTTTATTTGGTGGAAGATTATATGTTCAGATCAATTATGCTATTCAATACCCCTCTGATCTTGAGCATGATTATTATATGTGAGTAGTTACCTTTGTTCTTGAGGTCACGGGAGAAGTCATGTTGCAAGTAATCATGTGAATTTGATATGTGTTTGATATTTTGATGGTATGTATGTTGTGATTCCCTTAGTGGTGTCATGTGAACGTCGACTACATGGCACTTCACCATTCATGGGCCTAAGGGAATGCATTGTGGAGTAGTTATTAGATGATGGGTTGCTAGAGTGACAGAAGCTTAAACCCTAGTTTTTGCACTACTTCGTAAGGGGCTGATTTGGATCCAAACGTTTAATGCTATGGTTAGATTTTATCTTAATACTTTTCTCGTAGTTGCGGATGCTTGCGAGGGGGTTAATCATAAGTGGGAGGTTGTTCAAGTAAGAACAGCACCCAAGCACCGGTACACCCACATATCAAATTATCAAAGTAGCGAACACGAATCAAACCAACATGATAAAAGTGACTAGATGAAATTCCCGTGTACCCTCAAGAACACTTTGCCTATTACTAGAGATTGTTTTGGCCTGTCCTTTGCCACAAAAGGATTGGGCTACCTTGCTGCACCTTATTTACCGTTACCGTTACTTGCTCGTTACCAATTACCTTGCTATCAAACTATCTGTTACCTACAATTTCAGTGCTTGCAGAAATTACCTTGCTGAAAACCGCTTGTCATTTCCTTCTGCTCCTCGTTGGGTTCGACACCCTTACTTATCGAAAGGACTACGATTGATCCCCTATACTTGTGGGTCATCAAGACTCTTTTCTGGCATCGTTGCCGGGGAGTGAATTGCTCTTGGTAAGTTGAAATCGGTAAGGAAAAACTTATACTACGTGCTTAAATTTATTGCTACTTGCTACTATGGAAAACAATCCATTGAGGAGTTTGTTCGGGGTATCTTCACCTCGACCGGAACCACAATTAGTTGCCCCTCAACCTACTGCACCTACTGAAAATATTGGCTATGAAATTCCTTCGGGTATGGTAGAACAACTGCTTGCTAAACCTTATGCAGGAGATGGAACTGAACATCCTGATATGCACCTACTATATGTGAACGAAATTTGTGGATTATTTAAACTTGCAGGTCTGCCCGGAGATGAAGTTAAAAAGAAGGTTTTCCCTTTATCTTTGAAGGGAAAAGCATTGACATGGTATAGGCTATGTGATGATCTTGGATCATGGAACTGGAATCGTTTGCAATTGGAATTCCACCAAAAGTTTTATCCCATGCATCTAGTTCATCGTGATCGGAATTATATATATAATTTTTGGCCGCGTGAAGGAGAAATCATCGCTCTAGCTTGGGGGAGGCTTAAGTCAATGTTATATTCATGCCCCAATCATGACATTACGAGAGATGTTATCATTCAGAATTTTTATGCTCGGCTTTCTCATAATGATCAATCCATGATTGATACTTCTTGTGCTGGTTCTTATATGAAGAAGACTATTGAATTCAAGTGGGATATTTTAGAAAGAATTAAACGCAACTCTGAAGATTGGGAACTCGACGAGAATGAGTCAGGTATAAAGCTTGAGTTTGATTGTGTTAAATCTTTTATGAAACTGCTAGCCAGAGTGAACTGAAATGTGTTGATTTTTTTTTGCAGATGGAAGACTCTTCCATTGAGGTGACCGAGGAGAGCTGTGATGCCTCCCAAAGACCAGTGCGCCAAACATTGGAAGCAATGTCAGAAGGTGGTACCTTTGTGCTACTCCCTCTGTTTCTAAACATAAAGTCTTTCTAGAGATTCCACTATTTGATCTATAAAATGTGAACTGAATTTTAAATGTTATTTCAATTATCCATGTGCCATGTTTTCTATTTTTGTGAGTATATTACTCAAAATCTGCCAAATTCTAGTCAATTTCAAAAAACGCTTAAGTGCGGTTAAGCTGCGGTTAAGCGCCCATTGCTCGAAGTTGTGGCCTTACGCTTTCCGCTTTTTTGAACATTGATTATTCGTAGGGAAGCCCAGAGCAAGCGTGGGGACAGGAGAGAAGGGTATTCGCAGGGAAGCGTCTGGTAGGTACTCAGCGAATGTGAAGTATAAAATAGGACGACGCTGGGGAAAAAGCTGGGCAGGAACCTTTGACACCTTAGATGAAGCCAAGGAAGGCCAAAACAGTCTTGCCCAGAAACTTGGGGTGGAGCTGAAGAAGCAGCTGAGGTTCAAAGAAAAAAAAGCAAAAATGTCATGTTTCTGGAGAACTGAAGAAGAAAGAAGAGAAAAGGTGTTGGGAGGGCATGTTGCACATGTTTGCAGTATTCATTCTCTGTCATCTAACATAGCTACGAATTGTCTTACTAATTGAGCTTCTTTCACTTATCATGATGCATTTCATCTCATATCACAGGATCATTTTGGGGAATGAACCAACTCAAGAGGGAGCTGCAGAATCCCATATCTTTGCTAGCGGCAAGTGGGTGGATAAATCTTTTCTCGAATAGGTAAAGAAGGCTTTTGTCCGCATGCCTTATTTCATGCATGTCTTCATCTTTAGCTTTTCATGCCTTTGAATAGATGTTATCTTTACGGGTAGATTTAATTTTGGAAGTTCCTCATTTCAACAATATGGATACAAAAATCTTGAGTTGGAACCATCTCTGCAAGTTTTGTTGAATGTTTTGTTATGCTTGTACCTACTGCAAAAAAAATTCACATTCTTGTGTGTTATTTTATGCCTAGTCCAGTTCCATTTTACACAATAGCATAAGAGAATTTCATTTATTTATACTAAACTTTTTTACTTATTCATAACTCATTATCTCGATATACAATCTTTAGTAATTTAGCTTCCCAACAATGCCGCTAAATATTATGGTAAAGTACTCATGTTAAACAATTTTAACATCTACCATACAAATTACACATGCAATAAATTTATAGAATATTGTATACGTCAAATAGTGGCATTTATTGTTTCATTGTTTAGACAGTTCCCCTTAAAAGCTCCTGGCGAGACAGAATTCCTCCATAGCAACGAAAAGCCAAAAAGGCAAAGTCGGATGCTTCCACCTATTCCATACTGCCACTTAGATAAATTGTAAGTATATGTATATCATTGTGTCTTTTATAGTATCCTAAAGTATCTTGGGAGAAATATCTAAAAGTTGATGGAGGTTTGTAGAGTGCACTTTTTGTTTCTAGGTGTAAGTAAATAGAAGGGATAAGTGCAAATCTATTGATTTAAAAAAATTCTAGAGTAAATAAAATGTTACGAGTGGTTTATCCTCGAATTGTTGCTGTACCTCATTTTTTTATTTTTTTATGGGCATGTGTGTTTCTACGTTTTCTAGGTTAAGTGATCCAATGGCATTGCATGCCTACATTGTACTTGGCCTTGAATTATTTACACCCCGTGCCGCAAAAAGGCGGTGCAAGACAAGAGCAATCCATCCTAGCAAGAGCATGCAACTAATATTTGGCACAATATATAATCCTAGATAATTCAAATCTGTCACTAATAGTACAACATATAAAATGTGATGAACGCCCCAAAACAATAAAAAAAACAAGCAACGGTACTCCTGGGGAGTGAAATAAGAATATATATGCAATATGCTTGTTAAATCAATGCACACTTTGAAACTTGTGGTTTGACGTATATCCAGTTGTCACTTTTGTTTCTTTGCTAGTTATAATTTTGAACGGTGGTTTGGGTTTCGCTGGTAGCTGCAGTTAGTGATGTACATAGAACCTAAAACTGTATACTAATATGTTATGTTTCAATAAATTTATTAGTTGGTCACTAGTTCTGGTGATTTAATTCCGGTTGAGCCAGGACATTTATTCCAACTTAAAGGCGTCAACGTAAAAGAAACCAACTAATTTCCATGTTTATAAAGTGTTAATTTTGTGTTTATAAAGGGTTGTAGGTGTTAATTTTGTATCTTTAATTGTTTATAAAGTTAAATTCCATGTTTTTTAGGGAAAAAATTTCCATGTATGTGTGTGTGGGAGGGGGAGGTGCTTTTGTGACCGGGAGGAAGCCACATCTTCGTAAAAAGAGCCCATAAGAGCATCTACATGCACGTATAACACCCCTCAAAAGTCCGCGGGCAGTGACTATACAAAGCATCCCAACACCTCATAGTTCAATCCTCAAATCATCCGGACACCTCATGGTCCAATCCTTAAAACTATACAAAGCATGCAAAAAAAACATCTAGTACTATTTAGATCAACTAAACCTACACTACACTATTCGTTGTCATCAGAGATGTCCACGATCTCTATGCCCGGCTCCAGGTACATGAGCAGACGCTGCAATTCCGCCTCGTGCGGCTCCTCTGGCTCTTCTGTCTCGGTGTCTGCCTCATCCTCCGCCTCCAGTTCGACGAAAAGCGCGTCGGTTGCCGACCGCTTTTTCCCGATGAACCACCGACCCGCCTCGACATAGGCCTCATCCAGTATGGACCAGGATGACGATCTGCTCCGTCATTTTCACCTCGTGGGCGACCTCGTACTCCACCATGGCATCCGCCATTGCGAAGCCAGCAACCAACTCCGGCTCCGCCTCCTCCTCCTCCCGCTCCGGCGAATCCGGAGGCAGGTCTACCGTGAACTGGGCAGGGCGCCTAGCCAGGATCTCCCCGAGGAGCTGGAGGCGGCGCTCGAGTGTAAGCATAGCGTAGGTCGTCTTCTTTTGCTGGACCATGGCAGAGACGGATGGTGAGAGGGAGAGTGGAAGCGGATGTGAATGACGACGAGAAGTGGATGATCGGATTCGGGTGGCGGTGCAGAGACGGAGGGAGCAGATGTGGCTAGGGCTGGGGGACGTCGTCCGACATAAATAGTCGGGCCCTGGCCCTCGGGCGGCAAGCTGGAGCAGCGCCACAATGTGTTCACACCCCCACTAGGGAGACGCCCGCTGGACCGTTCAGTATCTGAGTGTTTATGTGTGGGACCCGGTTGTCAGCAGGACATGACAGACGCGCCCGGGGTGCACCTGGGCTGCCTTATATCCGCCCTACATTTGTGAATTTGAGGGGTGCCGGTCAGCCCGGGCGTTTGAGGCCGGTTTGAGACGCCCCAGTGGGTCGTGTTTTTTTGACCGGGCGGTGACCGGGCCGAATGCCCAGGCGTTGAAGAGTAGTTTGACGCACGCAAGTGTAGATGCTCGAAGAATATCCCCGCATGTGTACCACTTTTGGATGAGCATGCACGCTTCGGGCGACGCGAGGCGGGCAACAGAAGGTGCAGATCTCAATGAATCTTGGCGTGCGGCGCAGGCCTGGTGTGGTGGCGCTGCTCGGGGTATCCCGTGCGGCGATGGGGCGGCACGGTTGTCATGGTTCAGTGACAGTGTGGTCCGGGTCGCTGGCGTCTTAGGCGGGCGGCACGGATCTGGTGTGTGGTGGTGGATGGCGTCCGACGACGCGCAAATGGTGTTCTGCTGGTTGCTGGCCCTCGTGGATCTGGCCGCTGACGAGTTCCGAAATGCTCCGCTGGAGATCTTTGTTGGGCGCTTGACGCCTATAGATTGCTGGATTGGATGGGATTCAGTCATGTGCGCCCCTATTTCATCCCTAGTGGCTTTTGGTGCGCGTGACGCAAAGCTTCGGTATTTGTCGGCATTATGAGACACGTCGGTATTTCAATTTTCATGATGAAGACAATGACAGAGAATGTTCATGGCGGATGTGGTCTGAGGCCTTGTAATGGCGGATCGAGTCTTCGTGGCGATGAGGACTTTGCTTGGTGATTTGTGACCTGTAGCAGCGGTATCGGCGGGGGGGCAACATAGGCGAAATACAGAATCTTAGTTTTCAGGGTGAAAACCCAAGGCCTGGCTTTAATTGGTTGTGTCTGGCAGTGATCTTGTTGAAGACATTGTTTTGAGAGTGCGGATCTTCTTCAGGGTGAAAACCTAAGATCTAAGATCGGGCGATGACGGTGCTTGTGCACCGTTTCCTTCTTAGAGGCATCGTTTTTGGAGAGTTTGGACTTCGGGTGTTATTTAGGATGGTTCGTGCTGCAACTACAAGGAATTAATCACTGTAGTGGGATCTTTTTTTCTTCTTCTTCTTCTTTTGTCTTTTGGCAGTGTGCATCCGTAATATCTTTACGACATTGGGTGTAATTGGTATCACTGCAATATTAATATATTCCCCTTGTGGAAAAAAAATAGTTCGCCAAGTTGTTGATTCGGCCGGATCTCCACTTACTCTACCTTGGCAATAGATGCAATAAAGCATCGTGAATTTTGTTACCAATTTTACCATATCCCTCTCGATTATATGTTGTTTTGCTCGATCTTGGTCTCCATTACCCTGCCTCGGAACCTACATCAAAATAGGCAAAAGTGAAATGAAATTATTTTACTTTTGCCACGGCATGACAATTGTGTTGTATTGTCAAAAATTAAGAGTGGCAAAAGTAAAATGTCAAAAGCTAGAGTAAGAAAAATGGACAAAAGGTAGAGTGACAAAATAAAAAAAATCCTTTTCAAAAGAAGGTCAAATAAGATATTCTATCAAATACTAGCTTGATAAGAGGGGACACTCCATTCTTATAAGTCAGTCTTCTTCCTCGTCCAACAAACAACGTGGGAATTGGTCTTTTTTCTGGCTCTTACACTTTGAATTATAAGCCAAAAAATTACCTATTTGTAGGTTTTTGACTTATGACTCAATATTATTACATGACGGTATAAGCCAAAAAACAAATCCGGAAGCCCGTAAATAGATTCTTTTTATAATCCCTATGTCCCGTAATGTAAGACGCTTTTTGACACTAGTGCAAAATTGATAAAAAGTTCCATTATTAATAGACTGTAAACCTAATTGGTAAAAAGTTCCATTATTAATAGACTGTAAAAAGTTCCAATTTTACCCAAAACAGTTGAAGAGGTTTTTTATCCCAACTTCCATTATTTTACGGATACAGAACCGTTGAAGGTGCTCTAATGTGCACTAGCATGATCCGGCTCCAAACTTGTTAATCCGGTGGACACATGACCGGGCAGAAACATGCCATGTGACGTACCGTACGATCAAACGCCTTGAGCTCTGTACTAGTGCAGTACGAGTGTACTACTATCGTGCTTGGGATGCTCAGGAAGCGGCATGGGGGACGTCGTCCGACAAAAATAGTCGGGCCCTAGCCCTCGGGCGGCAAGCTGAAGCAGCGCCACAATATGTTCACACTCCCATTGGGGAGACGCCCGCTGGAGCGTTCAGTATCTGAGTGATTATGTGTGGGACCCGGTTGTCAGCAGGACATGGCAGACGCGCCCGGGGTGTGCCTGGGCTGCCTTATATTCGCCCTACATTTGTGGATTTGAGGGGTGCCGGTCAGTCCGGGCGTTTGAGGCCGGTTTGAGACGCCCCAGTGGGTCGTGTCTTTTTGACCGATCGGTGACCGGGTCGATTGCCCAAGCGTTGAAGAGCGGTTTGACGCACGCAGGTGTAGATGCTCTAAGAGTATCCCCGCATGTGTACCACTTTTGGATGAGCATGCACGCTTCGGGCGACGCGAGGCGGGCAGCCGAAGGTGCAGATCTCCATGAATCTTGTCGTGCGGCGCAGGCCTGGTATGGTGGCGCTGTCCGGGGTATCCCATGCGGCAATGGGGCGGCACGATTGTCATGGTTCGGCGACAGTGTGGTCCGGGTCGCTGGCGTCTTAGGCGGGCGGCACGGATCTGGTGCGTGGTGCTGGATGGCGTCCGATGACGCGCAAAT
The DNA here is from genome assembly GCA_039707655.1 of Elymus sibiricus. Lineage (NCBI taxonomy): Eukaryota > Viridiplantae > Streptophyta > Magnoliopsida > Poales > Poaceae > Elymus > Elymus sibiricus. The sequence goes on along the minus strand of CM077667.1, from coordinate 34,951,417 downwards.
GGTGTTCTGCTGGTTGCTGGCCCTCGTGGATCTGGCCGCTGACGAGTTCCGGAATGCTCCGCCGGAGATCTTTATTGGGTGTTTGACGCCTATAGATTGCTGGATTGGATGGGATTCGGTCATGTGTGCACCTATTTCATCCCTAGTGGCTTTTGGTGCACGTGACGCAAAGCTTGGGTATTTGTCGGCATTGTGAGACACGTCGGTATTTCGATTTTCAAGGCGGCTGTGGTCTGAGGCCTTGTAATGACGGATCGAGTCTTCGTGGCGATGAGGACTTTGCTTGGTGATTTGTGACCTGTAGCAGCGGTATCGACAGTGGGGGGCAACATAGGCGAACATAATCTTATCTTTCAGGGTGAAAACCCAAGGCTTGACTTTAATTGGTTGTGTCTGGCAGCGAAATTACCTATTTGTAGGTTTTTGACTTATGACTCAATATTATTACATGACAGTATAAGCCAAAAACCAAATCCAGAAGCTCGTAAATATTTTTTTTTTACTCCTTCAGTCCTGTAATGTAAGACGATTTTTGACACTAGTGCAAAATTGGTAAAAAGTTCCGTTATTAATAGACTGTGAACCTAATTGGTAAAAAGTACCATTATTAATAGACTGTAAAAAGTTCCAATTTTACCCAAAACAGTTGAAGAGCTTTTTTTATCCCAACTTCCATTATTTTACGGATACAGAACCGTTGAAGATGCTCTAACGTGCACTAGCATGATTCGGCTCCAAACTTGTTAATCCGGTGGACACGTGACCTGGCAGAAACCATGGCCATGTGACGTACCGTACGATCAAACGCCTTGAGCTCTGTACTACTGCAGTACGAGTGTACTACTACGAACGATGGTGCTGCGCATGCTCCGGAAGCGACATGATCCGCACAGGCAGAGAGAGCATCTCCATTATTGAATAATCCAAGCATGATCTACCACAGCACATAGTTCTCTATGTTTGCAAGCAACAATTTTTTTTCCCAAGGAGTAGCTAGGGTCCTCCTAAATTATTGCCACGGTTTGGTAATGGTTCTCATCCAGTTCAGACTAAGTTGTACTACTTGTTACTGATCTAAAAACTTATGGTACTCTCTATTCAGAGTTTCAGACTAAGTTTCTCTGCATTTCATCAAAGTTTCTAAACGAGCTGCAATTAAAGGAAGGAAGTTGGAGAGTTGGTAGAAGATGCACTTGCATTTGCTTTGCAGTAGTACCAACGGCAACAAGTGCGCATGGTTGGCAAGAAAGATCGATCATATGGATAGATATGGGTTCAGAAAGTGTGCAGAGTTGCCGGCCGGCCCTTAACTGAAAGCAGCTCCATCCATTTCGTGCTCCATTCGCGTCGCCGTGGATAGCGATCGATATCATTCCTTGCGTGCTCCATTCTCCTCTCCCTCCCTCCCTCCCTCCCTCACTGTATAAATAATAGGGAGCGCGGGGCAGGAGCCGTGGTGACACAGTCAGCCAGCCAGTCGGAGTCCGTAGCGCGAGCTGTCGGTCAGTAGCGCCGCGATCTCCCTCACGTTCTTGTTGCAAGGGGGGAGAAAGAAGATGGACGCGGCGCAGGAGTCGCGCTGGGCGGCGGCGCAGGAGATCGGCATCGGCGAGGACCTCGTCCCGGCCGCGCTGCGGCACCTGGAGTTCCTCGCCGCCGTCGACCGCCGCCGGTGGCTCTACGACGGCCCGCTGCTCCACAGGGCCATACGCAGGTAGGAGTATCTATCTATCGCCATCCATCTTGTTGGCCTGCCTCTTCAGCAACACAAGAGACTATTGCGTCTGGGAATTAGTTTACTTTCTGATGAGGCGTTTCATTCTTTTTTTTTCTGTCGGGTTATCGTTGATCAAGGAATACAACTTCTCAGTGATCAATCGTTGCCATGTTTCGATGAACTCTCGGTGAATCACCCTGACAGACACCTGCTTCTTGAGCAAAATCAGACAAAACCACTAGTTCAGTTAACCTTGATGTTATTAAGTTGGTGGAAGAGTTGACCTGAGAATATATGTTCAGGTTTTCAGTTTTAACAAGGAATGGCCACTAATTTTTCTGGAACCATCCTCTGATCTCTCCTTCCAGTTACAGTGTGGTGCTACAGTTCTAGCCTTATCTAGAATTTTTTTGGCATGACACTAAATCTGTCTGCTTATGCACGTTAAAGTCCCTATATATCATGCTGAAATCACTGATCCTACATTAAGTTATGATCTGCGTTGCATAATCTTTGAAATATATAGTGACTTTGTTGTTGTGCTAGGTACAAAGCTTGCTGGCTTCCCCTTCTTGCCAAGCACACTGAGGCCGCTGTTGTTGCGGATGAACCGCTGGTTGTTCCGCTTGATTGCGAATGGATATGGCACTGCCATCGGCTTAACCCGGTACGCATATATTAACTCCCAGATATGCTCGTATATGCGTCGTTCAAAATCTGTGAACACCACATTAGAGAACTAGTATTAGTATTTGGCTATTAATTTGCACCTCTTGGCATGAAAGAAACAAAACACTAGTGAGTGAACATGGTTGGAAATGTGTCTAAATCAAGGTCATCTTGTATTGTTTCCGGTTAATTTTGCTGTGCTGACAACAAATATCGTATCTTTCAGACTCGATACATGAAGGACTGCAAGAGAGTATATGGCAGGATACTGGACTCTAACAATGTCAAGTCCTCCGTTCAAGCAAAGTCCAAGGATCAATCTGAAAAAGTTTGGACTGAGTTATATCCTGGGGAGCCCTTTCAGTTGGAGTACAGTACAAATCATTCCAACGATTCGGTTTACGTGGGCGATGGAACCGCTGGAGGCATTTCCTATGATTTGGTCTCAGCTGTTAAGAGACAGTCTTCTTTCGTCTACCAGGTAGTTACACTAGCACTGACCTTTTCGTAATAAAAGAAAAAAAATATGCAAGAGAAATAAATAAATGAATCAATATGTGCAGAAAGTCAGCGAATTCCTTTGTTTCTGGCAGGTTGGAACACCAAGCATGCATGATCGCCGTTTTCTGGAAGACGCTTTGGCTCGGTACAAAGGGTTTTTGTATCTGATCAAGATGAACCAGGAGAAAGGAATGAACCTCTTCCGTGTGCCGACCTACGATGTGGACCTGATGTGGCACACCCACCAACTGAATTCCGTTGCCTACTGCAATGACATGTTGGGTCTCCTTGGAGAGTCCTGGAGCATGATGACACGGACGACGATCGGGCCGAAGGGAAGAAGCTCGACACCGGATTTTCAGGGACCACCGAGCAGTTCGAGAATTGCTTTGGTGTGAGGTACTGGAAGGCTGGCGCTATGTACCGTGGCAGCTTGCCGTCTCCTGTGACATTCGTTCCTCGGATAGAATTTAGTGGTGAGGACGATGGTGTTTTTGGCGTCGATGTAGCGGAGAAGGGTCTTGCTATTCTTGAAACAACAGTTGTGGAGGTATGATACTCATTTTACATCTTATTGCTGTCCACGAGGCAACAGTTAGACAAGTACAATAATTTCAGTTTCAAAGATTTTTCTGATCTAGTAAAATAACTCAAAATGTTGTATGTTGTACTACTTTAATATAACATTATTGATTTGGAAGCGCTCCTGATATTGGTTATCGAAAAACACGATCCAGCGCTTCTTTTGCCAAGAGACAGACATTTACTGAATTTATGAACTCATCAAAATATTTTCACCCTTTTGCAGTTATACGTACAGATTGTGGACATCAAGAATTTACCGTCTGCAATTCCAGAGAAAAGTGTGTATGTATGGTTCACCAAGACTCAACCAGATGCATTTATCGGTGATGGCGGCAGGTTGGATATTTCATCCAAGACAGGGAAGAGTATTGGAGCTAGTTTCCAATGCGAACCGACTGGCAAACTCATTCTTACAGTAATGATTGATCAGGCCTACTTTGGGGCATCATCATCATCGAAGAAATCAGAACCGTTGGGGAAGGTTTCGATCTCTCTTCAAGAGCTTGCACATCATGATTCCAAGCTTTCCTTTGAGAGGTGGTTTGAACTGAAATGTTGCGGTGCATATGCCGGTTTCCCTCCTGTCGGTCTTCGTGTTGCCGCATCTTGTACTGTCCCAAGGCAGGCTCCACAGGTTCTTAGCATGGTCAATGTGAAGCCTTGCTCCTGGACTCGCTTCGTGTATGACTGTGGTACTGAACTCATTCGTCTTCAGATAAGGTATTTTTTTGTCGGTGGTATCAATTTGTTTGCTGATTAGTATCCTGCAACCTGCATGAAACTTACTGGTATTTTTTTTGGTAGAAATGAATAAAAAGTTACTATATGATACTTCCTCCGTTCCTAAATATAAGTCTTTTTAGAGATTTTACTAGAGGACTACATACGGAACAAAATGAGTGAATCTACACTCTAAAGTATGTCTATATACATCTGTATGTAGTCCCCTAATGAAACCTCTAAAAAGACTTATATTTAGGAACGGAGGGAGTACTACATTGATTGCTAATAACATGTGGTGTTATTACATCTTCATTTCAAACTGCAAATTGGTATTAGCTGCAGGAATTTTTATTATTCAACTTATATAGCAGTATTTGTAGTTTGCCTTCAAAACATATCCGAATTTATTCCAGTGGACACTGGAAAATTCTGGCCTCCTATGTTTAAGAAAGAAATATCAGTTTCTTCAGGTCTAATTAGAAACTCCTCCCCTTCACTTCAGGGAGCACAAGGCCAAGAATGGCATGGCTCTCACTCAAGAATTGGTCGGAGTAACAAAGTCATCAAAGCAGCCATTTCAGATTGCAGAATTCCCGGAAAACAAATGGTCTTTTAACAATCCTAACTTATCCATCACTCATGACCTGAAACCAAGCAAGGATGGCTGCATACACGAGCTCAAATACGGCAACAAACTGGTAAGGACAGCTGCAGTGTGCAGCTCAATTCATACACACGGTGTGTTCGCTCAGAAGATAGTGATCACATTAAGTCATATGTAAATTAAAAAAAACTTTATGAATTTAGCATACTCACAGTTCTGGTACTTCTTTGAACAAAGCAGATCAGACTATACAGGGGAAGGAGACTAGCATATGAACTCAATTGCTGCAGTCAGCATGCTGAAGATACTGCAGCAGTTACCGCTGTGAAGTTCTCGGCTGAACACCCCTATGGCAAAGCAGTCGCACTAGTTGATACTGAATCAAAATTTATCACGGTACAATTTCTGCTCTAATGCATATCCTTCTAAGTAGTCAAAATTAATTTCCTTGCATCTCAGATATACTCATGGAGTCATGGTGTTCTTACTTAAATTTAGGTGGATGAGGATTGGTTTTTGCTTCCCTGGATCGCAATATCATTCTTGTTCCTGAATTCCATTGGCAACGATGGTGTGAAGCTTATTGAAGGTGCCATGGTACAGATGGGTGAAACCGTTGAGCCTGATACTACAGTGGTTTCTGAAACGGTGAAAGGTGGAGCAGCATGCGCCACTGCTGGTCCGGCGCAGTGTGGCGCTTGTGGCACGCCTGGTGGCGGTGACATGGTCATGGCAAGTGACAAGGCTGGTCATGCTAGCTATGGCGGCTCAGTCACTGCAAGCGGCAAGGTGGCTGACTCTAAGTGTGGTGGTTGTGGATCAGGCTGTGGTGGTGGATGTGGTGTCTCTATGGTCACCATGAGCTACAAGAAAGGTCATGTAAGTTGTGGTGTCGTTGCAGGCAGTGAGAATGGCCATATTGAGTCTGCTGGGTGTGGATCGGGATGCGGCAGTTCATGTGGTGGCAACAGGGTTACTGAAAGCTCCCAAGAGGGGAACACGAAGTCAGGTGGCTGCGGTTCAGGTTGTGGTGGTGGAGGTTGTGGCGGCATGGCCATTGAAGGCTCCAAGGCTGGCATTGGATGCGGTTCAGGTTGTGGTGGCAGTTGCAGCGGTATGGTGGTTGAAGGCTCCAAAACTGGCCATGCCAAGTCAGGCGGTTGTGGCTCGGGTTGTGGTGGTGGTTGCGGTGGCATGCTGATCGAACACTCCAAGACTAGCTGCACCGAGTCTAGTGGTTGTGGCTCAGGCTGCGGCTCTGGTTGCGGCGGTGGTTGCGGCAGCATGGTCATGGAAGGCTCCAAGACTGGCTTCGCCAAGTCAGGTGGTTGCGGTTCTGGTTGTGGCGGTGGTTGTGGCAACATGATCATGGAAGGCTCCAAGACTGACTTCGCCAAGTCAGGTGGTTGCGGTTCGGGCTGTGGCGGTGGTTGTGGCAGCATGGTCATTGAAGGCTCCAAGATTGGCTTCGCCAAGTCAGGTGGTTGCGGTTCGGGTTGTGGCGGTGGATGCGGCAACATGACCATGGAAGGCTCAAAGACTAGCTTCGCCAAGTCAGGTGGTTGCGGTTCAGGTTGTGGTGGTGGATGCGGCAACATGATCATGGAAGGCTCCACGACTGGCTTCGCCAAGTCAGGTGGTTGCGGTTCAGGTTGTGGAGGTGGCTGTGGCAGCATGGTCATTGAAGGCTCCAAGACTGGCTTCACCAAGTCAGGCGGTTGCGGTTCAGGCTGTGGCGCCGGTTGCGGTGGTGGCGGTGGTGGCAGCATGGTCATGGAAGGCTCCAAGATGAGCCATGCCAAGTCAGGCGGTTGTGGTTCAGGCTGTGGCACCGGTTGCGGTGGTGGCGGTGGTGGTAGCATGGTCATGGAAGGCTCCAAGATGAGCCATGCCAAGTCTGGGGGCTGCGGTTCAGGCTGTGGCGCCGACTGCGGTGGCGGCGGTTATGGCGGCATGGTCATGGAAGGCTCCAAGATGAGCCATGCCAAGTCTGGGGGCTGCGGTTCAGGCTGTGGCGCCGAGTGCGGTGGCGGCGGATGTGGCGGCATGATCATGGAAGGCTCCAAGATGAGCCATGCCAAGTCTGGGGGCTGCGGTTCAGGCTGTGGCGCCGGGTGTGGTGGCGGCGGATGTGGCGGCATGATCATGGAAGGCGCCAAGACGAGCCATGCCAAGTCTGGGGGCTGCGGTTCAGGCTGTGAAGCCGGGTGCGGTGGCGGTGGATGTGGTGGCATGATCATGGGAGACTAGCCATGCCAACTCTGGGGGCCATGGTTCAGGTTATGGCTCTGGCTGTGGCAGCATGCTCAACGCAGCCTCATAAGCATGCCTATGCCTGAGGTGGCCGGTGTGTGCGTGGTGACTGCCGGCGATGGCATGCCACACGCTCTAGTTGGAGATGAAGTCGAATAAAGACCACACTATGTCATGTGCAGTTTGTCATGCCTCTACTCACAGCGCACAATGTGTTGTGGTTAATATATTCTGTTGTATCTGTGGTAAGCATGATATGCAATTATATAATTTGTGATTATTGGGAACTTTTCATGCATAAGCATAACTATGGTGGCACCACATGTTTCAACCAACCTTAAATTTGACAGCGGAGCGGCGGTCGTTGATGTTGGGGATAAGCATGCGCTTGAGTATATTCTTCATATTGATGGCTTCAGTCTTCACATTATACCCAAGCCTTTTTAATGGCCCATAATATTTTGTTCTGGAAGTTCTCTTATCCTAGAAGTTGGTATTGCTCTTGAAACACAAGTGTATCTATACGTAAATCAATTGTTCTTTAAGTTTAAGCCATGCCATCACAACTAATATAGCATCATGCGTTCACCATAAGCCCTGACTAATGTATACACTGCTTATCATATAGATATAGGATTGCGAAGCTGTAAAGGTAGTTCCTCATTGCAATTCAATCAGGTTGTAATTTAATTTATTTACAACAGGGAGACAAACCTACTCAGAAGATTCGATTCAAGTAAAATGTATGGCTCAACAAACAGTTCTGACAAAGCATTTTACAGCATTGAACGGCAACATATCAAAAACACATGATAAGAGATTTCATATCTTAGTTACACTCAGACAAGGAAAACAATGGTCCCTGAAGCTAACCTGTACACATTTTACTTGCATCTTCTGAATCAACTCGGTGAAAACAAAGACTTGATGGTGCAGTCAGCAAGTCCCTGAAAATTGAAGGGTTTTCTTTTAGTTACTTGCAATAGATCATCAAAGAGTTGATTTTTTTATTTCCATCTTCTAACATCTGCGTACGCATGGGTGAAGAACCGAACACTCAAACAAGTTGATAGTAGTACGCTAGAGTGTTTACAGCGGAACTGAATGATAATTTCAGATTATGTTGCTTGCATAATGAGTGGGTGTCATTTCTGAACACTAGCAATGTACTTGAACGTAGCAGTACAAAGGAATAAGATGCCACATATTACGGTAATAAAAATCAAACTAGTGCTACATATCAGTTTCAGTAAAAAGCATAAACATTATTCTGGTACCTACAAATTATAAAATCCCCTAATGCTACATATTGCGGTAATAAAAAGTACAGCCAAATCAAACTAAAAAATAGCCTCATATCAACATTATTCTGGTACCTACAGCCTCATAACACGAATGCATGCAAACAGATTAGCAATTATAGAGAAAAGCTTCAGTAAAGGCATCTTCCTTTTGCATTCATTTAACAGTGGCATGCATGCATGCATATATACTCCCTCCGTTCCTAAATATAAGTCTTTGTAGAGATTCCACTACGGACTACATACGGGACCGTATGTAGTCCGTAGTGGAATCTCTACAAAGACTTATATTTAGGAACGGAGGGAGTAAAACGCAACGACTGAGGATTGTCATGTCTCCAGTCTTCACATTATACCCAAAGCCTTTTAACCCAGAATGTTTTCTTCCTAGAAGTTTGTATTGCTCTTGAAACTCGAGTGTATCGATACATAAAGGATTTGTTCTTCAAGTTTAAGTTGTCTTAACCTAGAAAGTTAATACTGTTCTCTAAACTCAAGTGCATCTATCCATAAATGATTTGTTCTTTAAATTCAGGCCCATGTCATCACAGTTAATATAGCATTATGAGTTCAGCATAAGCCTTGATTAAAGTATACTCTGCTCACCGTATCATACATATATAGTATGGCACAGCTGTAGAGGTAGTTCCTCACTGCTATTCTATTACGTTATCATAAATTTCTTTACAATAGGGTACTCAGAAGACTCAATTCAAGTAAACTGCACGACTCAACAAACAATTCCGACCAAGTGTTTTTACATCATCGCAGTACAATGCATAAAAACATGTGATGGATATTTCATATCTAAGTTACATTCAGACAAGGGAAACAATGGGCCCCGGAAGCAAACATGTACAATTTTTACTTGCATCTCCTGAATCGACTCGGTGAAAACACCTGCAAGGCATACACTCTGGTCAAACATATACATATGCTATGCTTAAACACCATAAGCCTTTTTAATGGCCTAGAATTTTTTCCTTCTGGAAGTTCTCTTATCCTAGAAGTTGGTATTGCTCTTGAAACTCAAGTGTATCTATACATAAAGCATTCATCACAATTAATATAGCATCATGAGTTCACCATAAGCCCTGACTAATGTGTACTCTGCTTATCATACAGATATAGTATGGCAGAGATGTAGCAGGCAGCCATCATGTATATGCAGAACACAAATAAAATGAGAAGACCAACATCTAACTTGGTAACAAGTTTACTTGAACTTTTTTACCACTACACAAGTGACATTAACTAGCATAGATCGCTCTTCCAACACCAAAAACTAGATCCACAAATGAATATTGTGAGTCAGGAGACCTCATCCCAGATATTGGCTTGGAAAAACATAAGAGTTGAGAGAGAAGGTAAACTACACGAGTGAGAAAGAAGCAAAGGCATGGCCCAGTGTGTTCATTTGGGACGGAGGGAGTACAGGATATTTGGACATATTTTTATCCCTGTTTTATGTGTTCATTTGTCAGAAGCAACTACAAATGACATATATAATGCATGAAGAAACAAACATATGTAATTATTTCACATACATCTCCAGAGTACAAGCGTCTAAGAAAGTACCTATAATTGAATTGCCCAATACATCCTAAACATAGCCTGCTGTGACATTTCAAACAGCATAAATTTTGGGGCATCGTATTGTCAATGACTCTGCTCATGTGGATTTCTTTTAGCCCAAGGTTGTAAGTCACTAGGTTATGTTCCATAAACCCAGATGCTCAGCATCTTCTGCTAGGATTACTTAAGCAGAATCTTCCGGTGACTATTTACAAACATGGAAAAGTCCCGATCGATGATCCAATTTTAGATTTTTCCCAGTCATACTTGGGGATCGATCTTCTGTCTCAGGCCCATCCTTCTTGATATGTATTGCTTTCACCAATATCCTGGTTCTTGGCTCTGGAGTCATCCCTCTCGACTTCATTGTCATGTAATATTGCAAAGCCTGGTCCAGCTGTCCCTGGGAGTGAAGTCCATGAACCATAATAGTAAATGATCGCTGATCTGGACCTGATCCATTCCTCTCCATCTCCTCCCATACTTGTTGTACCCCCTTGTCATATTTCATACTGACATAGAGGTTCAATATTAAGTTATACGTGTCAGAGTCCAACCTACAACCTGATTCCTCCATCCTCTCGATCAAATTCATAACATCTCTCGGTTTCTCAGTTGTCTTGAGAATGTAGGTGTACGTCATGTTGTTTGGAGAGCATCTCTTCTTCTCCATATCATCCAGAAGCTCATAAACTTTTTCCGTCCGCCTTATCTTACAGAAGTGTTTGATCAAAGTGTTGTAGGTAGCCACATCTGCTTGACAACCACGGTCATTCATCTCACCAAAAATCTCAAGCACTTCTGGAATCTTTTTCTTGAAGCACAATTGGTCAATGATACAGTTGCAAATTTCCACGTCGGGACTGATTCCCTTCTCCCACATGCTTGTGAATAGTTTCACAGCCCTACTAACTTTGCCAGCTTTGGTTAGTGCATTTATGAAGGTACCATATGTGAACAGGTCCGGCTTAATCTTAGATGCAATGATCTCGTTCCAAACCCTTTTAGCATCAGCCAGACTTCCCTTGACACACCATCCATTAAGAACGATGTTCCAGCTCTTCATGATAGGAGGGAACTCATCTTTCTTCTGGAGAAAGAGGGCCTCAGCCTCCTCGACGTGCTTGTACCGGCAGAGCGACATCAGAAGTATCTGGAATCCAACCAAGTCAACCTCGAACCCATAATCCTTCCTCTTGTAGAATATCTCGATCGCTTCTTGCACCTTGTGCGCCCCTGCATACCGGTTCAACAAGACAGCAAACATCCTGTTGGTTACGACCAACCCACGGCGTTGTTCAGGAATCTCATCGAAGAGCTGTCTCATAAGCCTTACCTTCTTCATCCGCCCAAGGATGTCAAGTATCTCGATGTAGGTCCTTGGACCATGGTCATACGTAGGCAGACCGGCCGCCCAAGTGAAGAAGAGCAGCGCCACCTGCCAATTGAACCTCTGCTTCTGGAGGACTTTGAGAACAACATCCTCGTCCATCTCATCGGCAAACAACCGACGGAGGTCTTTGCTGAGGTCAGAACCAGCATCGCAGGACTTGAGAAGTCTCGGAACTTGACCGACGACGCGGACATCCAGGGAGTCCTCTGAAGCACTGGTAGTATGGCAAAGCCTTGGTGACCCGAGAACATGTCCTCTTGGAACAATGCTTGAGTGGAAGCATGGACGCAATGATACTGCATCAGGAAGCAGCTCCAACGCATTCTGTCGAACAGTTGGCGTGCGCGAACCGAAAACAGCGAGCCGCCTATGAACTGCCGCACAAAAATGTTTAGTTAGCATTCACCTCTCTCGAGTTTCTATGGCGTGTCACTTTCTTTTCCTAATGCTACGTCTGGAAATCAGGCAAAGTCAGTCGATATGGGGTGTGCGAGATGGGATTAATGGACGTGTGATGGACGAGGAGTGTAATAATCGGGGCAAAGAGAGGCACAAAGGAGGGGGTGGATGATATTCGTACCGCAGATGGGGTTTCTAGTCCTGAATGCTGCAGCGAGGACGGCGTACGCCGGCGGCGCCGGCATCGCGCCGGAGGTGCCGCGCACGAGGGAGAGCGGCGGCGTGAGCGCGTGCACGAAGATGGCCGGCAGCCAGCCAGCCTTGCACGCTCGGTAGAGCCAGCCAGCGGAGGGCCACAAAGTAACGTGCTCCGAGTCCCCGCCCGTGCCGGCTCGGCGGTCGTGAGTTCCCGGCGGCGGAAAGCGAGAGCGCGGGGATCTAGGCTAAACCTGGGCATACCCCGGGCCGGGCTCGGGCTCAGGCCCGAAGCCCGGCCCGGCCCGACCTAAAAATCATTTTTTCAGGCCCGAGCCCGGCCCGAATGGGCTAAAAAGAGGGATTTCGGGCAGGCCGGACCGGGCCTCCGTGTAAAATCGCAGTTTTTGCAAGCCTGAGCCCGGTCTGGTGGTCATTTCGGGGCTGGTTTTGAAGCCTGAGCCCGGCCCGAACATAAAGCCCGACCCTAGTTTTTCGGGCCGAGCTCGGGCTGGGTCACCGGGCCGGGCTGCCCATGCCCAGGTTTAATCTGGGCTGGGCCTCTCAACAGTTACAAGTTGGGGAGAGAGCCAGCGCAACCCGCAAATTTCATCCCGCGTATGGGAGTCCATGGACAGGCACGTGGGAGGCCGCCATTCAACGTTGCCACATAAATTACAAACACTTTTTTAACGAACTGAATAAAATTCATGCAAATACGGTCGGATTTCATACAAACTGGATGACTTTCATGCAAACACGAACACGACGAGTTTCATACAAACCAACGAGAGTATTTACATTTTAAACATAGTTTAACTAAGAAGGTAAAACTACGTGCATGTACGGTCACGCGAAGCTCGACTCCCACGACACAGATACACTACATTAGTCTAAGACCGGCCTAACGGATCCCTTTGTCTTCCCCATGTCCAGCAGCCTGCTATCAGACTGTCGGGAGCCCTGGAGATATATTCTTCACCCGTTTTCTTTCCTATGTCCGGCAGCACCGCTTATCAGAGTGGCAAATAGGGTGCTTCAGCCGGAGTGGAAGGGGGGCACCTTGCTTCCATGGAGCCTAGACGGGGGGCGACGATGGTCTGACATAAAGAACCGGGTAGGCCACTGGCTGTACAAGTTGATGACTCCTCCGCGGTGGCCTTAATGGGATACAAGCGTGGGTGGCATTCATGGGATACAAGCGGTGGAGGCCTCCCGTGTTCTACTTCTCCTCGATGATGGCGACGTGCGCGGACCTGCTAGTCGCCGACTCGTCGCTCTCCATGCATCTGACTTCTTTCTCTGTTAGCGGGGCGCGGCTACGCGCGCGTTGACTGCGGATGGCACGGTCGCAAGCACGGGAAGCGCGGTACGAGGCGACATCGTCCACGACAATGAGGATGCCCGTGCCGCCATGCTCTCCCCCGTGCCAGCATGGAGCAACTCTGTGACGCCCCCAATTTTGACCGTACGCTAATCATACACGCAATGCGTACGACCAAGATTAGGGACTCACTGATCGATATCACAACACAACTCTAGACACAAATTAAAGTCATACAGCTTCATATTACAAGCCAGGGGCCTCGAGGGCTCGAATACAAAGCTTGACAAGCACGAGTCAGCGAAAGCAATAATATCTGAGTACAGACATAAGTTAGACAAGTTTTGCCTTAAGAAGGCTAGCACAAACATAAGCAGCGGATCGAAAGAGGTGAGGCCTCCTGCCTGGGAACCTCCTAACTACTCCTGAGCGTCGGCACTCTCCACGTAGTAGTAGGCTCCAGCGGTGGTGTAGTAGTCGTCTCCGGCGTACTCCATCTCCTCGGCTCCATCGTCTGAACGCAGAATCGTATCGAGGGGGAAAGAGAAAGCAAAGCAGCGGTGAGTACTCATCAAAAGTACTCGCAAGACTGACATCAGAACTATGCTAAGTATGCATCAGTATCAAGGAATGGGGTTATATCTGGGCTGACTGCAGAAAGCAAGAATAGGGGGGAGGCCTAGTCCTATCGAAGACTAGCATCTTCAGCATCTTGCAGCATTAGAAGAGAGTAGACTGGTATCTCATATATAGCAATATTATTGTAGCAATTTTATTAAGTAACCAAGCCCAGAGATTCTTCCTCGACTCCTTGCGAGGAAGCAATCTCGGAGCCACATTCATCTCAAATTGAAGTCACAGTTATAGTTGTATAAGGTCAAGGTACAACTCCAAGTCGTCATGTTACCGTGGACACGGCTATTCGAATAGATAATTTCTTCCCTGCGGGGGTGCACCACATATTCCCCAACACGCTTGATACCTCTGGCCGGACACACTTTCCTGGGTCATGCCCGGCCTCGGGACATCAAACGTCGTCGCCCCACCTAGGCTCAACGAAGAGGCCAGCCTGCCGGTCTAAATCCTAAGCGCGCAGGGGTCATGGGCCAATCGCCCTTTGCACACCTGCACGATGCGAGGGCGGCCGAGGTCAGCCCTAGCACACTCTAGTCCAAGAGCTGTACCGTCCAGGCCACTCGGGCGCGCGCCGCTCCATTGCTGACGTCCGAAGAGCTTCGGCTGATACAACGACGCTGAGTACCCATAACTTCTCCCACGTGAAGGTTAGTGCGTAATAGGCCAAACGACCAACTCAGATCAAATACCCAACCCATTAGCATTTTATTAATGCGGGGCAATCGCGACCCATAAAGTGCGGTCCCGTCGCCCCGTCTCGAGGATGTGTGGCAAGGGCCTCTCTCGCCCGTCCACGCATCATCATCATCAAACCATGGGTACCCCTCAGGGCCGACCCATCACCAACATGTTTCTGTAACCCGGTCATAGTAACAGTGTGTATAAAACATCAAGACGGAACCTGAGGAATCACCCTCAAAGGGCCCCGCTCGATGAAAACCGTCAAGGTGGACTTAGAGGAATCACCCTCGAGGGTCCCACACTTGAGGGGTTGCACGACAGAGTCATCGTCGGGAGTGGTGAAGGAGGAATCACCCTCGATAACCACGACCGACTAGCTGCACTATAGAGTTAGCATCATGAGTACTTCACGAGGTGTCACCCTCGGTACTCGATAGTAGTTCTGCAGAGTCGTACAACTAAGGGGTGTGCGGTGATGTGAGGGGCCTGGCTTGTCGGTCGGTTGACCGAGTCTTTGAGTCTTCAAGTCGTCGAGTCGTCGATGAAGAAGCAGGGGCAACTGGGACTAAGGGGTCACTGGGGGTTCACTAATCAACCTATACTAAGCAGTTGATATGATTGCAGGTATAGTAACAGTTTATCAAAAACAGGCTATGCATCAGAATAGGAGCTAACTAATACAGTAGCAAAATCTAATGCAAGATTGAGAGGGAAAGAAATGGGCGATATCGGAATGCTCAAGGGGGGTTGCTTGTCTTGCTGCTCTGCGGCAAAAGGCTAATCGTCAGGCGTGTAGTCGTACCCGGTAGCACCGTCAGTCTCGGGGTCTACCGGTAAGAAGAAGGGGGAGAAACAATAAATATAAAGCAGACAAATGCATCACGATGCATGACATGGCAATATGCAGGGCTAGGCATGCACTAACGTAGTATTACACGTTGCAGACGGGTCGGAAGAATATCTGATGATATTTTCCGAGTCTCGGGCTACTACCGGACAGATGATCCTAATGCTAAATGTCCATGTTCATCATGCTAGGAGCATGAGACAGATGAATGGACAGCGTATTTGGATCCGTGGGATTTTTCTGAGCAACTTTCATATATAAATTATTTTCATCCGAGTTACGGTTTAAAAGATATTATTTTCTAAAGTTTTACTGAATTTCTGGAATTTATTTTATTTATTTAAATCAACATTATCCAGAACAGTGTCTGGTGACGTCAGCGTGAGGTCATGCTGACGTCAATGGTCAACAGTCGGCTGGCCAAGTCAAACATGACCTGTGGGTCCAGTGGGACCCACTGGTCAGCCTTACAGTGGCTAATTAGTATTAATACTAATCTAATTACAGATTAAGTAGAGGTGGGGCCTACTGGTCAGTATCTAATTAGAGTTTAATCTAATTAATTAATTAATTAACTGATTTTCTTTTTATTTAAATTCGTTTAATCGCGCGGGGCCCACCTGTCAGTGAGTTGACCCAGTCAACTAGTCAACGGGACCCACCCGTCAGCGACACAGGGGGCCCCTCACATCAGGCCAGGTCAGCAATGGCCGGCGTCTCGCCGGAATCACACCGGCGAGCTCGTTCGCGGCGGCGCGACTTCGGGCACCGGTCGGAAATCGTGTAGGGGGGGCTACTCGACGCGCGCAAGGGCTTGTTGGATCGGGCGGAGCGAGCCGCGTCCGATGGCGGTGGTTGTCGCGCGCGAGGAGGACGGGAACATCGACGGCGACCACCGCGGTGTCGCCGGACTTCGGCCATCTCGCAAACGGCGGCAATACGGCACGGCAAGCGGTGAGACCTAGCGCGTTGAACTCGCGCGGGCGTGCTGAGCACGAACCCGAGCTCATTTGAGCTTGACGGGCAGTGCGGCCACGGCGAGGAGCTCATCGGCGGCGAGGTATTCGGGCGTCACCAACGCGGCAGCTACGTCGATGCAATCGCACGAAAGAGAGAGGGGAAAGACGGGAGAGCTTACAGTGAGCCCACAGATGTGCTCTAGCCTGCTCGGGGAGGCTCGTCGGCGGCGAATCGGAGACGGAGAAGAAGAAGCCCGAGGAAGAAGAAGAAGTCGTGGCGCTCGCGGTGGGGGTTCCCGATTCCAACGGGGTGCACCGATCGACGCAGCGGTCGACGGTGATGCCCTACGCATTTTTCGGGCGAGCTCGAACAGGAGCAAGGGAGGGGATCAGAGAGGGGGCTACGGGGTCCTAGGGCACGCGGGGTGGAGAGAGGACGCCGTGAGGGCCGTTCTTATCCTCCACGACAGCAGGGGAGGCTCGATGACCGCGCGCGCGAGTCGGCCGCCATGGCGCTGCCGCGGCCTTCTCCTGTTTTGGCGCGAGGTAAGGGAAAGACTGGCCTTAATGGGCTGGGCCAGCCTGTAACACATGGGCCACAGTGCCCGGTAAGTCTGTTCTTTTTATTTCTTTTCTATTTTTATTTTCTGTTTCATTTATTTTCTGCAATAATCCTCTACTGCAAAAATAGGTGACTTGCTCCAAATAATGTCTTGCAATATTCTGCAATACCTCACCAAGTTTGAGGAATTTTCAAATCTGTTTGAAATATCCAAATGAATTTAAGAGCACTTTTAAAATGCAAATTGTTGCTGTTATTGGAGGTGGGGTCCACACCAGGTTGAGGGTGATGTTGTTTTCCTCGACAACAATTTTTTGGATTATTTCACAAGTGTGCCACATTTTATTTTGTTGTTTGCAATTTTATTTTACCACATTAAAATTCAATTGGCTTTTGAAGTGGAATTTGAATTGAGATATGAATTTCAACTTGATCATATCCTATTAGCAAAATGATTTGTTGCTGATCATGGTCATCACTGTAGCTTAATTACAATCATTACTATAGTAGAAATCCAGGGTGTCACAAACTCGCCGCTCCTCTGCGGGCTGGCTTGAAGCGGCAAGTTATTGAACCACGCGCGCGGCTTGGAGCGGCAACTTACTCTGTCGTGCTAGGCGAGGAAGGTGGAGCAGCGAGCTACCTCGCTCATATCCGGCGGGCTCGACGGGCACCTAGCCAACTTTTATGCCGGAGAACTACTCTTCATGCTCGTCGGATGCCATCTAAAGAGTGGAAAAAATGGTGGAAGGAGAAGATGGGGAGCGACGGAGTGGTGCTATTCTTGCCTGGCGTCTGACCTCCTTTAAATAGCGGGTAGACGGGAGGAGTTTGCCCGACGTTGTGTTTAATGTCACCCGCTCATGGACAAACATGTGGCCAGAGTAGATTTCTCGGCTTCCACGCGGGTTAATTGGAGGCGTATGGAAGACGGCGGGGAAGCGTGTTCAGCCGGGCGTGCAGCGGGCGACGCCCTCGGCCTACGCGCCGCTTCAATGGCGAAGGCAGTGAGAGGTCGCGTCCGCCCTGGGCCGGCTTCAATATGGAGCGACGCGTTCTACAGCGGCATGAATGCGGGCAACTGACGCCAGGTGGGAACGTGCGCGGGCGGGGGAGGAGGGTTTTAGGTGGGACATGGCCGTTGGAAGCGGGTGTAGGTGGTGTCCAGATGGCCGCAAAGCCCCTACGTGTGTCTCGTGTTTGTAGAAGAAAGTACGTACGGACCGTGCCGCGGACCGATACATGTCCGCATTGCATGGCTTCCGCGGTCGAGACATTGCAATCCAGCGTATGCGAACGATTTACGGGTCGACGTTGAAGATGCCCTAACCGGGACCTAACTGATCCCCTAAACCGAATAACAGAGTGATTTTTTTTACTCCAACTCCTATCTGGCGCCTAAATATGCTCGGCCGTGACATCGAGAAGTAAATTTTCTTGTCTCTCTCGCGCCTCCCCACCCCTACTAGCTCTTCGCCGGCGGACCTCTCGGTGCTGGTCTTTGGTGGAACTATTTGGATCCAACTTTTTTTTGTCTTCGTTCGCGTGGTTACAAGTTTAATCTTTCCGTTCTACGACTCTCTTCATCGATGATAGTTGTTGATCTTGTGATTTTTTTTATAAAACGAATGTGATTTTTAAGTGTATTACATTCGTATTTTTTCACTAGTTTTAACTATTTATGCAGCACATAATTATACACTATATTTATTTCTTAACAAACTTACCGCGCCATCGCGTGGGTATCAGACTAGCCACAATGGGAGTAATATAGGTAGTAACATAGATGCCACCTAAGCAAAAAATATGATGTGATAACTAATTAATAAGAAGAGAGAAATTAAGTAACTTAGCATGTTACTGTAACATAACGCATACCAAGACAAGACGAGTCTATAAGTTAATAAATGAAGGGCTCAATGTTACTATCCCTTGTGAAAATAGTAACTTATAGACTAGTAACATATGCTTGTTACTGCCTTATGTTGTAGTCTCGTCAACAGCTGAGGGCATGGCCGAGATTTCACTGAACCTCAGTCGACTGAGCAGATTAAATATGTTTTCTCTCCAACGGGGACATGTTGCTGGCACCGGCACGCGTAGCATTGTCCCTCCTGTCGTACTGTAAAAATAATGTAAAATAACAAATGGGCGCGTGGCCGACTATCTTGTGGCCAGCTCGCCGTGCGCAGCCACCTCGCGGCGCGACGCGTGCCACGGCGCGCGCGTACGTGGTGCCTCGCTGCGCTAAACAAAAGCAAAGGAGCGTCCCATCGCCGCTCCGGTCGGCCGAGCGAGACCGAGAGAGAGAGCCTCCGCCTCCATTCATTCGTGGAGAACCGATTCCCGGCCGACTCGCCGTCGCTGTCCCGGTGGTGCCCGCGACAGCGAGGAGGAGGGAGGGAGGAGGATGGTCGTAACTGTGGCAGCGACGGGGCCGGACACGGCCGAGCCGCTGCACTCCACCACCTTCGCCTCCCGCTACGTCCGCGACCAGCTACCCCGGTCAGTTCCCTGTCCCTCTCCTCCACACACCACACACCACGCCTACCGGTAAGGCGGTAACCGGCCACCCACTACGGCACTGCCCCACCACCACCACCACCACTCCACTACAAGGCACCAGCGCACACACCGTCGGTGTGACACCACCACTGCCACCCCACCCCATCCTCTCCCCCATCCATCCCCGGACTCCCCTAGCGCGGAGCAGTAGCAGCTGAGCGCCGGCGGCCATGGTGATCTCGCACGCGAGCTCCACCCCGGGGGAGGCCGTCTACTCCACCTTCTCCTCGCGCTACGTGCGCGAGGAGCTCCCGCGGTGAGGACGAGAGAGAGGCCAACCGGATGTTGGCCTCGATTCGCCGGAGATGTGACTGACGGAAGGGTGTTGGTGCAGGTACCGGATGCCGGAGGGGTCGATCCCGAAGGAGGCGGCGTACCAGATCATCAGCGACGAGCTGATGCTGGACGGCAACCCGCGGCTGAACCTGGCGTCCTTCGTCACCACCTGGATGGAGCCCGAGTGCGGCAAGCTCATGATGGACTCCGTCAACAAGAACTACGTCGACATGGACGAGTACCCCGTCACCACCGAGCTCCAGGTCCACCCCAGATCTGACTCTGACTCTCCTTTCATTTAATTTCTCCTTCCCATTTCGGGGCAACAGACAATCCCCAACACTTTTAATACTACCACCATCTTCACAACTAGCAGCAGCAAATCTCCTTCTAGCTCTGCCGGCCGGTGCCGGTGCCGGTGGCTCTCCGGCGAACCCGACCGCCAAATCGTGTTACTACTTCGGTGATGGGAAAGTGATGGTTTGTTCCATATGGTTGAGCCCCGGACGGTTCTGCTCTGCTACGGTCCGCTTCACATCGCATTCTGTGGTTTCCTTTCACCTGGTCTCCGGTCACAATTGCAACACAAATGCAAACATTCCTGCTGAATCTGGAAACAAATATACTAAGACTCTTTCTGTTTCAGTTATCACCTGGTGGGCATTGGTGATGGAAGCACACTATTTCGATACTGTTTGCTAATAACGATAGCAAATACTGCCTCTGTCCCTTAATGTTGCAGTTCAATTTGAACTGCAAAAACGTCTTATATTAAGAGGCGGAGGGAGCTCTTAGATGTGATTTCCGGTGGGCGCCGTGCCTGTTAATTGCAAGCAGAACATGTGAAACAATCTTGTTGGATTTAGTGACCGATATTCTCATATATGGATGCCTCTTTGCATTGGCATGCACCTATGTCGGAATGCGCAGACAAGCTGTTTACTTGAAGCACTTTGCTTATTACCTGTTTGTAACTTCGCAGAACCGTTGTGTAAACATGATAGCTCACTTGTTCAATGCACCGATCGGTGAGGACGAGACGGCTATAGGAGTCTCGACAGTGGGGTCTTCGGAAGCAATCATGCTTGCGGGCCTGGCGTTCAAGAGGAAGTGGGCAAACAAAATGAAGGAGCAGGGGAAGCCATGCGACAAACCTAACATTGTTACTGGTGCAAATGTTCAGGTATTTTTTTGTTGTTTTTCCGTGGAGTGAAATCTTTTGAATTTTACCACCGCATGTATGTGCCAGAAAAGGTGCCTCTTGTAACCGACCTCTCGTGTTCGTAGGTTTGCTGGGAGAAATTTGCTAGATATTTTGAGGTGGAGTTGAAGGAGGTCAAGTTAACTGAAGGGTACTATGTCATGGATCCTAAGAAGGCTGTTGAAATGGTGGATGAGAATACTATATGTGTTGCCGCCATCTTGGGTTCTACTCTTACTGGAGAGTACGAAGATGTCAAACTGTTGAATGACCTTCTTGTGGAGAAGAACAAGGAAACAGGGTATGCGATTTGGATGCTGTCAATTACATATCCTAATTCGACAAATTTCATTGAAATTGTGCAGAAAGGATGCAGCACAGTAGACAAATAGTATCCTAATAATTGACTAAATTGTTCTGGTAGCAATGCAACACAGCTGACATATGTCTTATCATCATACACATAATGCAGGTGGAACGTGCCGATCCATGTCGATGCTGCCAGTGGAGGATTTATCGCTCCGTTTCTTCAGCCTGAGCTTGAATGGGACTTCAGACTACCATTGGTGAAGAGCATCAACGTTAGCGGGCACAAGTATGGCCTTGTGTACCCTGGTGTTGGATGGGTCATCTGGCGGAGCAAGGACGATCTGCCCGACGAACTCATTTTCCACATAAACTATCTAGGAACAGATCAGCCCACATTCACACTGAACTTCTCCAAAGGTCAGTAGTATATTGCTCTCTCTAGTTGAGCATGATTTATCTCTGATGTTACAAACAACTTAGGTTTGTACCGTGTAAATTATGTGCAGGTGCTAGCCAGATCATTGCACAATACTATCAGCTGATCCGTCTCGGCTTCGAGGTATGTGTCATCAGCCTTCATTTTTCCTCACTCATTTGCAAACATCAGAGTAGAAGATATGGTGCTCACTTTGTCAACAAATCACATGACAGGGGTACAAGCACATCATGGAGAACTGCAAGCTGAACGCGGCGGTGCTGAAGGAGGGCATCGACGAGATGGGCCGGTTTGACGTGCTGTCCAAGGAGGACGGTGTGCCGCTGGTGGCCATCCGGCTCAAGGACAGCAACAACTTCAGCGTGTTCGACATCTCGGAGAACCTGAGGCGGTTCGGGTGGATCGTGCCGGCATACACCATGCCGGCCGACGCGGAGCACGTGGCCGTGCTCCGCATCGTCATTCGGGAGGACTTCAACCGGAGCCTCGCCCAGCGGCTCCTCGCCGACATCAACAAGATCATCGGCGAGCTGGACGCGCACGCCGTCCACGCTGTCAAGCTGTCCACCGCCGCCGCCGGCGGGAAGGGCGCCAGTAAGAGCGCCATCGACGCCGTCACCGCGGCCTTCAAGGACCTGGCGGGGAAGAAGAAGGCCGGAGTCTGCTGAAGGTGCTTGCTGAGACCCTTGGCGCTCCCTTTGATCACGTCTGTCTATGTTGTATCTTTTTTTTTTTTTTGCGCTGGCTGTCTATGTTGTATCTTGTACCATAATAATTATTTTGTACGTACGCGGATTGCACTCTCCCTTTCGGCTGTGCTGGCCTGTGGTTATGTACAGGACACCTCTTCATCGAGGTCACTATGTATGTATCTGTTTCTTTTTAATAAAAGGGGTTTGCCCCGGCTCCATTTTTCATTAATGAAACCAAGCAACAGGGCTCAAAGCTCCCAGGCATGAACATTCAACCAAACGGCTGCTGTCATAAAGACATACGAGAACAACTCCAGCTTACAACCCTGGCAATGATGAGAATGTCGTTTTGGCTCTCGGCCTTCATGGAGGCTGAATTTTAAAAAAAAAAAACAAAATTCAAAAATTTTGGTTTCAAACAAATCTGAAAAGAAAATGTACAACTAAACAAGGATGTGAACCGTATGTGTGTAAAATTTCAAAAATTCTGAATGAAATACAGACCTAAACAAAAAAAGACAAATTCATGGTCAAGGATAAATAGTATAAGTTTCAGATTTGTCTTTTTTGCAGTCCTCATTTCAACGTATTTCGTCCTGAAAATTTACACATTTGTACATTATGCCTTCATCTATGTATTTTTTCAGAATTCTTTGAAATGTAAAAATATAAATTCTCATGAAATTTGAATTATGTATTTGGAGGCCTTCATGGAACTGTTGGAGATATGCCCTAGAGGCAATCATGTGATGATTTCATTTCCTGTATTCATGAGTATTTTGTATTGTCCTTGAACATCATCAGTGATATGTATCAATAAGTATGTGACTTATTTGTGAGACTATATATTGTATGATGATTGTTCTAATAGTCACTATGAAAGATCGTGGATGTCGCCTAGAGGGGGGGGGTGAATAGGCGCTTTAAAATAATTACGGTTTAGGCTTGAACAAATGCGGAATAAACCTAGCGGTTAATTTGTCAAGCACAAAACCTAAAACGACTAGGCTCACCTATGTGCACCAACAACTTATGCTAAGCAAGATAAACAACTAAGTGATAGCAAGATATATAACTAGAAACAATATGGCTATCACAAAGTAAAGTGCATAAGTAAAGGGCTCGGGTAAGAGATAACCGAGGCACGCGGAGACGACGATGTATCCCGAAGTTCACACCCTTGCGGATGCTAATCTCCGTTAGAGCGGTGTGGAGGCACAATGCTCCCCAACAATGCCACTAGGGCCACCGTATTCTCCTCACGCCCTCGCACAATGCAAGGTGCCGTGATTCCACTAAGGGACCCTTGAGGGCGGTCACCGAACCCGTACAAATGGCAACCCTTGAGGGCGGTCACCGAACCCGTACACTTTGGCAACCCTTGGGGGCGGTCACCGGTACCCGTCAAATTGCTCGGGGCGATCTCCACAACCTAATTAGAGACCCCGACGCTTGCCCGGAGCTTTACACCACAATGATTGAGCTCCGAGGCACCACCAAGCCGTCTAGGGCGCCAAGGCACCCAAGAGGAACAAGCTCTAGGGTGCTCAAACACCCAAGAGTAATAAGCTTCTCAACTACTAACTTCCACGTATCACCGTGGAGAACTCAAACCGATGCAACTAATGCAATGGCAAGGGCACACGGAGTGCCCAAGTCCTCCTCTCCCAAATCCCACCAAAGCAACTAATGCTAGGGAGGAAAATGAGAGGAAGAACGAAGAAGAACACGAAGAACTCCAAGAACTAGATCCAAGGGGTTCCCCTCACTTAGAGGAGAAAGTGATTGGTGAAAATGTGGATCTAGATCTCCTCTCTCTTTTCCCTCAAGAAGGAGCAAGAATCATTGGAGGGATTGAGAGATAGGCAAGCTCAAGAAGGTCAACAATGGGGGGAGAAATGAGCTCAAAGGATAAGAAAACCGTTGGGGAAGAAGACCCCTTTTATAGGGCCACCCCAAATCCAACCGTTACCCGTGCAGGACGCGCACAAGCGGTACTACCGCTCTTGCGAGCGGTACTACCGCTCGTGCGGTAGTAATTCAAAAACAGCAGGCAATCAACAAGGAACTGGAGCGGTAGTGCCGCACTAAGCGGTACTACCGTTCCGACCAAGCGGTACTACCGCTTAGGAAAACTGGGCAACAGAACAAAGCACGGCAGTGGCACGGTAGTAGGGGGCGGTAGTGCCGCACCAAGCGGTACTACCGCTCTACTACCGCTCAACTACCGCTTAGCGAAAAAATGATACCAGAAGAAATCACGGTAGTGCAACGGTAGTAGGGGCGGTAGTACCGTGTCAAGCGGTACTACCGCTCCACTACCGCTTTACTACCGCTAAACGAAAAAGAATGCCAGTAGAAATCACGGTAGTGCAACGGTAGTAGGGGCGGTAGTACCGTGTCAAGCGGTACTACCGTGGTCCCGAGCGGTACTACCGCTTTGGTGACAGGTAAACTGCCCAGACAAACAATAAACCCTGAACTGCCATAACTTCTGCAAATGAGCTCCGAATTGAGCAAACTCAAGCTTGTTGGATAGAGGACGACAAATACTATCCAACAGCGACTGGTTATATTAAGAAGTGGCAGTAGAGAAAATACCAATGATATAGAGATGAGAAACCTCTATGAATGAAGAACCGGCATAAACTCCAACATCGAAAACATCATAGAAGATGCATATATGAACTCCGTTTTCGATGACCTCGAGCTTGTCATGAAGATGACCAAAAGCTCAAAGACTCACAAAGAGAAACACCAAACACAAACCAAGAAATATGATGCAAGGATGCAATGGTTTGAGCTCTCTACGAAGATATGATAAAGCTACTCACTTGAGAGCCCCCCTTGATAGTACGGCTATCGATCCTATAACCCGGTCTCCCAACTACTACCATGAGACCGGTAAAATAGAAAACCTATCAAGGGCAAACCTTTGCCTTGCGCATAGTCCACTTGAGCTGGATGATGACGATCTTGACCTCCTCAAGTTGGACCACCTTTCTTGATTGCGCCGGCTTGATGAAGACTAGTTGATTGCTCCCCCATACTCCACTATGGGTGAGCCACTCTTCGGCACATCTTCACAAGTCCATTGTCACCACAATGGACAGCAAGCTTCAAGCATGTGATCTCTTCGTGATGCTCCACTTGAACTTGCACACCGCAATCTTGATGACGATCACCACTTGATGTCATCCTCCATGGGTTGTGTGATATCTTCCTTTTGATGCACGCCCATGGAAACAAACCTAACCCCACAAAGAACTCTTGCATAGAACATGGGTTAGTACACAAAGCGTAATGGACAATGCTTACCATACCGTGAGATCACTTGATCCCACTCGGTACATCTTCTACGCTTTGTGGTCTTGATCAACCTTGAATCTTTCCAACTCTCTTCATTAGGATGATGTCTTGAAGATAAACATGAATGTTCACACAATCTCCTTCTTCAAGACATGCTTGCAATAGGCTCATCTCTTACATGACCAATCTTTGGATAACTCCATGAATAACCTTGGTCAACACATATTCTTCTTCAAATCACCTTGAGACCAACAAATGGTCTACAAGCAAAGCCTATGGACAAACCCTTCAAATATAACTCAAGGCAACCATTAGTCCATAGAGATTGTCATCAATTACCAAAACCAAACATGGGGGCAGCACATGTTCTTTCACACTAGTTGTTAAGGTTCTGCGGACACATAACCTTTACTAGTATACGATTCAGTTGATGACTATGTTTTACAAGTCATGTGCATGGAGATGCTAAACTGATAGTATGGACTCGGGGATTGAGCTCACCGAGTCAGACATACTCACTTTGAGACACATCGAGATATTGTCATCTGTTAGTCTCAAGTATAATGTATATGCCATGTCCTAGACCTGAGGTCCTCGCATGTTCTCGGAATGAGGATCGACTTACTTAGGGTCTATCAAACGCTACTCCGTAACTGGGTAGTTATAAAGGTAGCTTTCAAGGTGAGTCGTGAGACATGCCGCGAGACATGGTTGATCAAGATGGGATTTGCCTCTCCGTAAGGAGAGATATTCTCTGGGCCCTCTCGAGTGATCAGATTCAAAAAGCATAGCTATGCGACATGGGTTAAGTGTTAACCCGGTTCGGGGATCTGCATCACGGTTTCGAGAAGAGATGTCGAGCTACCACAATGGTGACAAGTAGTCGCCTTGAGCTCGACAACATATATCATGAGGCAAAATGAATGTTGTATATGACACATTGTCGAGGTTCGTCTAATGACTTTGCGCACACATGGGAGTTGGCACGTTCTGCTAGGGGTCGCTACCGACTATCGACTCGGGTCGTGTCCATGTGTACGTGAATCTATAGGGTCACACACTTAAGGGATTACAGCCCATTCGGATTGGATTCGAATGAAAAATGGGACTAGACTCGTCGTGGGCCTCAAGTGTTGAGCCCACCTCGGAGGTCTATATAAAGGGGAGTGGACGCACCTTTCAGTGCTGATCTTTTTCTTCCCTCGACAGCCACCACCATTCCCCACGCCACCATGCCCTGTGATCGGACCTAGCAGTCCGCCGCCCGACGGTACCCCCGTACGTGTGGATACCTTGGAGGCATCGCATCTGCGGTGCTTGGACGAACCGTTCAAGGGATCCGCAAGGAGCTGTTCGTGGGAGATCACTGCTCGTGGGAGATTGGCTACAGGAGGAGGAGACGAATTGGCTAATCGACTACACGCATCACCAACTCAACTTCCGCTGCGGTGACTACTGTGACGCCCCCGACTTAATCGTGCACTAATCATACACGCAAACGTGCACGATCAAGCACAGGGACTCACGGGAAGATATCACAACACAACCCTAAACAAAAAAAAACAAAAAAAAGCATAAATCATCATATTACAAGCCAGGGGTCACGAGGACCCAAAATACATAAGTCATACACACAAATGATATCTGAGTACAGACATAGTTAGTCAAGTTTTGCCTTAAGAAGGCTAGCACAAACAACGATACAGATCGAAAAGGCGAAGGCCTCCTGCCTAGGGCCTCCTAACTACTCCTGGTCGGCTGGATCAACCCAGTAGTAAGTGTCGTCGGGACCCTCCTGGTAGTAAGCTTCGGCAGTGGCGTCTGGCTCCTGGACTCCGTCGTCTGATGTATCATCATATAGGTATGGGGGAAAAGAATAGCAGAGCAACCGTGAGTACTCATCCAAAGTACTCGCAAGACTGACATCAGAACTATGCTAAATATGCATTGGTATCAAATGAAAAGGCTGTATCTGTGGACTATATAGCAGAAATGCCAGAAGAGAGAAAGGCCTAGCCTATCGAAGACTAGCATCTTCAAGTAGTCTTGCAGCATCAGAAGAGAGTAGATAATAGTAGCATACATGTGGATATACAACAACAATGCCCTGAGATCCTTTCTCGACTCCCTGCGAGAAAGCGGTCCCGAGAGCATTATTAACAGTTTAATATGAATCATCATCAATTTGTAGTTGTCATAGATCCGGGCACAACTCCGAGCGTCCTGTTACCGTGGACACGGCTATTCGAATAGATATCTTCCCTGCAGGGGTGCACTACTGTTACCCAACACGCTCGATTAACTCCGGCCGGACACACTGGCTGGGTAATGCCCGGCCTCGGCTGATCGACACATCGCAGCCCGACCTAGAGCTCAGCAGAGAGGTCAACACGCCGGTCTAAATCCTAAGCACAAAGGGGTCTTGGGCCATCGCCCTTTGCACTCCTGCACGTTGCGAGGGTAGCCGGGGCCCAGGCGCGACACTGAATACACCAGTGACGTAACCAGCCCACCCCAACCAGCCCGCATCTCTGAGCTGTGACGTCTGAAGAGCTTTCGGCTGATACTACGGTGTAGAGGGCCCCATTAAACCATTATCACACGTGGTGGTAGTGCGAAATGGGCACGACGACCCACTCAGATCAAATACCCAGTTCCGTTAGGCGTATTTAGTATCGCGCGGGTGCTCTTGGAACCGACCCGTGTTTAATGATATTCGCTCGCGGGCACCCTTGGGGCCAGCCCGACTACACATTTCCCCGCGGGTACCTCTCGAGGTGGACCCGCCTGTAACAAAGGTCAAAGTAACCGTGTGTCCAAGTAACGAGGAGGAATCCGAGGAATCACCCTCGGTGGATTCCCACTCGAGGAGTTGCGCGACGGTAGCTTAGCGGAGGTGATGTAAGAGGAATCACCCTCGATAACACACATCCGGGAAGCTATTCTACAGAGGCACCATCGAAAGTGAGCTAAGAGGTATCACCCTCGGCACTCGATGCCAACTCTGCAGTGCCGAACAAATTCGGGGTGTGCGGTGATGTGCTGCTCTCAGCCCGTCGAACATTCGATCGGGGCGCAGATGCTAAAGCGGAGCAACTACAGCAAGGGAGAGGGGCCACAGATGGTTTTCCATCTAACCTATACTAAGCAGTTTGGGTAATAAGGCATGTATCAACAGCAGTTACAAGGACAGGCTATGCATCAGATTAGGATAATTCAAAATAACAGCAATTTCTAATGCAAGCAGGAGGGAGAAGGAATGGATGATATAGGCATGCGTCAAGGGGGTTTGCTTGCCTGGAAGCTCTGCTGAGAGAGGCTGATCGACATATGGCTGCTCGTCGGGGGTGTAGTCGAACTCTGCTGGGACGGCGTCGGTCTCGGCGTCTATCGAGAGAGAAGGAGGGGGAAGAAACAATAAATTTCATGGTAAAATGCAATCACTATGCATGACAAGCCTAAAATGATATGCAGATGTGTTTTATTGCCTAACTAAATGATTTAGTTAATTTAGGAATTTATCTGGATTTATCTAATTAAAGTTGTGCACTATTCATTTATCGAAAACAGTCAAAATGTTCCATGTTCAGCTAGCTAGGAGTGTTGGACAGATGTTTTGATTACATATTTAGAATCTCCATATTTTTCTGATCACTTTGCATATATAAATTATTTTCATCTGACTTACGGTTTAAAAGATATGATTTTCTAAAGTTTTATTAATTTTCTGGAATTATTTTAAATATTTAATTCAACATTATCTGAAACAGTGTGGGGATGACGTCAGCATGACGCAATGCTGACATCAGCGGTCAACAGAGACGCTGACCAGTCAATCTGACGGGTGGGTCCCACATGTCAGTGACCCAGTGGCTAATTAACTAACTAACAGACTAATTAACCAGGTGAGGCCTACTGGTCAGTGGCACATTAGTATTTAATTATCTAATTAACTTAATTAACAATTTAATTAATCATTTAGTTAATATTAAAAATGTTTTAGCCGACCGGGCCCCACATGTCAGTGGGCCAGAGCGCCCAGTCAGCAGCGCTGACTGGTCAACTGGGCCCACGGCCCCACCAGTCAGCGTCACTGGAGGTGGGCCAGGGCGCCCACGTCGGACGGCGGCCGGCGACTCGCCGGAATCTCGCCGGCGAGCGCGTTCGCGGCGGCGCGGTCACGGGAGGTGGCCGGAAAACGCGTAGGGGGCACCATTTTGGTCGCGGCTGGTCGCGTTCGAACGGCACGACGACGACGCGTCGAATGGTGGCGGTCTCGCGGGCTGAAACGGCCGGAGTCGAACGCTAGGAGCTCGCCGGCGGCGAGGTGCTCGGGCGGTGGTGGCTAACGGCGATGCGGGGCACTAACGAGCGAGCAAAGGGGCTAGGCGAGGTTAGTGCGATGCGGCGAAGCAGATGGGCAGCAGCAAACGACCAAATGGTCGCCGGAACGACGCCGGCGACGAGCTAGGCGGCGGCGCGATCGGGCATCTCCAAATGCGGCGGCAACGGCGGCTAAATCGCGCAGGGGAGAGAGGGGAGAGGTGCGGCTGCTCACCGAGAGCCTGCAGGTGTGCGAGAGTAGGCTCGGGGGAGGGCGACGGCGGTGAATCGGCGCCGGAGACGAAGATGGCCGAGGAGGAAGAAGAGGTCGAGGCGGACGATGTAGTGGCGATGAGCTCCAACGGCTGGGCGGCGTCGACGTAGTCGAGGATGGCGGCGACGATGGGCTAATCGGAACGGCAATCGGGGCACGGTGGCTGCGGGATCGAGCGACGGCGGCGATGAAGCTATCGGGTGAGGCGGGGGAGAGAGAGCAGCGCGAGGGGGAGAAAGATCTGCGGCGCTAGGGTTTCACCCAGGGGTCCGTGGTGATGCTCTTAACCTCCCCGCAGCGGCAGCGGCGCCGGGGGATGGCCGACAGCTGGCCATCGCCGGCCGAACGCGTGCGGGAGGAGGGGGACGACCGCGGTGACGGGCTGGGCTAGCTACTGTGCACTTGCAGCCCAAGTGCACAGTAAGCCACTGCCCCTTTTCTTTTTCTTTTTCTTTTTTTTCTTTTCTCTTATTTCTACTGTTCTGCAAATTGTTTTAGCACTAAATGAATTTTAATAAATGTGTGACTTGGCTCAAACATTACAGTGTATTATTCTCAACCACCAAAAATTGGTTTGGGTAAAACATGATTTCATTTGTAATTCTTATTAAATAAAATGATATTAAAACATTGCTGCTAGCTACTGTTTGAGGTTGATGGAGTCACTTAGGCATTTTTAGCAATGTTGTTTTACTGATCATAATTAGTTTATGAATTATTTCCTATTTAATGAACATTTTAGTTTCTGGTTTTGAACAACTTTTATTTTCACTGTAGGTTTGAATTGCAATTTAAATTGGAATTTGAAATGAGATATGATGCAATGATGATCAAGCACTGATAATCATGATGACATGGCATTATCAAAGGGGTGATTACTGTAGCTATTACATGGGGGCGTTACAATTCTCCTCATCTAACAAGAATTCTCGTCCCGAGAATTAAGAGGAAGACTGAAAGAAAGCAGGGTATTCTTCACGAAGACGGTCCTCGCGTTCCCAAGTGGCTTCATCCTCAGAATGATTTGACCACTGAACCTTGAGGAACTTGATCGACTTTTGACGAGTCCGACGTTCAGTTTGATCCAGAACGCGGATCGGATATTCCTGGATAAGACAGATCTTCTCGAAATTCAAGTACCTCATGATCCACAGCTCGGATAGGATCCTTAAAACAGCGACGAAGTTGCGACACATGAAATACATCATGCACTTGAGAAAGGTTTGGCGGCAATTCCAATTGATATGCCACTTCTCCTCGACGAGCGACAATGCGGAACGGGCCAATATAGCGAGGAGCTAACTTGCCCTTGATTCCGAACCGATGAGTGCCCTTCATCGGAGTGACACGAAGGTAAGCTTGCTCACCAGGCTGATAGACCATTACCTTGTGCTTTCGGTCATAGTTGCTCTTCTAACGAGACTGAGCAGTTTTCAGATGTTCACGGACAATGCGGACTTGTTCTTCAGCTTGTTGAATAATGTCCGGTCCAACGAGTGAACGTTCCCCAGTTTCTGACCAATTCAGAGGGGTTCGACACTTACGTCCATAAAGAACTTCAAACGGTGCCATCTTCAGACTAGCTTGATAGCCATTGTTGTAAGAGAATTCGGCATATGGGAGAGATTCTTCCCATTTCTTACCGAATGAGATGACGCAAGCTCGAAGCATATCTTCAAGCACTTGGTTAACTCTTTCGACTTGACCCTGAGACTGAGGGTGATAAGCAGTGCTAAAAGACAGATGAGTTCCCATGGCTTCTTGGAAACTACTCCAAAACCTGGAAGTAAAGAGGCTACCACGATCTGAACTGATCTCCAACGGAACACCGTGGAGTGACACAATTCTGGAAACATACAAGTCTGCTAACTGACTAGCAGTGATTGTCTCCTTGACAGGTAGAAAGTGAGCAACCTTTGAGAATCGGTCGATGACGACAAAGATAGCATCATGACCCTTCTGCGATCTGGGAAAACCAGTAATGAAGTCCGTTTGGACTTTGTCCCATTTCCATTCCGGAATTTCAAGGGGTTGCAGAGTTCCAGCAGGCCTTTGATGTTCTGCTTTGATGCGACGGCAAACGTCACACTCAGCAACATATTTAGCAATATCATGTTTCATATCGGGCCACCAGTACCGCTGACGAATGTCTTGGTACATTTTGGTACTACTAGGGTGAATAGTCAAAGGCGTGTCATGTGCTTCTTTCATAACATCCAAACGAGAGTCCAGATTATGCCTTCTGGGGACCACTAGGCGGCCTTTGAAGAACAAGGCACCATCCTCACCAACATGGTAGAATGAGGGATTACCCTTGGAGAGGTATTTCTTAATCTTCTCGACTTCAGAGTCATAATTCTGTCTGGTCTTGATGTTGCGCTCGAGGTCTGGCTCAACCTCCAGGGTATTGAGATAACCCTGAGGAACAATGTGAAGGTTCAATTTGCGAAGCTCTTAATATAGCATAGGTTGCGCTTCCTGAACCATGAGGTTGTTGCAATAAGCCTTGCGGCTCAAAGCATCGGCCATTACATTAGCCTTGCCAGGGGTGTAGGAGATATTCATATCATAATCGGCTACTGTCTCGAGCCATCTTTGTTGACGAAGGTTCAGGTCTGGCTGAGTATATAGATACTTCAAACTCTTATGATCCGTGTATATCTTGCAACGATTACCAAGGAGGTAATGTCGCCATAGCTTCAGAGCATAAATAACTGCAGCAAGCTCGAGATCATGTACCGGATAATTCTCCTCGTGAGGACGTAATTGACGAGAGCCATAAGCATTTACTTTGCGCTCTTGCATTAGGACACAGCCTAATCCTTGACGAGATGCATCGCAATAAATCACGAAGTCCTTTTGAGAATCCGGGGGTGCTAACACTGGGGCAGATGTCAACTTATCTTTAAGTGTCTGAAAGCTTTCTTGACATTTTTCTGTCCATTCAAATTTAACACCCTTGTGGAGCAGGTCAGTCAATGGCTTGGCAATCTTCGAGAAGTTCTCGACGAATCGGCGGCAATAACTAGTGAGTCCGAGAAAACTCCTGACTTGCTTGACGTTCTTCGGGGGAGTCCAGTCAAGAATAGCCTGAACTCGCTCGGGGTTAACGGCAATGCCATCTTTGGAAATCACGTGACCAAGATAAGTCACCTCGGATAACCAAAATTCACACTTAGAGTACTTAGCATATAACGGGTGTTCTCGCAGCTTCTCCAATACAAGCCGAAGATGTTCGGCGTGTTCTTCTTCATTCTTGGAAAATATAAGGATATCATCCAAGTAGACCACGACGAACTTGTCGAGGTAGTCCATGAAGATATAGTTCATCAATCGGGAGAAGGTTGCTGGAGCATTAGTTAATCCGAAGGACATAACAGTGTACTCGTATGATCCATAGCGAGTAACGAAAGCAGTCTTCGGAATATCCTCCTTTCTAACTCGGATCTGATGATAACCCAACCTCAAGTCGAGTTTCGAGAACACAGAGGATCCAGCAAGCTGATCATAAAGATCGTTGATCCGGGGCAGTGGATATTTGTTCTGGATTGTGGCTTGGTTAATGGGCCGATAGTCCTGAACCAGTCGGTTAGTTCCATCCTTCTTCTTAACAAAGAGAGAAGGTGCTCCCCAAGCAGAGGAACTGGGGCGGATGAAACCTTTTTTTAGTGACTTGTCAATTTCTTCCTTAAGCTCAAGAAGTTCATGCGGAGGCATCTTATAAGGACGCTTCGCAATAGGGGTAGTGCCAGGCTTCAAGTCGATGACGAACTCGACAGCTCTAACCGGGGGTATTCCTGGAAGTTCTTCCGGAAAGACGTCCGGGAAGTCACGGATGACCGGAATGTTCTCAATTCCCTCAAGAGGTGAGGCGTTCAAAGCATTCAGAGCATATATCTGAGCTTCGGCATTCTGAGTAATGCGGGCGGTGTAGTTCACTATCTCATCTGAGGGGTGTAGGAGTTGGATGATTTTGGTGGCACAATTGATCGAAGCAGTGTGAGCTTTCAACCAATCCATTCCCAGAATGAGGTCTATGGTGGAAGAGTTCAATACAATGGGTGAAACAAGAAATTCCAATCCTTTGATTTCAATAGGGATATTGCGTGCTATCATGGAGGTTTGACAACGGCCACTGGGGGTTTTAACGACCAGTGGGGTATGCATCTCCTCATATTGTATGCTATGCTTAAATGCAAATTTCCCCGACATGAATGAATGTGATGCTCCTGAATCAAATAAAACAGAAGCAGGTACTGAGTTAACGAGGAGGGTACCCATCACAGTAGCAGGCTGATCCTGAACTTCTTCAATGTCAATATTGTAAGCATGTCCACGACCATAAGCAGCAGACCCAGTATTATAGTTGCGGGTCTGATTGTTGCCACGACCATTGCCACAGCCATTACGAGGAAATGCCAACTGATTCTGATCCTGGCGGCAGTCCTTAGCAAGGTGACCTGGTTTGCGGCACTTGAAGCATAGACCATCTTCAGGACGAAGAGGAGCAACACGCGGTGGAGCAGCTTGAACTCTTGGTTGCCTCGGTGGTGGAGGAGGCAGACGGGGTGCAGCATAAGAGGGTCTTGGCGCAGGGGCAGCTGGACGGTACACACTGTTGGGAATCCAGATACAACGCTTCTGTGCTGGGCTCGAAGATGAGCCAATGTCACGATAGCGCTTCTGCGACTCCTTGTGCTTGATCTGAGCGGTCTCAACCAGAATAGCCTTGTTCACGAGAGTGGCAAAGTCGGTGAAGTCTTGAGCAGCAAGTGCAAGCTCGAAGTCTGGGTGCAGTCCACTACGGAACTTCTCCCGTCTACGAGCATCAGTTGGAATGTCTTCTTCAGCATAGCGGGATAAGTTAAGGAACTCCCGCTGATAGGCTTCGACGGTCTTGTTGCCCTGAACGAGGTTGCGGAACTCGGTCTTCTTCCGATCTATGATCCCCTGAGGAATATAGCGAGCACGGAAGGCAGTCTGAAACTCATCCCAAGTAACGATTGTCCTAGCAGGCAGTGTACGCTTGTGAGTGGACCACCATTGAGCAGCGGGGCCCTTCAGGAAGTAGGTCGCGAAGGCGACAAGGCTTTCACGGGCGACATTGGCAGACTCCATCTCAAAAGCGATGTCGCGGAGCCAGTCATCGGCATCCAGTGGCTGATCAGAGTTGCGAAAAATAGTGGGGTTGAGACGCACAAACTCTGACAGTGTTATTGAAGCTGGGTTGTGGTTCTGATTGTTCTGATGCTGAAACTAAGCCATAATATTAGTCATAAACTGACAGTTCAGCTCGAATTGTTGCATCATTGCGGCCATGTAGTCGGGCGGTGGTGGCTGCTCAGGGGCACGACCACGACCACGACCACCTGGTCTAACCATCCTGCTAAAATTTCAACAGGGGGGTAATTTAGTAACAACAACTGTAAGTGTTTAGCGACAAACATGATGTAACATGACAATGAATAAGTAGTGCATCAATACATAGTAATAGTCAATTACGACATACAGATCCATACACAGAGTCGGTTACATGCGGACAGCATAACGGCGTAAAATTAAGGAAAAAGACATACTAGGCGGCGCGCAGGCACGCGGTGAGGAACTACACAACGAGACATAGCAAAGGCTACATCAACGTCGGGGAAAACCACTGAAACGGGGTAACTGCAAGTGCAAGTGCGGACGATGAATCTCGGTAGCAGAAAGGTCCTGCTCTCCGTGTGCACTCTGATGCAGAACCCGGTCTCGAACTGAAAGAAGAGGTCCACGCGCAGGCCCGTGACCTCCAACAGCAGGCCAATCGATACCTGCCGGCATCTGAGTCCTGCGCGGGTAAAGGATATACTCCGGATGTATCCCTGCTCGAACAGCTGGTAGCAACTGTGTCATAGCATCGTAGAGACGTGCTCGAGTGGCAAACAGCTCGACTGTGAGAGCCCGGTTAGTGCGATCCAGAGTCTGAGTGCACTGAATCAACACGTGCGGGTCGTATCGACGACGCTCGTAAGGGGCACAGATAGCTGTGTAGTATCCAGTAGCATCTCCAGTAGGCGCATACGGAATGTATCGGAACTCAGAGGCATCCAAGCTACTATGCTCTCCACGGAGTCGTGCGACAGCAGAATAGGCAGCATCATGGACTGCCATCTCAATCGTCACACCGATACCGTGAAAAAGGTGCAACTCGGTGTCTGAGTCATCTCGCTGATCATAGATACGAACATCAGCATGGTACTGCTCCTGGTTGAACTCGCGGTAATCCTCGTAAACCATATACTCGGGGTACCAGCGGTAGCCAAGTCTGGTCAGGAGGGCGATCAGGACAGCTGGAAAACCAGGGGCATCACGAGCCCAAGTGCGAAGCACAAGCTGCGTCGTAGGGTGCGGTGGAAACAGGCGATCCATCTGAAACAGAGGAAACTTAGGATTGTCAAATGACAATGAGAAGTATAACAACTTGGAGAGAAAGGTTTAGCGAACCAAAGTAAAGGAGAATATGATTAACAGGCTAATCAGATCAATGATAAGGAACAAGCACAGATAATCCAGCTCTCCGGGTGGACGAGATTACGAGATCCTAGTGTCGGCGTTAGTAAAATTCATTTAACCCGAAAGGAAGAGAGTTCAGAGTCCCAGAGTATAGAAGAGAAATAAAAGATCCTAATACCACCCAGTTGGCGACGTGGGCCCGTAAGCCACACAGCCATGTTAGTAAAATAGTTTTCGGAAACACTAGACTCAACTACGGCCAAAGAGTTGGATAGGGGCTTCCTACAGGCAGTCGGCTCTGATACCAACTTGTGACGCCCCCGACTTAACCGTGCACTAATCATACACGCAAACGTGCACGATCAAGCACAGGGACTCACGGGAAGATATCACAACACAACCCTAAACAAAAAAAAAGCATAAATCATCATATTACAAGCCAGGGGTCACGAGGACCCAAAATACATAAGTCATACACGCAAATGATATCTGAGTACAGACATAGTTAGTCAAGTTTTGCCTTAAGAAGGCTAGCACAAACAACGATACAGATCGAAAAGGCGAAGGCCTCCTGCCTAGGGCCTCCTAACTACTCCTGGTCGGCTGGATCAACCCAGTAGTAAGTGCCGTCGGGACCCTCCTGGTAGTAAGCTTCGGCAGTGGCGTCTGGCTCCTGGGCTCCGTCGTCT
This sequence comes from Elymus sibiricus, assembly GCA_039707655.1. Taxonomy (NCBI): domain Eukaryota; kingdom Viridiplantae; phylum Streptophyta; class Magnoliopsida; order Poales; family Poaceae; genus Elymus; species Elymus sibiricus. Next base: position 34,913,927 of record CM077667.1, on the reverse strand, counting down.
GATGTATCATCATATAGGTATGGGGGAAAAGAATAGCAGAGCAACCGTGAGTACTCATCCAAAGTACTCGCAAGACTGACATCAGAACTATGCTAAATATGCATTGGTATCAAATGAAAAGGCTATATCTGTGGACTATATAGCAGAAATGCCAGAAGAGAGAAAGGCCTAGCCTATCGAAGACTAGCATCTTCAAGTAGTCTTGCAGCATCAGAAGAGAGTAGATAATAGTAGCATACATGTGGATATACAACAACAATGCCCTGAGATCCTTTCTCGACTCCCTGCGAGAAAGCGGTCCCGAGAGCATTATTAACAGTTTAATATGAATCATCATCAATTTGTAGTTGTCATAGATCCGGGCACAACTCCGAGCGTCCTGTTACCGTGGACACGGCTATTCGAATAGATATCTTCCCTGCAGGGGTGCACTACTGTTACCCAACACGCTCGATTAACTCCGGCCGGACACACTGGCTGGGTAATGCCCGGCCTCAGCTGATCGACACATCGTAGCCCGACCTAGAGCTCAGCAGAGAGGTCAACACGCCGGTCTAAATCCTAAGCACAAAGGGGTCTTGGGCCATCGCCCTTTGCACTCCTGCACGTTGCGAGGGTAGCCGGGGCCCAGGCGCGACACTGAATACACCAGTGACGTAACCAGCCCACCCCAACCAGCCCGCATCTCTGAGCTGTGACGTCTGAAGAGCTTTCGGCTGATACTACGGTGTAGAGGGCCCCATTAAACCATTATCCCACGTGGTGCTAGTGCGAAATGGGCACGACGACCCACTCAGATCAAATACCCAGTTCCGTTAGGCGTATTTAGTATCGCGCGGGTGCTCTTGGAACCGACCCGTCTTTAATGATATTCGCTCGCGGGCACCCTTGGGGCCAGCCCGACTACACATTTCCCCGCGGGTACCTCTCGAGGTGGACCCGCCTGTAACAAAGGTCAAAGTAACCGTGTGTCCAAGTAATGAGGAGGAATCCGAGGAATCACCCTCGGTGGATTCCCACTCGAGGAGTTGCGCGACGGTAGCTTAGCGGAGGTGATGTAAGAGGAATCACCCTCGATAACACACATCCGGGAAGCTATTCTACAGAGGCACCATCGAAAGTGAGCTAAGAGGTATCACCCTCGGCACTCGATGCCAACTCTGCAGTGCCGAACAAATTCGGGGTGTGCGGTGATGTGCTGCTCTCAGCCCGTCGAACATTCGATCGGGGCGCAGATGCTAAAGCGGAGCAACTACAGCAAGGGAGAGGGGCCACAGATGGTTTTCCATCCAACCTATACTAAGCAGTTTGGGTAATAAGGCATGTATCAACAGCAGTTACAAGGACAGGCTATGCATCAGATTAGGATAATTCAAAATAACAGCAATTTCTAATGCAAGCAGGAGGGAGAAGGAATGGATGATATAGGCATGCGTCAAGGGGGTTTGCTTGCCTAGAAGCTCTGCTGAGAGAGGCTGATCGACATATGGCTGCTCGTCGGGGGTGTAGTCGAACTCTGCTGGGACGGCGTCGGTCTCGGCGTCTATCGAGAGAGAAGGAGGGGGAAGAAACAATAAATTTCACGGTAAAATGCAATCACTATGCATGACAAGCCTAAAATGATATGCAGATGTGTTTTATTGCCTAACTAAATGATATAGTTAATTTAGGAATTTATCTGGATTTATCTAATTAAAGTTGTGCACTATTCATTTATCGAAAACAGTCAAAATGTTCCATGTTCAGCTAGCTAGGAGTGTTGGACAGATGTTTTGATTACATATTTAGAATCTCCATATTTTTCTGATCACTTTGCATATATAAATTATTTTCATCTGACTTACGGTTTAAAAGATATGATTTTCTAAAGTTTTATTTATTTTCTGGAATTATTTTAAATATTTAATTCAACATTATCCGAAACAGTGTGGGGATGACGTCAGCATGACGCAATGCTGACATCAGCGGTCAACAGAGACGCTGACCAGTCAATCTGACGGGTGGGTCCCACATGTCAGTGACCCAGTGGCTAATTAACTAACTAACAGACTAATTAACCAGGTGGGGCCTACTGGTCAGTGGCACATTAGTATTTAATTATCTAATTAACTTAATTAACAATTTAATTAATCATTTAGTTAATATTAAAAACGTTTTAGCCGACCGGGCCCCACATGTCAGTGGGCCAGAGCGCCCAGTCAGCAGCGCTGACTGGTCAACTGGGCCCACGGCCCCACCAGTCAGCGTCACTGGAGGTGGGCCAGGGCGCCCACGTCGGACGGCGGCCGGCGACTCGCCGGAATCTCGCCGGCGAGCGCGTTCGCGGCGGCGCGGTCACGGGAGGTGGCCGGAAAACGCGTAGGGGGCACCATTTTGGTCGCGTTCGAACGGCACGACGACGACGCGTCGAATGGTGGCGGTCTCGCGGGCTGAAACGGCCGGAGTCGAACGCTAGGAGCTCGCCGGCGGCGAGGTGCTTGGGCGGTGGTGGCTAACGGCGATGCGGGGCGCTAACGAGCGAGCAAAGGGGCTAGGCGAGGTCAGTGCGATGCGGCGAAGCAGATGGGCAGCAGCAAACGACCAAATGGTCGCCGGAACGACGCCGGCGACGAGCTAGGCGGCGGCGCGATCGGGCATCTCCAAATGCGGCGGCAACGGCGGCTAAATCGCGCAGGGGAGAGAGGGGAGAGGTGCGGCTGCTCACCGAGAGCCTGCAGGTGTGCGAGAGTAGGCTCGGGGGAGGGCGACGGCGGTGAATCGGCGCCGGAGACGAAGATGGCCGAGGAGGAAGAAGAGGTCGAGGCAGACGATGTAGTGGCGATGAGCTCCAACGGCTGGGCGGCGTCGACGTAGTCGAGGATGGCGGCGACGATGGGCTAGTCGGAACGGCAATCGGGGCACGGTGGCCGCGGGATCGAGCGACGGCGGCGATGAAGCTATCGGGTGAGGCGGGGGAGAAAGATCTGGGGCGCTAGGGTTTCACCCAGGGGTCCGTGGCGATGCTCTTAACCTCCCCGCAGCGGCAGCGGCGACGGGGGATGGCCGACAGCTGGCCATCGCCGGCCGAACGCGTGCGGGAGGAGGGGGACGACCGCGGTGACGGGCTGGGCTGGCTACTGTGCACTTGCGGCCCAAGTGCACAGTAAGCCACTGCCCCTTTTCTTTTTCTTTTTTCTTTTTTTCTTTTCTCTTATTTCTACTGTTCTGCAAATTGTTTTAGCACTAAATGAATTTTAATAAATGTGTGACTTGGCTCAAACATTACAGTGTATTATTCTCAACCACCAAAAATTGGTTTGGGTAAAACATGATTTCATTTGTAATTCTTATTAAATAAAATGATATTAAAACATTGCTGCTAGCTACTGTTTGAGGTTGATGGAGTCACTTAGGCATTTTTAGCAATGTTGTTTTACTGATCATAATTAGTTTATGAATTATTTCCTATTTAATGAACATTTTAGCTTCTGGTTTTGAACAACTTTTATTTTCACTGTAGGTTTGAATTGCAATTTAAATTGGAATTTGAAATGAGATATGATGCAATGATGATCAAGCACTGATAATCATGATGACATGGCATTATCAAAGGGGTGATTACTGTAGCTATTACATGGGGGCGTTACAACTGCCTAGTGGTAAACCCGATCTCGTGATCTATTTCCAGCAGCATGTTCTTGGATGCGCGGTAGAAAATTTTATTTGACGCTAGCGTAGCGTATCACGTGTTCCAACGGCTCGACCTCCAAAAGCAATTTCCGCTTGCTGGCAATGTAAAACAGATAACAAACGGTTATACAAGACCAAAAGAGCATCTGCGACTGGAGAGTAAAACAAATCCGGTTACTGTCCGGACAATAGAGAGTAAAAAATGGTTACTATCAGACAATAGAGAAAGTAAAAAAAACATCCAACCGTAGTTCTTACTTTTGTCCGGGCGTGTTTAAACAGTTCACAAATCCCCATATCCAAGTCATATATAGGAAGGATATGGGGATGCCATATAGGACGCGAACGATATAGGACGTGAGTGGGGAAGGAGAAGTGGATGAGTCCGTCCCCCGCCCTTGTAATTTAAAATGACGTGGACTTTGGAGGGTTTCAGCCGCTGTCATGTGGGCCCGGGGTAGGTCGGTCGCATTGAATACGACAATGCTGGTGGTTGGGCGGCTGACATGCAGGCCCAAGACGGAGACCGAAAAGACGTGAGGTGCGTCTGTCTCGTGTCCGCGTGGACGCAAATTGGACGTAAATTTAGATTGAAAAGCCGTCCAGACAGACTGCGATGGGACGTGATTTCGGTTTGCATCCACCTTGTTTCGTTGCGATATTTTGATTGGATGAAATACTATGATCTTACTGCAAATGTGTCAGAATATCAAGATGGACAGCGGGTTGCGCTTGTCGTAATATGTGAGGTCTATTCTGAAAATGTGCCAACAACACATCTTTGGGCCAATTCAAATCAATGAAATAATTTAGAAGTTAAATACAAATAATTTTTAAATTCCACTAAAACAATTGAACAATTTTGAATAAAAAAACTAAAAACAAGATATCCGACTCTTTGCAGAATTGTTTTGAAAACATTTCATTTGGAAGATAAAAAACTTTGATGGGACACATTTGATAGATTGCAAAACGGGTTTGCAAAAGCACATCTGGATGTGCTTTAAGTATTGCATGTAAGTCTTATATCATTGATTTTACTTGAAGATTCGTATAGATATTTTTCTGGAAGCGGCGATTTGGCTCCCGAGCTCAGCTGCACCCGCGCCAACAAAAAAAATAAAAAAAAAATACGAGAAAAATTCCAAAAATTCCAAAAAAAAATTGTGTGGTAGAAAATTTGTTGCGTGAGGTCTGCTCCAAATTTGAACTCATTTGGGCATCTGAGAAGCTCTCGGCAAAAAAGACAAATCGGGGTCTGTAAAAAAGGTTTACTGTTCACTCACTGTTTTGACCCGATTTGTCTTTTTCGCCGAGAGCTGCTCAGATGCCCAAATGAGTTCAAATTTGGAGCGGACCTCACGCAACAAATTTTCTACGACACAAAAAAAAATTGAAATTTTTTGAATTTTTCTAGTATTTTTTTTTCTGACCGGGAGCAGCTGAGCCTGGGAGCAGACTTGGATTTTCGTATTTTTCTTTTTCTTTTTATGTTTGATTGAGTTATTTAAACGTGTAATACTTAGGAATCCAAAATGCATCGAGAATAAGATAAAAGGAATCCAAAAATACTCCACCACCCAACCACATATGCTGATCTCGAGCTGGCCGTTCGAAAATGACTTTGCCGCTAAGCGCTGTCCCGTAAAAATGACGTGAAAGGGTCTCGAAGGTCAATGAGTAAACGATCAAACACGTATGGAACTACTAATTCTCGGGCTCAAGAATGACTTTTTAGTAATTTTCTGCTTAAGCGATCATCTATCATACATCAACGAGTGTATTTGTTACGAATCTTTACAACGATGTCTATGTTACTAACTATGTCCCATACCACGATGGAAATATGTGGAGAGCTTATGCATTGGAGTTTGATCTCTGGGCGGCACGTCCGATGACAATTCCGGGCTACACCGGAGCTCTCGGGGTGGGGTTGCACAGGTGACGTGTGTGCTGTTCGGATGCCACTGCCGCCGGAGCAGGGCGTAGTGGACGCCAACGGTCCTTGCCTCCGAAGCTGCTCCACCATCCTCCACTCCGGAATATCAATCACCAGCAGCACCGCTGACGTGGCGAGGGCGGAGCGGCCTCTCCGTCAGAGGTCACGGCCACCGCGCCGAGCGTGGCCTGGTCTGAAATCCCGGGCATCAGCACGCTCGCCGTCAGGTTCCCGGCGTAGTTCGCCGGCTCCGGCAATGCAGGAGGGAGACTCGTCGATGACGACGCGTCGGGAAGCTTGCCGACGACGACGGTTAGCCGGCAGAGCGGGCAGGTGGAGCGGGACGCGAGCCACACGTCGACGCACCCGGCGTGGAACCCGTGGCCGCACCGGGGCAGGAACCTCGCCTGCTCCCCGTCCTGGAGCCCGGCCAGGCACACCGCGCACTCCAGCACCCCGACGTGGTCCACCGCGCGGTACACCGTGACCGGCAGCGAGCGCAGCAGCTCCGGGCCGACGCCCCTCGGCGCGGGCGCCTCGGGGACGCCAGCGCTGAAGTGGTAGCGGAGGAAGCTGAGCGGGAGGACGACGAAGACGAGGAAGAGCACGGGGATGGCCGCCGCGATGAGCACGCCGTGCAACGGGTCCATGCGTGCGTGTGGCTCGATCGGTGAGGAGTGAAGATGCGGTTCTCTCTATGCATATGTATACATGCGGATGCGGTGGGAGGGAACAGTGATGGAGAGATGAGGCGAGCGACGTCGACATGGATGGATGAAAGAGGGGAGAAAGAAGCTGGAACCGGACATGCAGGCGCGCGCAAGACGACGGGTCAACGGTCCGAATGGAGCAATCCGTATGCGTGATGACGGGTCAACGGTCCAAATGGAGCAGTCCCGCACGCGTCGAATTTATCCACAGACCTGTTCGGGTGTCAGTTTTTTTATAAAACGAAAACAAGCCATGGGGGGTTCGGACACCCGTCACATAGAACTCAGACACCCTTGGTCAATCTAAAATGGAGATGGAGCTCGCGCATTAGAGTTGTACGCACTGTTTTCGTGGCACCCGCCACTTCCCCCTTCTTTCTTCACCCTCTCTGCTACCGTCCCACCACTCTTCACGCCAATTCCCCGTCTTTTTCACCCCCGCCGCCGCATGGACAAATACGAGAAGCTACCGGAGACGACGGAGGTGGAGGATCTGGAATAGGTGACCACCCGAAAGATCAACTCGGCGACACGACAAGCCCGCCGCCTCAAAGCAAAGGCAAGGATGCGCCGGCCGGCAAAATGAAGGGCGGCGAGCCTGGGACGGGGAAGATACCAAGCAAAATCTCAACACTTTGGCATCAACGGTGGTGACGCCTGTTGGTGTCGCTCCTCTCCTAGGGGGCTCCACCGCAGTTCTTCCTTTCCTCTCCTTGCTTGTGTTCCAGGTGAAAACCCATGTCCACTTAGCTGGACTCTGCGACACTGACGCATTGTGTCGTTACCTTCTCAAGAGAGCCATCAACCTCTTCGTCGTTCACGTTTGGGACGATGATCCGAGCTCACCTCTCCAACAAAGGCAGCCCGAGGTCGGGTAGTGTTTCAGCAACAAGCGAATCTCTGACTTTGTAATCCAATAAAGTGTCACTAAAATAATTCAAAAGGTTAAAAGGTGACTTTCTTGGAATGCCAATGAAATGACTGAAAATATTTGAATAAAAATGCCAAATACTCCTTTTCGAGCTTCTGCAAAAAATGCCTTGAAAACATCTTTGTTCTTAAAAAAACACTGATGGGGCCCATCAAATATATTTGAAAATACATGGGAATTCAGATAAAGGAATCCAAAATACTAGAGATATGCGTATGCATAGCCGCACATGCTGAGGTGGAGCCACCTGATAGGCGAACCTACTGTATCACATAGCGGAGTTGTTAGAAATAAATTTGCTACTAGATGATGTGTCCTAGAAAGGCTCTAGGAAGACGAGAAAAACAATTCTACCGTGCACATGATATCCCATGCATTGATCCTTCGTCCGTGGTTGCTTTAGGATTCGTGCTACTTTTTTTATTGTTTCTAGATTTACTTTTTCTTGTTTCAAAGCACTACATTTTGTTTTTTGTTTTCTCGTTTCAAAGTGTACCTTAATGTTTCATTGTGTGTCATTGTGTATCAGCAAACTTGATCCAAAACAAGCGCATTCTTTGTATTGGTTCATAATGAAACATGATGATACATGTTCAAACAAGGTGGGGAGGGGGAACCGAACCAAACATTTTGAAAACGAGATCTATTTTAACAACAAACCAAAATGTAGCACAGATCTCAATGCAATCGTGGATCCATGCATGGGATATCCATGCGGTAGAATAACCACTCTCATAGAACACTACAGGAATAAACTTATAAGTCGTGTACCCAATAGGACACGGTTTACAGTGAAGCCGAGAGCCAAAGCGAAAAAGATCAGTTTATATATAAACGGAGTGTTTTCCAGGGGCTCTCGGCTTAATAAAGTAACATGAGGGCAGCCGGATGTTAACGGCCATGTGTCGCTGTCTGTATAAGCCGAGTGTCACTGTGCGTTGCACAGTTTATAGATAAGTCGGGGTACCGCGATGGACTGCACGGTTTATATATAAGCCGGACGCCTCATCCGTTGTAGACATGTGGCAGATATGCTATAAGCCAGGTGCTTTTTTCAGTAGATACCGTGTCCTCTATAGTTTCCGGATGATTTTTTTTCTTGACTCGGCTTAAAGATATATAAGCCGAGTATCCGGGAAATAGATCTCGGCTTATAGTCTTTCACACGGCAAACCGTGATTTCCCTGTAGTGGGAAGACCTAGAAGACCAGCAGGTAAACGATCACACGCGTATGGACTATTAGCTGGTGGCTCTCAGTCTGAGGAATAACACTCTTGCTCCTCATTTTCCGCTGGATTGACAGCTATCGGACAACATCAACATCATCGTAACTTTTTTTTAGAAAAGGAGGATCACCTCCGGCCTCTGCATCAGCGCGATGCATACGGCCCCTGCATCATCGTAGCTATTTTTAAAAGAATGTCTATGTGGCTATATGTCCTATACCTCCATGCATGTGTAAATATGTACGTACATAGCTTAGGCATTGGATCGAGCTGATCTCTGGCCGCCGGTGGCAGTTCCTGGTGGCGGCTCAACGCTACACCGGGGATCTCGGGGCTGCGCAGTCGATGCCAATGTCCCGCTCTACGTCTGCCGTTCCGCTGCCGCCGGCGCAGGGCGTGGTTGACCCCGACGGCCCTTGCCTCCCGAAGCTCCACAGCCTCTTCACCGACCTCAGCCTCGCCAAGCGCGGAGACTTGGACGCGTCGCGCGGGGTCGCCGCCACCATCATTGACTCCGGAACGTCGATCACCAGCACTCCGTGCGTGGCCACGGTCACCGCGCCGAGCGTGGCCTGGTCTGTAAGTGTAACCCCGAGCAGCACACTCGCCGGCAGGTTCGCCGCGTAGTTGGCCGGCTCCGGCGGTACGGGAGGGAGACTCGTCGATGTAAACGCGTCGGGCTTGCCCACGGTGACCCGGCAGAGCGGGCAGGTGGTGTGGGCCGCCAGCCACCTGTCGACGCACTGGGCGTGGAACCCGTGGCCGCACCCGGGCAGGAACCTCGCCTGCTCCCCGTCCTCGAGCCCGGCCAGGCACACCGCGCACTCCACCAATCCGGCGTCAACCGCAGCGCCGGCGCGGTATACCGTGACCGGCAGCGACCGCAGCAGCTCCGGGTCGACGCCCCTGGGAGGGGGAGCCGCTATCAGCGCGCGCGGCCGAGGACGACCGCTGGGCGCGACGCCGGTGCTGCAGTAGCGGTGGTGGAGGAAGATGAGCGCGAGGGCGAACGCCATGCACAGCAGGAAGATGGCCGCCGAGGCGAGCACGCCGCCGGCCGACACGGTGGGGGCGGCCCCGGAGACCGCCCAGCGCGTCGACGACGAGTCCATGGCGACTGGCCCTGTGGTCGGTGTCCAGGACTCCAGGTCTCGGTCTCCTAGTTCCGTGTGGCCTGGTGAGTGAAGAACTGAAGATGCGCTCCATTCCATCTCCAGGTCGTATATAATAGTACTATGTATGCACGCGGAGGGGGGAAGAGGTCAACGACGACATTGACATGGATGGACTCGTGGACGAAGATGAAGCTCGATCGGCCATGCAGATGCTCCATGGGTCGTGCTGACAGACGAGTGGACGAAGCCACAAATCGAGACGACTTGACCCGGTCCTCGCATCCCCAGCTCACATCGACGGCAGCGACTGGCGTTGCCGTTGCGCGCTCAACGAGTTTAAGGTGGCGTTTGGTTTGAGGGCGGCGAGGGATTGGCTGAGGATACCCTCAACCACATGGTTGGGGATATCTTTTTTTTTTTTTTTTGAACTTTGGCAACTATATTTAGTTAAGAAGCATGTCCTTTATAACAAATGGGATCAAGAAGTCCGGAGATTTATCATGCCACACCCCATATTCTTGTCCCTCAAAACTAAAACGAGCAAGTTCATGGGCACACCCATTAGCTTCACGCACACAATGACTTATAGTCACCTTGCCAAAAGAACTCATCAACTTCCGGCAATCATCGGTAATCACTGCTCCCGACGCCCGATACTCGGACGGATTCTGTATAGCCTGCACAATCTCCATAGAATCGCTCTCGATATTAATATCGAGAATACCCACCCCCTCAGCAAGTCGCAAGCCTAATAGCAAAGCTAACGCCTCCATCGTAGGAGCATCAAGAGCATGGTTGGGGATATCCTTGATTCTTGTTTGGTTGTAAGGATTAGAGATCGATGGGATAGCCATCCCTTTTTGTTTGGTTGGATGGATATGAAATAGATGGTTTATTGTGAAAATATTTTTCCATTAAAATAAATGATGAGATTACCTGCACAAATAAACGTTTGCACAAACTAATTAATCACAGTATTGGTACATGTCCTCCTTTTCAAAAAAAAAAAAAAACAGTATTGGTACATGTGAAATTGATACACTATGCATCTACAATTACTTGTATAGATCACACTGAGATTCCATCGAAATCACTTGCCTTCTGACGAAGAACACGCATTAGAGAGGAATAACATCTTGCAGCTCTTGCATCGATAATAAACACCCACACACAGGTCAACATGAAGGTGCATCTACCAACACATGCGCGCGTCCATCAGGCCTGACGAACATGCCCGCTTATTTTCCATGCTCCGGGTCGCCGTAAAACATGGAACACAGGCTGGAACGCCGCCATGCGCCCAAGCCGACCCCGCCGCTGCACCGTGGCTTGTGCCTGGAGGCATCCACAGCCACCCAAGTCCGGCGACCACTCCTGATGAGCCAGCGTTTGCGCCGGTGCCCTTGCTCAGCTGCACGGCCGCCCCAAGCCGCCGATCCAAAATCACCGCTACAGCCGTTGTTATTCATGTTCATGAGAAACCGTGATTTGGAGGATTGGGGATTTTTTTTTTTTTTTTGAACCGGATTGGGGATATTTTCTGTTCACTCAAGAGGCTGCGAGGAGGAAAAAACGTTTCGCGCGCGTAACAAAGAGCAGCGCGCGCAGGTGGCTGCCCTCATCCGCCAGGTTTTTGCGGCTCACAACAACCAACTTCTCAAGGAATATTCGGAGGTATCTGGTTATCCTCGTCCCCTCCTGCTCTCGAACGAAACGAGTGGCATCCCTAGGGAAATTGGCTATCCCCAGCCTATCCAAGGATAGCCAGTGAACCAAACAAGATTCGCCATATGCCATAATTACGGTGCATGAATGCTCGTTATTCATCATCATTACCGATCCAGCCATGAAAGCAGATTACGGTGCATGAATGCTTGTCCGAGCTGGCGTTAAAGGTCTTGTGTTCGAACCTGGGCGGTGCTAAGAGCATCTCTAGCCGCGCCTCCAACAGGCCTCCCAGGCCACTTTTTAATCGCCGGCTGTTGAAAATCGGCCCAGTCACGCCCCCAGGAGCCCAAATTTCGCCGGTTAGGACCGAAATTGGTGCCGGCGGACCCAGGCCAAACCCGGCGCGCTGGGGGGCGCTTGGGTGCGCTGGGGGAAAGGTTTTTCGTGCGAAAACGGGTGGGCCTGCCGTGTCAGCGACCGGGCGCTTCGTCGTCCTCATCGCCTCGGTTTCCCACGGGAATCATGTTGGAAATATGCCCTAGAGGCAATAATAAAATGGTTATTATTATATTTTCTAGTTCATGATAATCGTTTATTATCCATGCTATAATTGTATTGATTGGAAACTCAAATACATGTGTGGGTACATAGACAATACTATGTCCCTAGTATGTCTCTAATAGACTAGCTCGTTGATCAAAGATGGTCAAGGTTTCCTAGCCATAGACATGAGATGTCATTTGATAACGGGATCACGTCATTAGGAGAATGATGTGATGGACAAGACCCAAACTATGAACGTAGCATATGATCGTGTCAGTTTATTGCTATTGTTTCTGCATGTCAAAGTATATGTTCCTATGACCATGAGATCATGCAACTCACTGACACCGGAGGAGTACCTTGTGTGTATCAAACGTCGCAACGTAACTGGGTGACTATAAAGATGCTCTACAGGTATCTCCGAGGGTGTCTGTTGAGTTGGCATGGATCAAGACTGGCATTTGTTACTCCGTGTGATGGAGAGGTATCTCAGGGCCCACTCGGTAATACAACATCACAATGAGCCTTGCAAGCAAAGTGACTAAAGAGTTAGTCACGGGATCTTGTATTACGGAACGAGTAAAGAGACTTGCCGGTAATGAGATTGAACTAGGTATAGAGATACCGACGATCGAATCTCGGGCAATTAACATACCGAAGAACAAAGGGAACTGCATACGGGATTAACTGAATGCTTGACATAGAGGTTCAACCGATAAAGATCTTCGTAAAATATGTAGGAACCAATATGGGCATCCAGGTCCCGCTATTGGTTATTGACCATAGAGGTGTCTCGGTCATGTCTACATAGTTCTCGAACCCGCAGGGTCTGCACACTTAACGTTCGGTGACGTTTCGGTAGTATTGAGTTATGTATGTTGGTGACCAAAAGTTGTTCGGAGTCTCGGATGAGATCCCGGACGTCACGATGAGCTCCGGAATGGTCCGGAGGTAAAGATTAATATATAGGAAGTCCCATTTTGGTCACCGGAAAAGTTTTGGGTATTTCCGGTAGTGTACCGGGAGTGCCGGGAGGGTTCCGGGGGTCCACCGGGAGGGGCCCACTCACCCCAGGGGCTACATGGGCCTAGGAGGTGGTGCACCAGCCCCTGGTGGGCTGGGAAACCAGCCCCTAAGGTCCCATGCGCAAGGAGGTGGGAGAGGGGCCAAGTAGGGAGGAGTCCTACTCATCTACCTCTCCTAGTTCGGCCGAACCCCTCCTTGTTGGAGGGGCTAGGGCTGCCTCCCCCCTTCCCCTTCCTCCTATATATATTGAGAGATTTTGAGGGCAGCCCTCCACCTGAAAAGCCACGGCTGCCTCTTTGTCCCTTTAGATATGTTCTCCACTAGATCGTCTCGATCGGTCGTGCTTGGCGAAGCCCTGTCGGGACAGCTCCACCACCACCGCCACCACGCTGTTGTGCTGGCGGAGAACTCATCTACCTCTCCACCCTCGCTTGCTGGATCAGGGAGGTGGAGATCGTCATCGAGTTGTACGTGTGCTGAACGCGGAGGTGCCGTCCGTTCGACGCTAGATCGGAAGGACCGCGATTGGATCGCGGGACGGATCATGAATTGGATCGCGGGAAGGATCGTGATTGGATCGCGGGATGGATTGCGATTTGGATCGCGAAGACGTTCGACTACATCAACCGCGTTTCTTAACGCTTCCCGCTTAGCGATCTACAAGGGTATGTGGATCCGATCTCTCCTCTCGTAGATGCTCATCTCCATAGATAGATCTTGCGTGTGCGTAGGAAATTTTTTGTTTCCCATGCAACGTTCCCCAACAAATCAATGTGAAGTGACCGCGCGCTGCCGCTGGTCAGCCTTCCATTGATTTCTCACAGGCGGCGTAGTGAACGCGCGTCGACGCGCGTCCAGCCCTCTCCCGCCACGCGGCCACACGGTGTCGCCCACTCACCGCTATAAAAGCCGCCCTCCTCGTCGGTGGCTGGGCACTTCTCGCCACAGCTTTCTCTCCCAATATCGCCGCCGACGCCCTTCTCTCCCTCTTCCCCGGCGACCTTTCTTCTCCAATGCGCGCCATGGCTGAGCGCTTCCCAGGCGACGGTGCCACGACCAACGACTTCGGCCGCCGCCACCTGCATGAGGATGAAGCTCGCCTCCTGTACGAGGCGAAGTACCCGGCGCTGCCCGACATGCGGGTGCCGGGCTCTTGGAGGCTCTGCGCCGGCGGGGCCCTGGTGCCTCCGCCGCCCACCGGTGCTAAGCGGCACGCCGAGATCGCCAGGATCCGGTCCTCGCTGTCGGAGACGGCGAGGTAGCAGCCGATGTACGCCCCGGACAGTCACAACATGTGGACGGCGTACTTCGAGCGCCGCCATGAGGAGCAGCTCGCGTCCATGAACGGCGCTCCGCCCAGCCGCGGGCGCCACAACTCCGAGGGGCGGCGGCGGTGGTGGGGCATCCCCGGGCGCACCCTCGAACCTGTCCTCGAGCACATCGAGGGCGGCAACTCGCCGCGGCTTGACTACCCGACGCTAAACCCGGGCATGGGCAGCCCGGCCCAACGACCCAGCCCGAACCCGGGCCGAGACGGGTCGGGCTTTGCCTTCGGGCCGGGCTCGGGCCTGAAAACGCAGCCCGTTGCGTATGTCGGGCCGGGCTCGGGCCTAAGAAATCACGCAGTTTACACGGAGGCCCGACCCGGCCCGGCCCGGAATTGCTTGATTTTGTCCCTTTGGGCCGGGATCGGGCTTTTATATGTGGTTTTTTGGCCGGGCCGGGCCGGGCTCGGGCCTAGACTTTGCAGGTCGGGCTTTGACAGGCCCGGCCCGAAACCCGGCCTGGCCCGGAGAATGCCCAGGTCTACCCGGCGCAGTCCTTCTCGCGCCGGAGCGGCTCCTCGTGGCAGCCGAGGCGCATGGCCGGGGCGTCGTCGTCGTCGTCGTCGTCCGGCTCCCAGTCCACCTCCTCCGGCGCACGGACGCCCCTCCTCGCCGTGAAAACCGAGCCCCGCGAGACGCCGCTCCAGCGCACAGACGCCCCTCCTCGCCGTGAAAACCGAGCCCGGCGAGACGCTGCTCTGGCGCAGTGGTCGCCGCCAGCCTTCCCCCCCTTCCCGCGGCCACCTCCGCCTTGTCAGGCCGAAGACGGAGCCGGACGCGGTGGCGACGCCGGACGCGGTGGCGACGCCGGTCGCCGTCAAGCAGGAGCACCTCGACATGGCCGCCGCCGACGAGACCGCCCTCAAATGGGCTCAGGACGACTACGTCCGTGAGGAAATGGTGCGTCCGGGCCATCCAACCCCGAGCTGCATCGCCTCAGCGACCCAGGGCAGGGTTGCAGCAGGGACGGCGGCCGCGTGCAGGACGGCGACGACGACGGCGGCGACTACACCGCCTTCTACAGCCTCCTCGGCATGTAGAAGGCGGCGGCGACGGCAACGGCGAAGTAGCGGCGTAGTTTAGTTTTTTTACTATGTTTTTATTTTACTTTTTGTACAAATGTCAACTGAATCGCCTGAACTTTGTCCAAACATGCGTCGTTTTGGCCGAAATTTGACCTTTTTTGTGTTCAAAAAGCGCCGTCAGGGGCCAGCTTGGGGGCGTGACTGGGAACCAGACCGCCCCACGCCGTTTTTTATGCCGGTTGACCCCCAGGCGGCGCCATTTCTGCCCTTGGGGGCACTGAACGGCTGGAGATGCTCTAAATTTTTGCATCCCAATTTTCCTTTGTTGTATTTTGTCCTGGCAGGTGGTGCCCAATTGTCGTAGTGACGTTTCAGGGTTATTTTAAGAAGAATAAAATTGAGGTTCTTTTTATGAGAAAAAAATATTATGTTGTTTTTGGCAAAAAAAATCATGCCACACGCCCGTCCCTGCCTTCCGGTCACTAACATTGGGTCCCACCCTGTCCCACCCTCGTCAGCACGATGTGCGTATACAAAACGTGATTAGCACCGTAGATGCACGTCCAAGCCAAGTTTTGGCACCGGTTTAATGTATGCCGCAAGTTTTAGCACCAAACTGACTTTTCTTGCCAAGTTCAGACACCTATGGTGTAATTGACTCTTAAAATAATGTCTATGAATTATAATAATTTTCATAAATTATTAAAAAAAATCATGCATTATCAACGTATTCAAAAAATATACATTTATTTTTGGTTGTATTCATGCAGTCAGATAAATATTCATGTATTCACTTTACGAAAATATTATTACTTAAAATACAGTTGTTGTAATTTTAAGATATATTCAAGCATTATTTGGAAAAATAATTATATATTTTAAATAGTAAATATGATTTTAAATCTTTTTAGGGGAAAATAGTAAATATGAATTTTAATCGTTTTTTTAGAAAAATTTAATTATATTTATGAACTACAAACACTATCATGGTAATAATGGGCCGCCGTCACAGCCCATTTAGCCCCATCTGGGTCATTAGATTTTTTGGTGGCAAATATGGGTCACCAGGTATAGTTATCACAGTTGCCTCAAAAAAAAAAAAGGTATAGTTATCACAGCAAGCCAACAAGCTTGACTTTGTTGGGTGGCTAGTACCTTCGGCTTGCCAAGATGAGGTTGCGTTTGAACCCCTGACTTTTGCATATTCATTTCCTCTTTGTATTTTTTCCTGACGGGTGGGCCTGCTGGTTTTTACGGAAAAAAATTATAGAGGGGCTCTTTTGTGATTAAAAATATTTCAGGGTGTTTTTCACAAAAACCCAGGTCACACGCCCATCCCCACCTTTCCAATCACTGACAGTGGGTCCTACGCCTCGTCAGCACGCTGAGCGTATACAAACGTGATTAACATCGTAGATGCACGCTCAAGCCAAGTTCTATCACCGGTTCAATGTATGCCGCAAGTTCCAGCACCAAACTGACTTTTCTTGTCAAGTTCAAGCACTTGTGATGTAATTGACTGTAAAACTAATCCTAGACTCGCAAAAATTTGAATAATTTTAACTTAGAAGAACAAAGCTAGAACTTCAAGTAACTTGGAAAGGGGGAAGTAGAGATAAATTTGCAGCGAGCGGGCGATGCAAAGACAGAGAAAACAATTCCAATTATTTACTCTACCTCAAGAAAAAATGAACCATCGTTTACATCTTCTAACTAGCCTTGTGCGAAAAGATAACCAGACAACTAGACTAACTACATCAGCTGAGCTAAGATCCATGTCAGGTACATGACAGTTAATGATTCCTAATTTGTCGAATGCGCCTTCGGCTCATGCTCATTGCTCTTCCCCAGCCCCGACGCGCCTTCCTTCTGTTTGCTGATGTCCTCTTTCTTTTCACTGATGGAGTGTAATGAGGTACATAGCCGCCTTGGGGATCTTGTCCGCCGGTCGAATCCTCTTATGCACACATATCCTGCAAGAGATCACAGCACATTATGTAAGACATTGTGAATCACATGATGAAAGGCATCGCATATCGCATCGCAACTTTGTGGTCAGCAATGTTCACAAATGATCTTTCCATGCTAGTTTATTTGCAAAAAATTACTGCCTCTAATCTTAGCTTTACTTGTGATTCTGCAAAGCAACTTCCATGCCCAAAACTGTCAGCAGGGCGCTCATTTCACTTGGGCTAGTCGAAACATAAGCATCCTTCTTCTTTTTTCTCACAATGGTGCATGTTAGGAATTTTACGAGAGCAGAGTATCTATCGTTTTTAATATCCGAAGATCCTTAGCCCATCAGTGACAAATAAACTAACAAAGTAAGAGAAGAAAGTAGCAAGCACTCGTTACCTTTCTTGAAGCAGTCTTCAATGTCTTGTCTTGTTTGAGCTGAGATTGATCAGTATGCCAAGTTAATATCATATCACTCAACAGTAACAATTTCACACATTTACAGTTCATGATGATAAGCTACCTTTTGTGATAGAGTGTATTGATGAACCAAAATATACAATGCATCTCCCCAGATCCTTGATCCAATCTCTAGGGACGTCTACTGGCAGACGGCTAGATGAGTCATCTGCAAAGACCTATAAAGGGGTTCAGTTGTCAAGTTAGTCAGAAATTAACAGTTTAAAAACAAGCAGAGTTTCCTCTGGATCCTAAACAATGAATACCTCATGATCCTGGAAGTAGGTACCATTCAATGGAAAGTTTCCTCTGGACGCTGTTCGACAGGGTATCTGCTCGTTCATGTATGCACCAATAAAAAATAAGGATGATTTTTTACTCATATTGTAATATCAGCTGGACCGTTCATATCATAGGTCTGATTCGGGTCAAATCTAAGCACTATAATTACATGGTGCAGGGCACAGAGGCACAAAACTATAACCAAATTATTCCACATGACCATCATTATCAAGTGAATATACCTTATTAGAGGGTATAACAGTGGGAAAAACATTGTTCTCAGATAACGAGGGTTGTGGATAAGTTCATACAAATGACAAAAAAAAACAGACAAGAATTTTATTAGAGGTTGCAGTGAATTTGAAATTGTGCTGGAGGATGGCCACTGGCTTGGAAAACGGTAGTTAAGCCAATGCTAGCCAGTGGGTTGCAGTTGCAGAGGTGGCAGTAACGGTTCCAACAGTGTTAGGCTGTCGAAAGTGACCGTGCAGTGCGATCGACCAGGAATTAGCTGTGTCCAATATATGCGCCTCTAAGAAAACTTGATAGTACATAAAACTCGATAAAGTATTAGAGCCAACACAATTGGCAAAATTTCATCAATAAATAGATAAATAAATTGTAGCCCCCTTTTGTTCCACCTCTTAGGGCTGAAGGAGGGAGTGATTTATACATTCCCCACCTTTCCTCAGCTTTTAGTATAAGATGGTTGATGTGCGTAAGTGGCGAAACTCAATAATTTGAACTGACTGAACCTCTTATTTTAGTTTCTTAGAGATGACGACAACTGAATGTGCCTGATTTTCTGTTAATAAGGTGTATGGTGACACAAACAGAACCAAAATTGGTTACCCATGGATTCCAACTTGGATAACTTTTGGTTACTGCCATCAAAAGTTAAGCAAATCATATAGTATGAGTTGCCCCTTAAAGATCAGCAAAGCAGCTGAATTGGAGAAATCAAGTATAATTTAGATAACTTTTAGCTACTTGTATCAACTTTGTTTCATGCATAGTTACATACATCAACATTCCTAATCTATTGACTTTTGACTCCCTTTAATAAAAATTATGTTCCTTGAGCAAGTGGTTACTCACCAGAATCGTGCCTTTGTCCATGCACTCGTCAGGACAACGATGAACAACCAGGAGATAAGGATATGGATCTTCTGGAACTCGCTCTTCAAACTGGATGACACAGAAAACCAGTCAAATTATTAAGTGATGTCTTTTTAGTAGTAACATACCTCATAATTGTAGTACAAAGTTAAGGCGTCATGGCATACAACATACCTCTTGCTCTTCCAATAATGGATGACCGTCTGGGAGCACATACCTGTAATAACAAGTATGCAATCTTAGTGGAACACCACTGATTTCTCGGGACAAAATCTCAATATATCAGGAAAGTATGTTATTACGTACGCAAGGTGCTCTGTCCTAAGACGCCCTATGTGTTTCAATTTTCTGCTTGTATGTTGTGAATTGCTCAATGCCAAATCTTTTCCACGATTTGGTGTCCAAGAGTAATTGCTCACCATAGGCTTGTTTGAACACAGATTTATTTCAACGTCGTAGTGTACTCCTGACATAATATCTTCAATATCAACAAGATCATCTTCATTAGGATATTCTTGTTCTTGCTCATCAAGTGCTTCGTATTCATATTCGGGACTTGGCGGCACCTCAATAATGGGCTCACAGCTGCGGGAGGGTTGTCTGCCAGCAGTCCTGCTTTCTTCGATTTGATGTTGACACACTTGTGGACTTGGCATGCAGCTACCATTTGACAACAACAGTCTTTCAGAAGTAACCATACTTGTTTTCTCTGCACCACCACGCACATGCTCCTCTGCAGGAGGAAGTAATGGTCTGATAACAAGCAAATGTTATTGTTCCGTGCTTCACTCTAAAATTAGTCCAAATCAATAAAAAAAGTTCACCATGCAAATATCGTCTCCACAAGACACAAATCTTATATGAGTACTCATCTTTGTATATTGCACCTTCTGAAAGGTTTTACTTCACTTAGTAATTTCCAATCCTTTTTTAAAGAAATAGCACTTGAATACCAAAAATAGTTAGCTACATAAATACCTATGTCACAGTACTACCTAGTTCAATGGCAGCTACTCAAATTTAAACAGCATCCGCCAAAAAAAAGGTACACAAAACTTGACATGGGAGGAGTCTGTAAAGAAAGATCTGAAGGACTGGAATATCACCAAAGAACTAGCCATGGACAGGGGTGCAAGTTAGTTAGCTATCCACGTTCCAGAACCATGAGTTGGTTTCGAGATCTTATGGATTTCAGCTCTAGCCTACCCCAACTTGATTGGGACTAAAGGCTTAGTTGTTGTTGCAAGAGTTCATTACGTACCATAATAACAATATCTCGGTGTGTTGCTGAAATAAACTCAAGTAAAGAACTTTGCAACATGTAAACATACCTGGTACGTTTACTTTTGTAGTACCTGCAGTCCCCACGGAATGGGCAAGCATTGCAATTTGGATCTACTTTTGTGCAAATTACCTGCATAATATCCACCATAAAACATCGTAGCTAAACTATCATAAACTTTATTAATCACTTTTGTGGATAGCAAATACCTTTCCGAAAGTTATCATGAGACAGTGTAGTTCATACCTATTATTGTACATATTCGTCAGATGTGTCTACTAAAATTCCATAAGTTACAAAAAGAATGTCGATGCATTTCAAATTATCAGGACTTACAATTTTTCTTTGTCAATAGTACATAGTCGTGGCCATAAGTAACTCTGCACATCCTGCATGAGTGGATACCTTCAAGAAAGGAAAGTCGGCATAAGAACAGGGTTGTCAAATCATATTTAGTTGTTCACATATTCAGGAGAAAAAAATCTTACAGGTCAACCGAATGGAAGTCCTCAGAACAGCATTGCAGTTCAACCCACTGTAGCCTTGTGACTATGCGAGCTACGTTGACATCAACCTGAAAGGAGTGGAGTGCGATCACAGCTTTGATTTAAAATGCATTCACCTAACAGGATTTGATTCGTTTTTAAGAAACAAAAAATAACTTACTGGGAATGCTTTATGCTCCAGGGACAAAAGACGTATGCAGTCGACACTTTTAGCTCCAAGTCCATTTATGCTGAGTAGGTATTTTCTAATGCCCAGAAAAAAAACAAGATATGAGTGATATAATTCCACTGAGCAGGCAGATTTTATGTAGCTCTGAACAAATATTAGTTGCTTATTTTATCCAGCCTGCTAGCAGTTCCCCACCACAAGTACCATGATATTCCTCCAATATACTTATTACAAAGTTTCTGAGAGTTAATTGCTGCATGGTTATATTTATTTATAAGTGCAAGAAAATTGATCTAGATTAGGGACAATATCATTATCTAGCTACTTATTGATAGTTCCGCACCATTAAAGCAAAGAACGCCAAAATGGTGATGCAACTGACTGCAACATATGTTTTATAAAAGATATGGCCATACTTTGCACTTTCTCGTGGTAGACATCTAAGCCAATCCAGGTCAAAGCTTCCATGATCTTTCTTTATGCGCGTGAGAAACGCCTGTAGAAGGTCAAATAATACTTTCAGCTCTTGCGTGAAATGCAGAAAACAAGAATTGAAGAAATATGTTGCTAGTGGTGGGAATAATGAATATTAGTTAAATAATAAAATGATGTTTAACTCCAAACTGATGTTTAAAAAATACTATACAAGTAGTGCTTGCGTGAATCGGAGAATACATTAATTGCATTGAGAATAAGGAGTTCCAATGTAGCTGACAGTTGATATTTCAATCATTTTCTTGTTAGCCGACCTGAAAATTCAATAGATACTACCTACCTCCATTTCCAAATTGATGTTGTTTTAGATACCACATTGTCTCCGATGCACATTTTTTGGTCTGTTAATTCTCTAATTACATGTCAATTAAAATTGTAAAAGGACATGATGGCATGGAAATATGTTTGGTGTTTTTTTTTTACAAATATGATTTTCTGTCGCTGGACAGGGAGAGGGCGGGAAGGTCTGTTCATGAACGATGATCCATCTTGAGAAAGGAGAGGGCACGGGGAGTGTGGGCTCGGAACCGATGGTGGGTATAGCCCAGTGGCAGACTACAGGTAATGATGTCTAGTAACACAATAGACATGATGTACGCAAGTTGCATCATACTACATAGAAATGTATGAAAGTTCTTTTTAGCCTGCACTCTGCAACAAAACAAACAGTGCATACAGCAAATGAAATAGCATTTAATTATGTTGAATGTGAAGTAGCACAAAATACGATCTAAGAGATGGTTGCATAACAGTGTACTGTTGTGATAGTTTACTCCAATAAATAAGAAAAAAATTCAGTTGCTTTATATCTTCTGTTTGTCGCAGGACAACAAATAACTTGGTAATAAAACAGATTGCTGACTAATTCTAGTGGTGAAAACAAACTCTGTAAATTAAATCATGGAATTTCTAGGAACGTTACAAAATATATGAAAGCCTGCTTGCATAGA
Organism: Elymus sibiricus; assembly: GCA_039707655.1. Lineage (NCBI taxonomy): Eukaryota > Viridiplantae > Streptophyta > Magnoliopsida > Poales > Poaceae > Elymus > Elymus sibiricus. Next base: position 34,891,531 of record CM077667.1, on the reverse strand, counting down.
TTTTGTTACAAAAGGTGAGAACATTTATTTTTCAGGAGGAAGGTATTTAGGAACACATTATTGGTATACAAATGTTGGGGTCATATTATAGAGTCAAGTAACATACTGACAGTGGATCTCGTAATGACATACCTGTATCCGCAACGCCAAAAGGTAATGTTGTCCCCTGCCTGCAATGCACTTTGCAACGTCAACAAATGAGGCCTGCTGTACAGCTTCCCAATTTACTTTGTCAGTTATTCTAGTTTTGCTTCCGTTATCATATCCTTTTCTATATGCTTCCTCCCGTAACTTATCCCAGTGAGCAGTATCTTCCAGCCGCAGCGTAGCTATGAATTTTCTTAAGGTATTTTCAGTGCATATTGGTTTTCCAGATTTATCCTTGACTAAGTTCAAAAGATCATCCTTCTCCCAAGTAGAGATGTCTTTCTCTTTTATAATAGCTAGGAACTTCTCCATAATTGTTTTGTAGTCTTGACCATAGTTTCCTTTTACCTCCTCACCGTAGCCAACTTCCTCGCAATCAATGGGATTGGTAAAAACTGAATTGGTAGAATCACTAGCATCAGGTGCTTTAGTTAAATTCAAGTTTTCTTTGACGTCAACTGTTGACGGAGGTACATATGAACATTCTTCAGCATTACCCTTCCTCTTATTCATAGGAAATTTTGCTGCCAGGATCATAAAAGCATTGCTGTGTGTTTATACAAAAACAATTAGTAATCAAAAGTGCATATGATGTTCAAAAAATGAATATCAGTGCCCACAAGCATGCAAGCAAAGATCATATTCTCTACTATATACCTTGATAAATGGTCAGCAACATTTTGCGTAAGGAAAGTACCAACCACAGAATCAATTACCGATCCTCCCCATCGAGAATATTCTCTGGGACCTGACACAAAAGCACTTCAAAACTTATAATCCAATGTGAACTTGTGTATTTAATATAAGCAGAGGGTTGTAAAACTTATTTGATCCATCATCCACATGTTTACTGTGGATGGAAAAGGCCTATACTGCACATTATATATCACAAAATATTTTGTTTTGTTCCACCTGTTTTGTTTTTGGAACTCAAGTACTAATTAACAACAGGTACAACATTGTTCAAAGTCCTACTCTTTCGCCTGCAAGAGAAAAAAACTGGAACCAAGTGCCACTATCAAATCAAAATCATATACCTAATGCCAGATTATTTTTGTTTCTCCACTGAACTACCTGATGTACATTATGTGCTAGCAAGTATGGTCAGAAGGAATTCACCTGCACTCACTTCAACTATTTTTATTGCTGTTTATAGCAAAAAGGAGGAAGGGGGGAATAAAACAGTGGCATCTGAGTAAATCATATAATATATGGAATGAAAAAGTCAATGAAAGAACTTATTTTTCTTGTTTAGAATAATAAATTGTCAATAAATTTTGTTTCTTTCCAGAAGACATCGAGCGAGTAATTGCTGTCCTGACTCACCTGATATTTCTGTAATAGTTTCAAAACTTCAAAAAAAATGTGAGAAAAGCTTCAGGTTTTAATATTGAAGGCAAATGCTTCATCGCTTACTTTTCATGTATTTATTTTCAACTTTGGCATAGAAGTGCATTTCACTTCACATGTCCTTATTGCACGCTGCAAATATGAAGACACGGAGAAGAGAATGAGCCAGGATCATTACCGAATAAATCCTTTACGGTTGCAATAAACCAATCCACAAGGTTTTCATACTTCCGCCGAGTGTCATCCCATTTAGGCCCGCTGCCGATATCAACCCCTTCAAAGCTTTCACTGTCAATCTCTTCCCACTTGGTCAGAGCGCCATACACTCGCAACGTATCATCATCAAGGCCTAGCACCTTGGGCCGCACTTGATTCAAACGATTTCCATGGGGACCCAAATCCCCCAACGGGACCAAAGCAGAGCACGACGCATCAGCCGGAGCAGCATTCTGGTAAGGAACGATAGCCCAGTCGCCGCTCGTTTTCTTTTTCTTCGTCTTCGTCTCGCTTGAAATATTGTTAACCTCCGCAAGGAGCCTCAGATTGGCCATCAGCTTGGCCCTGCTGAAACTCCCTGTAATGGTTTCCAGATCGAAATCTAACTTGCGGCGCTTTGATAGCTTATTATCAACAATGCCATCTCCAACAGATTCAGCGCCGCCGCCGTCCTTTTTCGCCGCCGGCGTCTTGTGAGGCTTGGCCGGCGTGGCGCGGGCGGGCTTGGGCTGTTTGTCCTTCATCACCTTCAGCCGGGGGACCCCCTTGGTGGACTTCTTCCTTGGCCTCCAATGGGCGCTCTCCTCTTTCTCCGGGGTGGGGATGATGATAGGAGTCGCCGCAGCCGCAGCCGCAGCCGCAGCAGCCCCTGGCGGCGCAACCTCGTCGGAGGAATCGGACGTCTGCGCGGTGGCTGCGCAGCCATCGGTGGCGCCTGGTGCAGATCGGGGCAGTTCCCCAATGGGGGGCGCGAGGTAGATGAAGCCGTGCTTATCAAACACCCCCAAGTCAATCGACGCGGGGGCGAGCGCAGCAGAGCCGTCCGTGGAGGAACCGAACGGCGGCCGGAGGCCATTGTCGGGGGTCGCCGGCGGCATGAGCAATCCAGGCCCTGGTCCGGCAGAGACAGTGATGAAATCAGAAATTCGCAGAGATTGACGGCGTTTCCTACCCCCCAAACCTCAGATTCGATGAAGAAGAAGGGATTGGGCAGCATGCACTCACCAAGATCTGCTCTTGCCTCCATCGTTGCCGGCGGGGCGGGCGGCGGCTCCGCTCTTGCGGCGCAGGCAGCAGCAGCAGCAGGGACAATGGGATATCCGCTTTGCTAGAAAATCTCCTAAATAAATGAAGAGTTTTTAACTGAAATATTACCTTCTGTTAGAATCCTACTAGGACTCTTCTCGTGAAAAGAAAAAATTTTGAGACTCTGCGACTGCGGCCCCACAATACAAAACCTTAGGAGTACATATTTTTCATCAAGCCAGCATCTGCATATTCTTTTGAAAAAAGAGTAAAATACATCACAAGTCCTAAAAACTATATGAGGTGTGTTAGTTTAGTCCTATAACTTTGAAACTGCAGTTTTTGGTTCTAAAACTATCGAAAGTGTGTCAGTTTAGTCTTATTACTTTAAAACTGCGGTTTGGGGTTCTAAAACTATTGAAGGTGTGTCGGTTTAGTCATATAACTTTAAAAGTGCAATTTTTGGATTCCAAAACTATGTAAGTTTGTTTATCTCTGGTCCTAAGCTTCCATGATGAGTATGCATTGTGCATTTTTTTCAAATGAGCCCCTTATATGTGTTAATTTCTCAAAAACGGTTTATACGTTCCCATGTGGCAATGTGTGTTGCAACCTGCAGGCCCACCACTCGCGTGGCCATGAGTTACAGGGCAGCCTCACTGAGAGGTTTGGCACGGCCGCCGGGGAGACCCCGAGCCAGTTAGTAGGGAGGACGACATCCCTCTTCACGGCGCGGCCACTGGGGAGATCCCGAGCCAATTTGAATGGTAGACGCCATCCACTCACCCTCTCTCTCTCTCTCACGTCATCATCGTTGCCCCGACACCCTTGCCATAGAGCTGGTCATGCAGGTTGTTGTTTGGGCACGAACATGGCCACGGGTGGGGAATTGTCGTTACTGTCGGACGACACGGAGGAGTACGCGAAAACCGTGAAGCTGGCGCAAAGGTCGGCGAGAGTGACGTAGCCCCAACAACAGCCACGTGTGGGTGGCAATTGGACATTGTGCGACATGTCGTTCTGCTACTGATGGGTGACGCTGAGATGACCGATCTACCCTTCTTGCTGGAGCTCAAGCCATCATGCCACTGATGGCCTTCGCACTGTCGCCTCTAAACATTTTGTGCGTCGGAAAAGACAAGGGCGTGAGAATGAGGCGAGACAGCGCTCTAGGTTTTTTTTTGCATCAAGTGGGAGTTAATCTCTAAAAGTCAACAAATTCAGATTTTTTAAAATAAATTTGGCCTTCCATTGCATGGCTACAAAAAAAAACTGGTTGCCTTCTTTTCAAAAAAGGACAAAAAAAATCGATTAAAATTATGTGAATAGTGACTTATAATAGCAAAAAAATGCCATGAAGTCAACGCTGATTTTCTATTCAAGAAAAATTATATACTACTCCCTCCGTTCCTAAATATAAGTCTTTTTAAAGATTTCATTAGGAACTACTCCCTCCGTCCGATAAAAGTTGTCGCCGTGGCTTTTTTGCGAAAACCCCCTCGAAGAAACGCCGACCGAACCCGCAGTCCCTCATTCCCTCCGCCAACTCCACTCGCGCCGCTCCACCACGACTCTCCGCCGCGCCGCTCCCCCGCGACACTGGCGACACCGCGCAGCTCCACCACGGCGCGCAGCTCCATCACATTGCGCAGCTCCACCACGGCGCGCAGCTCCATCACATTGCGCAGCTCCACCACGTCGCGCCGCCGCGACCCGCGGATCCACCACAGAGCTCCACCGCTCTCCCCATCCCTGCCCGTCGATTTGTGCCCTAAAATACCCACCTTTCCCCATCCCCGCCCGTTGATTCGGTGCCTTGCAGCGACACAGATCCTCAGCTGGCCATCGATTAGGTGCCTTGCAGCGACACAAATCCTCAGCTGGCCGTCGATTTGCCGCCGTCGCGAGGGGAGTGCAGGAGCAGGGGAGAAAAAAAATTCATGTTCGCTGGAGGAGCAGGGGAGAGCAAATTTCAAATTGGGGAGAGCAAAATCTCACCTTTCCTTTTCCAGCAGAGAAGTCCAGTGCCCTGCGGGTTTGAAGCTGACGCCGGTGAGGAGGTGAAGCTGACGCCGGTGAGCAGGGTAGGGCTGGGCGCTTACCACGATCTCGGCCGTGAGGGGGTCGAAGCCGCAGCCGCCGGAGGCGAAGCTGACGCCGGTGAGGAGGTCCGAGTCGCTGAGGTTCGTGCCGAGGTACGCCAGCACGTACTGCTTCAGGCCCATCCGGGTGGCTGGATCAAATGCAAACCATCAGCTTCAGTGCCATGAAGCAAGTGCTCTGTCATTTTCTTCAGATAGCCATTGTCGGGGTGCTCCTTTCTTCAGATAGCCACTGTCATTTTCTTCAGTTGGTGTCTAGTACAGAGAGCGAGTTTCTTCAGATAGCATCAACACTTACAGTATCCGAAGAAAGTTTTCTATCTGAAACTGAAAAATTGTCTGGCTGCTCCCTGCTCAATTTTTGTGCCTGTGGTGTCTGGAGTGTGAATTGGAGATCAACCCCATAATTTCCAGTTTGTAAAATTTCACTGAATTTTACTGTATGAGACAGCATGTATAAATTTCAGCTCCATAATGTATTTTAATCATGTGTTTAGAGTTACTGCTTGCACATCTCTAATCTTAATTCAGTTAACTAACAGTTATTCTCTTGCAATTTTGCATGTCTTCCAAAGCAAAATACAGGGCAATACTCAGTCCTGTACAATTCTCTTGCAATTTTTGGAATTCTGTCTATATATGGGGATTTGGAATTTAGAAATTATGTGGTTGTCAATGATGTTCCATGAATCTACTATCTATCTATCTATCTATCTACCTACTACCCCTATATATAAAAGGAAGAGAGGGCTAATCCAACTCAAAATCTGGACCATCTAATCATATCATCAACGGCCTAAATGCGTTGTTAACGAAATGGTCTTCGTTAACGAAACGCTAAAAGCCAACCGCCCACCCCCCGCCCCCGCCCAGCCCCCACGCCGCCGCCCCGCCGTCGCACAGCCCCGCCTCCGCCCCGCCCGCCCCGCCGCACAGCCCCGCCCGCGCCGGTCGCCGCCCGCTCGCAGTGCTCGCCGCGATTGCCCCGCACGCCCGCTCGCAGTGCTCGCCGCGGTTGCCCCGCACGCCCGCGCCGGTCGCCGCCGCGCTCGCCCCGGTCGCCAACAGGCCCGTCCTCTTCCAGATCGCCGCCCGGGGACGTGGATGCATGTGGGTCGGCCGGCCGCCGGTGAACGAGGCCGCGCGTGTGAGGCGCACGGCGCAGACCACCTGTATCCTCTCTATCGTCGCCGAGCTCCCTTCTGCCAACGATGCCCTCTTGTCTTCTCCACACAGGTCTTCTCCCTGACATCTCTCTCCCTCTCATTCTCTTCTTTTTGTTGTTTGTTTTCTAAATCTCATATAGATCATGAAGCTCTTGATCCGCCAAAACGCTGAATCATGTGCATTAGGTTATCCAAGCAGGTTTCTTTCCTTTATCAACTGACTCACAATATAGATTAAGGAACACACCATCATTAGAGATGCAATTGTTGTATTATAGACTTCTTCGTTACTGCTTGCTCCTAGAATATTGACAAACATTTCATATGACAGATAAAGTGTTTCCTAGAAATCGTACATCTATGTGGATTGAACATACCATTATTAACCACACAAACAGGGGAACCATTGAGGCCTTCGGCTAACTTCAGTAAATACATATCAATACAAACTTATGAAGTATATTCGGCTAACTTCATTAATGCCACACACAGCTACTCTCATCCCGTCGCCAACGGACTGGATGTGGCAGCCGCCGTCAACATCCCAACCGTCGCCGACACTATGTGTGAATGATGGCGTCACGTCGAGGACCGAGTCCTCATGGACATCGTATCCTAGACCACTGGGAGAACAGCTCGATACCGACAGTATTCTGCTAATGCAAATCCCCTCCACCTCCTCTGTTTGCATTCATTGTTCCAATATTAGCGGAGATAAAATCCATTACAACTATATCCTTGCTCGTGATCGTTTGGTGGTGTTTGATGCAGACCAAAATTTTATTTGATGTTGTTTTCTGTAATTATGATCATCTCAGCCGTAAGATATACAGAGATCAATCACAACGGATCTTCAAGTTAAAGTAAATTAGATTCTTTACTGAATTACAGGTTGCAGGTTTCATCAGCAGTACTTCCATTTTAAACAATCTAGGACCAAGACTTGGCGACCACATAATTATTTAGACTGATGTACTGAGCCATTTTCAGCATCCACCAATCATATGCCAAGCTTTATAAAGTTGAAAGCCTTAAATTCCATTGACAAAAAGCCTGGTCAGACTGGCAGTTATTTGTCTTAGTGAATGCCTGCATATTATTCACTTGTCTTGATGTCTGCCTATACTAAAGTTGGCATTGCACCTTTTATTCAAAATAATGCATGCAAACTATAAAGGAAGTCATATATCCACCTCACCTATGCTTATTTTGCAGGCAATCTTATACATTAGGACTTTGTACTTCTTCACAAACAACACCTTGGCCAAAATATTCTTATGCTACTTTGCCTCATTTCATAGTTTGGGTCATGTATGTTGGAATATGCTTGTTCTGAAGTGAGGAATCAGAATGACAAAATCTGAAAGTAAGTGATTATGTGTTCATGTATTGATCAAGTGATCCTTTTTGGACTTGAAAGCTAAATATGGAGGGAGCTCGCAACTTTTTTATATTTTTGTGAATACTATTTGGTATGATCTATAAACATTGTTATTAGCTTGAAAATTGACTATGGGCATTTTTTATTTTACGCATACAATACAGTTTTGTACATTATTCGATACATGCATTTGCACGTATACACGATTAATAAATTACTAAATCTTGGCATTTTCTTTTAAGTACGAAATCTGTTACAGAGTGCTAAATCGTACTAAATCTTGGTATTTTATTGGCCACCTAAGAATAAAAATGCTACTCCAGGTGATTATGATTCACTTTTTATTTTAGTGGTGTTTATAGTTTCGTCGCATGTAAACGTGATGTGGTGTCTTGCACGGAGCTGCTGAAACTTGTCTTCTAATAGCTGATACATGCCTTCTAGACTATCTTTTGTGCCTTATTTGAGATTTAGTTTCCAATATATTATAAGTACACCTTTGCGTATATGACATCAGGACTCAGGAGTTGTTTCCTCAATTGAAGTAGGTGCGAAAAAATGTCCAGACAGGGATTATTTTGTTCTGGAAATGAAAAGGTAAAAGTAACAGGAATGGTTCTGCAGCATGGATATGAAGGCACACGGCGGTTCATCGCAACAGCGTCCTCATGGGAGTGCCCGGAGTGTTCTTCGAGCACACAGCGGTATGGCCGCGTGTGGCCTTCCTTGGGTCCTCACTGGCATGCGCGGACCTGAGTCGGCAGCGGCAGGCGGCACAGGTTGGCACTCCTCTCGCTCTCTCTCTCTCTCTCTCCATGCGTCCTCTCTCTTCTATCTGCAGCATGGATATGAAGGCATGTTGTACACTGACAGTTTGTCGCACCTCTCTGCTCGATCTGTGCCCTGAGCGACCCTTAACTTGCTGCATATGGGCTGCACTTCATGTTTACTTCTTAGTCTGATACAATGTGTAGTGCCGCATGTGTGTATGCAAGCGAGCTAATCACTCTGCAAAATTAGTGCTTGTATACAGCTTGTACGTACATAACTGGATTTAGCTGTACTGGCTATACAAATTTGATTTCTACTTCAGTGCATAGTTTTGATAATTGTATATTGTACATACAATTTGTTTCATTATCTGTACTGGTCATTCTGACTGAAGCTTTACAGCCAATTGTATATATTGCGTGTACCAACCAAGATGATAAAATAAATTGACTTTGAGTTTTTTGTTTCCTGCACTTGCTTCTAAAATATAATCAATTACTTGCTGGATAAATTGACTCCCGCCCTTTTCTATTAAAGGTTTGTAACTTCCAGTTGTAACTCATACACACATACACAGTTCTCTTCATGGAAGTAGGGATCTTGGGACAGCTTCTTGCATGGGTATTAATAGATGTAAAGCTAGCAGAATTGATCATATATGGTTTTGCTCTTGTTTTAAATAAGTCTGGGGTCCTTTTGTGTTTTTGTCGGTGCTGCTACTGATTTTAAAGTATTCACCCCATCCGATTATTTACATCATTTATGTTTGGTTGTATTATTTCAGGTAATCGAACCTAAGGCTGAGCTATGTCGACTGTTGTAGAATAGAAGAACAGATGTGCTGAGGTCCAATCTGTTTGAAGTATCAAAGATTGTCACCAGTTTGAGCCATTATAATTTTTAACCCTTGTAACATGTAAGTAATCAAATGGAACCTGCTGTCAATATGTAGTTGCTTCCATCCTATTTACCACTGACTGTATAGAAGATACTATTATGTTATCTGGATAATCTCTTTGGGAAGAATATAGTTATTTTTATATGTCAACTATGATTGTATTAGTTTGGCCAAAACTAATAAAAAAATTCAAAATATCCACCTACAATTTAGTCCACTTTCAGAAGTAACATTAAACCCTGAACTTGCTATAATTGTTTCAGTTATGCTGTGGTATTCTCATGTTCCCATTATTTCGTTCTGGCCAATATTAATATTGCAAAAGCTATATATATTATTCCTGTTGTTCTATTTTGTTTCTATTGGATGTATTATTCATGTACTGTTGATGAAAGGATGGTTCTATTTAGAAATTGCTTTCTCATTGTTCAGAGCACATTTATGTCAGTGAAATTGTTCTTTTGTGCATGTTAAAGTACTCTTCTGATTATTTTATTTTCATCTATGTGCAGGCTGATGGATTAGAGATAACACTGATGGAGATGGTTAAGAAAGATAACTGGCGTGAATTAAGTGCTAAGGTACAAAATGGAATATTTGTGGTGGCTATATTTCTTATACCGATATACCCATCATTGCCCAGCTACATGCTGTTCCCTTTTGTTGCTGATGTCTTATTCTATTGATCTTTCATGCCATGCCATGAAATTTGATAGTACCTCCTATTTGACAACCAGATTACAAACTAGAAAAATGATATATCTACTACCCCTATAAAAGCACGAAAGGACGGAGAACCAATTCATCTTTTCCGTCAAATCTTACGATTGGATGGTCTACATCGCTTCAACATACTAAACGTGTTTTATGCTTTAATTACCCACCATGCCATTAGCCGCTAACCTCCTCCGTGCGGCACTAATCAAGACCATCTTCCCCGGACGTGTCTCAAATCACTAACCGCTGCCGCATCTATCACACCACCGCACGCCCACCTCTTCTTCCATCCCCTTCAAACAACCACCCACCAATGGCACCATCGCCGCCGCCCAATCGTCGCCTCGCCATAAGGTCCTCCCGGCACCCCTCACTTGTCGTCGTGCCATCGCTCCAACCGCGTAGTGCCCCGACTCTCCCTCCCACCGTTCCTTCCCAGGCGGCAGCGCCATCACGAAGATCATCCCGACCACCTTCTTCGAGCTCCACCGCCAACAGTCTTCCCACTCGCACGAGCGCTCGGCGAACTGGACGATGCATTAGACGGGACGGCCTGATGCCTCGCGTCACTGGCAGCCCACAGACGCCCTTGCACAGCGGGATCTGCCGCTCCCTTGGACGCCGCCGGCAAGGCGTGATCCATCGTGGCCGCCCCACTCCTCCCACGCGAGGAGGCGGCTGCTATCATCTACCTCTCCCAAATTCAATCTGAAAACAACAGTAAAACCTTTGAGGTCAACATCTATTCCTTGTTGTGAGGAATTTGCTTGCTTGTTGGATTTTATGCTGCTTGATGCATGTTTGTGAAGATGCTAAAATTGTTCCGTCAGTTTGATGATTTATTGATTGGCGGGCAAGTGCTTTGTGGAAATGTTTAGTAAGCTGATGATATGTTTGATTTGCAGAGACTGATGTTGCATGACTCAAGAAGAAACGTGTGGTTCTGTTGCGAATCACCACAGTGATGCAGTAAGTTCTGAGGGAATACATGGTTATTATTTTGACCATATCGGTGCCATGGAAGTTGGAGAATTCTTATCTACTGTACTTATTCGTTGCATGTATCATATTGCAGTTCCGAAGTCTACATAAGGTATTGCAGTTCCGAATTCTTATCTACTGTACTTATTCGTTGCATGTACTGACCTTTATGTGTTAATTCTGTCTACCAGCTTGCACACAATTCTCTTGTGTGAGATTCAAGAGCGAGGTAGTAGCATGTGGGATTATATACGCGATAGCTAGGAGATCAGGAGTTCCCCTCACTGAAGACCATCCATGGTCGACGCTCTTTGATGCTGATGTGGCAGGGATTCATGCCAGTTTATAAATGTTCAACGATATGAAGTTTTTTTTTCCTGTATTTTGTAGTGCTGGATGCAACATTAGATGTCTGAATTTAGAAGAATGTCTGAAATTGTGTTGAGGGTAATGAAACCAGGATATGTCAGTCAATCAGTGCACCAATTTCATGTGGTATATGGCGGCAAACAAGTAAATTGTGTGTAATTTTATTTTTCGTAACATTTGAGGGAGAATGCAAGACCCCTTTACAGTGGGAGATTAAATGTCGATTGATATTGATCTATTACGTTAATTTCTGAGAAAGGGCAAATTTATAATTTATAATTTTGATATTATCTTGTAGTTTTGAAGAAGTTATACAATCTAGCTAACGAACCATCTGAGTTGAGTCGAGCTAGAAGCTTCTTCGAGTCTCATTGAGAATCAACTTATAGTTGACACCGCGAGGGAGAGGTTATGAGAGAGTAAACCATGTCTCCTTGATGATACGTGCATTGCACGTGCATGTTTACTAGTCCCTGTAAAAGGGCGAGAGGGCAAATCCAACTAGACATATTAGCCGTCTGATTAGTAATCTAATGGTTGTAAAGCGCACTAACGAAACACTGTTAACGAAACGAATTGCAATTAGCGATGTGCGTCCGGACCCACGTCTCCTGCTCCCACGCCCCCACTCACCTGGTCGTGGCCGCCCCCTTGCTCGCCCCACGTGCCTCTTTGCCCCTCCCCCCTTCCCTTCCGGCGACCCCGCCCGCGCCAGCGGCGAACATGGCACGCCACCGCGGCACCGCCCTGTTTCTACTGGTGCTCCTCCCTGCCGTCGCCGGCGCCGTCAGGGGAGACGCGACGGAGGCGCAGGAAGCATCGTCCGACGAGGCCCAGCTGCCGGCGCGCCCGCTCATCATCCAGCTGTCGACCGCGGAGGAGAAGAGGGCCGATGCGGAGGCGCCCACTGCCGCGGAGCTGCGGTGCGCGAGCTGGAGGATGGCGGGGGAGGCCAACAACCTGGCGCCCTGGGCCGTCGTGCCCGAGGACTGCGTGCCCCACGTGCACGCCTGCCTCACGGGCCCCGCCTACCGCTCCGACATCGACCTCGCCGCGCGTGAGGCCTCCGCATACGCCCGGTCCGCCGCCCCCGCTGCCACCGCCACGCAAGCCGCGTGGGTCTTCGACATCGACGAGACGCTGCTCTCCAACGCCCCCTACTACGCGCAACACGGATACGGGTGAGACATTTAGAAAATTACGGGCCGGGAGGTTCGATTCCTCGACTGAGACTGCTCACACGCGCGGCTAATTTGTTGTTTGATTGCAGGCTGGAGGTTCGACCACTGGGAGTTCGACCGGTGGGTGGAGAGGGGGGAGGCGCCGGCCATCCCCTCCAGCCTCCGCCTCTACAGGGAGGTGCGCGACCTCGGATTCAAGACCTTCCTCCTCACCGGCCGCAGTGAGGCCCACAAGGGCGTCACCGTCGACAACCTCAGGAAACAGGGGTACCATGAGTGGGACAAGCTCATTCTCAGGTACCTACTACTACTACGGCTTCGTCCTCCTCGTGCTCCTGATGTTGCCATTGCACATCACTTTCACCCTGCCTTGGTGGGATTTTTTTTAGCATTTCATTCAGCTATGCTCTGTTCCAAATATTCAAGTTGTTTCTGTGTGCCATTTATAATCACTGACTGAGACATCAATTGCAATGCCTATATTGCCAAGTGCAGGCCGCGGGTGAGGCCCTGCGGGGCGGCGAAGAGGGGACACTCCGGTGGGCTACCAGCGGCGGCAGAGGCTTAGCGCCTGCTTCTTCTCTTGAAGGTACGAACCGGCCCTTCAACCACCTTGTATATTTGCAGCTTGTCCCGTCTTTCCTACCCAGCCGAGAGAGAGAGAGAGAGAGAGAGAGAGAGAGAGAGAGAGAGAGATAGAGAGGATATTGAGACAGCACTGCATGGCTTTTTTCAATTAATTCTGTACCTCTGTGTTTTCAAACAACTGGGCTCACACTCGACTGCCATAAGAGCAAGCTGAAAGTGGTGTACAAGACGTACTCCAGCAAGAAGCTGGGATGAGTCTTCCTGTGCCCGGCTGTGATCGACTCTTGCAAATATAAAGTTGCTATATTATTAGTTTACAATGAAAACAACATGTCCAACCAGCTTAAATCTATCAATACTTATCTGGAATGGAATAACGTGTCCAGCCAACTTAACATATTCTTCTAATTCTACATCTCCAACTAGAAAGCAATCTTTTGCTGGGAAATTAGTTGTAAATGAAATTAATAACCGGGACTGTCTCTTCTTGGAATTTTATGATAAAATTAGCAATTTTAATGATGGAGATCTGCTTCAATTGTATGCTCTCTTGTGGCATGGAAACTGTGCTGGATGGTTTATCTTTGCTGGGAAAATGTTATGTAACTTACCTATTAAGACTGGTTAATAGTTTTGATGTGCTTGGTTATGTCTTAAAGTCCAAACGAAAGAAGTACTGAAACTCTAAAAGTGTGTTCTATCCATGCCACCAAACTGCTAGATTGAACAACTAGCACGAGAGATTTATTGTGCAACTAATGGATAGTTTGTTTTTAGATCAAAATTATTTCCTACAATACTTGTTCAACTACTCTGGAGTGGAAATTAATGTAGCTCTTTTGGTTCACTTATTTTTGTCAGGATCATCGCCAACTCACTGCTGCTCAGAGAGGTGAGTCAAAGGCTATATGTCATTATTTTGCTGCTCAGATAGGAGTTCGAGAAACCATGAATTACCTGACAGATAATGCAACCAAAACACGGGAAGAGAAACATCTATGGTGGATGATGTCTACCATCCTTTTGCAGGTCGTAATATGCATCCACACCATTCAAATTCATATTCTGAAGGATATTGACCAACTAACAATGTATTATGTATAGTTAAATTTGTTGTTTTACTTCTATCCGAACTGAGTTCTAACAATCAATACCTGATTCTTCTATAGACTTCCGAGAAAAGTTACAACAATTCTGTACGCTATATGTTTGCAGCAAAACTGCAATCTGTTATGAATAAGTGATACACCAGCTAACAATCTATAGGGGATCATCATCTAGCTGTAGATGTCGGTCATTCATCAGTCTCTCTCCATTGTGTTCTACTTATCTTCATTTTTTGAGACTACTTTTCTATGTCTTTTAGGAACTTCTCTTTCTCTCCTTATTTTATACTTTGTTTATGTAACATGCTTTTGGATCCTCAGGATTCTTCTGGGAAAATTACCTGATGGAATTTACAAGATCTCCAATGACTCGATTCTTGTGGCAGAGCTTCCATGTGTTTATACTCGTACCAGTTGGAAAGGCCCGTCTCCACGAGATCTCCTTTGTTCGTTCTATCGCCTCCAGAGGCTATCAGAACCCCATTTCGCTGCCAATATGGTAAGTGCATCCTGAATTGTTCTATGATCAGCGCTCTTTTTAGTTAAATGATTCGAAATTCGTTGCAAAGTATACCCGACCAGGTTGTTCTTTTCTCAAGCATTGTTGGTTTCCATTCAGATAAGGAATCTGAATCCACATGTTTATAGTTCTTGATGTACTAAATACACACGTATTTTCTCATTTATATTTTTCATTAATTAATGCTCTCGTGCTCTCGGTAACCAGACCTGATATACATAGTAGTTTGTTTTGACATCTGATGCAACAACTTTGACATTAATAACCTGCTCATGTTATTAGTAGGATAATAAAGTTGTCTAGCATTTCATTCTGAATGGCGAAAACAGATGTATCTACTTTGTCTATATTAGGTGCTCCCTAAATTATCCCAGCTTCCAAATCATACATGTTGACATTGACGATCATTATCCAACAAATAAGTTATTTCTCAATAAAATAAGAACCACTTAATGCTTTAAGGATTTTGTCTTGCCATCCGGACAGCTAAAGGGATTAATGTTATGTTCACTATCGTTTGACAGATGTAATGTGGGAAAGAGGATAAATGTCTCTTGATAGGATTTCACTTCTTTATAGTTGATTATAGGTCTGCACCAGTTCCATGCTCTTCGATTTAGCACAATGTCATGTTGTTTAAGCATAAGTAACATAATTCAGATTTTTACACACATCTACTAAACATGTTTTTTCTTGCTATTTTTTCTTGTCATAGTTCAGTGTTTGTCATCTAAAAATGGATTTATATGGTTACAACGTAAGAACACTTTAATTTGCATCCAGTTAAGCCTAAGTTTTATGCCCACAATCGGAACTGCCCAGTTTGTTCTACCCAGAGTGCTTCTGGTGTTTTCGATGCCTATATGCCATCATGTGTAATAAATTAAGGAGATGTCTGCAATGCATAAAGGAGCACATTGCTGTTAATTTTAAGTGTACCAAAAGTAAGTGTTTCCAGAGAGCATGACATCTTAACTGCATTTTTTCTTAGATTTTAACCTTTCAGCAGGGGTAGTTTTTAAAACACGACATGGTGATGAAAATGCTTTCTTAGAAAATGAATTTGTAATGCGAAGTTAAGTTCTAATTTTCTCTAGCTGTAGAATTACTGAAGATGGGTTAAGAGGTGTGCCGTTTTAATTAGTATGAATTTATATATCAGGCTGGTTGTGAACTGAAATGAAGCACTCTTGTTCACTGATTATGAACTAAAATGATGCCCTACTGTCGTACATTGGTCTTTCTATATTGGTTGTACACACCCCATTAGATTCTCCTTTTCTATTTTATTTCTTCAGTTCACTAGAAATGGAAATATCGCCTGAAACCTTTATGCCTGTGGCACCTTCAGTCTTCAGTTTATTGGCTTTCATATTATTCCTTGTAACTTAGTTTTGATAAAGAAAATGGCACATCTCAGATTGACAATTTATCTTGGAACATTTTTTTTTTTTTATTCTTAGTTCTTATTCAGTTCTGTTTCACAAATAACACGACATGAAGTCCTATGCTTGAAGTGGAATTACTTGTTGAGACTTATATTGTGCTAAAGACACAGCATCTTCCTTTTGGCAAGCGATCAATTTGTTAAAATTTGGAAGTCTTCGTCTTGGATAACACTATGACTAAGTAATGATCATACTAGCAATGTAAAAAGAAATTAATGATCATGCTCAACTGAATTTTCTCTGACTTCAGGTGATGTTGGACTTAGATATGAGAGTAAAAACCGATCAAGCCCCCCACATGGATCTCAAAACTGGTACAAAATGGACAAGCCACTGAACCCTCCTCCTGGTTCAGTGCAGCCAAACTTCGACTCAGAACTCCTCCCTGCGGTCTAAGTCAATACACTGATCGCTTGAAAGCACCACATACAGAAGCTGCAGGTGTGGAGGCGTTCACCTATGCCGCCGCTAGATTTGCTATTGCTGGAGGAATCGCAAGTTCCAGAGCTGCCACCATCAAGGGTACAAGTGCTCCAATTACAACTGCTACTCCCCAGTTCTGAAAAACTGTTGCCGAAGACGGAGGTGCCGGTACTGCTGCCAATGCCTGCAACCTCTGTAGGCATGTGAGCTCTCTCTCCCTGCCAAATAATTTTGGAATAGTAATCTCTATTTAGATTCTATAATAAAGCATATAATGAGGTGCGATGTTTGGCTGAACGAATTGAAATTGGTAATTACAATACCTACTATGATTGTTGACAAATATGTTCAGTTTTAGTCCGAGTATAAGTTTTTTGTATTACAACATTTGTAAACATATTTATTGCTTCTCTTATGTTAGTACTATTTTTTATTTCATTAATATATTTGTCTCTAGGACGAATAATTATTTGCCAATCAATAATACGTGCATTGCACGTGCATGCTTAATAGATAAACTAGATCAATATGTCATCATTGTAATTTGTAAATTATCTCTTCACCCACTAGATAAACTAGATGCGCTTTATTGGAGTACTTGTGAATGAGTTAATAGTTGGTGATATACCAAATTTACCAACAAACATACTATTGGAGATATTCTGACCCCTTTCTCGATTTTGTCTTGTGTGAATATAAAGTCAGCATGAGCGTCAATCTTTTTGTTTCAGCATTTTGTCTTTATATTGGTAAAAAGCAGAGTGAATGTATTCAAATTTGAGGTGATTAAGTGAGGATGCATAAATCAGTTCATTATTGCATTCGAAAGGAAATGTGAAATAGACGATGCATCTTAGATTATACATCAGATTAAACTGAAAAATGACTCAGAATGGTTCTATGAGAAAAGGATTTGCTTTCCGCAAAGACGTGCATTGCACGTGCACGCTTACTAGTGACCATAAAAGAGGTTTGTACAGTATAAAAGAGGTTTGTCAATTTAGAAATTCTGTACAATTTGCTTTAACAGAAAATTTCTTTTTGTACAGGGAATTCTGAAACATGGGCAATTAAATAGAAGTAGTAGTAGTAGTAGTAGAAGAAGAAGAAGAAGAAGTAGAAGAAGAAGAGAACAAGAAGAAGAACAAGAAGAAGAAGAATAACTCTTGTTTTGTCCTTCTTACTCCTTGTAATGACTCTTTGTAATGACACATGTACATGTAGTAATGACCCTTAATGAAGATATTGTTTCTCACAACTGGAGTTTTGTCTTTACATCTTCTCATAAGATAATTCAAATAAATCTAAATTAATTCAAATAATTCCAAATAAATCCAAATAATTCAAATAAATCCAGATAATTCAAATAAATCCAGATAATTCAAATAAATCCAAATAAAATTCAAAAAATTCAAATAAATCCAAAAAATTCAAAAAATTCAAAAAATTCCAGATAATTCAAATAAATCCAAATAAAATTCAAACAATTCAAATAAACCTTTTCTTTTCACATACTTTCTCATTGAACAGATACTCCAATCTTTTCTCATTAAACACATGACATACTCCAATCTTTTCTCATTGAACACATGACACACTCCAATCTTTTCTCATTGAACACATGACATACCCCAATCTCCTTCTTTGAGCTCGATTACTCTCAAAGCAAAGTAAACACCAAATCTCTCCTTGTTTGACAAGTCCTTTTTTGAATTACGTTGTGCATCACCGTGTTGAGCTTCTTCCTCTTGAGCAACTTGATCTTCCTCTTGAGCAACTTGAGCTTCTTCCTCTTGAGCAACTTGATCTTCTTCCTCTTGAGCAACTTGAGCTTCTTCCTCTTGAGCAACTTGAGCTTCTTCCTCGTCTGCATCTTGTTGAGCTTGTTCATCTTCATCCATCAAGTTCAAATCAATGAGATCACCATGTTGAGCTTCTTCCTCTTGAGCAACTTGAGCTTCTTCCTCTTGAGCAACTTGAGCTTCTTCCTCGTGTGCATCTTGTTGAGCTTGTTCATCTTCATCCATCAAGTTCAAATCAATGGGATCACCGTGTTGAGCTTCGTCCTCCTCTTCAGCCAGCAAGTTCAAATCAATGAGATCACCGTGTTGAGCTTCGTCCTCCTCTTCAGCCAACAAGTTCAAATCAATGAGATCACCGTGTTGAGCTTCGTCATCCTCTTCAGCCATCAAGTTCAAATCAATGGGATCACCGTATTGAGCTTCGTCCTCCTCTTCAGCCAGCAAGTTCAAATCCATAGTTGCTCTATCTGTACTCATAACAAGAGTATACAAATGATGAATCGTTAGCATATAATCATAACAAGAGTACACAGGAAAAAGAGTATATCACTAGTAGAAATCAGGCCTTTAGTCCCGGTTGGGAAGGGCCTTTAGTCCCGGTTCCCCAACCGGGACTAAAGTATAGAGACTAAAGGGTCTAAGGCTTTAGTCCCGGTTGGCTACGAACCGGGACTAAACCCTCGCCACGTAGGCGGCAGAGCGCGCCAGGGCATGGGGACCTTTGGTCCCGGTTGGTAGTACCAACCGGGACTAAAGGTTGAGGCTTCATTTTTTTTCATTTTGTGTTTTCCATTTAATTTTTTCCTCTAATTCAACATGATCACTTGCATCCATCCACTTTAATCAAATATATGTCATATAACTCATCATCATCTTACTCATCTAACAACTCATCATCATCAACCATACCAAGTTAAAATCTCATAAAACAAAAAAAGATAAAATGACATAGTCCTCCCACGACCTAGTCCTCCCTCCTAGGTAAAATGACATAATTCAAAATAACACCTATGTCTCCATGATGAAGCAAAGAGATCCAACGGTCTCCAACTTGTGGCTTGCGATCCTTTTTTATTTGTCCCCATGCTTCAATTTGGAGCCGTCTTGGTGGTTTGCGCTCAGTCGAGTATGCAAAAGAGAACTCGGGCTGGAAGGGGTTTTTAATTGTCATATTACCTTCGAGTTGCATGAACGGAGGCACAACTTCATTTGGCAGTTTCTGTTGAAGAACATAATAGTAGCCTAGTTAGCAATGTAATCAATACCATTTACGCAACAGTACTAGTGTACTTAATTAGCAACTCTTACCAAGATATTTCGGCGAATGTCATCCGCCCTCAACCTATGCACTAGTGTCCTGTACAATGTATAATTTGGGCCAGTTCCCAAATTATACGGGAAGATCTCCCTACCAACTAGGACACCAATAACAAAGTTGATAAGATCATCCTTCTCCTCCCAAGTTAGATGTGATCCATAAGTGTAGTGTGTCGTGTCGATTATGTTCTGTAGTTCACTCGAAGAAACGAAATAAGCTGTAAATTATAAATTAACAAATTTAGTATGGATGAACACCAAATATTTTTAAATATAGAATGCAAATTACTTGACAAATATGCATGGTTGACAAACTCACATGGAGGTAAAACAGGAAGCATATCGACATCCACCCAGATGTCGATGTTTCCTTCAATATGATCTTCAGGACGAAGATCGAAGGTTATTTCCATATCCTCCTGAAATCCATATGCCTTGCAAAGAGCTTCCCAATTTGAGCACCCTAATTCTGTGTTATTAGGTGCATTCATTACTTTCACCAGAAATGTGTGACCATGTTTAGTCCTCAGGTTGGCTGTCCTCGTCTCGAAACTCTCGTGATCTTCGAAACCGAGCCTCTCCAAGAAATACCGTCTTGCATGACAGGGGATGAACTAGTCGAATTATATAAAACAAAAATTATGCGTTGAAGGAAAGAAACAGAAGTCATGCTTAATTACGAAAAAACAGTTGTCATCGTTGCGTACCGTAGAAATATCAAAGTCCTCGTAAAGCTTCATGGTGAAGAACCTGCCGTCTCGCAGCCCAGGCTGGTCGCAAAGACCCTTATCTTCACCGCAAAGTTCACACGCTTGGATCCTATCGTCGTCTGATGACGACGACATTTCCTGTGTTCATGATTCAAGAATTACGGCACGCTTGGATCCTAATGCGTGTGTCAGTGGCGGATCCACATGGGATCAAGGGTGTACAGATGTACACCCAAAAGTTTTGGCAAGAAATTTTTATATATAATCTTGACTAGGTACATGTAAATAAAGTGGTGCAGTTTGT
Source organism: Elymus sibiricus (assembly GCA_039707655.1). Lineage (NCBI taxonomy): Eukaryota > Viridiplantae > Streptophyta > Magnoliopsida > Poales > Poaceae > Elymus > Elymus sibiricus. The sequence continues at coordinate 34,871,008 of CM077667.1, read as the reverse complement.
GCAATAAACATCATGTCCATTCATATAAATTGGTCTCAAACCTCTCGTCCAACAACAAAAATATCTTGTTTCGACCATGGCCTATTTTATGATTGTGTAGAAAATAATCTTTATTTTTTGTTATTTTCTATATGGTACTGTCATTATTATTGGAGAAATAGTTCTTACTACATACATGGACTTTTTAGATATTATGTTGCGAAAAAAATTTAAACACCCATTTTTAAATCCTGGATCCGCCACTGGCGTGTGTGACTTTCGGTCCGTCGAGGCTTTCCTTAAATAACTCTCCTATCTCATGGTGTGTTGGTGCGCACTCTCTCACACTGATATGGTGGTGTATATATGTTGGTGGACACTCTCTCACAGTAATAGTTCGACCGTCGGTGATGGACGCCTCCCCTCTTCTCTTCTTGCGCATTATACCGACGAATATATCGCAAAGAAGAGACGAAAGAGGAGGCGTCCCCCACGACAACAGTCGGGATTCCTCCATCAAGAACACACATGAAAGTCACACAAGGAGCAACGACAGACCGAAAGTCACACACGCATTATACCGATAAAATATCACTAATACATTTATAATGAACTCGAATATAATATCAGTAATACATCATCTCGAATAATCCAGTTAATGCATCATCAAATATTAACTAATACATCTCGAATATTATCATATAAGATCACTAATACAGATCGAATACTATCGAATAATCTAAGTCACTAGCGGTTCCTGAGTCGCGGGTGGTGGACACCCAAAGATAAGGAACCATCACGGGATCATAACTAGGGTGAGATCCCTGAAGAATCTGCCAGGTATTGTTGAACCTGGCGTCCAACGCCGCCATGTAGCGACGGACGTGCTCGTCCTCCTCCCTGACACGGCGACGTACCACCTCCGCGGGGGCCCGCTCCCTCTGCACCGAAAGTGGCCCACGTGACCGCCACCAAAGAAGCTCCGGGTCGACGACGAGACCAGGATTCCTCACCAAGCTCCGAGCCCGGGAAGGTAGCACCTCCCAGTGCCAGCCCGGCGGAGCCCAGTCCCGGACATTGCGCCTCTCAAGGATGTCGACGCCGACTCGACGACGACGAGGATGCGGGCCAGGCATCGTCGACGTCGAGACAAATTCCTATGAGAACATTTTCTTATCGTTTAATCACTAATTTTTTCAAAACCCAAGAATTTTGAAAACCCAATAATTTTTCTCCAATCTAACATACACATACTAATTTTTCCTAGGACTCCTAATTAACTAAAACATAAAATAACTAAAACATAAAAAGCATCATAAACAAAATCATCTAACAATATCAATCTACTTATCCATCTACTACAATTTTCTTAACACATTGTTTAATAAAAAAATGTTGCATACCAACCACAAACATTTTCATAACACTAAAAAGATATTCTAACAATATTTGCACATTTTTAATCAATATGTGTGTGTGTGTGTGTGTGTGTGTGTTTGCGGCACCGGCCGGCGGAAGTCGGAGATGGACGGGGCGGCGGGGCGCCGGAGATGGATGGGGCAGCGGCTCTCGGGCATCTCCGGTGGTGGCTCTAGGTGGGGGATGGGCTCGGGGAGGGGCGGCGCCCATGCATGGCGGCAATGGCGCGCGGATGGGGGGGGGGGCGGCCATGCATGCATGGCGGCAATGGCGGACGGGGAGGGGGGCTTCAGGAGGAGAGGGAGGAGAGTGGCTCACAGCGGTCTCGGTGGCGAGTTCAAGGGAGAAGAGGCGCGCGGCGAGCTCCGGCAGCCTGGCGGCGTCGGGGCAGGGCGGCGTCGGGTGCAGAATGGGAGAGGTTGGGGAAGAAACGGTAGTTATAAAGAGGGACTCTTTAGTCCCGGGTTGAGGCTCCAACCGGTACTAAAGACCTCTAGTCCCGGTTGGTTATAGTCCCGGTTGGTATAACCAACTGGGACTAAAGGTCATCCCGGGATTCGGCGGGAGAAGGTCTTTTCGGCGCCCCAAATTCCGCGGGGGAAGGGACCTTTAGTCCCGGTTGGTATAACCAACCGGGACTAGAGCTGTATTTTCTCTTTTTTGTTTTGTTTTGTTTTTCTGATTTCTGTTTTTATATTTGGACTAACTGTTAGAATATTTATAGTTTTTGAATGAATCTTTTGGCCTTAGGTCAAAATAATTACAAACTTTCTGTTAGTGCCAGTAGTTTTCAAATTGAAATAGTTTAAATTTGAATTCATTTGAAATTTGTGTGAAATAGTAATTTGTGAATAACTTTACTTTAAAAATAGACTTTTGAGTGATTGTTTTTCCCGTTGTTTAATATTAGTATGTTTTATCATTATGTTAAAGTTGGGAATTTTTAGGATAATTTAAAAAGGCGTTTTAATCAAAATCAGATTCTGTTTAACTCTTTTAGTTTTATACGTACATTCATTTGTTTTAGTCAAAATCAGCCAACTGAACTCTGAAAAGGTTGAAACTTGGCATGGTATCATCATTTCACCGCACATAGCATGTGCTAAAAAGTTGAGAGCGTTACGGCAAAAACTGGATGCACTTCGTGTACAAAATGGACAATCTCCTTCGAAGTATCGGGGTTCGGACGAAAACTCGTGTGTTACAAAAGGATTTCAATTTTTTTAAACTTATTTCAACTCCAGACTTTTTGTGCATTCAATATGAACCATTAGAAGCCACATACTAAAATTTCAACCCTTTCTAACTTCACTTGCTATTTTTCATGCATTTAATGATTTGTTTTGAGCTAAATGATCCTGAAATTAAAAAGCACCACAAATTAACTCTGAAAAGATTGAAACTTGGCATGATACCATCATTTCACCCACATAGCATGTGGTAAAAAGTTGAGAGCGTTACAACAAAAATTGGATGCACTTCGAAGATGGTCTCTTGGCCAACAGTACAAGTCATCTTCAACATTGTCGTCATTCATGAGATGTGTTCGCAACCAACCGCCGAAAGACTCAATGTGTGTACGTTGAATCCAGGGGTCAGACTTCTCCGGGTTCTTCGAGCGTATAATATCCATGTGTTCCTCGATATATGGGGTGACCAAGGTAGAATTCTGTAGAACTGTGTAGTGTGCTTGCGCCCAAGAATGCCTGTCCGTACATATTATTGATTTTGGTCCAAGCGTGCCTTTTCCACGCAGTCTCCCCTCATGCCGCGATTGAGGAACACCAATCGGCTTAATGTCAGGAATAAAGTCAACACAAAACTCAATAACCTCCTCTGTTTCATGGCCCTTGGAAATGCTTCCTTCTGGCTTAGCACGGTTACGAACATATTTCTTTAAGACTCCCATGAACCTCTCAAATGGGAACATATTGTGTAGAAATACAGGACCCAGAATGGCAATCTCTTTGACTAGGTGAACAAGGACGTGCGTCATAATATTAAAGAAGGATGGTGGGAACACCAACTCAAAACTGACAAGACATTGGACCAAATCATTCTGTAAGCTTGGTAGGATTTCCAGATCGATTACCTTCTGAGAAATTGCATTGAGGAATGAACATAGCTTCACAATGGCTAATCGAACATTTTCTGGTAGAAGCCCCCTCAACGCAACCGGAAGCAATTGCGTCATTATCACGTGGCAGTCATGAGACTTTAGGTTCTGAAATTTTTTCTCCGTCATATTTATTATTCCCTTTATATTCGACGAGAAGCCAGATGGGACCTTCATACTGAGCAGGCATTCAAAGAAGATTTCCTTCTCTGCTTTGGTAAGAGCGTAGCTGGCAGGACCTTCATACTGCTCATGCATGTCGTCGTTTTCGTGCACACGTTGCTGGTCCTCCCGTGCCTCCGGTGTATCTTTTGTCTTCCCATACACGCCCAGGAATCCTAGCAGGTTCACGCAAAGATTCTTCGTCACGTGCATCACGTCGATTGCAGAGCGGACCTCTAGGACTTTCCAATATTCTAGCTCCCAAAATATAGATTTCTTCTTCCACATGGGTGCGCGTCCCGCAGCGTCAGTCGGAACAGATTGTCCGCCAGGACTCTTTCCAAATATTACTTGTAAATCCTTGACCATGTCAAGTATGTCATCACCAGTACGGAGGACGGGCTTCTTCCGGTGATCCGCCTCACCTTTGAAATGCTTGCCTTTCTTTCTTAAGGCATGCTTGGCCGGAAGAAATCGACGATGTCCCAGGTACACATTCTTCAAGCATTTGTCCAAATATATACTTTGGGTATCATCTAAACAGTGCGTGCATGCATGGTATCCCTTGTTTGTCTGTCCTGAAAGGTTACTAAGAGCAGGCCAATCATTGATGGTTACAAAGAGCAACGCTCGCAGGTCAAATTCCTGCTGTTTGTGCTCATCTCACACACGTACACCTTTTTTATTCCACAGCTGTAAAACTTCATCAACTAATGGCCTTAGGTACACATCAATGTCGTTGCCGGGTTGCTTAGGGCCTTGGATGAGCACAGGCATCATAATGAACTTCCGCTTCATGCACAACCAAGGAGGAAGGTTATAGATACATAGAGTCACAGGCCATGTGCTATGCTTGCTGCTTTGCTCCCCGAATGGATTAATGCCATCTGCACTTAAACCAAACCATATGTTCCTTGGGTCATCTGCAAAGTCCGGCCACTCTCTCTCGATTTTTCTCCACTGCGACCCATCAGCGGGTACTCTCAACTTCCCGTCTTTCTTACGGTCTTCTTTGTGCCATCGCAACGACTTGGCATGCTCTTTGTTTTGGAACAAACGTTTCAACCGTGGTATTATAGGAGCATACCACATCACCTTGGCAGGAATCCTCTTCCCGGGGCGCTCGCCCTGAACATCATCGCGACCGATCTTATATCGCAATGCATTGCATACCGGGCATGCATCCAAATTCTCGTACTCACCGCGGTAGAGGATGCAGTCATTAGGGCATGCATGTATCTTCTGCACCTCCAATCCTAGAGGGCAGACAACATTCTTTGCTTCGTATGTACTGTCGGGCAATTCGTTGTCATTTGGAAGCTTATTCTTCATTATTTTCAGCAACTTTTCAAATGCCTTGTCAGGTACACCATTCTCTGCCTTCCATTGCAGCAATTCGAGTGTGGTACCGAGCTTTGTGTTGCCATCTTCGCAATTTGGGTACAACGCTTTTTTGTGATCCTCTAACATGCGTTGCAACTTCAACTTCTCCTTTTCATTTTCGCAGTTTCTCTTTGCATCAGCAATGGCCCGACCAAGATCATCAGCGGGCTCATCTGATGCCTCAGCTTCTTCTTCTTCATTCTCTTCCCCCATTGTACTACCATCATATTCAGGACACCCAGGATAGTTGTCGTCATCCTCTTCTTCTTCATTCTCTTCCATTAGAACCCCTCTTTCTCCATGCTTGGTCCAACAATTATAGCCGGACATGAAACCAGACGTAAACAGGTGGACGTGAATCTGTTTTGAGCTAGAGTAAGTCCTATTATTCTTACACACACCACATGGACAACACATAAAACCATCCCGCTTGTTTGCCTCAGCCGCACGCAAAAAACTCTGCACGCCATTAATGAACTGGGGAGAGCGTCGATCAACGTACATCCATTGCCGGTTCATCTTCATTACACAACACCGAGAAGACCAAATTAATACAAGTTCATACACAAAGTTCATACACACTTACTATCATAAAACAACATAAAACTATCTAGCTAAAACATTTTAAATGCAACAACAAATGCGATCAAAATCGCAACTAAGGTAAAAATTGATCCAACAGCATAATGATACCAAGCCTCTTTATTAATGGCATATTTTCTAATCTTTCTAATCTTCAAGCGCATTGCATCCATTTTGATCTTGTGATCATCGACGACATCGGCAACGTACAACTCCAATTTCATCTTCTCTTCTTCAACTCTTTTCAATTTTTCTTTCAAATCCTCGTTTTCTTTTTCAACTAAATTTAACTTCTCGACAATAGGGTCGGTTGGCATTTCCGGTTCAACTACCTCCTAGATAAAAATATCTATATCAACTTCATGGGCATAATTGTCATTAACACGAAATGCAACAAATAGTTATAAAAGAGAATATACCACATCTGAATCATAAACCGGACGAGGGCCGATGGGCACGGATATCATAACCATGGCACTATATAGCACAACAATCATACAAGTAAGAAAACTATGCAAGTAAGTATCTAAATCATACAAATACGATTTTATTTATCAAAATGATAAGAACACAAGAAGAGGCTCACCAAGGTGGTGCCGGTGACGGGACGGTGCGGTCGATCGACGGTGGTTAGGACGGGGACGGGAAGGCACTGTAAGTAAACCATACCTACACATATGCAAACTAAGGAGTTAATTTGAGCTCACATTGCATATAAATCAAAAAAATTACCACATAATTACACCCAAACTAAAACCCACAAATCACTATACTTATAAAGCATAGCACGAGCTGATCTAGCAATAAGAGATGAAAGGACAAAGTTGCTAACCTTTGTGGACACTTGGATGGATTGGGGTGCCTCAAATCTTGACAAATCTTGGCAAAAATGGAGGGAGGAGCTCGAGCTAGGGGAAGAACAGAGAGGGGAATTCGAATGGAGAAAACAGAGAAATGGAGCCGTTCTGGACGAAGGGTTTATATAGCGAGAGCTTTAGTCCCGGTTGGTTATACAAACCGGGACTAAAGGTCGACCTATAGTCCCGGTTTGTGTAGTCCCGGTTTGTGATACAAACCGGGACTAAATGTCCCAAATGAACCGGGACTAATGGGGCCCGTACCCCCTGACAGCTCCTAGCCGTTGGAACCGGGACTAATGGACACATTAGTCCCGGTCCAAAGCAAAACCGGGACTAAAGGTTGAAACGAAAGGCCTGTTTTCTACTAGTGTATAAGGCTCAAGAGCAATAACAAATCAACAACTGATCATTGCTGTCAACAGAAAAGGTATAGATGATCTTAGTGATGATAATACAGTTTTTAAAGCCAGGACTACTTCATTTAAATGCAGATGACCTTAGTGAAGTACTCCTTGCACCCACTTTACCAAGTAATCTCTCTCTCTCTCTCTCTCTCATTACATAATCCAGTATCTAGTGAACCCAGGCCTTGGTACAATGCAGCCCTGATGCTCATGCTTTAATAGATGAATAAATGCTTTATAGGCCTTGGTACATTACAGAATTCAGCAATTGAAATTCAGCAATTCACGTAACTGAACCAACATTACAGAATTTTTCTACTGTACTGAAATTCAGTTTGACAATTCACTTAACATTTTTAACATAAATTCGGCAAAAAAAATCACAATTCAGCAATTGTTTTAACTGTACTGAAACTTTTACAGAATTGTCTAAAGGAATTCAGCAATTGTTTTACTATACTGAAATTCAGCAATTCACTTAACAGTTTGAACATAAATTCAGCAAAAAATTCAGTAAAGGAATTATTCTAATGTACTGAAATTCAGCTAACCAACATTACAAAATTTTCAATTGCAGCACATTACAAAATTCAGTAAAGGAATTATTCTACTGTACTGAAATTCAGCTAACCAACATTACAAAATTCAGCTAACCCACCGGCGAGCAACAGCAGCACCAGCCCCACCGGCGAGCAACAACAGCACCAGCCCCACAGCCGCTGGTTTTCGTTCACTGGAGGAGCCACGTGACAAGCTCCGGCGGCGGCGAGCGGCGGACCACGACGACTAGGCGAAATAGCAAGCGATTGAGAGGGGGAAGGTGGCCTGGAGGACCGGAAGATCACCCTGATTCTTTTGAACGGCTCGGGGAAGACAGGGGAGGACCGACGGCGTCGATCTCGTGTGGGGAAGCGGCGGACGGAGTGGAAGGAGATAGGGCCGATTCCGTCGATCCACGACTTCCCAGCCAGCGTAGCTCGAGGATGGCGTAGCTCTCGGCGAGGTAGAGTTTCTGGTAAGCTCGGGGAGGAGGTGGTCCAGCTGTGGGAGGCGGCGGGCGGCGGTGGGCGGCGGTGGTTGGGCGGCGGCGGTTGCCTCCTTCGCAGCGGCGCGGGAGGGCGGCGGCGGCGTAGTTGGTGGTCTGTGCGAACCTGACGGTGCCTCGCGACTTCTGGCGACGGCGTCGCGCGAGGAAGGAGAAGGGCCTGATTGCAAAGGATTTAAAAGGCCAAGGGTTTTTTTGTAAAAAAAAAATTTGAACTACGCCGCGACAGGTTTTATCGGACGGAGGGAGTACATAGGAAGCAAAATGAGTGAATTTATATACTCTAAAGTATGTTTTATACATCTGTATGAAATTCGTAGTGGAATCTCTAAAAAGACTTATATTTAGGAACGGAGCAGGTAATACAAAAGAAAGTCAAGTTTATTATAATAAAAGTTGCAAACTCTTTTTACTCTTCTTTTATTTATTTTTCCTATGAGGTGTATAAATAAACCCAGAAATTAAAGGATATTTCTGGACGACGAGGACCTCTCATGTAGGGTCACGTGTGGTAATAATCTTGCACCCGTTGACTGGTCGTCATGCGCTGCAAGACTGCTGCACCCGTTGACTGGTAATAATCTTCCATCCATGTCAGTCAGCGTCACGAGCAATGCTAGGTTCACGGAGGGATTTTTCACGGAACCAACGGACTGGCCAACGTGGGGGCTTGGGATTGGAAGTTGGGGATGAGGCGGGGCCCACCCCACTGAAAATCGGGGGGGAGAGGTTAATTAGATGAAAAGATTCCGTAAAAGCTCCGTAAAGGTCCGTGTGTGTAGGTTTATTGCAGCGTCACTAACCTTGCCTCTTCGCTCGAGCACTCCATCCGCACGTATATATTCCAGCTCAGCTCCACACACGGTTCAGTCACCAGGCCACACGGAATTATCAACGACCATGGACTCGTCGTCGTCGCTCTGGGCGGCCTCCGGGCATGCCGCGTTCACCTCGGCGGCCATCATCCTGCTGTTCCTGACGTTCGCCCTCGCGCTCATCATCCTCCGCTACTCTTACTTCAGCACCGGCGCGGCGCCCAGCGGTCGTCCTCGGCCGTGGGCGTGGCGCGCCCGGATGGAGATGGTGGCCCCGCCTGCCAGGCCCAGGGGCCTCGACCCGGAGCTGCTGCGGTCGCTGCCGGTCACGGTATACCGCGCCGCGGACGACGGCGTCGGATCGGTGGAGTGCGCGGTGTGCCTGGCCGGGCTCGAGGACGGGGAGGAGGCGAGGTTCCTGCCCGGGTGCGGCCACGGGTTCCACGCCGGGTGCATCGACAGGTGGCTGGCGTCCCGCACCACCTGCCCGCTCTGCCGGGTCACCGTCGACAAGCCGGACGCGCTTACGACGACGAGTCTCCCTTCGGTACCGCGGGAGCCGGCGATTTACGCAGCGAACCTGCCGGCGAGTGTCCTGCTCGGGGTTTCAGACCAGGCCCGCTCGGCGCGGTCACCGTGGCCACCGGCGGAGTTCTGGTGATCGACGTTCCGGAGCCAAGGATGGTGGCAGCTGCTACCCCGTGCGACGCGTCCAAGTCTCCGGGCGTGAAAAGGCTGAGGTCGGTGAAGAGGCTGTGGAGCTTCGGGAGGCAAGGGCCGTCGGGGTCCACTACGCCCTGCGCCGGCGTCAGCGGAACGGCAGACGTAGAGCGGGGCATTAGCATCACCTGTGCAACTCCGAGAGCTCCGGTGCAGCGTTGAGATCAACTAGTTATATATATGTACATATTTACACATGGTGGTATATATAGGACATAGTCGGAACGAAATGGAGGTGTTGGAGTCAGTGTTGGTGATGCTGGAGGTTGTGGTCCTGCAGGTGCCATTGTTGTTGCTTCAACACTAGGAATTGTGTCTACTCTTTTATGGAACTAGTGATGTGTAGCCCATGTTGTATTCATGACCATTGACATCATACATGCACGGAGGAGTTTGCCCTTCTGTCGACCTAGCAAACAACTGAGATCACTTCAACACCTTGATGTCATTGTGAGACCCGAACATGCCAAAGAAAGCGCGCCAAATCCAGAGGTCTTGTGATGCAACTTCTTCAAGAATGATGATGAACTTATTAATATGACCCTGATATTGCCCTTGTAGAGCATATGTGCAACTCTTCCATCTCCGGTGGATGCAAATGAAATCCAAGCATACCTACCCACCCTCTTGCTTCGGACATTGCCATGAGCCTTTCTGTGTTTGCAACAGTTGATTCTCTACTTCTCTTAAGTACTGTCGTCCAAACACCTTAACCACCACAGTAGCAAACCTCATATTCATCCTCCTCATGGGGTCCTCCTCATCCGACGAGGACGACTCCATGAAGTTTTGTAGAAACACTCGTCGTCCAGATCCATCATGCTTGCTTTTAAAGCAAGGAAAAATTATCAACAACTTGGCTATGGCATTTGGACAAACACTTATCGGGTGTGTTGTCTGTCGTGGACTGCAACTGTAGAGGCAGGGGGTACTTGGCCACCACAATAGGGCGTTCCGGGCCGGAACTTGTCATTTGCCCCCTACTATCTCTAATCCAGAGCTCATGGAAATTAGCTTGTAAATGCGCAGTGCAATTAGCAATGGAGTTGGATGTGGCCAAGCTCTTTGTTGAGATGGATAGCAAAGAGATATCGAAAAGGGTAGTGAGCATGTTAAACAGCCATTAAAGGAACCTCTCATCTTGGTCAGGTGATTGAAGAAACTAAAAAGTTGCTAAAGACGAGACAGGAATACAAGGTGCAGTGGGTGCAAAGAAACGCGAATGGAGCAGACCACAATCTGGCTAAGGTAGGCATGAATCAGGGATTCTGTAAGGTCTGGTTTCAAGTCCCCCCAGATTGTATTTTGAGCTTTGTATCGGGAGAGATACCGAACTCCTATTATGAATTAATGGATGTGTGGTTGATTCTCAAGAAATACTTGACCTGATATGATCCTTAAAAAACAATAAAATGAGTAGTGAGAATTTTCTACGTCCGAAAATAGTGAGTATTTAACAAAAAAACTACCACATTCCGTCGAACTGTCCCCTAGAACTACCACTCTACAAAGACCGACAAAAACTACCACTTTTACACTATTTTTTTTGCTAAAAACTACCATATCAGAAAAGTTGGCGATTTGGCTTGTTTAAATCAGTTTATGACAAGGATGGCCCGCATGGAAGTGCTGACGTGGCATAGTAGTCAAACCCTGTTAGATTGACCGTTATGACATGTGGGCCCACATGTCAGAGTCAATAAAATTTCAGACTTTTAAACTCTATAAATTTAATCATTGACTTAATCCCAAACAAAATAATAATTAGGCTAATCTAACCGCATGGGTCCGGTGGACAGTGGCCCATCTAACCCTAAACTAACTGAGTGCCCGTGCGTTGCCACGGAACATAAATCTGAACGTTGCTCACCATTGTTATTCGCCGATAATGCTGATCCAACCTTGCTAGTTGATCGTTGTTATCAACGAACCCATGATAAGCCCTCTTGTAGCCCTGACAACCCCTGCTACTTAAAGCACTTACCCCAGAAAATAGTATGATACCTTCTTCCCTATGCAATGTACTCCCTCCGTTTCAAAATAAGTGCCGGTTCAAATTTAAACTAAAACCCAACATTTATTTTGAACGGAGACAGCAGTACTAAACCAAACACATGTGACTCAAACTTGAATTCCAGATTTACATACTTATCATCATGAGTTAAATAAAGTATCCCTGTGTTCTTAATCAAATCTCGTATAGCTTGAGGAATATTGGTCATCAAGAGAAAAATGTCCACACAGTGCCACGAAACAATAAATTTAGACGTAGAGATCTTGAGTTGTAGGCATAGTTATAAAAGTGTCTTGTACTCCACGAGGATGTGTCCCACAGAAAAAAATCAAGAATTTATGTGTCGTACGTTGGTTATTACTACATTCTGACAAATATCAAATCGCCAAACCAGCGTAGATAGTGACGTTCCATAAGCTTGACATATTAGAATCAAATCAAATTATCTCAACTGTAGTAATGCAACATATATCTTTGCCCTGATGCTTCCTTGATAGTCTTGTTCTAAAACAAATTTGTTTCTAAAATCTACCAAAGTAGCCTGATAGACAAGTAAGAAGCAAGTAAGAAATATTAAGGAAAGAGAACACATATCCACATCAAAGGAAACATCATTGCATCCACATAACTCAATAAGCATCCTATCAAGCAGGCACATCTGATATGTCCATCTTCAATCTATGTTTTCTTCCTACTAAATAGCTGCTATGACAAGTTCATATTGCTCGGCATTTTCTAAGTAGCACCTATATCCTTCATGGTCATTTTGACATATGTCATGTATATATATAAGTCAAATGCTCTAACCATTTGCACACTGAAAACACTGAAATTGCATGAGACGTCCATGACATTACACTCAAGAATGCGAAAAGCATGTAAGTTAGACTATAAAGTATTAGTGACAATATCAGGACATAAACCGTACTTATTCCAAGTAAAGCACTATAATTGTAATCCCAGAAGCTTTACTATTGATAAAACCATATGAAACAACAAATTCAAATGGCAGATGAGTTATCGCTCCATGCTAACTACAGACATGTACTCTGCTGTAAAAAAAAACTACTACAGACATGTACTCTACATAATACTCCCTCCGTCCCAAAATAAGTGACTCAAAAATGACTCAATTTTGTACTAACTTTAGTACAAAGTTGAGTCACTTATTTTGGGACGGAGGGAGTAGTATTCAAGAATCCTTCTCCATGCCAAAAGGAAAATAATAGAAGAGGCTCAGCAATACTGGAATACATTTAGAAAAGGTCGTCTTGCCATAAGAGTGACAGTAAGCAGGGACGACAGAACCTGATTCATGGTAGCATCCATTAGGAATCCTACATAGCTACTACGACTCAATGACTTGCAAAACCAGAATGATTAACAATTTACATAACTGATGCTAGTCCTAGTCCTTACCCTGCGCCTAGTAGCAGTGCTGATTACTACCACACATAGTTGACACCAAACAAACTGTAATCATTTGATGGAAAAACCTCACCTCCTCGGCGGCCGCAGAATCACTGGAAAAATCCACCAATTAAGTAAGAAAAGGACAAATAAACATACATGCTCTATCTCTCCAACAGACACACCACTTCCCACACCGCATTCATGCCGGCCCGAGCCGCGGGCCCGTATTGATGTCGCACAATGTGACCGGATGGGAGGGCGCCGCTGAATGCCACGACCAGACCATTGACACTTCTTTTATGCGAACGCATCGTCCCGAAAAGCAACTCCAGTCGATGTGCCATATTGATTTGTGCTGACCGTCAATTCGCCTGGTTTCTCCATGTTTTTTTAGAGGACATCTCAAATTAAAAACTGATTTCATCTTATTGCTATGCATGATATAGATTTCCCACCGCACAGAGAGAGGTGTGTGGAGTACATCATTTTTTAGAGAAACTGAATGTTATTCAACTGGCAATATAAATGAAAGAAACAAAAAAAATGGAGCATGCTACTCAGAGGAAGAGACATATATACATAAAAACTATGTAGCATGTGCATATATACATATGTCCAGAAAGGAGTTGGATTAAGATTTTCCTGTATTAAACCAATCTGGATGACATTGAGGCAAATCTAAAAACACCAAGAGAACAGGAAACTGATATTCTTCAAAACACAGTTAGCCAACATCTATCATGGCCCCCATTATGGAAATAATCAAAATTACCTTCCAGGATTCTTCCCTTGCCCTGCTGATTCCCTCCTTGTAAGGCACCGTGCGATCTGAATTTGGATGTATATACAGTTATACACCCATCTTGATCTGAATAAACAACGCGAGGTTGATGAAAACTTCAAAAGCATACATAACCAGGAATGAGAGGATGAGGGGTCTGAGCTAGACATGTTGAGTCTACAATGCAGTGCTAGATCCAATAGATTTTCCTGTTATGGTAGGTAAATATTTTGGAAGTAATGTGGTCTCGCTAGCAGGTAAGCTAAGTATTACCTGGATCCCGAAAACATATGACACGTCCCTGCTACCTCCAAGTAGGATGTAATTATTCTCCAAGTATGATGTAATTATTCGATAGACGGATTAAAAATAAATTCGGCTAGCGGCGTCAAACCAAGTCTTTCTTCCAAGATTTAAACTGCACCATTACACAAGTACGGTTGGCCTCTCCTCCCACTCTGGCAAGAAACACCATGCTAGTTTGAGATTGCAAGCAGAATCCAGTAAAAGCAATTACCTGCAGGTGTACAACACGCTATCTTCAGATCCCTAGCAAGATCCCTGCAAGGTACTCAGTGGCAGTGCACATCATTGCAAAGCATGCATGATCTCGTCGCTTTCGCGCTTGGCTCGTTTGACCGCTGGGAGAGCTCGACCGGGTAGCCTATACTGCTAAAGTTGTGTCTGTCATTAGTCATTGGCTGTGTTTCTTGCATGCAGTCAAGGAGGAGGAGAAGGAGGAGGCGAAGGTCACCAACTTCATCATCAGCAGTTACGACTTACGACGTGGAGAAGATCATGGCGAACAGCACGCTCCTCCCGGCCGGCCAGGTACCATGCAGGATGAGCGGCCCTGACGAGAGCGGTGAAAATGTGATCTTCGAAAAGTCGAGACGTACACATAAAAATCTGAAAATAATTGATGAAACAGAGGGTTCCACGATGGGAATTAATATTTACCGAGTAAGAGAATGACCAACCAAATGGTCAAAGCTAGCTAGAGGCATGAGAGACGGTGGCGCCCTGTATGCCGCCGCCGCTTGCCAGATTTCCACCGGCAACGTCCTCTAGCTAGCTGCTCCTCCCGCCATCCGTAGCCACCAGCCAATCTCACGCCATCCGTTGCGCCACCAGCCGGTCTCCGGCTGTCCGTCGCCACTTGCCGGTCCCTGCCATGGGAGAGGAGAACGTGGGGGTGCGGCAGGAGAGGCTCGGCACCAGCCGGTGTTCCACCGTCCGTTGCCACTCGCCGTCGCCGGCCCCTGCCATGGGAGAGCAGAACGTGGGTGTGCGCCAGTAAAGGCTACGGGGAGAAGATGCGGTGGAGCGAGGAGGATAGGAAGATCGCGGGGCCTCGCTGCCGTAGACGCGCCGCTCTTGCACGTCGCCCTCCCCTAGCTCGTGGAGCTCCTCTCATGCTCGGTGAAGAAGAGATGATAGGGCGCGGATCCACTGCTCCAAGAGATGATATTGTTGTGCTGTGCTGCCGCTCGAAGTTGTTGTAGGCAGTAGGAGGTCATCGGCGGCGATACAACCACGGAATCGAGAGAGATTGATTTGGGGAAGGGGAGTGGGCGGTGTGACGTGGGTACGTGGGCTGTTTTCTTTTTTTTTCGTACGAGAATGGTTGGGATCGTGGGAGGAGATCCTTTTTTCACGCACGAGCAGGGGTGGGTGGAGAGTCGGGGGATCGAACGAGGCAGAGGCAGGCGTTGGTCGAACCATCACCACCACCACGACGACGACGACGGCTCGTTCCGCTTTAATAGTAGAGACTAATGTGCAGTTACTAAAAAAAGTTAGCCTAATATAACCACATGACAACCTTGGCTAGAACGGGCCAGCCAGCTCGAGCAGAGGCCAGCGCGCGGCGGGGGCTAGCCAGCCAGCTCGAGCGGAGGCCAGCGCGCGGCGCGGCGGTGGCCTGCTCGTCGGCGCGACGGCCTGCTCGCCCGGTGGCGCGGCGGCGCGGCCTGCCTGCTTGCCGGCGCGGCGGCCTGCCCTGCTCGCCCGGCCAGCTCGAGGGCAGGACTGAGCTGCTCAAGAAGGTCTTCGAGCTCTCCGTGCTCTGCGACGAGACGCACATAACCTGTTCGATGTAATGCACATGAGGGTGGAGAGAGGTGAAAGAAGAGGGTTGACCGCGTGGGCCCTATTTGTAATAGCGGCCAAAGTTAACGGTCAACCTGACTTGTGGGCCCAACATGTCAAAAAGGCGTTTAGAAGAGGTAAATCGGGCAATTTTCATACTTGATAGTTTTTAGAAACGGAATAGAAAAAAGTGGTAATTTTTGGCACAAAATTGTAAAGTGGTAGTCTGTAGGCACAGAACAATGGAATGTGGTAGTTTTTTGTTAAATACTCAAAAATACTTGTCGGAGAAACAGACAAAAATGAATATATCAAAACTAAAACACACCGATGCATTCATTTTTTTTTGCATGGTAATACGTGTCTCATTTATATCATAAGGATCATAGTATAAGTCACGTACATACCGACCTGGCAAAACTAAATACGTAGCAGAACGCTAGCCTTTGCACAAAGGAACATCAACCAAGAAGTAAAATTACAAACAAGACCGAAGAAACCTCTGAGCTTGACACCAACGCCCGTCACGTGCCTCTGGCACCACCACAGTAGCCACCAAAGAAAAAAGTGAGGGATTACCTCCACACCCGAGCTCGACGCGGCTCCATCGCTGATATGCAGCTTTGTGGACCTCCAAGGTGGCTCGCCAAAGGTGAAACCATTACCGTTGAACGAATCAGACCGGGGCAACACCCCGGACACGCCATCGAACTCCCGATCTGGCACCCCCACATGACTAAGGCGTCGGAGGAGGAAACCATACCTGCCATCCACGTACCACGAACCCAGCACACGATCGACCATCTTCCAGATGCCGCCGATGTAGACCGTAATCTGCATCCGCTCTTGGACAACCTCCCAAGCTCCACGCCGGCGCTGGAGCAAACACCATCGCAACGGCGGAGCCCGAGGACACATGTCCACCACAAGGATGCTGCCGCGCCGCACCATCCTTGCTTGAACAGATTGGATTCCAGATCCATCCCCAACCATAGGACCGATCGCCTTGTCGGAGTAGGATCTGATGAAACTTTATTCAGCGTCGTCATCGCCACCGCCGAAGCCAAGACGATGAACAACCTAAAAAACTAAGCTACTCTGGCTAAAACTATCCACGCGCGTGGATCCGGCGACCCCCCTCGGTCGTCGGTGGAGGAGAGCCGCCGAAGGACGGCGCTAGAAGGCTGGCCTCTCCTGGCGGCTAGGGTTCCAGGCGCGGTCGAGAGGAAAAGAACGACTCGAGAAAAATCGATACATTCATTCCTCCGGCAAGCATACTGAGGCGAAGGGTGTACTTATACTACTCAATTTGTGTACGCGTTACTCTAAAAAAATGTTTATGCATTAATTGGTGTAGTTAATTACTCCCTCATTTTCTACCCTGTTTTTTTTTGAACACAGTACAGACGCAAGCGCTCATATACACGCGCATACACTCACCCCTATGAACGCACACACGCACACCCTACCCCTATGAGCACCTCCGAGAGACTGAGCCGGCATATTATCTTGAAATTTATGAAGTCACCGTAGGCACCTCGTCCTCGACAGGAACGTCTCCTCCCACTGAATGCACATCGCCAGAAATCCTGAAATAAATCCAGAAATAAATGCGAGCATCAGGATTTGAACCCTGATGGGCTGGGGATAACACGGTCCCTCTAACCATCCAACCACAGGTTGATTCTCATTTTCTACCCTGTTTTAACTGTTCGTTTTTACCGCTAGCGCAACCGTATCGACAAAACTACCCCGCAATTTGTGTTTTATACTTTTATCTGGCCTTCCCCCCGAAATTTCCTCGTCTTCCTCCCGTGACCCCCCGCCCCGGGCGCCCAGAAACAGAGTCGCCCTGGTTCGGCGCCTCGTCCAAATTCAGGTGAGCCGCCGGCCATGAATCCCCCGAAACACCCCCTATCGACTGGTACGGGGTAGCGTCACTCGTCTGGATTGGACCCCTCTCTCTCCTCCGCTCGCCTCCACACTGTTCTCCACCAGGAGACCCACCGCCGCTGCGTGCAGCTGCGCCGGCGATTCCCCTTCCACCGCCGGGAGCAGCTCTCTTTCCCTTCATTCGCCATCTTCTTCTTCTTTCAAACAAGGAGGACAGGAAGGCAAGCACGGCGACGGTGCGCCACCTTCCCCTGTTCCCTTGCTTTGAAACTGTTAAACAGATCAGGGAATTCATCTTTGCTTCTTTTGTAGTAGCTCCTTTTGATCCGATTCGTGCGTGCCCAGTTAGCCCGTGCAGGAGGCGGATCCTATCTTCAATCAACCAACAAGGCCGGACTCCGCTTTTAGATTTGGCCGGCCGCCGGGTTCAAATCTGTTGCGGAGGAGGATTCCAAACAAACAGAGGTTTGTCTACAAGCCCGGCTCGTCCTAGTCCCTGTTTCCGCCTTGGTAAGTTGTAGCTAGAAGCTGCGAGCCTGGCCGCCTGTCTCAGTAATAAGTCCGGCCGCCGGTCTCAATCAATAGCTAGGTAGATAGCAGCAGCAAGGCCGGCCGTTCCGATAAGCTGCGACCAGCAAAAAAGCTAGGCCCGACGGGGCGGCGCCAGGTGTATGCACCTGCATGCAAATGAATACCCATGATTTTGACAAAACCTTGGAATTTCTTGGTAGATCAGTGAAAATTTTAGCAAAAACGCCGAGGATTTTGACAAAATGAATACCCAGGTTCAGAATGAATACATGCCACTTGAATCCTGACGCCGCCACCGACGCCGTGAGTAATCGATCCCCTGCAGCGTGCAGTCATGGAGTCAACCTGCAACACCGTAAGTTCATACCCCTTTTGCCTTCTTGTGTTGCTATTAATTAGAGTAGTATAGGCCTTCTAATCTTTAGATTTATTTTTATACTGTTACTACTACTCACCTTGCCCATGGAGAATTTTGCAATAATAAGAAAAATGCCCTCTGTCCTTATTTTGATCCATCCACTATTTGCAGTTACAGACTTCTTTCGATTAACTCTTTTGCAGGTCATAAGAGATGAAGATAGCAACATCAGTGCAAGCCGAAAACCAAGATAGAATCAGCGCGCTACCCGACGACGTTCTGCTCAAAATCCTCGAATGCCTTTACATGCGCACGGCAGTTCAGACCGGCGCGCTCTCCACACGATGGAGGCACCTAGTTTCTGTCTATCTATTCTGGTTGGTCGTGAAACCAAACTACCAACGACCTGGGTTTGGTTTACTGATTGATTGATTGATTGATTGATTGATGCCATTGATTTATTTCTCTATTTTGTGTACCATGGCCTGCCTGTTGAAGTGGTCCTGTATATGATGCTAGCTGAACTTGAATGTTGTGTTAATCTGTACTACCAGTAAAGTAGGCGTTTGCAGTCCTTTAGTATGATGTGAAGGTACTTGTTGGGAGTTTTGCTCTTTTACTTGTGAAGTGCAGCTATTGCGTGTACTTGTGATTCTGCATGGGGAACTTGTGTGAATTGATACATGTGCTTTCCAGGGATTCATGCTAAAGATTTTTTCTGGTGTTGTCAAACAGGCAAGGTCCACGGTGGTATGCTCGGTCTTCGGCCTCGGCGTCTTCCGTTGGCCCTGCTGCCATTAGGCGGTGGTGGTACTGTTAGGCATCGGCTACAAAACCGGCATGGTGAGCTCCTCCACCTCATCTCCCTGCCGCCTTTCGGTTGTTCTGAGCATGTGGCCATTGAGCCATGGCTGTGGTGATCTCTCTGGGTTCATGGCAATCGTGCTCATGCGAACAGTAAGTGTATGCATATGCAAATGTGTTCTGCATTCAAGTAGATCATTCTTAGTCAGATGTATCATGTACTAGCTCTTATTATCATTATATGGCTCACACCCTCAAGCTCGGGGAGTTTATTGCGATGCTACGATTTTTGGGATGTGCATGGGATTTTAGGTTAATAGCCATAGTTTTAATGGGAAAATGATGTTAGATTTAAGAAGAATGGTGAAATGTGGATAGGCAGTGCCCAATTTAAGGTTTATTTACATAAGCCATAGAATGAATACATGCTAGTCTGGTGTGCTATTTTTTGTTGAGTTAATTAACCGTGTTGTTATTTTCCGGAACAGATTGCAGAGGCTGGAATTCTTGAAGACCAGCTTACTTTTGGTAGCTTTAGAACACGGACGGGCTTTTTGAACCAGTGGGGAAGCTTGAAGATTTTGATCTGACATTGCTAGCTATGAACTCGAGAGACTGTTGCAGTGGACCAAAGAAGCCTGCTACCCTGCAAGGTGGCCACCTGCCCGAAGAAAGGCGAGGTTACCACACCTTCTGCTAGTCAGCCGGACATCAGCTGCGTGTGTCGATTGTTTCGTTTCTATACATGTAGATAGATGGACTCCAAGCTGCGGTTCTTCGCAACGTGCCATGGCTTTTTGTTGTAAAGGCATGTGGTGTTTCCCTTACGTGTGAAATAAGAAACATTGGTGTCAGTTCTTCTGCATGCTGCGGTTCTTCGCAACGTGCCATGTTGCCGGAATTTCTAGCCAAAAATTCCCTCATATGGGGAGTTGCCGGTTGTATTGGTTAGCAAGTTGTTCATTCAGGTTTCAAAACGAATGTGAATTTCAGAATTGACATGCATATAGTTAGTGTGTAAATAGTGCGCAATGCATTGATTCTATTTGGAAGCGAATGCAAGCCCTAACACTTTCATTTTCTGTTAGAATTTGAAGATGACAAGTGAGTGACATGAGAATGTTTGTCGGAATCTTCCAGAGTGAACTTACATATGTAATTTGAATGTTTATATCCTTTTGGTTCAACCATGACATTTATTTTCCAGGCCTCTAAATGGATACTACGTTTTAGTTCAGTAGCTTAATTATCACAGTGGAACAGCGGTTAAATTTCAAAATAAATATAAAAAATGCTAAAGAGGACTGCTTGGTTAATTAGTCTAGTATGTGATCCTCTAAAAAACAGCTCAATTTTACACAACATCTAGTCTAGTATTAGATGCCATGCTGCTCTACTATAGTATTAGATGCCATAGTTGGCGTCGGGGCGTCGCGATCAACTGTGCCGCTTGTTGGCGTCGGGGACGTGCCGGATGGATGGCACGGTTGATCACGGCGGATTTAGACTGTGAGTTCTTATCCATATACGATATGCAAGCGGGGTGAGTAACTCGTTTCCTTTTCTTTTCTTTTTTTACAGGGTAGTTAGTTTCATTTGGCACTGCCCCAGTCCGATCCATCCATCCAGTGGTAGTAGTACAAGTAAGGAAGAGTTTACTATCCCTTGCAGTTGTGGCGTTGGGAGCGGTAAGTAGATAATAAATACCAGTACAAGATGAAGATGAAGAGGCCGACGGCAGCAGCAACAAGGAGCGGTAACTTTAAATGTCTTTCCTATAAATCAATGAATGAACACGCGTCCCCATGAGCCGGGAGGGCATAGGTTGCGGCACGGCTTTTTCCTTTGGCCATAGACAAGGCAGCTAGCCACACCATGCTCCCGTCTCTCTATATATACAACAAGGGGTCACTCATCCGCGTGCGGGGGATGCGCGTGCGACTTATGACTTAATTTCCTTTCTGATGGAGCGAGAAGGTTCTTGTTCACCACGGAAGCTTATCCTAATGGAGGCGGGCACCACTCTGTTCACCACCGTATCAAGCTCTACCAGGTAGGTATTCCACCCTCTTCCTCCCTCTGCTCTACTAGCTAGGCTAGGTATTCCACCCTCTTCCTCCCTCTGCCCCTAAACTCCTGGAATTGGTCTATGATAGCTGGTTCGGTGAAAACCCCCCATTGTCTTTTGGATATGTTCCTCAGCTTGTATTTCCTAGGATTATGATGCTATTTAAAGCAAATTACACTACTTGGCACCCCCAATAGTACGATTCTAGGTCCACCAGTGAGGCCAGAGCACTATAAATAGAGCAAACCAACAATGGAGAGAGTTTGATAGCCACTGGTACAACAGTACCAAACAGGAGTTGGTCCAAACCCAATCCAAAGTGTAACGGTAAAGCAGCTAGAAGCAGGAGGCTCACCACAAGAAGCAGGAACAACAAAGCTAGAAGAACAAGCAACCTGAAAACCTCAAGGTAGGATTTTGGGAGGATGTGTCCTCAGGACAACCTAGAAATGCTAGGGTTTGTTCTTAACAAAGATCAAGTGCAGTACCATGTTCTTAATATTTCATATAGAGTAGCCATGTCACAAAAGAACTGTCATGTGTATGCCAACTAAAAAGTACAACCATGCATATACCAGTCTATGATCATGTAAAAGACTAGAGCCTCAGTATTTACTAGCTGAAAACAGAAAGACAAGTAGAACCACTTTAATTACATAGACCAGCTAGTATATCCAAATAAGAGGCATCTACAAGGCATGTGCATCTAGTCCATGCATTTTCGTTCATGCAGAGGTCCCAACGGAATGGTGTGAGAGCCTTTAGTGACATATATGTA
This sequence comes from Elymus sibiricus, assembly GCA_039707655.1. Classification (NCBI taxonomy): domain Eukaryota; kingdom Viridiplantae; phylum Streptophyta; class Magnoliopsida; order Poales; family Poaceae; genus Elymus; species Elymus sibiricus. Next base: position 34,848,792 of record CM077667.1, on the reverse strand, counting down.
TTAAGGGGGACAACGGTGGATGCAAGTCTTTTTTTAATGTAAGAAACACATTGCAAGGGCATTAGATTCTTGATTCAAAAGAACACTGCAAATTGCAATAGGTGAATTTGAAATAAACATGAACTTGGAAGTGAAGTAAAGCACAAAAACAATCAATCTGAAGTTGTAGCATAGTGTGTCGATGACAGTTGGATGTGGAGGTTGTATGTAACACCAACAAATTGATTCATGGTGGCAAATAACCAAGTGTCGTTATTCTGACACTTGTCATGGACCAACTAATAGAACTGACCAATCTCTGTTATCAACATCTATAATTGTTGATGTGATTCATGAAGCACTGAAGGATGACTTGGCGTTGAGTATAAAAAAATGTCAGGACAATAGCCACACAATGTTACAGAAATGTGAAGCCATCATACAATTAGTTGTGGTGTGGAAGAGAGAAGGACATAGCACAATGCAATTTGTTGGTAGCGGGGAAGGATCATACAATCTTCTCATCTCGTTCCTCAAAGCTATTAAATTTAAATATCTAGGTACAGAATGTGATATCCTATCGGAACACATGACACAAGAAGGGCATAGATAATTCTGATGTGTTGCATTGGCATGCAAGGTCCAAATTCGAAAGCCATACATCAAAATTCCTAGTACTAAGTACTTTAATCGACGAGCTTGGTCTGTTAATGGGCTAGGAAGATGGTTGAATGGGGGGGGGGGGGGGGGGGGGGTCTCGTAGCCCAGTTTGGCCTCCGCGACGCTCCGCCGATGGCATTCACCCATGTGGGCTTAAAACATTCTTAGTCATCTGCTCCAACGGCGTATGCACCATCGTGAACAATTGTCAGTGTTCCTGTTGATGAAGAGTACATAACGGACGGAGCCAGTGCATACACTGATAGATAACCCGTAGTAGAGAGGAATTTTTGTCACTAAAAGGCATATCTTTTCTGTATAGCCATAACGACCAAATCAAGGCCAACGGTCACACCCCTGTACATGTTGGATACACCATGGAGCCAGGATCGAACATGTTGGCAACCCTGCGTGGAAGATACAAGTTAGCGTCAAACACACACTCCAAGGCCTCTACGACAACCTTAGCTTAGCTCAAGGTCGGAGAGAATATATCCAGTGAAACGAAGAATATGTGCACTCATGCACCCCACGATGTTTGTCCGTTGAATGTGGAAATGACGGACAAGATTAACATAGAGATAGGGATATGAACACATTTTGCAAAACGAACCTTTTATTTAATCAAAATCAACCCACACTCTAGTTTTCATCACGGTGTCATTACGATGGTTTGATTTGGATGAAATACAAGATCTTACTGCACACGTATGAAACTATCAAGATGGATTACAGGTTGTGATCTATTTTGGAAATGCGCCACAACACATCTTCGGGCCAATTCAAACCACTGAAATAAAGTAGAAGTTAAATACAGACAAATTTTAAATGCAATGAAGATAATTGAACAAATTTGAATTAAAAAATGCTAAAAATAAGATATCCGACTCTTTGCGGAATTGTTGTAAAAATTACTTTGAAAACATTTCATTTAGAAGATAAAAAGCATTGATGGGACACATTAGATAGACTCCAAAATACACGGATAATTTGTTTTTGCGGGGACAAAATGCATGGATAATGGGATAAAAGGAATCCAAAATACCACCACCTAACTGTCACGCCTGAAACGGGAGGGCCGATTCGGGAGATGGAGGCTGACCACGCGGACCCACAAGACAGCGAACAAGTGGAGGACGAAGAAGGCAAATCACGGACAGATGGGACCACGGGTGACCTTGTGGAGCAGGATAGAGCGTGAGAGTCGCGCGTGTGTGTTATTAGGCCTTCCACTATGTGTTAGGTGCCAAAACCCTGAAAAGTTTGTCACATACACATCGATGTCAGGTACAAAATATATAGCACCACCCACACAACGTTGAGAATTAAGCATCGATTGAGAGTCAGACTCACACATATAAAATAGTATGTACCAAACCAAGACACCCCACTGCCGGCGTCTCTCCTTCCTGGCTCATTGCACCCTTCCTGACTCATTGGCTCATTGCACCCTTCCTGACTCATTGCATGTACGATGCCCTTACTTTATTTGCTCGAAGGATTTGGCTTCGGAGCAAGTTGGTGCTCCGGTGACCAGGAATTTTTATTTGGCATCGGCTTAGCAACGTAGGGCATCGATGCCAAATGTTCAAAAAGCAAATTTGGCACCGCTTTTGGCCTACATAGTGGAAGGCCTTAGGGGATCTCAGATCTGAATGAGGGGCATCAAGCATTATTGTAACCAATTGGACAAGACGAGAAGCTGTTCTTCTCTTATCGGCACCCTTCTTCCTCCCCTTCCCTTTCACCTACTCCCTTCCTCCTGTAGATCTCGATTGGAACTGTTACACTAACCACATATGCTGATCTCGAGCCAACCGTTAGAAAATGACTTTGCAGCTACTCCATAAAAATGACGTGAGAGGGTCTCGAAGGTCAATGAGTAAACGATCAAAGAACTACTAATTCTCGGATTGAAGTATGACTTTTGCTAATTTCTTGCTTAAGCAATCATCTATCAAAGAATATCATATATACTATATTTGTTACGAACCTCTATAAAGATATCTATTTGTTACTAACTACTCCGTCTGTCTTAAAAGCATTTTTGACACTACAGGCGTTGTTTGGATAAGAGGAATATAGTAAACGCGATGTACGTAAGCCAAAGAAACTGCCTAACCGTACAAAATCTTGTTTGGCTCGTCTAACAACCCCATGGATACAGGAAACTCGGTTTCTCAAAAACTCAGAATTCCCAGTTTATGGGAAAACGAGTACTACTCGTTTTTCCACAAACGCGATTAGCGTATACAGATGCAACTGTCTTTCTCCGCCTCCGCCTATTCCTCAACAACCTGGATTGGCGCCAATTCTTCTTTTTGCGACTCCACCTCGCGCCTTTTCCATTGCCTATATAAAAGGATTTTGTTTCCAGTATATTATACACCCAGATCGCAAGGGGCTGGCTGCGATCCCAGCGACAAGCACCGGATGGGAGACATCGACCTTAGATCTGAAGTTGGTCAGGTTCAATAAGGCTGCGCATCTCCACCGGGCTTTCGGTTCATCGTCTTTCCATCTTCAATCAGTCTTCCAATCTTCAATCAGGTTCCATGGCTTCACCATCCTAAATTGCAGTATGAATTGTATTTGCTAATATTTTCCTGGTACTGTTCATTGAATTAATCTATTTGTTAGTGAACCCTACTTGGCATACAACCTCTGATAATTTCATATAGGCAATTCCTAGAATTTAATAGATCCAACAACCTGGTACTTTGTCAACCTGATGACAACAAATTTTGTTGGAGGCCAAATTAGAGCCAAAGCCAACTCTGATTAGGTAGTATCGTAAATATGAACATGTGGCACATAAGAGAATCAGGTTGCACTATAAATGCTACCGAACCACAATTAGATTATCGATGGCTATATATTCCAGTGCGGTTGTTAATTTTTCATGACAAGGATGCAGTTTAAATCACATTGTAAGGATAATTTTGCATGACTATCCATCATATTTATCCAGAAAATATTTTCTTCCGCTTCGTAGATTTATTCTTCTGAACCAAACAACTCATCTTGCATTATTGCTTCTTGTATCTCCTGTAGAAAAACATGGATGATGAGAAGAACAACAAAGTTAAGAAGGAAAACACAGAAAAACCTAAGCGCCATGTATGGAAATCTTCAGAGGACAAAATACTACTCAATATATTGAAAGATCAAACTCTACATGGAGGAAAAGAAGGAACAGGTTACACAAAGAAAGCATGGCGTGATATCTTAGAACAATTCAATGATTCAAGGGTAGAAAAACTTGAATTACAACAATTGAAAAATCGTCATAAGTACTATAGGAGTTGCTACAGCACCATGGGGAGACTTCTAAAACTCACTGGATTTGGTTGGGATGACGATGACAAAATGATAAAAGCTTCAGAAGATATTTGGGAAGAACTAATTAAGGTAAGTTTGTTCAAGTAGGATTCATACAAAGTGGCCATATCCTATTATTAACCAAAAATTAAACAACTTGCAGAAGGATAAGGCAATCCAAGAATATCAAGAGAAGGTGTGGCCTAGTTGGATAGATCTTGAAGCCATATGTGCTAGTTCAACAGCATCTGGAGCTGGTGCTGTATCTAGCAAAGGAAAAGATGGTACATGTACAACCAAGTCTTCACAAATTGATCTCAATATGGATGTTGAAGTACATGACATCGATTCTGATGAAATGAATGCTTCCCCTGGTGTCTTCACCAAGAAGTCAACTACCACTGAGCCAGAAAAAAAGAAGTCCCCTGGAAGTGGATCCAAGGAGACTGCAAGAGGACAAAAACGGACAGCCGACGATGCCATAATAGCCATTGATCGCCTTGCAGATGCATCACTTAGCATTGCTGAAGCGAAGAAGACATTAGCCCAACAAAATGAAACTTACTCGGTTAAATCTTGTATGGCAATATTAAATAATATGAGTAATCTAGATCCCAAAGAGAAACTAAAAGCAATAAAGGCATTTACAGATGGTGATAAACGGGCCATTTTCATTGAGATGGATGAAGAGACGCGGAAGCTCTGGATTCTTGATCCTTAGAATTTTTGTAATACACCTTTCAGCATAGTATTTCATTTCAGTCGTTGTCGCGCTTTACAAGATTCAAAAAACAATCTCACTTATGTTTTGTCAGTTTGTGTAAAGTAATAAATATTCTTTTCAGTTCTGTACTGTTCATTTTCTGGTTCAGCACTGTTACATTTGAAAACAACTATCCTGAGATGATATTGTCAACTGTGCAAATCGTGCAGGGATCTATGAACGTTTCGGATGTGCAAGATGATGAACTTTCTGATTCCGAGCAAGTGCTTATTAATAACATTTCTGCAGTGTCCTTGTTTCGTGATGTGTTGTTCACAAGGTTATTCAAAACAACCCGTAACACTTCTATATTAACTGGTGCTCAGAAAACAATAGAGTTTTTAGAGGGACATCCAGTTAGATTTTATGAACAATTTCGTCTTGAGAAGCACATATTCTACTTGCTGCGGGATGCTTTGTGTGAGAGGAAGTTACTCAAGGACACAAATCGAATGACAGTGGAAGAACAACTACTCATGTTTCTACATACAATTGGTCACAATGTTAGAAACCGTGTCATCCAAGATAGATATCAGCATTCCGGCGAACCAATCAGCCGACACTTCAACAAAGTTTTAGACGCTATAAATGGTTTGCGTGATGTTTGCATAACAGATCCAAGCAATCAAGTACCATCAAAAATATTGGGTGACGCAAGGTTCTACCCATATTTCAAGGTATCTTTGCTATTCAAAGCAAATACTCCTTTACATATGATTTTCATAAATACAATGTCCACACCATCGAAACTTTATTGTTTGACTAACAAAAAAATCCCAACAGAACTGCCTAGGAGCAATTGATGGGACACATATTGAGGCGAAAGTCAGGCTTGATAAGCAAACTCCTTATAGAAACAGACATGGTTATCCGTCTCAAAATGTAATGGCAGTAGTGTCATTTGACATGACATTCTCTTATGTCGCTGCTGGATGGGAGGGTTCTGCATCGGATCAAGCTATTCTAAGATGGGCTGTTACTAGTGGGGGTTTAGTTGTTCCTGAAGGTAAAGTACAATTATTTGTGTATCTACAATATATATAAAGATGCCGAGTCTGATATGAAATTTATGTGCAGGTAAATTTTACCTTGTTGATTCAGGCTACGCAAATACTCCAAGATTTATTGCCCCGTATCGCGGAGATCGCTATCATATTGCTTCTTTTCGTGGAAGTAATCGGCGATATACTGGTGAGAAGGACTTGTTCAACCATGTACATGCACAGTTGCGGAATGTTGTTGAACGAACTTTTGGTGTTCTAAAAGCTCGTTTTCCAATTCTAAGTAGGAAAGGAGGAATTCCTTATCCATATAGAACTCAAGTTAAAATTGTTATGGCTTGTTGCATTATCCACAACTTCATAAGGAAGGTCAACCAACCTGATGAGTTATTCGAGCTTTATGAGCATGGGGAAACCGAACAAAATACTGACCATGGTGATCAGCAAGTTCATGGGCAAGCAAGAGAAGATGATAGAGTTGCTGGTGAGAGAGTTCGTGCTGCCATCGCCCGAGAGTTGTGGACTAAACATCAGCAGCGCAGTGCTCAACAACAAGATGATTAAGTACTGTAATATTTGTTTTCCATCTTCAATTGCAGATATATCTGCATAGTTATTGTTCCAACTTTTAATTCTTCATATGGACATGAACTTCCCATTCTATTATAGGCTTTGAGCTCTATCTCTCACTCACCTTCTCCCTCTCCTTCTCCCTCCCTCTATCTGCAACTACACGATGAAATGTTATTGTCTACCAATCTTTTCAGCAAGTGAAGCAACCAATAAACTACTTCAAATTGGTGCATTTTTATGGGACATTCGAGTGTTCCCATCCTACCTACGCACCAGATTCTTCAATGGACCAAGTAGATATGCAGCTAATTGCTAAGTGCAGTTAGTTATGAACTAGTATACTCTCCGCAAGTGCATGATGTAGACCATGAAAACAAGCTAAGAAACCAAAAAGGGACATAACTGTAGCTCCTCTTGTGAGGTGCATGATGCAGACCATGTTAATTTAGTACAAAACTTGAAAATACTAATCAAACATACCTGCTCCTCTGAATCCCCATCCGCTAGCTTGTCATCCCCATCTGTTGTTACTGATGGAGATGTTGGTCAGGAGCTACAGCTTCCTGCTGCCCCCGGCGCCGCCGATTCTGTGGTAAAACCGGGTAGAGCTTGTGCGGGGGCGACAGCTGACGCAACGCAGTACGCCTGGGACCTAGCCATCCAGGGGAGGGGATGTGAGCAGCAACCAACGTCCAGGGGAGCGGAGGCGCGCAGTAGCAGGCGTCCGCGCGCGGCGGCGTGTACCTGGCGACCTGGGAGTCCGGCAGCAACCGGCGTCCAGGGGTACGGAGGCGCGCAGTAGCCGGCGTCCACGCGCGGGTTCTTCCACGGGCGAGACGAGGAAGCAGCGGTGTGAGCGAGCGGAGGAGGAATCGGCGGAGAGCAGGAGCTCCACGAGCTTGGATGAGGATGACGCCGTGGTGTGTGATTTGGGGAAAGTGAGAGTCACTGACGGAGGAAAAAAAGAATAGGAACAGCTAGTGGTCGTGGCCTCGTGGCCGTGGGTATCCAAACAAGGAACTGGGCCGACCAGTTTTCTGAATTTTCTAGCCAAACGTAGTTTTTTATAAACTGGTTATTCGCAAAAGCTAACGTAAAACGGGTTTTCCTAGAAATCGGCTACAAACTCATTTTCTATAATAATCCTAACGCTAATCTCCGCTATCCAAACAACGCGTACGAGTATGTCCGATACCAGCATGTAAATATGTGCAGAGCTTAAGCATTGGAATTGATCTGTGGGCGGCACTTCCGATCACAATTCTGGGAGCTCTCGGGGTTGCACATGTGACGTGTGCTGTTCCGATGCCACTGCCGCCGGAGCAGGCGGTAGTGGACGCCGACGGTCCTTGCCTCCGGAAGCTCCACAGCCTCTTGAGCAAGCCATCATCCTTGACCCCGGAATATCAATCACCAGCACCCCTGCCGTGGCAAGGCCGGAGCGGCCTCTCCATCAAAGTTCACGGTCACCGCGCCGAGCGTGGCCTGGTCTGAAATCGCCGGCAGGTTCCCGGCGTAGTTCGCCGGCTCCGGTAGTGCAGGAGGGAGACTCGTCGACGTAAGCGCGCCGGGCTTGCCGTTGCCGTTGCCATTGCCGACGACGGTGACCCGGCAGAGCGGGCAGGTGAAGCGGGAGGCCAGCCATGTGTCGACGCACCCGGCGTGGAACCCGTGGCCGCACCGGGGCAGGAACCTCGCCTGTTCCTCGTCCTGGAGCCCGGCCAGGCACACCGCGCACTCCAGCACCCCGACGTGGTCCTCCGCGCGGTACACCGTGACCGGCAGCGAGCGCAGCAGCTCCGGGCCGACGCCCCTCGGCGCGGGCGCCCCGGCGACGCCGCCGGCGCTGAAGGAGAAGAAGACGAGCGGGAACGCGACGAAGATGAGGAAGAGCACGAGGATGGCCGCCGCGGTGAGTGTGCCGTGGAACGGGTCCATGCGTGCGTGTGGCTCGGTGAGTGAAGATGCGGTCCGTTCCATCCCCAGCTCGTATATGTCTGGGACAGAGATCCAGTGCCTTGCCCACAGCAAGGCACGGCGTAACTTGCGGCCCTCTCCACACCGTCCGATCCAGAATAGACGGCCAGATCTGCATGAACAGTAACAGTTCTACAGTGTCGGTCTACAGTACCCCCTGCAGTGTTCTGTTCTACAGTGTTCTGCGTTACAGTACTCAATCTGAGCCGCCCCCCTGATCCAACAGCTGGCTGGCCGCAAGTTACGCCGTGCCTTGCTGTGGGCAAGGCACTGGATCTCTGTCCGTATGTCTGCATGCGGATGCGGAGGGAGGGAGCACAGTGGGGAGGTGAGCGACATTGACATGGACGGATGGTTGAAACAGGGGAGAAAGAAGGTGGAACCGGGCGCGCGCACGATGACAGACGGGTCAACAGTCCAAATGGACTCGATCGACTTCCCACAAGTTGTCCTCTTCACAAGGTACGAGGGGGTCGCTATTGTATACATTTATTATTGCCGTCGGTAGTGGCTGAGCTCGGATCCAGTTTTTTTTTAACACAGTACAGACGCAAGCGCTCATATACACGCGCTCGACGGGAACGTCTCCTCCCACTGAATGCGCATCGCCGGAAATCCTGAAATAAATCCAGGAATAAATGCGAGCACCAGGATTTGAACCCTGGTGGGCTGGGGATACCACAGTCCCTCTAACCATCCAACCACAGGTTGGTTCGCGCTCGGATCCATATTCAGTTGTAGTAGGCTTTCCCTCGTGGTGGCCTCAGTGGTAATATTCCTGGCAAGCCAAGAGGAAGATACCAAGCAAAAGCTCAACACTAAGGCCTTCCACTATGTGACTGATGCCATAGTTCTGAAAAGTATGTCACGTCTGCATCGATGCCAAATAAAAAACTTTTGGCACCGCTCTCACAGCGACACACATGTACTATAAACAAAAGAAAACAAATCAATCAACCAACTACCAGCGTCTTCCTCTCCCACACATGCCCATTTTTTTTATCGCGTAAGTGAATTTGACACCGGAGCAAGTAGGTGCTCCGATGCCCTGAAAATTATTTAGGGCACCGAGTTGGCAACGTAGGGCATCGGTGCCAAATGCTTCAAAAGTGAATTTGACACCTCTTATGGCCTACATAGTGGAGGGCCTTAGGCATCAGCGGCGGTGACGCCTGCTTCCATGACGAGCATCCATGGTGCATTTTTTCAAATGAGCCCTTTATATGTGTTTACTTCCTCAAAAACGGTTTTATACGCTTCCATGTGGCAGTGTGTGTTGTAACTTGCAAGCCCACCACCTGCGTGGCCATGAGCTGCAAGGCAGCCTCACTGAGAGGTTGGCGCGGCCGTCGGGGAGACCCCGAGCCAGTCGGCGGGGAGGACGGCATCCCTCCTCACGGCACAGCCGCTGGGGAGATCCCGAGCCAATCTGGATGGTGGACGCCATCCACTCACCCTCTCTCTCTCTCACGGCATCGTCGTTGCCCCGACACCTTTGTCATAGAGCTGGTCATGCAGGTTGTTGTTTGGGCACAAACATGGCCACAGGTGGGGAATTGTCGTTGCTGTCAGACAACACGGAGGAGTGTGCGGAAACCGTGAAGCCGACGCAAAGGTCGGTGAGAGTGACGTAGCCCCAACAACACCCACATGTGGGTAGCAATTGGACATTGTGCGACCTGTCGTTCTGCTACTGTTGGGTGAGGCTGAGCTGACTGATCTACCCTTCTCGCTGGAGCTCACGCCATCATGCCACTGATGGCCTTTGTACTGTCGCCTCTAAACATTCTGTGCGTGGGAAAATACAAGGGCGTGAGAATGAGGCGAGACAACATTCTAGGGGTTTTCTTGCATATTTACCTTTTATAAGTTAACCTGGTGGTCCATTGGGTCAAAGTGACAAAATCCAAACATCTCCAAGCAACACGTCCGTGGTTCAATGCTTCCCATGCAAGCTTAGGACCTAAAATGAACAAACTTACATAATTTTAGGACCCAAAACTGCAGTTTCAAAGTTATAGAACTAAACTGACACACCTCCAATAATTTTAGGACTCAAAACTATGGTTTTAAAGTTATAGGACTAAACTAACACACCTCCAATAGATTTATGACCAAAACCTGCAGTTTTAAAGTTATAGAACTAAAGTGACACACCTCCAATAGTTTTAGGACTTATGATGCATTTTACTCTCAAAAAAACTATCTGGCAAACGTCAGATTTCCGGCTCCTCCCAACGAACGCATTGGCTGTTGTTGGATGCGTTGCACAAATCTTGATGCGCGGTTGCTTGCCACGTCAGCTTTTGACACAGGTCCACCACGAGGATGCCGCCGCCGCCACGCCATCCTTGCTTGAACAAACTGGTTTCCAAATCCATCCCTAACGATAGGACTGATAGCCTCGTCAAGGAAGGATCCGAAGAATCTTTATTCAACGCCGTCATCGTTGCCGCTGAAGCCATGGCGATGAACAGCCTAAAAAACTAGACTACGAGAGACTAAAAACAATCCACACACGTGGATCCGGCGACCCCTCACCACCGATGACCGAGGTCATCAGTGGAGGGGAGCCGCCGGAGAACAGCGCTGGAAAGATTAGCCTCTCCTGGCGGCGGCTAGGGTTCCTGCCGCCAGGGAGGAGAGGAAAACGAGTCGCTATCAAAAAAAGAGTCAATTACACCATTTTTCTACCCTGTTTTAACTGTTCGTTTTTACCGCTAGGGCAACCGTATCGACAAAACTACCCCGCAATAAATGCGAGCACCAGGATTTGAACCCTGATGGGCTGGGGATACCACGATCCCTCTAACCATCCAACCACAGGTTGATTCTCATTTTCTACCCTGTTTTAACTGTTCGTTTTTAACGCTAGCGCAACCGTATCGACAAAACTACCCCGCAATTTGTGTTTTATCTGGCCTTCCCCCCGAAATTTCCTCGTCTTCCTCCCGTGACCCCCCGCACCGGGCGCCCAGAAACAGAGTCGCCCTGGTTCGGCGCCTCGTCCAAATTCAGGTGAGCCGCCGGCCATGAATCCCCCAAGACACCCCGTATCCACTGGCACGGGATAGCGTCACTCGTCTGGACTGGACCCCTCGCTCTCCTCCGCTCGCCACCACACTGTTCTCCACCAGGAGACCCACCGCCGCCGCGAGCAACTGCGCCGGCGATTCCCCTTCCACCGCCGCCGGGAGCAGCAACGCCTGGCGCTCTCTTTCTCCTCATTCGCCATCTTTCAAACAAGGAGGGCAGGAAGACAAGCACGGCGACGGTGCGCCACCTTCCCCTGCTCCCTTGCTTTGAACCAAACAGATCAGGGAACCAACCCACACTCATCTTTGCTTCTTTTGCAGCTCCTTTTGATCCGATTCACGCGCAGTTAGCCCGTGCAGGAGGCGGATCCTATCTTGAATCAACCAACAAGGCCGGCCGCTTTTAGATTTGGCCGGCCGCCGGGTTCAAATCTGTTGCGGAGGAGGATTCCAAACAAACAGAGGTTTGTCTACAAGCCCGGCTCGTCCTAGTCCCTGTTTCCGCCTTGGTAAGTTCTAGCTAGAAGCTGCGAGCCCGGCCGCCTGTCTTCACCAGTAATAAGTCCGGCCGCCGGTCTCAATAATAATTACGTAGATAGCAGCTGCAAGGCCGGCCGTTCCAATAAGCTACGACCGGCAAAAAAGCTAGGCACGCCGCCGTGAGTAATCGATCCCCTGCAGCGTCCAGTCATGGAGTCAACCTGCAACACCGTAAGTTCATACCCCTTTTGCCTTCTTGTTGCTATTAACTAAAGTAGGCCTTGTAATCTTTAGATTCATTCTTATACTGTTACTACTCACCTTGCCCATGGAGAATTGCAATAAGAAGATATGGCTTCCGTCCCTGTTTTGATCCTGCTAGCTTAACTCTTTCTTTATTTTTTGCAGGTCATCAGAGATGAAGATAGCAGCATCAGTGCAAGCGAAAACCAAGATAGAATCAGTGCATTACCCGACGATGTTCTGCTCAAAATCCTTGATTGCCTTTACATGCGCACGGCAGTTCAGACCGGCGTGCTCTCCACACGATGGAGGCACCTCCCTCATCAGCTCTCTAATCTGCAAATTAATGCCGAAGACTTTCAAGGCACGGTGGATCAGATAATGACCGCGTACACTGATGCGCTAGGGAGATTTCTATCTCCTCCGCCTTGTGAATGCAATCGGATCATCAAGAGCCTGCAGCTCTGCTTCTACCTAGCAGACCCTTACTTGTCCTCCATCGCTCATGCGGTCGGGGATGCCGTGAAGATCGGCGTACCAGAATACCTCGAGTTTGCGGCGACTGGCTATGTTGCGTGTCCAAGTGATGCTGAACAAGAACTGTTCAGACAGCGCTTTATGTCCTTCTTCCATGCTTGCCCTGGTCCCTTCAGTTTGCTCACCAAACTGACGCTGCAGCACCTTTCGTTTGAAGACTCAGATATCCCCAATATCCTCAACACTTGCAGTAAACTTAAGCTCCTTTCCTTGAGATCCTGTCAAATGGGCCAGGACCCTGTTCTGAAGGTAGATGCTCCATGCTCGGAGCTCATAGGACTTGAACTTATCTCGTTTGGGTGTGCACAAGTTGAACTAATCTCTGCCCCTAAACTCCTGGAATTGGTCTATGATAGCTGGTTCGGTGAAAACCCCCCAGTGTCTTTTGGATATGTTCCTCAGCTTGTTAAAGTATGCTTCGCTTCTCCTGCCCTATCTTGGCAGACGCCATTCACATTGAGTGAGTGCTTATCTGATAACAAAAACCTGTCAATTCTGCATCTAAATTTGCGCACTCAAATGGTAAGTTACAGTTCCTTCCTCGTCTACATCATGTTTGTTTGTTTCAATGCGTCCCTGTTAACATCATGCCATTTTCCTCGTATTTCTATACTTTGTTCTGCTGCAGATTTGGATTGAACCTGAAGATCCTCGACAGCTCACTCATATATTCAGCAAACTGAGAGATGCGCATCTTTACAATATCTTTGCAGAGTGCGATCTGAATTGGACCATGTTTATCCTCGAAGGTGCACCTTCCTTGGAGAACTTTTATGTAAGTCCGTTACTTCAGTTCTTCTAGTTAACCCACATCTTGGCCTGGATATAATTTGTTTGTATGGTAAGTTTCCCTCAGCAATAAAAATTTCGACATGTCTGTTTAAGTGTGTAACATCAAAATTTAAAATACCCAATAACTCTATCCTGTCACATGCTGACCATTTTGAGATGCACGAATAAGGAGATCTCACGAATTGTACAGTAATGATGTACAATCTTGCTTGGATGCTGCATAGCTTTTTTCACAGATAATATCCATGCACGACGCATAATTTTTCCTGTGAGGTCTAATCTCACATGTTGGATTCCTCCAAGTACCTAGGGAATCCTCAAAATCATTCATTTGTTCCAGACAGCTATATAGGCCATTCCAAAAACTAGTTTGAAAGTGGGTGTTAGCTTTATAGCAATCATTCGTTACTTGGATGTATTGGCTTTTCTTATTGATGTTGTTATTTATCTTAGATATTAATATCGAAATAAATGCCAACATTTTTTAATGTAATGTGCTGTTTATTTGTGGTCCATGAAGCTATCTCGGCGTTCATGTGAACTCAGTAAGACCGAGGATAGTGCTGAGAAGACCAATGTGTCGTGGGAACCATCCGAGGATTCAAGGCACTTGAACTTGAAGAGACATTAACGACGGATTAGGGAGCAACTCACCCATGGATCCTCCTCAACTGCGGAGATAATAATTGGATGATGGACATAGTCCAAGAATAATGAAGAGACATTAACGATGGACAACAACGCCTGGCTCAGGCCCAACTCCATCGACTTCACCAACATTCCACTCTGCGACCGTTTTGCCATTGAATGCCTTGGCCGTCGAGGCTTGTGGGCCTTGGACGTGGTTACCGGTCGGATCACTTGGCCGGTCAAATCCCAAGGCTCAACCTTGGACAAGCGGTGGAAAGTACCAAGCTGGAGTACGGTGGGGGCAGAGGGACTTTACCGTGGAGCGGTGAAATGCATTGAGATCGGAAAGAATACCAATCTCTGTTGGGCCGCACTGACACTAAGAGACGAAAGCTAGGGGAGCAAATGGGACTAGAGACCCCAATAGTTCTAGCCGTCAACGATGGATACTAGGTGTTGTGCGACTCGACCCGTGCAATGTTGTAGCTAACGTGTTAAGTATTCTGTCTGGAGAGTACGTTTACAAGAATGAAACTCAAAAGGAATTGACGGGGGGCGCACAAGCGTAGAACCTTACGAGGGCTTGAGATGGCGCGAATCCTCTTGAAAGAGGGGTCGGTGATATATTTTGTTTTGTTTCGTAGTGTTACATAATATTTCATCGTTATTTTATCATTTCAAATCATGTGATGTTTGGTTGTGTCTCAACAAATAAGAGTGCACTTTCAGAGTGGATTTGCTGGCAGACAATGAACATTACAATACACTTTTGAAACAAAGGAAACAAATGTCATGTAATAATTTGGTTTGAAACACAACAAATTTGCCAAATATAGAAAAACATGGCATGAACCACAAAACAACGACGGAAGGTGAATGCATGCACGGTATTTCATCACACTAGAAAAGGCCAGTCTCCACACTTGATCTATCTGGGTTGTGTCAAGCAGGGCATGAACCAAAGGGATTTTGCCCAGTCCACGTCCAATTCCGATCCCAACTGTTTATTATCGAACATCTCGGGCGGCCAAACCATCCATTCTGATTCCAACGGTCTGTCGACGTTGCCGCTCGGTGCGCGCTGCCAAGTGATCCGGCCGGTGACCACGTCGAAGGCCCACAAGCCTCGACGACGGCCAAGGCGTCCAATGGCGAAACGGTCGCAGAGCGGGATGTTGGTGAAGTAGATGGAGTTGGGCCTGAGCCAGGAATTGTTGTCCACGGGGACTGACATGGACTGGTTGCGGTCTCCAATGAGGAACGCGCGGCGGCCGACGATGCTCCTCGCAGGCCTAAACCGCTCCTCGCCAGACGATGCGTCGGGGCCGTAGCGCGTCACGGCCATGTCCCGGAGGTTGCAGTTCGGCGGGTATCCGTCGCCCTCGCTGCGGCTCCACACGACGTGCAGCGCGCCGTCGCCGGAGAAAGCCAGGTGGTATCCGCGGCACGTGAGCATGCCGTAGAAGGGGGGCGACAACACGTGGAGCGGCACCGGAGAGGGGGACGACGCGGCGGCCATGTCGACCACCCACACCTGGCCGCTCGTGGCCATGTAGTAGAACTTGCCGTCGTGGTACGCCACGTCCAGCTCCCGCCTGACGCCCTCGTGGTCACCGCCGACAGGCTCGAGGAGCCGAAGCCAGCGGTCGGCGCCGGCCCTGGTGCACAGCACGGCTTCGCTGCAGGGAGACACGTAGGCGGCGGCGTAGTCGTGCGCGCTCGGGCTCGGGGAGAAGGCCACCTTCCGGACAAGGACGTCGAGCTCGAACTCGAGGTCGTGCTCGGTGTCCAACGCCCATCGCCAGCCGGTGACGAGCGGAAGCTGGACGCGCGCGTCGGTGAGCGGGTTGACGAGCGAGATGGCGAGGCTCCGGACGTCGACGACGGTGACGATGGCGAGCCAGGTGCCGTTGGAGCCGACGCAGCGGGCGCGCGCACCGCCCGGGGGAGTCCAGCGGAAGGAATTCATGGTGGGCGCGGAGAGGACGACGAAGGAGTCGGTGCAGCCGTCGACGCGGGGTATGATCACCCACGGCGCCGGCATCGCGCGGGCTTGCTCTTCCGGGATGGCTTCCCTCCACGTGCGGCACACGGCGCGGAAGCATATGCGGGCAGGCACGGTGAGGAGCGCGCCCACGCAGCTCAGGAGATCGGTGGGCAGGGCAGCCCAGTTCACGTGCGCGGCCTCCATCCTCTTCCTGCCGCCGAATCCAGAGGAGATAGCTGGTTATCATCTTATAACTCATGGGTCATGGCCATGGGTGTACGAATCCATCCGATTCCTATATGGATGCGGCACCGCCGCTAACCGAGTCAATCTGTACTTACAACTTGTACAAAATCCCTATAACTAGTTTGTTTTGGATTGCAACTCTCGAAACAGGGAAACATCAGATTTATTAACCAACAGATCCCAATTCTTCTCTAAAAAAACAGATTTCATTCCCCACTTATTTTTTATGGTTTTGCTAAAATACTTCTAGATGTGAGATAAATATTATACATCTAAATTCTATATCATTGATCTTATGTGAAGATTCGTGTGGGTATTTTTTTTCTTTTATGCTTGATTTAGTCATTTAAATGTGTAATAATTATATCACATCTAGATGTGCCCTAGACACATCTATTTTTTGACCCCATCCCTCAAAACATATACAGTGGTATCGAGGAAGTTTCTCTAAAAAATAGTATCGAGGGAGTTGGAAAAGAAAAAGACTACCTTCTGGAGGCCGTTGGATGCAAGCCTGGATGAGGCATGTTTTCTTTTCTTTGTAACTCCGATGAAGCATGATTGCATGCAGCCCTCATCACGTGGAAGTTATCTAATTTAGAGCAACTTTAGCATACTCCGTATAAGTCGGATCCATATCGCGCGTTTACAATTTGTGAAAAACGGTTTTTACGGGCTGATGAGGGCCGCGGCAGAACAGAACCCGCATCGCGGTTTCGCGATGCAGGTTTTGTTCTGCCGCAACACTCGTCAGAATATTCCGTTTTACAGTTCCGCGGTGCGGGTTCTGTTCCGCCACGGCCCTCGCCAGCCCGTAAAACCTTGCATTTGCTGAATTTGAAACACATAGATCAAATATCCAAATCATAGTACAACAGTTATTCAGATTACAATAATTATTCAAATCATCAAAATAAAATAATAATTCAATACAAAAACGGTTCTGGATACAACAATGATGAAAATCACACATGAATTTAATGAAATGAATGGAAAAATGGCAGCAATTACTGCCCATGTCTCTGCCAATGGTGCTCAATGAGATCCTTCTGAAGCTGATAGTGGGTGTTTGCGTCCTCAATTTGCCGGTATGTCTGAAGAAATGCTTGTATGCGGTCAGGGTCTCTAGCTGGCTTCTCACGACTACCGACATTGTCGTAGAAGAATTCCAAGTTCATGTCCCTCTCATCTTCGAGGATCATGTTGTGAAGAATCACACAATAATTCATGACGTTCTTCAGGGTTTTCTTGTCCCAAAAATGAGCAGGACCGCGAACAATGGCAAACCTTGATTACAAAACCCCAAAGGCTCTTTCAATATCTTTTCGGGCAGCCTCTTGTACCTTTGCAAATTCAACATGCTTCCTAGTGCTAGGGGTTTTGATGCTCTTGACTAATGTACACCAAGAAGGTTAAATACCATCTATAAGATAGTATCCCTTGGTGTACTCATGCCCATTGACCATGTAGTTGCAAGCAGTAGCAACACCACTAGCAAGTCTAGAAAACAAATGAGACCATTACAATACATTGATATCATTTAGAGTACCCGGCATACCAAAAAAGCAATGTCAAATCCATAAGTCTTCGGATGCTACGACTTCTAACACAATTGTTGCATCACGACACTTGACACAATACTGCCCATGCCATGCCTTCGGACAGTTTTTCCAAGTCCAATGCATGCAATCAACGCTTCCTAGCATACTAGGCCAACCTCTCCTCTTACGTGCTGCCATCAACCTTTTTGTGTCTTCCTCGTTGGGTGCACGAAGATAGACAGGGTCAAAGACATGGACAATCACTTTGGCAAACCTATGCACTGATTCAATTGTAGTATCTTCACCAATATGAAGATATTCGTCGGCATAGTCAGCCGGAACGCCATACGCAATCACTCGCATAACTGTTGAGATTTTTTGATATGCACTAAAACCCTTAAGCCAACGGCGTTTCTCCTCTGAGTAAAAAAAAGAGAATTTGCCTCATAAGCTTGCACTAATTTTATGAAGAGGGATCGACGCATTTGATACCTTCTTCGGAAGAGGTGCAGCGGATATGTTGGATTGTCCGCGAAGTAGTCTTGCATGAGCATCTCGTTCCCAAGTTGGCGGTTGTGAGGGATGCACAAGTGGCCGACGGTTGTGAGGTGGAGCGGGCTCGGGAGCGCTCCGGCGGCGTGAATCCGGCGACGGGTATGGCCGGAATCGCTGGCGGCGGGCGGGCGGCAGCGCTGCGGGATGGGGGGAAGAAGAAGCGTGGGATGAAATGTCCCTCCCGCCAACCACTTTTGCGTGATACGGGGCACCGACGGTACGGGGGCGAAAACTGGGTATTCGCGGGTGGGAGGGGCACTAATATTTTGGAGGGTTCGGTTTGCAAGCTATTGATGCACTTAAAGAATCCTATTTTTTGGGAGATTCTCAAGGGAATAAGGCAGATGACTTTTTGTCTTGTTATTTGTTTGATGTGACTAGAGATAGATCAAGTCCGTGTGAACACCAACAAAAATGTCAGGGAGATCTGACCAGTTATTATTTTGAGAAGGAACGACCACAAGATGGCATTAAAAACGGAGACCATGCTCCATACGGTCAAGGCAGAGTTTGTGGGCGTAGAGGATTAATTCCTAATGCTACTGACCCATGGGTTCCACCGTGAAGATGTGCGCCAACAAATTCTAGTCGGTTCAGTTCTGTTATAGATTTAAGTTGGTTTTAGATAATCAATTAGGTACACGTGAGTCCGGTACTTTTTTAGATTTGGTCGTGAGTTGTAAGCTTATATATAAAGGCACCAATGGTCGTTTGTAAAAGCAGGTTATGTTACGATGAATTAGACATCGTCGTGTGTTTCGGCCGTCGGCCATTACCGAGTTTAAAGAAATCTTGTCAAAATCTCTGCTGGCGTGTGAGTTCTCACGACGCATTGTGTAGGAGATTACAAGCTGAGCCTATACGGTTCGTTCACGTTATTCCTTCAGATCGAGGGGTTGGCATGTTGTTTTTGCGAGGTCTGTGAACATCTTCATAAACCCGCATCTAGTTCTTGCTGCGATGGAGTTTTGTGTCGTGAAAGATCGGGCCAACAACGGATCGACCCTCGCCTCGAGGTTTGCTCCACATCACACTCTCTAGGTAGTGGTACGGAGATCGGTTAGGCTTCATGTTAGATTGGCTAATCGCGTCAGGACGACGCCTTGCTTCGCCTCCTAGCGTTGAGCCCTCAGCCACTTGTGGCCCGTTGTTGTTTCCGAAAAAGGCTTTCGTTCCGCTTTATATATAAAGCAACGAACCAGTTACAACCAACCTCATACAACTCCACACCAACAAGGGCAAGATACAAGAATGTTGAGAACAGCTACACCACCCCTCACAACTCCAAGCCATCTACAGGAAGGAAGAGAGAGCCCACACTTGAAGTCACCGGAGCCCTCAACCATGAATGAATCACAACGAAGAGCCGGAGCCATGCACGACAAACCGATTACTCCCAGGCGAAGCCGTCAACAAGGGCATGGCATCGAAGTACCACCACCGCCCGATCAAGGGATCGAGGTTTCCCCCGGAGCAACACGGAGGAGGAAGACGAACCACGTCGACGCCTTCAAGAAGGAGACGACGCCCGTAGGCGCCGCCGCCGCCGACCTGGCAAAGCCAGATAGGGTTTTCACCCGGCAAGCCCTCTTCGCCTCCGATGGAGTGTCGCAGGAATGCTGCAGAACCACCACCACCGATCGTCGTACCCAAGCTACCACGCCGCCCGCACAACCATGGTAATCGGCCAACATCAGAGCCGCTGTAGGATCAAAAGTATGTCTAGAGGGGGGGGGTGATTAGACTACTTGACCAAATAAAAATTCTACCTTTTCCCAATTTTAAGTGTTGGCAGATTTTAGCAATGATAGCAAGTCAAGTACACCCTACACATGCATGTCTAAGAGTATAGCAGCGGAAAGTAACAACAAGCATGTATAGTAGAGGGTAGGAAGGAAGATCAAACGCAATTTGTAGACACGAAGATTTTTCCCGTGGTTTCGATAGGTGGTGCTATCGTACATCCACGTTTATGGAGTCTTCAACCCACGGAGGGTAACGGTCACGAGAGTCCACGGAGGGCTCCATCCATAAGGGTCCACGAAGTAGCAACCTTGACTATTCCATAACGGCTTCCATCCACGAAGGACTAGCCTCACTATGGATAGATCTTCATGAAGTAGGCGATCTCCTTGCCCGTACAAACTTCTTGGTTCAACTCCACAACACGAAGTAGGAGGCTCCCAAGCGACACCTAACCAATCTAGGAGGCACCACCCTCCAAAAGGTAATAGGCCCGGTAATGTCGATGAACCCTCAAGATGATAGACTCCTCAACACACAATCACTCTCTCACAGATTTGGCTATAGTGGAAGAGATTGATTTGGTGGAAAGCAACTTGGAGAGGCAAGAGATCAAGATTCATATGGTAGAAATGGAATAGCTTGATCTCAACACATGAGTAGGTGGCTCTCTCTCAGAAAATAGGATGGGGCAAGTGTGGAATAGTTCTGAGTGCTTCTCTTTTGAGTGAGTGGTGGTGAAGGGGTATCTATAGGCATGCCCAAAAATCCAACCGTTACACCTAAAGTGACCAACTCGGTGACACCGAAGTATAAAACTCGGTGGTACCGAAGTGACCAAAAGACAGTAACTTTTGAATCTCGGTGAGACCGATACATAACTCTCGGTAGTACCGATTAGGTGACCAACAGTCAGATTGCACAACTCGGTGACGCCGATCCAAAAAACTCGGTAAGACCGATTTTATGAAACGAGGTAACAGAAAGTTGGCAACTGAACTCGGTGGCACCGATGCAGAATCGGTTGCACCGAATGGCTAGGGTTTGGCATGGGTCTGTCTGAGTTTGGGAATCGGTGGCACCGAGTGGGAATTGTTGGTTGCACTAATTTTCATGAATGGCTTGGACAGACTTTTGTGGAAGAGTTTGTGGGTGTTTTTGGTGACTATCACTTGTGCACGTGGAGCATCTTGTTCACTAACAGTACCTTACCCCCTTTTAATAGTATTGGCTTTCCTATGGACTCAAAGTGATTTCTCACAAAGTAAAATGTAGAGTCCTCTTGCTTGAAGCTTTGCCAATCCATTTCCTTGCATCTTGGGGTATCTCCACAATCCTTTTGCCAACCCATCATTGAACTTTTCCTGAAATATGCTTAGTGGAAACATTAGTTCAATGACATATATGTTGTTATTAATTACCAAAACCACCAAGAGAGCAAATGTGCTTTCAATCTCCCCCTTTTTGGTAATTGATGACAACATATAGATCAAAGCTTCAACATATGATATAATCAATGAATATAATCATCGCTTTGAGAAGTATGTGATAAGCAAGAGCTCCCCCTAAATTTGTGCATTATTTTGAATTTGCGTTTGAATGCAAATGCACAATCGATTAGGTACATGGGGCACTCTTTCATGTCACATACAACTTGGTGGTGTGCGAGAGTAATAAGAATGAATAACATAGCCCAACACAATCAAGTAAAGGTGAATGATCATTTCATAAGCATCACAATGATAGGAAATAGTAGCGATACACATCAAGTGTATGATCAAACACCAACAAAGTTTTAACACATCCAAACCAAAAGATATCAAATGTTTCGAAAAGTGATAAAATCCAACGCTCTCTCTCTCAAAGCCTAAAGATCTATATGCATCTTCTCCCCCTTTGGCAACAAGTTACCAAAAAGTTCAAAGGTATATAGCTAATCGTCGTTCTGGGGCTGATCTCCTCCGGTGGTCGATGAAGGAGTCAAGAGAACGGCATCAACGAAGATGTTGGCAGACGTCATGGACGGAGTCGGTGTAGCAACTGGAGGAACTGGAGGAGCTGATGGAGCTGAAGAAGCTGTAGCAGGTGCTGATGAAGAAGGTCGCAACTCTGGAGCTGGCACTGTAGCTGATCTAGCCTGAGTAGTGAACTGAGTGCTAGGCCCGAGAGGTGCACGATCCTCCTCCTCATCATCATCTGTAGAATGAGGGCTAGGCACTGCATCAACTTCCTTCTTGAACTCATTCATAGTCACTGTGAGCTCATCCACCTTGTTGTTGAGAATATGGAATTTATTGTCAACAATTCTCGAGAGGCTCGACTGGTTCTTCAATATCTCGCTGATGTCCTTCTGCATGCCGAGCACAGAGCTAAGTAGGAGATCCATCTGCTCACTCCTAGACCTGGGCACCTGAGAACTGGAGTCTCTGGCTGCCTCTGCATGTGCCTGTGCTGTAGCTAAAGTGGGATGATCTGGATCCATCACCACAACGTTATCTTCTAGATCTGGCAGTAGTGGCAAATGTGGTTTGTCAAGAGCAAAGATGTGCTTCTCCAGCTTGGAGTTGATAAGCATCTGAATATAGGGTGCATAGCAGCATGAACGCTTCTGATCAGCAGCAACCCTCTTCACAGTCTCCACTATCAAATCCATCACTTTGAATCTTGTATGTTGATCTAGATGGAGCAGCATGTTGATGGAGTATCCTCGAATCATTTTCTCATCTCCAGACTTAGGCATCAAGGTATGCCTCAATATAGTGTTGATAGTGCGTAGACCAGCCTGGAGGAAGTAAATGGATCCTAGCTTATGGGACTTCAGATGTGCAGCAGGGATCTCATTGTACATGTTCTTCATAGCATTGTGGCTAGCCTTGGGTTCATTGTAGACATTGATGTCACCATCTTCCACCTGTGGGACTCCTAAGATGGTAGCCCACTCCTCAACAGTTGATTCATATCTTGCTACTTCAGTCATCCATACAATTCTACCATCTCCATATAAATGAGCAGTGGAGTAGAATTGCATGATCATTTCATCGTTCCAAGTAGTGAATTCCTTGCCAACAAACTCATCCAGACCTATGCAGTGAAAGTTGTCTTGCACACTTGGGAAGTAATCTTCATTCTCCTCGATGTATTTCCAATCCACATATCTCATGTCACTCACAGCAGGGCTCTTATCAAGCAAGATTGTTTCATAGAAATCTTGTTGCTCCTTTGTATAGAATATGTAGTCCATAGCTGTTTTTCTCCTCTGTGAGTATGGATCAATAGCTCTCCATTCTCTCAAACCAGAGTCCTTCCTCTTCTTCATGTCCTCAGCAAGCAAGTGGATGACATTGTGCTCTGGAAGGTGTGGTCTCAGCTTCATCAAAGCTGACATAGCATCATCTTCAGCTTCCCTAAAGGTGGAGGTCTTGTTCTTGCTGGAAGCTGGTATCTCTCTGGAGAACCTCTTGGGTTTGTCTGCAGCAGCTTTCTTGGGGGCACTTTTGGTGCCCTTGATGAGGTGGCCTTTGGCATAGCATCATCCATGAGCTTCTTCTTCTTCTTTGGAGGGGCCTTGGCAACTGGCTCTTCCTCCTCCTCCTCAGCAGCAGCAGCCTCTGGTGGGTCCTCATACATTGAGGTAGGCCTGCCCATGACATGAATGATCCTCTTCCTGGACCTCTTCTTCTCTCCTGCCTTCTTAGGCATGGACTTCTTGGAGGGCTCAACAGTCATTGTTGCCCTAGAGCTCTCTCGTGCTCTTGCTGTCCCTGAGCTAGCATACTCTTTCTTGATAGCCTTCTTCTTCTTGGATGAAGAGGCAGCAGAAGTGCTCTTGGCAGTATCATCCTTCTTGGACAGCTCCTCAGGAATAAAGTCCTCATCTTCTTCATCTGAGTTGAGCTTCCTTCTTGCCCTGGTTGCAGCTTTGGGCAAATCTGGAGAGCTAGGAACATCATCATAGCTTCCCTCAGGACTAGTGCCTGAGCTCATGTCAACACTTTGCTCTCTGAGATCATTCTGGCTGTCTTCAGCATCTGACATCTCTGACCCTGTGAAATAGATTATAGAAGAGTGGAAGGGATTGAGTCATCACAAAATGCAAATATTTTTCAAAGGTTTGAACAAAGAAATCCTTAGATATAGTTTTCAGCAAAAAGGGATTTCGGTGTCACCGAGTCAAATGATTCGGTACCACCGAGACTCACAAAACTCTTCGTGCTAGATGGTGGCAGGCACATGAAATCCACGACGTGGTCGAGGTGAATGTGCACCGGGTGCCCAAGCAGGCCCACCTGCCCCTAGTGTTGCTGCACTTCCTCCATGATATTGAGCTCAGGATAGACTATCTCGGGCGAGCCTCTCTCCCGCGGCTCCTCCAGATGTAGCATGACCCTGGTCTTGAGCTTCTCCACCGCGTCCATGCACACCGAGAGCTTGAAACACCCCGTCTCCTCCTCCTGCCGCACCTCATCGTCGATTCCTTCGATGAGCATGGACGGGCCAAACAGGGGGGACATGTTGTCGATATCCCACGCGTGCTCCGGCACTCCTTCCAGGCACACTCTGACCTTGTACAGCAGCCTGGCCACCGAAACCGGCGAAAACAGGACCACGACGCCACTAGGAAGGTGACCCTCCCCAGCACCAATGGACCTTGCGCCACCAACACCCTATCCCTGATCGCTGTGTCATCAAAGACGAGTAGCAGCGCACCAAGGGCAAGGAGGGACACCTTGACCACCGCTTCCTGGATACGGAATCACATCGCTAGCACCCTCTTGACGTCCACCAACTCGAACGGTAGCGGCGAGCCCACCACAACAGCCATCACCGCGCATCTTGTCAGCTTCCTCTCCGCCTCTGCCATAGCCGCGGTCCAACGTGCCGTAGCGATGACCAGACCACAACGCACTTCAGGGTCCTTCGCCGGCACCTCCATTGGTGCCCGAACCGCTGATCTTGGAGGCGGACCCGATGGTGGAGGCGGCAAAGAGACCACCAGCTCGGTTCCGCTGCTCCCCTCCTTCACCCTTGCCTTCTCCTTCGCCGCAGCCCCGCACCACCTAGCGCTATGGCCCGGTTCTCCACAGAGCAAGCAATTCTCCCGATTCTTGCACTCCGCAATCCGGTGATTTGGCTTGAGACACCGGAAGCACTCCCCCAAAGCTTTCCTTAATAAGAGCTGTTGGAACTGGGATGTCTTGGGCTTTGGTGGTGGGCGCTTGTAAAAAGACGGTCGCCTCCCCCTCCCCACCACCTTCCATCCACCCTCATTAATGCCCACAAATGAGCGCATCGGCTCGGGTGCGGGATCCCGGGGCGGGATCGACATGGTGGACATCAGCCTCCCCCTTCCCCCATCCACCCCCCACCGACGCGTGCGCCCTTGAAATCTCCATTGAATGCTCCTCAGACCCATCTGCAATGAAGGCGCCTCAGCCCCCCTCCACCCCTAGCGCGAGCAGAGCCTCCAAGAAGGAGGCAGTGCGGAGGAGACACTACTAGGGAAAAGCCTAGTAGTAGCGCGGGTTTAGTGCCTACTAGTAGCGCGGGTGGCGGCGCTACTAGTAAGGCGCTACATCTATTACTTACCAGTAGCGCGTGTAAGACGCGCTACTGCTAAGACATATAGCTGTAGCGTGTATCATACCAGCGCTACTGATAAGACAACTATTAGTAGCGTTCTTGCAAACCCGCGCTACTAGTAATCTGTTTTTCATTATTTTTAATTTTTAGTGTATTTATATGCCGTTATACAAATTTTGATACAGTACCAATTAAGAGGTTGTTATATCATTATGTTCATGATGAATTATTATATCATTGTGAGGAAGAAACATGGATTTTATTCATCCAAATGAATCAAAAGTGATCAAAAGTTGAATTAGTAGGACGACGATCCTACTAATTCAACTTTTGGTCACTTTTGATCCATCCACATGAATCTAATCCGCTTTCCTTCCCCCAATGATATAATAACTAATCATGATCATAATAACAAATCATCATGATAATCATGATCGACATCATCATCATATTAATATAAAAACTCTTGCATCATATCATCACCAACAACACTATAGCTAATAATCATCAACTCTAACACATTGTAGCACATAATAACACATTGTACCTAGGACCTACTCCTCTCTCATAGGACCTACTCTACCCTCTCTTAGGCAAAATATCATAAAACAAGATAGGCCCTGACTCTCCATTATGGAGAATGGAGATCATCCTGTCTCCAATTCTTGGCCTACGCACAATGTTGCTTCCAAGTAGCTCTCTACGATTGACCATACATTTTTTCCAATCTTTGATTGTCATGTCTTCATCGGTTTTAGAAATCCGGTATGGACAGGAGTGATGCGTAGCCTGATCTGGCCGTGCTGGCCGTAAGCTCATAACATCAACGCGACCTCTCGGAAACATCAGATAAGGCACACAATCCTTCGGGATTTTCTGTTGAAAAACATAGTAATAACTTTGTAGTTAGCAATGTAGTTTAGTTTTAGAAAAATTTATGCAAAAGATGCACGGATGTCGTAATAGTAGAAAATCTTACCATGCAATCTCCATGCATGTTACCGTAGTTCACCACGTGCACTAGTGGCACGTATTGACCATAATGTGGAGGAGTTTGATAATAGCTATTGTAATTCTCAAGATCATTAATAAATGCGATAAGATGAACTTTCTCCTTATAAGTTAATTCTGCTTCATCATTGTAGTAGTAGGTTCTGTCTACCATCTTCCGTACATTTTTTGAAGAATAAAAATAAGCTGTCAATGGAAATAAGCTGTCAACTATTTTGAAATAAACAATATAAATTACATAATAAATATGTTTAACAAACTCACACGGAGGCAGAATCGGAATCATGTTCGGATCAAGCCAAATGTTTCCATCTGCTTCAGAATTGCCAAGATCGAATGTTATCTTCATATCCTCCTCAAATCCATATGCCTTGCATAATCTTTCCCAATTTGAACCTCCAAAATGAGTCCAACCTACTTTTTATTGAAGATCTCAACCTCGAAATCGAAACCATGTTGCGTTTTCAGGTGAGCTATCTTCGTGTCCACCTTGTTCATCTCTTCGAAAGCTAGCTTGTCAAGGACATATGGTCTTGCATAGCAGGGTATGCACTAGTAGAATTATAAAAAATGGAAATTACACGTTAAAGCAAAAATCTTAAGCCATGCTCAATTAAGAAGAAACATGTGCTACTGAAATTACATACCGTAACCACTTTGAAGCCCGCCTTAAGCGTGAGGGAGAAGCATGTACCGTCATCTAGGTGCGGTTGTCTTTCGCACATACCCCTGTCGTCGCTGCAGTAATCGCACTCGGCAGAAAAAATGACAGAAAAATGCCCTATGCTTTGCCGGAATATCATTGAATTCCCGTTCTGAAAAATCACAAGCACTCGATATGTTCTGAAAAATTCATGAAAAAAATTCGGCATGACCTTTGCTAAAAACAGGACATATCGAGCGCCCGAAATTTGCCGGAACGGAAACGAATCAACATTCCGGCAAAACATAGGCCACTCAAAACATAGGCCACTCAAAATATGACATGTCCAAAATGTGACATGTTCAAAATATGACATGTCCCAACAATTGCTTTAACTAATACAATAGCAACAATTGCTTTAACTAAAATAAATAAATACCTAGAATTCTGTTAACTACACCGAAAACACCTAAAATACCTAGAACCAACATTCAAATACCTAGAACCAACATTCAAATAACTAGGTTTTTTTTAACTAGGATTCATACCACCTAATTAACTAGGGTTCATAACCTACATTCAAATAACTACTCTAAGAACCTACATTATTCTAAGAACCAACATTTTTTAACTAGGGTTCATACTACTCTAATTAACTAGGGTTCATAACCTACATCACAACTACTCATCACAATCAATCCATCCATCAATCTACATTCAAATAATTTACATTCTAAATAACAGAGAGAGAAGGGAGCTAGGGAGGGAGGGAGGGAGGCAGAAGGGAGGGAGGAGGGAGGCAGGAGGGAGGGAGGAGGGAGGGAGGAGGAGGGAGTAGGCTACCTCGCTCTATGGCGGCCGACGGCGGCGGTGGACGGCGGCGGTGGTGCGGGCGGCGGTGGTGCTGGCGGCGGTGGTTGGCGACGGCGGCAGTGGTGCAGAGAGCAGCGAGAGTGTGAGGGGGAGAGTGAGGGAGAGGGGGGCGCGCGGGTGGATAAGGTGGGACTAAACGTAGCAGTAGCGCGTCCTGCCTAACAAGCGCTACAACTACATCGTTAGTTGTAGCACGGGTTCTGTGCCAACGCTGCTACAAATGCTCCACCACGAGAGGCACCTGGGCCCCGGTTAGCAGTAGCGCTTGTTTGACAGCACGCGCTACAGGTAACTTTATAGCAGTAGCGCGTTGATTATTAGCGCGCTACTGATAAGTAGCAGTAGCGCCTGTACCATAAACTCGCTACTGATAACATTCTGTGTATAAGGTTTTCCCTAGTAGTGAGAGGGGGTTGCACGGCCACCAAGGGCTTAGCGTGAGGCGGGGAGATGGGCGCGGCGTATAGCCGAGGAGGCGACGCTGGGTTCTGGGCGGTGGCTATGGCTTGCTGGGGCGCGACTGGATGCGGGATGGGATGATGTATGGACCGCTCATGCTCGTCATTTTCAAAGAGGACTTCAGAATAAATCATGATGATAGGTTGTATGTTGGAGTATAAGAATTGGTTCGTTGGTTGTATGTTCGAGTATAGGGATTCATTGGTTGTATATTAGCGACCCGTTGGTTGTATGTTAGCGATTCACCCCAGTTACTTCCTCCACTGAAAGTTAACCACAGAAACCATTGGTATATTGTAGGTGAGCTGACCGGGATCGCATATGATTGCTTTCTGAACGTATACCCTTTTCATCGTCAGCTAGTGCTAAATACTGTCGAGTGGGAGGTATGTGTATATATCATGACATGTTATGCGCTTTTTGATGATCCAGTGTTTAACGTGATAATTAGTTTTATCATGATTTGGTTGTAAACAGGTTGAGATCTTTAAGGAGAGCAACACTATGTTTAAACTGAAGGTTGGCCTAATTGGTAAGAATTGGACATGCTTAGTTAAAATATACTCCCTCCGTCTGGAATTTCTTGTCACACAAATGGATAAAAATGGATGTATCTAGAATTAAAATACATCGAGATACATCCATTCATATGACAAGTATTTCCGGACGGAGGGAGTATGTTATTGCTAGTTACATATGCTAATTGGCAACATTTTCTAACCTGTTTCTGTTTTCAAGGGTTTGGATCGATAGGTCAACAAATAGCTGAGGCATTAGTTGATATGAAAGACATTGATTTGATTGCAATTTGTGATGATCTTACATCAGCTGATATGGTAAGAGAAAAACCACATTATTAAGTTCTTACGTCTCTTTGTTCTAGTGTTCCATGTCTTTTCCTTCTAGCGTTCTAGTTTGTTCCCACAGATCCACTGTCGGCTAGAATTATGCAAAATCATAATGTCTCTACATCATCCATTTCATAAATCATTCAGCATGCAGTAGTTCAAGGGAAAATAGGAGGAAATCTCAATTCAGATGAAAGAAAACAAAACAGATAAACTACAAGTTTAAAACTAACTCCTGCACAAGCACCAACAAGTGATCATTGATTATGGAACCCATCATTTATCATAAACATTGTTTTAATTCAAATCAGTGAAACTGAAGCTCAGCAAGTAATTATATTTATGCAGGTTCTTGCTTGGAAGAGCAGCAAGTTCAGCTTAAGGGGTTATGGTGGAAAGTCTCTCATATTCAACAAGAAAACCACTGAACTTGTTCAAGATAATGGCATCCTAGTCTCAGTTCTTAATCCCAGGTAACTGTCTGCTGTACTTGGCTGTAATTATACCTGGGAGTATCAAATTTGTTTGTAACTGTCTTCTGTACTTCGCTTTTTTGGAACCAGGGAACATGAGAAAAGCCCTTGGGGCTACCTCCAAGTCAACTATGTCATTGACACGCTTAGTCTCTTCTCCGAGGACAGGCGTGTTGTGTACTCAGCGCATGACCGTATTGACCCACCTAGTAAGGATGGCATAATTGACACCGATTTGCCAAAGCAGCTGTCTGGTCCTGTTTACACGATGATGTATGATGACGAGGGAGTTCCAAATGGCTTCAATCCAACAATGAAATACATCAAGTTTAGCATCAGTGTTGAAGATGTTAAGAAGGTAGGGTATTTCCAACTTCTCTTTTCCTTTAAATGCATTTGTTGTTTCCGTGGTTCAGAACTACTGCTTGTTTCTGCAAGTTTGTGAAAATTAGAACTTCATATTTCTTAAAGATTTACAGATGTGGAACATAATATTTGTGTATACGAGTTTCTGCTGTCCACCCCGATGAGAGCTGGTTCGTGAGAAAATATTGCTTGGGGATTTTCATGCTTGCTCTTCATTTGATTGGTGTGACATCATGATATATTTTGCTCCAGTTATTGTTGTTGTTGTGTTGTTGTACTGTGCGCATATATAGCATTGCACTCCATCTAATTATATAGTCATGAAAATTGTTTGTATTTCTGTACACTCCAATGGTAATGGTACAAGCTCATTTTTTTACTATGTAGGTTTGCTTTACTTTGCTTTTACGTGCTGCTTGTTCTAAGTTTTAGGTCTTTAGATAATATGCAAGTTTTAACCAGTGGAGTTGTTCTCAAGTGTAGATTTTGATAGCAAAATTTGTCTGGGTGATGAGATGTGTTAATTTGTGCAGTCTATTGTTGAAATGATATAGCATCTCATAACTATCATTCAGAAAATTAGTCTGTTTCTATCAAATTTGATACTGTAATCGCAGTATCGATCCCTTGTGTTAGAACAGCCAACTATATTAGTTTCCCACTGGCCAGTGATTATGAGTTCAGTTTTATCTAGAACACGTAGAACCAGACTCATGATCTATATCCTCGCAAAAAAAAGATGACTCATAACCTAAGATGAGAAGGGATCAGAAAATTATTCTCTTTCTATCAAATTTGGAGGCTATGTTTGAGAGGAAATAAGCATTAGGAACAGTAGTATTAAAATAGTAGCTAGTAATTTAGAACCACTAAATTCAGCACAATGACTCGGTATTACTTCCGTACATCATACAACATATACCAAACCAATGCATGCATAATTGTGGGGGACATATCAATTATGTGGCTACAAGGTGGGGCCCCAGATCAGAAAATCCCAAACCTTGGACATGCTCAAGACAGTACTTCCCTTGTACTCCCACTGATTGCTAAGCATGCAATGTGGTGCCTGGTGTGGTCCAGGAGGACACTTGGGTAATGCCACACTCTGAATTTTGAAACATGCAAGTCTGGATGAATAGGGGAAAAGATAAAGGAGGCCTTTCTTTCTCAAATTCAGAATATGGGAAAGGAGATGCTCCTTTAACCTATAAGTTGGAGAGGGGAACGGAAAATTATTCTATTTTTTTATCAAACTAGCGCCTTAAATTTGCAGCTTATGTTGAGAGGAAACGAGAATCAAGAAAGGCAACCGCTTCCAAGGTCCTTGCAATCACATTCTCGAAATAACACTAGTACTCTAGGACCACTGAATTCAGAATAATGGTTCCACAATAATCCCTATATCATTTTACTTTCCCTTTGCACTGCCACTGAATGCTAGCAAGCAGTGTGGGCGTGGTCCAGGACACTTGGTGGTGCCACACTCTGAATTTAGAAATATGCAACTCTGGCTGAACAGGGGAAATGATAAAGGGGATGCCGCGTCGCCTCCTCTGGCGACTCGGGGGCAACCCTAGTTGCGCCGGCGGCGGCAACTCCCCCCACCCGGGGGCATGGTCCATTGTTTTTGTTGTGTTGTTGTACTGTGCGCATATATAGCATTGCACTCCATCTTGTCACATAGTCATGAAAATTGTTTTCAGTACACTCCAATGGTAATGGTACAAGGTCATTTTTTACTATGCAGGTTTGCTTTACTTTGCTTTTACATGCTGCTTGTTCTAAGTTTTAGGTCTTTAGATAAATATGCAAGTTTTAACCAGTGGAGTTGTTCTCAAGTGTAGATTTTGATAGCAAAATTTGTCTGGGTGATGAGATGTGTTATTTTGTGCAGTTTGTTGTTGAGAATGTACCTGAATGGAGATCTGGGTCTGCAAATATTTGCTTTTCTACTGAATGTGATCCTACAAAGAGGATATGCGACCCCCTGACGGAGCTTCATCAGAGGTAAGTTCCTGCAACTGTGGTCCTGGTTTCACCCGAGGATGCTTTGTTTGCAGTCCAACATTTCAAGAAAAAACTACCCTATTTGCATGAGCACCCTACCCATATTACTGTTTGAAATATATAAGCCTGAGAACTTACAAGTTTTACATTTATATTCCAGTAATAACGAGGAAGCTGAACAGAGGGAAGAACGAGGTCGTTTCATATCCGTATTGAGCTGCTGTATCCAGAATTCCAGATTCTCAAGCGTGTGGCGATCGGAGGTGTCTTTCTCATGTTCTAGAGAAGGCGCCGGCATGTGGCAATCGGAGGCTTCTGCATTCAGATCATAATGTCGCTGTCACTCGCTTCAGCTTAACGCCCTAACGCCTTGACACGGACGTCAGCAGTCCGCTGGCCGCGTCGAACTACTGCCCTGCCCTGTCAAAGGCACTGTAACGTTTCTCGGATCAAACGAACGAACAGAAGAGATGCTAGGAAGCCGACGTGTGTTCGTGTGATATGAACAAACGAAGAACATAGGGTGGATGATATCGTATAGTACACTGCCATTCCATGGTTGTAGTCACGTATAGTTCTTTTCACGTATAGTTCCTTCCCCTCCAAGTTGTAGTCCAAATCTCACTGCCCTGGTGTGGATATAGAACCAAATCTCATGGTGGTCCTGAGTAATCTCGTGGTGTTCTTGAGTAATCCAACTAGGATCGTAACAGTTGGCATCTCACAGCTTTGATCCTCATTTACCACTTCCTCTGCTGGTCAAAATCCAATTGATTGCTTGATCCCTAAAATCCATGGCAAAAGGTGTGAAATCGCTCGTCGATTTCACGCAAGGTTCTTTGGAACACCTTAGCTCGGGTTGGATCGTGGTTGTGCCAAATTGTTGCTCACTATGTGTTCAACGAAATGGCTCAGAGTGACCAGATGAAGACAATGCTTGAATTACTGACGCGGATCTAAGAGGATGTCGCCACGAAACAATGAGAAGCTTGATTGAAACTTCGTAAAGCTTGATCCTCTTTAGAAGGAGGTGTAGTCGGTACGCAAGGCCCTTAAGGATTGGAGGCCACACGTGGAGCAACACACATCACTCAGTTGCAAGCGATGCTGCGAGATCCGTAGGCATTCTTAGAGTGTCTTCTACGGATCTGAGCAAGACATCTCGTCACACGGAGAACATCGCACGAGATCGGACATGTAAGCCAAATTGGGTGCCGTGAAGAATCGACTCCACGGGGCCAGCCTGGTGTTGCCTTGGGCCATTGGTACAATGCCGACCCCTCATACCCCTCCTTCTGTAACTTAGAAGTATTCTCCTTGCACCATAAGAGATTTGTGGTCCACTTACTATGGATCATGTAACTAACACCAACATACTAGGTCTGAATTTCATGTGTTCGATTGAGACAATCCTAAACGGTGGAAGAAATGCTGTGAAAAGTATTTTCAATTATGTCAAACGCCTCAAGCCTCTTGGAAGGGCTATGCGACGATGTATTTTACAAGTCAAGCGAAAATGTAGTTGCGTTCAGTAGGAATGAAGATAGAGAAAATGGAGTGGGAAGACTTTTGCGAGTTTGTTTGTCTTAGTTTTGGTAAACTGCAATTTCAAGCACTGTTTCGATGTTTGACATATGTCAGGCAGGTTGACAGTGTGCACGACTATATAGAGACATCCAATCCCCTTATGCATCAAATGTTAGCTCATAATCCATAATTGCACCTAGTGATCTGTACTACTACTTTTATTGATGGTTTGAAGAAACCTATTGGAAGTGCAGTTCTTATTTTTTGACGTGAACAGCAGGAGCTCTGCCTTTGCATTACAGGAGAAAAGAGGTTACAAGTCATACAAACACGGGTGAAAGACCCAAGGTAAATAGCAGGTCATACACACACTCAGGCACACAGTTCTTATTCAAAGGCCGCTGGATTTGGATAACTGTTGGTTCTCTTGCTCTTTCATAGGAGGAGGAAGTGCTAGAGAATTATCATCTTATTAATCGATCCAGGTCCGAAGCAAGCAGCTCTAGCCTCTAGGCACAAAGAAGTATCTATGAAGAATGCTGTCTTCTCTGTTAAAACTTCAGTTCCAGTGGCAAAAACTGTACAATCCCCTGTGTTAGCTGAGAATCCAGTTGGAAATTACCAGACACCCATCCAGTCAAGGTAACATTGCGAGCACGTCGTCGTGCTCGAAGGCTTTGTTTTACCTGTGGAGAGAAGTGGGATCCGCAGCACAAATGCGGAAAACTGTACAACTGCATGCCATAGAAGAGCTTTTGGAACTGTTGTAACCTGAAGAATCGGAAGCAGAGCCAATTGAGTCAGAGGAAGAACCGAGAACTGAACTGTTTTGTTTGTCAAATCAAGTTGTGAATGAAACCGAAGGTGGGAAAAAATGCGCGTACGTGGCAAGATACAAGGATCTTGATTGACTCGGGGAGCTCTGCTAGGTTCGTCAGTCAGTAGTAGCACACAAACTTTTAAGGCAGCAGACCGCTGGAGCAACCAATTCGTGTCGGAATTGCTAGTGGCACTAAAGTACAAGGAAAGACCGAATATAAAAATTACAAATGGTGGTGTCAAGGGCATGAATTTCAAACTACTTTCAAGGTTGTTCCCTACGATCTTATATATCCTGGGAATGGACCGTCTCAAGGCTAGTAGTCCTACGACTGTTGATTGGTAAGCTAAAATCATGAGTTTCAGTTTGGAAAATCACACATTACTTTACAGGGATTTCAGTATAATTTGGATAATTTCAACTTTTTTTCTATCAGCGGGAAACAATTATAGGAACTGGAACTGCCAGAGGAAATTTCTAATTACATTTCTGTTGCAGAAGTTACATGCAACTCAAGTGACAGCTTAGCCCCTGAAATACAAGATCTTCTACAAGAATTTACATCTTTGTTTGAATAACCCAAAGGCCTACCGCCAGTGAGAGAATTTGACCATGCTATTCCACTCATAACAGGGGCATCAACAATTAATTTCGCCCTTATAGGTACAATCTTCAGCTAAAGGACGAAACTGAAAAATAGGAAAATCCACTTGAGATCTAGTACTTCTTTTTTGCGGGTAAAACTTGTATTACTCACATCACATGGGATTACAATCAATATAGTTTAGCTCAATGGCATCCGGAGGTCCAGACCCAAGCCAAGTCATTGTTCTACCCTCTACACGAGCAAATATCGCCAAAGAGTTACTATACTTTATTTTGGGAACGGCTAATGTAAGTAATACTAGTTCTACAGAGACTCATCAAGTACTTAATCTCTTGCACTAAGGACGAGTAGATTGATCTATCTGCGTCGCTAGACTGAATCATCTTGACAACAATAGATGAATCCATCTCGATAGCCACAGGCAGATCTATGCATCAATGCTTGCGAAATACATGCTCCCAGCTCAGCTTCCAAAGCTCCACGGCAGTAAAACAGCTCTCTACATGGAGAGAAGATGATCGAGCCATTGTCGTCACGCAAAACCATCCCCGAGCCCGCTCGTCCTTCCTCTGAGAAGCTGCCATCCGAATTCAGTTTAACCCATCCATAGGGTGGGCGTACCCAACTAATGGTCCCTGACTAACATGGTTACCTAATCAGCATGTGCATGGTTTATACGGGTGTGCCTCCTAGCTAGCAAACATACAATATCTCTTTCTTTTTTTCTCCTGAGCCGGTCATATGTACCTATATATCAATATATGTAGCAGCAAGTCCATTTGTTAATTTAACAAATTAGTTAACCGATAGGAATATTAGTAGAGCCCAGTTTCTTGTTGATTTGTCTTTTCTTCAGAATTTAAGTAATTCACATGTTAATTCATTTGGTGTCGGTCCGCACCAAAAGTAGCTGCACCATTGCACCTACCATGCATGCTATAAGAGCATCTACAGCCGGACCCTCATACCCGTCTCAAACGCCCGGGCAGGCCGCCCGGTCACTGTCCGGTCACGGAAAATCGACCCAGACGGCCCTCTCAAACCGGCCTCAGACGCTCGGGCTGACCGGCACCCCCATATCCAGTCCAAATATGAGGCGGATATGGGGGAGCCCGGGCGCACCCGGGCACGCCCGCCTGGTCTGCACTGGCCCGCATCGACCCCACATATATTCGTCCTCATCCGTTCGCCGGACCAAACCCTAGCCACTTCACTCCACTCCCCTCCACTCCCATCCGTCATCCTAGCTCACCTCCGGCGATCTCCGCTCGTCTCTGGCATGGAGGGCAGCGGATCTGACTCCGACCAGTCCGGATCCATCGACTGGGGGGGTCGTCCCCTGTGAATTGGAGGAGGCAATGGCGGTTCGCATTGCACTCCGCCGCTCCCACGAGGACAGCGCCCGGCCGACGGCAGGATCTATCCGCCACGACTCCATAGCATCCGCTCAATGGACGCTCGGTTCCTCTGGGGGATCATCGAGGTCCCGGCGGGCGGAGCCATCGACAGGTCCGGCGGACTTCGAGTCCCACCGGGAACGGGCTGCCCGCCGTGGAAGGAGAGGATAAGGGTCGCTGAGGTCTTTCTCGCGGAGAAAGTGGCGGAGGCGGAGGCGGCTGATGCGGCAGCGCAGGCGGCCGCAGAGGAGGAAGCCATCCGTGCCCGCATTTTGTAGAAACGGCAGCAGAGGAACACGCGCGCCCTCGCCCGCGAGCAGAATCGGGCGGTCGTGAAATGGCCGGACTACCACCGAAGGAGGAGAAGGAGGTGAGCGATGACGAGGACAGCTCCGGCTCAATCCGTACTGCGTCTTACCGGTACTTCCACGACAAGGACGACAAGGGCGCCGGGAAGGGTAAGGGCAGCCGTGGATAACCTCCACCATAGCCAAACATGTCAAATTTTGGTAGTCCGATGGCATGTTAGTACTTAGTAGTGATGGAGTAGCCGGACGATGTGTGTATGCATCGACGTAGTAGTTGCATGGGTTGTATGGATTTGAGATATGAGATATGAGGTGTCCGGATGTAGAATGCATTATTTAAAGCGTGACCGATGAGTGTCCGCAGACGTGCCCGGACGCGTCCGCGGATGTTTAAGGAGCCGGATTTACAAGTTCCGGCTGTAGATGCTCAAGTTGCTGAAACAAACGGAGTGCGGGTCGACCTGTTCAGTAGAATTCAGGTGTGGTGTGGACGTGTGGTTTGCATTTTATATGTGTCGACTTGAAACCACCTGCACAGACGTCGACGTTACATGATCTTTTTGTGGATGTGTGGAAAACAGCTGGCCAACCGGCCCTTAGCTTTGAAAAGCTTCTTATGATTGAACGGTTGATTTAGCTAGTAATGTACTACTCCTCGAGTACTTGTACTCCAGGAACATGCACACGAGCGAACCTAGCTGGTGCAGATGTGCTCCGTGAATCTTATTTATAGCATCTACGTATTTACAGTTCAACACATGCCGTTGACATTCTTATTCTGAACAAAAAAAATATATATAGTGATTCTTACGGAAATAGCCGTTCCGGACGATAGAGTACATGGGTTGAAGCATGTGACGTGGTTGGGAATATTATCCCTCAAGGTG
The DNA here is from genome assembly GCA_039707655.1 of Elymus sibiricus. Classification (NCBI taxonomy): domain Eukaryota; kingdom Viridiplantae; phylum Streptophyta; class Magnoliopsida; order Poales; family Poaceae; genus Elymus; species Elymus sibiricus. The sequence goes on along the minus strand of CM077667.1, from coordinate 34,810,920 downwards.
GGGTGACACACCTCCAGTATGTGAATGACACCATGGTCATGGTGAAGGGGTTGTAACGGAATATCATCAATATTAAGTTTATTCTTCTTTGCTTTGAGGTCATGTCAATCAATACGATTAATTTCGATAAGAGTGATGGTGTGATCTTGGGGTATTCTGAGGAAGATCAATAACGAGTTGTGGAAAACCTTGCATATTTGGGGATGTCATTGTCTGAATCTATGATATGGATCCATGGCTTTGACCCGCTAACGGGGCGAGTTGCATACCATACAGAACCGTGGCGCGGGAGATTCACCTCCAAAGGGAGAAAGTCTGTGCTTACCAACCCATCTCTCTCTAGCCTACCATGTATATAATGGGGTTGTATATTTTGCCGGAAGGGGTAAATATATCCTTCGACAAGGTCCTATTGTGGTCCTTCTCTAGAGACGACCAAATGGCGTCAGAAGTACCATATGGTCAAGTGGGTGGAATATCTGCTTGCCTAAGGACATGGCGGGTCTTGGTATTCTCACTCTCGCCGCATGAATGTGGCCCTTATACCGAGATGGATTTGGAGGATCCTCGGGGATGCATCAAGGGGGCTTGAAGTTGTAGCTTATTAAAGTGAAGTACTTGCAGGGCCACCATCTTCTCGCTTGTGAGCGGAGGGAGGGGTCCCAACTTTGGAAGTCTATTCGGCCGATCAAACTTGATCCATCATGGGCTCAACATCTCCATAGGAAACGACATTGCGACCCTTGGCTAGACCCGTCGCTTTGCAGATATACGCTTTGTGCTGAGTTTTTAAATCTATTTGTGATGTGCTCAGACCCGATACTTTTAGTTATCTCAGCTACCAACAATGGAAATTGGAACATCTTGTTCCGACGAACACGTGGCACCAAGGAAACCGTCGTTTGGTCCGCCCTTTGGGAGGCTTTACCACCAGTGTTGCATCGGGACTCTTCTCTGTTGGCTCTGTTAAACATATTGTTACAGGACTCTTAGACCGATACTTGTGTATCACGTTGGAGTAGTTAGGCTAGATATACTTTGTGTTGTATCTCCTTCTATCTCCTCTTTAAACCTCCTGTAATATCTCTGTTGGTTAGCCTCGACGCTGTCAACCTTTGTACCCTCGACAGAATCAATATATACCTACGCGGCTCCCCTGTTGGGAGTAGGAATGCTTAACCATTGTTTGATATGGTATACAGAGCAACCTCTTCCGCCACATCTAGCTCATGATCTCCTCTCCCCAAGAACCCTAGCCATCTTCCACCCACCGTCGCCAAAACCCTAGTCCACCTCCTGTCCATCCGCCATGTCGTCCGCTTCAGCCATCAACTCCAGCCTCAATTACAACACCTTCAAACCACTTACCCGAACCAATTACATCTTATGGCGCGCACAGGCAAGATCACGGATCATGGGTGTCGGCCTCTTTGGCTACCTAGATCAATCCATTGAAGAACCACCAAAAACCCTCACCACCAAAAATGCCGAAGGGAAGGATAAGGTTGTGTCAAACCCTGCCTACTCCCAATGGCTCATCCAAGACCAACAGATCATCGCCTACCTCCTCAGAAACCTATCCAAAGAAGTGCTTGTCCAGGTTGCTTCGATTGAAAAATCGCATGCGATATGGACCACGCTGTTGGAAATATGCCCTAGAGGCAATAGTAAAATGGTTATTATTATATTTCCTTGTTCATGATAATCGTTTATTATCCATGCTATAATTGTATTGATTGGAAACTCAAATACATGTGTGGTTACATAGACAACACTGTGTCCCTAGTATGCCTCTAGTAGACTAGCTCGTTGATCAAAGATGGTCAAGGTTTCCTAGCCATATACATGAGATGTCATTTGATAACGGGATCACGTCATTAGGAGAATGATGTGATGGACAAGACCCAAACTATGAACGTAGCATATGATCGTGTCAGTTTATTGCTATTGTTTCTGCATGTCAAGTATCTGTTCCTATAACCATGAGATCATGTAACTCACTGACACCGGAGGAATACCTTGTGTGTATCAAACGTCGCAACATAACTGGGTGACTATAAAGATGCTCTACAGGTATCTCCGAGGGTGTCTGTTGAGTGGGCATGGATCAAGACTGGGATTTGTTACTCCGTGTGACGGAGAGGTATCTCAGGGCCCACTCGGTAATACAACATCACAATAAGCCTTGCAAGCAAAGTGACTAAAGTGTTAGCCACATGATCTTGTATTACGGAATGAGTAAAGAGACTTGCCGGTAACGAGATTGAACTAGGTATAGAGATACCGACGATCGAATCTCGGGCAAGTAACATATCGAAGAACAAAGGGAACATCATACGGGATTAACTGAATCCTTGACATAGAGGTTCAACCGATAAAGATCTTCGTAGAATATGTAGGAACTAATATGGGCATCCAGGTCCCGCTATTGGTTATTGACCGTAGAGGTGTCTCGGTCATGTCTACATAGTTCTTGAACCCGCAGGGTCTGCACACTTAAGGTTCGGTGACGTTTCGGTAGTATTGAGTTATGTATGTTGGTGACCGAAGGTTGTTCGGAGTCCCAGATGAGATCCCGGACGTCACGAGGAGCTCCGGAATGGTCCAGAGGTAAAGATTGATATATAGGAAAGCGGTATTTGGGTTTCGGAAAAGTTTCGGGTATTTTCGGTAGTGTACCGGGAGTGACGAATGGGTTCCGGGGGTCCACCGGGTGGGGCCCACCCACCCCGGGGGCCACATGGGTCCAAGAGGTGGCGCACCAGCCCCTGGTGGGCTGGGCAGCCGACCCCATGGGGGCCCATGCGCCCAAGAAGAAAAAGGTGGAGGTTGGAAGGAGTAGGACACCTTCCTAAAACGAATCCACCTCCTTGAGGTGGTTCGGCCGAATCCTCCTTGTGGAGGGTTTGAGGCTGCCTCCTCCCCTCCCTTCCTCCTATATATACTAGAGGATTTGAGGGCAGCCCCAACCCTAATTGCCACGTGCTGCCCACTTCTTCCTCTAGATCGTTTCTCCTCTAGATTAGTTCGGTGGAGCTGGGCGAAGCCCTGCCGGATTAGTTCACCACTACCGCCACCACGCCGTTGTGCTGCCGGAGAACTCATCTACCTCTCCGCCCCCTCTTGATGGATCAAGAGGGCGGAGATCATCATCGAGCTGTACGTGTGCTGAACGCGGAGGTGCCGTCCGTTCGGCGCTAGATCGGGACGGATCGTGATTGGATCGCGGGACGGCTTGCGATTTGGATCGCGAAGACGTTCGACTACATCAACCGCGTTTCTTAACGCTTCCCGCTTAGCGGTCTACAAGGGTATGTAGATCTACTCTCGCTCTCGTAGATGCTCATCACCATGGATAGATCTTGCGTGTGTGTAGGAAATTTTTTGTTTCCCATGCAACGTTCCCCAACAGTGGCATCATGAGCTAGGTCTATGCGTAGATGAAATCTCGAGTAGAACACAAAGGAGTTTGTGGGCGTTGATGCTCAGATTGCTTCCTCCCTTGGTCTTTTCTTGATTCGTCGGTATTGTGGGATGAAGCGGCCCGGACCAACCTTACTCGTACACTTACGAGAGACCGGTTCCATCAACTGATATGTGACTTTGTTGCATAAAGATGGCTGGCGGGTGCCTGTCTCTCCCACTTTAGTTGGATCGGATTCGACAAAGGCGGTCCTTGAGAAGGTTGAATAGCAATTTGTGTATCACCATTGTGGTTTTTGCGTAGGTAAGAATCGTTCTTGCTCGATACCCGTAGCAGCCACGTAAAACATGCAACAACAATTAGAGGACGTCTAACTTGTTTTTGCAGGGTATGTTGTGATGTGATATGGCCAATTACATGATGAGATATATGTGATGTATGAGATGATCATGTTTTGTATAGAATATCACGACTTGCATGTCGATGAGTACGGCAACCGGCAGGAGCCATAGGGTTGTCTTTAATTTATTTTCGCCATTTTGCTTTCCTTTATCGCTATGAGTTAGCAATAGTCGTAGAAGCAACAGTTGGCGCGACAACCTCATGGCGACACATTGATGGAGATCATGGTGTCATGCCGGTGACGATGGAGGTCATGCCGGTGCTTTGGAGATGGAGATCAAAAGCACAAGTTCATGGCCATATAATGTCACTTATGATTTGCATGTGATGTTAATCCTTTTATGCATCTTATTTTGCTTAGGACGACGATAGCATTATAAGGTGACCCCTCACTAAAATTTCAAGATAAAATTGTGTTCTCCCCGAGTGTGCACCGTTGCGAAAGTTCGTCGTTTCAAGACACCACGTGATGATCGGATGTGATAGACTCTATGTTCACATACAACGGGTGCAAGCCAGTTTTGCACATGCAGAACACTCGGGTTAAACTTGACGAGCCTAGCATGTACAGACATGGCCTCGGAACACAAGAGACCGAAAGGTCGAACATGAGTCATATAGTAGATATGATCAACATGAAGATGTTCACCATTGAAACCACCTCATCTCACGTGATGATCGGACTTGGGTTGGTGGATTTGGATCATGTCACACTTAGACAACCTGAGGGATGTTGATTTGAGTGGGAGTTCTTAAGTAATATGATTAATTGAACTCATTATCATGAACATAGTCAAAATGTCTTTGCAAATTATGTTGTAGATCAATAGCTCGCGCTGTAGCTTCCCTGTTTTTTTATACGTTCCTAGAGAAAATAGAGTTGAAAGATGATGGTAGCAATAATGCGGACTGGGTCCGTGATCTGAGGATTGTCCTCATTGCTGCACAGAGGGCTTATGTCCTTAAATGCACCGCTCAGTGCGCCACCCCCTTAAGCGTCGTCTGTAGATGTTGTGAACATCTGACAGGCACGTTCTGATGACTACTTGATAGTTCAGTGCGTCATGCATTACGGCTTAGAATTGAGGCTCCAAAACGTTTTGAACGTCACGGAACATATGAGATGTTCTAAGAGCTGAAATTGGGATTCCAGGCTCGTGCCCGTGTTGAGAGAAGGAGAATAGCTCAGTCGGTGAGCATGTGCTCAGATTGTCTGCGTGCTACAATCGCTTGAATCAAGTGGGAGTTGATCTTCCAGATAAGATAGTGGTTGATATAGTTCTCCAAGTCACTACCGCAAAGCTACTAGAGCTTCGTGATGAACTATGAAATGCCAGGGATGGAAATAATGACCCCCAAGCTATTCGCGATGTTTGACACCGCGAAAGATAGAAATCAAGAAGGAGCATCAAGTGTTGATGGTTAGTAAAACCACTAGTTTCAAGAAGGGCAAGGGCAAGAAGGGAAAACTTCAAGAATGGCAAGCCAGTTGCCGCTCCAGTGAAGAAACCCAAGGTTGAATCCAAACCCGAGACTGAGTGCTTCTATTATGAGGAGAACGGTCACTGAAGCGGAACTGCCCTAGATACTTGGTAGATAAGAAGGCTGGGAACGTCAACAGAAGTATATTTGATATACGTTTTATTCATGTGTACCTTACTAGTACTCCTAGTAGCACCTGGGTATTAGATACCGGTTCAGTTGCTAAATGCTGGTAACTCGAAATAAAATCTACGGAATGAACGGAGACTAGCTAAAGGTGAGGTGACGATGTGTGTTGGAAGTGTTTCCAAGGTTGATGTGATCACCATCGCACGCTCTCTCTACTTTTGGGATTAGTGATAAACCTAAATAAATGTTATTTGGTGTTTGCATTGAGCATGAACGTGATTAGATCGTGTTTATTGCAATACGGTTATTCATTTAAGTTAGAGAATAATGGTTATTCTGTTTACATGAAAAATACCTTAAATGGTCATGCACCCAATGAGAATGGTTTATTGATTCTCGATCGTAGTAATACACATGTTCATAATATTGGTGCCAAAAGGATGCAAAGTTAATAATGATAGTACCACATACTTGTGGCACTGCCACTAAATGTCATATTGGTGCAAAGCGCATGAAGAAAACTCCATGCTGATGGATCTTTGGACTCATTCGATTTCAAATCGGTTGAGACATGCGGATCATACCTCATGGGCAAGATAACTAAGACCCCGTTTTCCGGTATGATGGAGCGGGCAAGTGACTTATTGGAAGTGATACATGTTGATGTATGCGGTCCAATGAGTGTTATAGCGTATGGTGGATATCGTTATTTTCTAACCTTCACTGATGATTTGAGTAGATATGGGTATATTTACTTAATGAAACACAAGTCTGAAACATTTGAAAAGTTCAAGCAAATTCAGAGTGAAGTGTGAGATCATCGTGACAAGAAGATAAAATGTCTACGATATGATCGTGGAGGAGAATATCTGAGTTACGAGTTTGGTATGCAACTTAAGACAATGTGGAAATTGTTTCACAACTCACGCCACCTGGAACACCATAGTGTAATGGTGTGTCCGAACGTCGTAGTCGTGCTCTATTGGATATGGTGCGTACTATGATGTCTCTTATCGATTTGCCACTATCATTTTGGGGTTATGCATTAGAGACAACTACATTCACTTTAAATAGGGCACCATCTAAGTCCGTTGAGATGACACCGTATGAATTTTGGTTTGGCAGAAACCTAAGCTGTCATTTCTCAGAGTTTGGGAATGCGACACTTATGTCTGATAAGCTCGAACCCAAAGCGAAAAAGTGCATCTTCATAGGATACCCTAAGGAAACAGTTGGGTATACCTTCTATCTCAGATCCAAGGGCAAAGTGTTTGTTGCTAAAAACGGGTCCTTTCTCGAGAAAGAGTTTCTCTCGAAAGAATTGAGTGGGAGGAAGGAAGAACTTGATGAGGTTATTGAACCGTCACTTCAGTTGGATAGTAGCACGACGCAAAAAGATGTTTCTGCGACGCCTACACTAAGTGAAGAGGAAGCAAATGATGATGATCATGAAGCTTCGGATCAAGTTACTACCGAACCTCGTAGGCCGACAAGAAATCGTACCGCCTCTAAGTGGTACGTCAATCCTGTCTTGGAGGTCATGTTGTTAGACAACAGTGAACCTATGAGCTATGAAGAAGCGATGGTGGGCCCGGATTTCAAGAAATGGCTAGGAGCCATGAAATCCGAGAAAGGATCCATGTATGAAAACCAAGTATGGACTTTGGTAGACTTGCCCGTTAAACGGCAGGCCGTTGAGTACAAATGGACCTTTAAGAAGAAGACAGACGCTGATGGTAAATGTCACCATTTATAAAGCTCGACTTGTCGCAAAGAAGTTTCCGACAAGTTTAAGGAGTTGACTACGATGAGACTTTCTCACCCGTAGCGATGCTAAAGTCTGTTGGAATTATGTTAGCAGTTGCTGCATTTTTCGATTATGAAATCTGGCAGATGGATGTCAAAACATCGTTTCCTTAACGGTATCCGTGAGGAAAGGTTGTATGTGATACAACCGGAAGGTTTTGTCAGTCCTAAGGATGCTAAAATGTAAGCAAGCTCCAGCGATCCTTCTATGGACTGGAGCAAGCATCTCGGAGTTGGAATATACGCTTTGATGAGATGATAAAAGTTTTTGGGTCTATACAAAGTTTATGAGAAACTTGTATTTACAATAAAGTAAGTGGCAGCACTATAGAATTTCTGATAAGTATATGTGAATGACATATTGTTGATCGGAAATGATGTAGAATTTCTGCAAAGCATAAAGGGTTGTTTGAAAGGAGTTTTTCAAAGGAAAACCTGGAATGAAGCTACTTAAATATTGGGCATCAGAATCTATAGAGATAGATCAAGACGTCTTATAAGACTTTCAATGAGTACATACCTTGACAAGATTTTGAAAGAGTTCAAAATGGATTAGTCAAAGAAAGAGTTCTTGTCTGATTTGTAAGGTGTGGAGTTGAGTGAGACTCAAAGCTCAACCATGACAGAAGAAAGAGAAAGGACGAAGGTCGTCCCCTATGCCTTATCCATAGGCTCTATATAGTATGCCATGCTGTGTACCGCACCTGGTGTGTGCCTTGCCATGAGTCTGTCAAGGGGTACAAGAGTGGTCCAGGAGTGGATCACTAGACAACGATCAAAATTATCCTTAGTAACTAGAGGACTAAGGAAATGTTTCTTGATTATGGAGGTGATAAAAAGTTCGTCGTAAAGGGTTACGTCGATGCAAGCTTTGACACCAATCCGGATGACTCTGAGTAGCAGACCGGATACGTATAGTGGAGCAGCCATTTGGAATAGCTCCAAGTGGAGCGTGGTAGCATCTGCAGTATGACATATAGATTTGCAAAGAACACACGGATCTAAATGTTGCAGACCGTTGACTAAAACCTCTCTCACATGCAAAACATGATCGAACCCCAGAACTCATTGCGTGTTAGATTCATAACAATGTAAATCAAATAGCGATGTGAGCTAGATTATTGACTCTAGTGCAAGTGGGAGACTGTTGGAAATATGCCCTAGAGGCAATAATAAAATGGTTATTATTATATTTCCTTGTTCATGATAATCGTTTATTATCCATGCTATAATTGTATTGATTGGAAACTCAAATACATGTGTGGTTACATAGACAACACTGTGTCCCTAGTATGCCTCTAGTAGACTAGCTCGTTGATCAAAGATGGTCAAGGTTTCCTAGCCATATACATGAGATGTCATTTGATAACGGGATCACATCATTAGGAGAATGATGTGATGGACAATACCCAAACTATGAACGTAGCATATGATCGTGTCAGTTTATTGCTATTGTTTCTGCATGTCAAGTATCCGTTCCTATAACCATGAGATCATGTAACTCACTGACACCGGAGGAATACCTTGTGTGTATCAAACGTCGCAACATAACTGGGTGACTATAAAGATGCTCTACAGGTATCTCCGAGGGTGTCTGTTGAGTGGGCATGGATCAAGACTGGGATTTGTTACTCCGTGTGACGGAGAGGTATCTCAGGGCCCACTCGGTAATACAACATCACAATAAGCCTTGCAAGCAAAGTGACTAAAGTGTTAGCCACAGGATCTTGTATTACGGAATGAGTAAAGAGACTTGCCGGTAATGAGATTGAACTAGGTATAGAGATACCGATGATCGAATCTCGGGCAAGTAACATATCGAAGAACAAAGGGAACATCATACAGGATTAACTGAATCCTTGACATAGAGGTTCAACCGATAAAAATCTTCGTAGAATATGTAGGAACCAATATGGGCATCCAGGTCCCGCTATTGGTTATTGACCGTAGAGGTGTCTCGGTCATGTCTACATAGTTCTCGAACCCGCATGGTCTGCACACTTAAGGTTCGGTGGCGTTTCGGTAGTATTGACTTATGTATGTTGGTGACCGAAGGTTGTTCGGAGTCCCGGATGAGATCCCGGACGTCACGAGGAGCTCCGGAATGGTCCGGAGGTAAAGATTGATATATAGGAAAGTGGTATTTGGGTTCCGGAAATGTTTCGGGTACTTTCGGTAGTGTACCGGGAGTGACGAATGGGTTCCGGGGGTCCACCGGGTGGGGCCCACCCACCCCGGGGGCCACATGGGCCCAAGAGGTGGCGCACGAGTCCCTAGTGGGCTGGGCAGTCAACCCCATGGGGGCCCATGCGCCCAAGAGGAAAAAGGTGGAGGTTGGAAGGAGTAGGACACCTTCCTAAAACGAATCCACCTCCTAGTAGGAGGTGGATTCCACCTCCTTTAGGTGGTTCGGCCGAATCCTCCTTGTGGAGGGTTCGAGGCTGCCTCCTCCCCTCCCTTCCTCCTATATATACTAGAGGATTTGAGGGCAGCCCCAACCCTAATTGCCACGTGCTGCCCACTTCTTCCTCTAGATCGTTTCTCCTCTAGATTAGTTCGGCGAAGCTCGGCGAAGCCCTGCCGGATTAGTTCACCACTACCGTCACCACGCCGTTGTGCTGCCGGAGAACTCATCTACCTCTCCGCCCCCTCTTGCTGGATCAAGAAGGCAGAGATCGTCATCGAGCTGTACGTGTGCTGAACGCGGAGGTGCCGTCCGTTCGGTGCTAGATCGGGACGGATCGTGATTGGATCCTGGGACGGCTTGCGATTTGGATCGCGAAGACGTTCGACTACATCAACCGCGTTTCTTAACGCTTCCCGCTTAGCGATCTACAAGGGTATGTAGATGTACTCTCCCTCTCGTAGATGCTCATCACCATGGATAGATCTTGCGTGTGCGTAGGAAATTTTTTGTTTCCCATGCAACGTTCCCAACACACGCTTGGGAACATGTTCTCGGCCATGTCTCTCTTGCGCGTCAACAACATACGAGGCGCCCTCACCAATGCCCAGAAGGGCTCCCAGACGTCTGCTGCATACTTTGGTCATATGCGGTCCCTCTCCGACGAGCTCGCATCGGCGGGCAAGCCGATCAGCGAGGATGAGCTGCTCTCCTTCATCATCGCCAGGTTGGACATGGAGTACCAGCCCATCATCTCGGTGCTCGATGCACGAACAGAACCTGTCTCCATCGACAATCTCTTCTCTATGGTGTCAAATTTCGATCAGCGAGTCAAGATGTTCCATGGTACAAGCGCCGGATCCTTCAAATCATCGGCGAACGCTGCATCTCGTGGTCGCCAGGGAAACACCAAAAACTACCGAACCCAGGGTGGTGGAGGTGCTGGTGGATGCCGTGGTGGTGGCGACGGCTATCACCACGGTGGCAACAATCAAGGTGGTGGTGGCGGCTACCAGCAGAATAACGGTGGCGGTGGCGTCGGCAGCTACCACGGTGGCGGCAGTGGCGGCTATCCTGGTGGGGGTGGCGACCGCTACTGCCACCAGGGAAACCCTAGCGGCAGAAACAACAGGCGCCCCCCCGGCAACAACAATCGAGGGTGCAATTTCCAAGGCTACGAGGGGTATGAAGGCAAGTGTCAAATTTGCAAAAAGACAAACCACATAGCTAAAGATTGTGATTGGCGCTATGCCGATGACACTTCCCAAAAGAAAAAAGTTGCTGCTGCTGCTGATATGTCATATGGTGTCGATACCAATTGGTATATGGACACAGGTGCCACAAATCACATCACTGGTGAGCTGGACAAGCTGACGATGCATGAGAAATACCGTGGCGATGATCAAATCTACACAGCTGCAAACGGTGCAAGTATGGAGATAAGTCATATTGGTAAATCAATCATTGAAACCCCACACACAAATCTTGAAATCAATGACATCTTGCATGTTCCTAATGCCTCCAAGAATCTCTTATTTGTCCATCACATTGCTCTTGACAATAATGTGTTTCTAGAGTTTCACCCTTTCTTCTTTTTGATCAAAGATCAGGTCACGAAGAGAATTCTTCATAGAGGTGTTTGTGTGCAAGGGCTCTACTCGTTTCTTCCCAAGTATTGCAAATTCAATAAGCAAGTCTATGGTGCCATCAAGCTTTCTGCTGAGAGGTGGCATAGTCGCTTAGGTCATCCATCTTTTGCTATTGTTCATAAAATTCTTAGTAAGAATAAACTCCCAGTTGTTGGTGAGAGAAATCTAGAAACTATTTGTGATTCATGCCAAAGACCAAAAAGTCATCAATTACCATATTCTGTCTCTACTAGTGTGTCTACCAAACCCTTGCAACTAATTTTTTCTGATGTCTGGGGTCCAGCACCCACTTCTGTTGGTAGACACTCTTATTATGTGAGTTTTATTGATGACTTTAGCAAATACACTTGGATCTATCTTCTTAAAAAGAGTTCTGATGTGTTTCAAGTTTTTCATAACTTCCAAGCCCTTGTTGACCAAAAGTTTGATAGCAAAATCATTGCCATGCAATCAGACTGGGGTGGTGAATATGAAAAATTAAATTACTTCTTTAAACAAATTGGTATATCTCATCATGTGTCATGCCCCCATGCCCATCACCAAAATGGTTCTGCTGAACGTAAACATAGACATATTGTTGAAGTAGGCTTAGCTCTTCTTTCTGCCGCATCCATGCCACTCAAATTTTGGGATGAAGCCTTTCTTACTACCGTTTATCTTATAAATACATGGCCTAGTCGCACTATCTCCAATAAAACTCCTACTAAACGTCTCTTGCATGTCACACCAGATTATCACACTCTTCGAGTTTTTGGTTGTGCCTGTTGGCCCAACCTTCGTCCCTACAATAATCGCAAACTTATGTTTCACTCTAAGCAATGTGTTTTTCTCAGTTATAGTGCTCAACAAAAAGGTGTCAAATGCCTTGATGTGTCCACTGGTCGTGTCTACATCTCTCGCGATGTTGTTTTTGACGAAACCCAGTTTCCCTTTGAAAAGCTCCATCCCAGCGCTGGTGCCCTTCTCAAGAAGGAAATTCTTCTTCTTCCTTCTCATCTTCTTGGAGATGATCGTGTGGGTGTTGATAATGATGATCCAATATTGACTAGCTCCTCTATGGTTCCACATGAGATCTCTGCTACAGGAATAAACAGGGCTGCAAATGATGTGGAGAATGGTGCAATTTCTGCTGAAAATAATGCCCACAATCTCTCTGGTATGAACACACCAGATCCGGTCGCATCTACCTCAGGATCGGCGTGCCAGTCTGCGCGAGAATCCGCTCCGAGATCAGTGCAGCAGACTGCACCCGTATCAACCTCGGGATCGGCGGCCCGCGCTGACCCTGCCTCGCCCGCTCTACGTCAACATGCGGGCGTTATGTGTCCTAGCGTTGCGGCGTGCCAAGCCTTCCCCGAGGACGCACCGCCTGTGTGGGACCCATCGTCCAGGCGCTACACGCCGACGCCCCGTGTCTACACAGGTGGCTGTCGGGTCCTGACGCGGCAGGCGGGACCGGCGCCCCACCCGAGCAGGATTCGCCGGCCTCCTCGGGATCTTCCGTGGCATCTCCATCCTCCACGTTAGATGATCCGGCACCTGTGGTCACCTCGGGATCACCCGGCTCAGCTGCGGACTCGGGTGGATCTCCTGTTTGGGAGACAGCAGTGCCTCCTGGATCTTCTGCGCCCACTTCGCTCCCTCGTACACGTCTCCAAACAAGCAAAATTCATCCTATTAATTACAAAACTAAATATTGTTTAGTTGTGTCTGATACATCTGCAGGAGAACTACGTAATGTTCATGAGGCTCTTGCTGATCCCAAGTGGAAAAAGGCCATGGAAGAAGAGTTTTCTGCTCTTCACAAAAACCACACTTGGCGTCTTGTTCTTTCACATCCTGGTACAAACCTTATTGATTGCAAGTGGGTGTTCCGCATTAAACGGAGGTCTGATGGTACCATTGATCGCTATAAAGCACGTCTTGTTGCAAAAGGATTCAAGCAGAGGTATGGCCTTGACTATGAGAACACTTTTAGTCCCGTTGTTAAAGCTGCCACTATTTGTCTAGTTCTTTCTATTGCTATGTCTTGTGGATGGTGTCTTCATCAGCTAGATGTGCAGAATGCATTTCTTCATGGTGTTCTGGAAGAGGAAGTCTATATGAAGCAACCTCCTGGGTTTGAAGTTCCACAGAGTCCATTTCATGTCCGCCGGCTTCAGAAGTCTCTCTATGGCTTGAAACAAGCTCCAAGATCATGGTATTCACGCTTGAGCTCAAAACTGCAAACTCTTGGCTTTGCTCCCTCTAAGTCTGACACATCCTTGTTTATTTATCATCAATCAAACACAACTATCTTTGTGCCCATTTATGTTGATGACATTATTGTTACAAGTTCATGTAATGAGGCAGTCACAACTCTCTTGAAAGATTTACAGTCAGATTTTGCTCTCAAAGATCTAGGTGACTTGCATTTTTTCTTGGCATTGAAGTCAAAATAAATCAGGAAGGTGGTCTTCAGCTTTCTCAAGAAAAATATGCAACTAATCTTTTGAGCAAGGCAGGGTTGCAAGGCTGTAAACCATCAACAACACCCCTCTCAAGTTCAGAAACATTATCTCTTGCAGAAGGTGTACCTCCGAGTCAAGAGGATGGTACTAAATACAGAAGTTTGGTAGGAGCACTTCAGTACTTGACACTCACAAGGCCTGATATTTCCTTTGTTGTGAATAAAGTGTGCCAGTTTCTTCATGCACCTACTTCTTCTCATTGGACTGCTGCTAAACGCATACTAAGATATGTGAAGAACACACTAAGTATTGAGCTAACATTCACCAAGTCAACCTCTACACTTGGTAGTGCATTTTTTGATTCTCATTGGGCAGGTTGCTTGGATGATGGGAGGTCCACAGGTGGCTTTGCAGTTTTCTCTGGACCCAACTTAATCTCTTGGTGTGCAAAGAAACAGGCAACAGTATCAAGATCAAGTACCGAGGCGGAATATAAAGCACTAGCTAATGCCACTGCAGAAATTATTTGGGTTAAGTCTTTGCTTAAAGAACTTGGGATATTTCACACACAAACTCCATGTCTCTGGTGTGATAATATTGGTGCCACTTACCTCTCTGCTAACCCTGTTTTTCATGCAAGAACTAAACATATTGAGATTGATTATCACTTTGTTAGAGAGAGGGTTGCTAGTAAAGAACTAGAGATTCGGTTCATTCCTTCAAAAAATCAAGTTGCAGATGGGTTTACAAAGGCATTACCCACAAGACCATTTGAAGAGTTTAAGCGTAATCTAAACTTGAGAAGTTCAGATTAAGGGAGTGTGTTAAACATATTGTTACATGACTCTTAGACTGATACTTGTGTATCACGTTGGAGTAGTTAGGCTAGATATACTTTGTGTTGTATCTCCTTCTATCTCCTCTTTAAACCTCCTGTAATATCTCTGTTGGTTAGCCTCGACGCTGCCAACCTTTGTACCCTCGACGGAATCAATATATACCTACGCGGCTCCCCTGTTGGGAGTAGGAACGCTTAACCATTGTTTGATAGGCTCGACATCTTATCTTGCCCTATGCCGGACACCGATGCAAGCGTGAACCACACCTTCGTGGAAAGCACCTCTTCTTCTAAAGAACAAGATTTTCTTATGGCAACTTTTGTCTTCCCTTAGTGATGGAGGTGGTCAAGGAGCATGGGATGGGTGACAAGTTGTGTCGGCTTGCTCTAGAGCTTGGTCCGTGTGAGGCCCTGAGGCCTGAGTGTCAGGCCCCAGACCTGGCTGAGTTCTTGGATACTTAGGCAAGTTCGTACCAGTAGGAGGAGACGCCTCTTCCGGTTAGTGTTTACGGTGATGACTTGGATCCTTTGGACGACATGTAACAAGATGGCCACTGACTCCAAATTACTGGCCATTTTGCAGCTCTAGCACCCGCTCTGATAAGGCCAAGTCTGCTGTTACTATACTTAATGATGATATAGTCGTGGCTGTTCCAAGGTATTTCCATCCAAGTTATGATGATGAAAAGAAATTATTTGCTATTACTACGAAGCATGCCACATGGTTCAGAAAGCCAAGCATGGTCGTGTCCGATGGCACCACATCGCAACATCTATGTATCAATTTAGATCAGATGAAGATTGCAAACAAACAATATGTGTTTCCAAGAGAAAGTGCATACACGTACAAATATTTTGGAGGGTTCGGTTTGCAAGCTATTGATGCACTTAAAGAATCCTATTTTTTGGGAGATTCTCAAGGGAATAAGGCAGATGACTTTTTGTCTTGTTATTTGTTTGATGTGACTAGAGATAGATCAAGTCCGTTTGAACACCAACAAAAATGTCAGGGAGATCTGACCAGTTATTATTTTGAGAAGGAACGACCACAAGATGGAATTAAAAACGGAGACCATGCTCCATACGGTCAAGGCAGAGTTTGTGGGCGTAGAGGATTAATTCCTAATGCTACTGACCCATGGGTTCCACCGTGAAGATGTGCGCCAACAAATTCTAGTCGGCTCAGTTCTGTTATAGATTTAAGTTAGTTTTAGATAATCAATTAGGTACACGTGAGTCCGGTACTTTTTTAGATTTGGTCGTGAGTTGTAAGCTTATATATAAAGGCACCAATGGTCGTTTGTAAAAGCAGGTTATGTTACGATGAATTAGACATCGTCGTGTGTTTCGGCCGTCGGCCGTTACCGAGTTTAGAGAAATCTTGTCAAAATCTCTGCTGGCGTGTGAGTTCTCACGACGCATTGTGTAGGAGATTACAAGCTGAGCCTATACGGGTCGTTCACGTTATTCCTTCAGATCGAGGGGTTGGCGTGTTGTTTTTGCGAGGTCTGTGAACATCTTCATAAACCCGCATCTAGTTCTTGCTGCGATGGAGTTTTGTGTCGTGAAAGATCGGGCCAACAACGGATCGACCCTCGCCTCGAGGTTTGCTCCACATCACACTCTCTAGGTAGTGGTACGGAGATCGGTTAGGCTTCATGTTAGATTGGCTAATCGCGTCAGGACAGCGCCTTGCTTCGCCTCCTAGCGTTGAGCCCTCAGCCACTTGTGGCCCGTTGTTGTTTCCGAAAAAGGCTTTCGTTCCTCTTTATATATAAAGCAACGAACCAGTTACAACCAACCTCATACAACTCCACACCAACAAGGGCAAGATACAAGAATGTTGAGAACAGCTACACCACCCCTCACAACTCCAAGCCATCTACAGGAAGGAAGAGAGAGCCCACACTTGAAGTCACCGGAGCCCTCAACCGTGAATGAATCACAACGAAGAGCCGGAGCCATGCACGACAAACCGATTACTCCCAGGCGAAGCCGTCAACAAGGGCATGGCATCGAAGTACCACCACCGCCCGATCAAGGGATCGAGGTTTCCCCCAGAGCAACACGGAGGAGGAAGAGGAACCACGTCGATGCCTTCAAGAAGGAGACGACGCCCGTAGGCGCCGCCGTCGCCGACCTCGCAAAGCCAGATAGGGTTTTCACCCGGCAAGCCCTCTTCGCCTCCGATGGAGTGTCGCAGGAATGCTGCAGAACCACCACCACCGATCGTCGTACCCAAGCTACCACGCCGCCCGCACGACCATGGTAACCGGCCAACATCAGAGCCGCTGTAGGATCAAAAGTACGTCTAGAGGGGGGGGGGGGTGATTAGACTACTTGACCAAATAAAAATTCTACCTTTTCCCAATTTTAAGTGTTGGCAGATTTTAGCAATGATAGCAAGTCAAGTACACCCTACACATGCACGTCTAAGAGTATAGCAGCGGAAAGTAACAACAAGCATGTATAGTAGAGGGTAGGAAGGAAGATCAAACGCAATTTGTAGACACGAAGATTTTTCCCGTGGTTTCGATAGGTGGTGCTATCGTACGTCCATGTTTATGGAGTCTTCAACCCACGGAGGGTAACGGTCGCGAGAGTCCACGGAGGGCTCCACCCATAAGGGTCCACGAAGTAGCAACCTTGACTATTCCATAACGGCTTCCGTCCACGAAGGACTAGCCTCACTATGGGTAGATCTTCATGAAGTAGGCGATCTCCTTGCCCGTACAAACTTCTTGGTTCAACTCCACAACACGAAGTAGGAGGCTCCCAAGCGACACCTAACCAATCTAGGAGGCACCACCCTCCAAAAGGTAATAGGCCCGGTAATGTCGATGAACCCTCAAGATGATAGACTCCTCAACACACAATCACTCTCTCACAGATTTGGCTATAGTGGAAGAGATTGATTTGGTGGAAAGCAACTTGGAGAGGCTAGAGATCAAGATTCATATGGTAGAAATGGAATAGCTTGATCTCAACACATGAGTAGGTGGCTCTCTCTCAGAAAATAGGATGGGGCAAGTGTGGAATAGTTCTGAGTGCTTCTCTTTTGAGTGAGTGGTGGTGAAGGGGTATCTATAGGCATGCCCAAAAATCCAACCGTTACACCTAAAGTGACCAACTCGGTGACACCGAAGTATAAAACTCGGTGGTACCGAAGTGACCAAAAGGCAGTAACTTTTGAATCTCGGTGAGACCGATACATAACTCTCGGTAGTACCGATTAGGTGACCAACGGTCAGATTGCACAACTCGGTGACGCCGGTCCAAAAAACTCGGTAAGACCGATTTTATGAAATGAGGTAACAGAAAGTTGGCAACTGAACTCGGTGGCACCGATGCAGAATCGGTTGCACCGAATGGCTAGGGTTTGGCATGGGTCTGTCTGAGTTTGGGAATCGGTGGCACCGAGTGGGAATTGTTGGTTGCACTGATTTTCATGAATGGCTTGGACAGACTTTTGTGGAAGAGTTTGTGGGTGTTTTTGGTGACTATCACTTGTGCACGTGGAGCATCTTGTTCACCAACAGTACCTTACCCCCTTTTAATAGTATTGGCTTTCCTATGGACTCAAAGTGATTTCTCACAAAGTAAAATGTAGAGTCCTCTTGCTTGAAGCTTTGCCAATCCATTTCCTTGCATCTTGGGGTATCTCCACAATCCTTTTGCCAACCCATCATTGAACTTTTCCTGAAATATGCTTAGTGGAAACATTAGTTCAATGACATATATGTTGTTATTAATTACCAAAACCACCAAGAGAGCAAATGTGCTTTCAATCTCCCCCTTTTTGGTAATTGATGACAACATATAGATCAAAGCTTCAACATATGATATAATCAATGAATATAATCGTCGCTTTGAGAAGTATGTGATAAGCAAGAGCTCCCCCTAAATTTGTGCATTATTTTGAATTTGCGTTTGAATGCAAATGCACAATCGATTAGGTACATGGGGCACTCTTTCATGTCACATACAACTTGGTGGTGTGCGAGAGTAATAAGAATGAATAACATAGCCCAACACAATCAAGTAAAGGTGAATGATCATTTCATAAGCATCACAATGATAGGAAATAGTAGCGATACACATCAAGTGTATGATCAAACACCAACAAAGTTTTAACACATCCAAACCAAAAGATATCAAATGTTTTGAAAAGTGATAAAATCCAACGCTCTCTCTCTCAAAGCCTAAAGATCTATATGCATCTTCTCTCCCTTTGGCAACAAGTTACCAAAAAGTTCAAAGGTATATAGCTAATCGTCGTTCTGGGGCTGATCTCCTCCGGTGGTCGATGAAGGAGTCGAGAGAACGGCATCAGCGAAGATGTTGGCAGACGTCATGGACGGAGTCGGTGTAGCAACTGGAGGAACTGGAGGAGCTGATGGAGCCGAAGAAGCTGTAGCAGGTGCTGATGAACAAGGTCGCAACTCTGGAGCTGGCAGTGGAGCTGATCTAGCCTGAGTAGTGAACTGAGTGCTAGGCCTGAGAGGTGCACGATCCTCATCATCATCATCATCTGTAGAATGAGGGCTAGGCACTTCATCAACTTCCTTCTTGAGCTCATTCATAGTCACTGTGAGCTCATCCACCTTGTTGTTGAGAATATGGAATTTATTGTCAACAATCCTCGAGAGGCTTGCCTGGTTCTTCAATATCTCGCTGATGTCCTTCTGCATGCTGAGCACAGAGCTAAGTAGGAGATCCATCTGCTCACTCCTAGACCTAGGCACCTGAGAACTGGAGTCTCTGGCTGCCTCTGCATGTGCCTGTGCTGTAGCTAAAGTGGGATGATCTGGATCCATCACCACAACGTTATCTTCTAGATCTGGCAGTAGTGGCAAATGTGGTTTGTCAAGAGCAAAGATGTGCTTCTCCAGCTTGGAGTTGATAAGCATCTGAATATAGGGTGCATAGCAGCATGAACGCTTCTGATCAGCAGCAACCCTCTTCACAGTCTCCACTATCAAATCCATCACTCTGAATCTTGTATGTTGATCTAGATGGAGCAGCATGTTGATGGAGTATCCTCGAATTATCTTCTCATCTCCAGACTTAGGCATCAAGGTATGCCTCAATATAGTGTTGATAGTGCGTAGACCAACTTGGAGGAAGTAAATGGATCCTAGCTTATGGGACTTCAGATGTGCAGCAGGGATCTCATTGTACATGTTCTTCATAGCATTGTGGCTAGCCTTGGGCTCATTGTAGACATTGATGTCACCATCTTCCACCTGTGGGACTCCTAAGATGGTAGCCCACTCCTCAACAGTTGATTCATATCTTGCTCCTTCAGTCATCCATACAATTCTACCATCTCCATAGAAATGAGCAGTGGAGTAGAATTGCATGATCATTTCATCGTTCCAAGTAGTGAATTCCTTGCCAACAAACTCATCCAGACCTATGCAGTGAAAGTTGTCTTGCACACTTGGGAAGTAATCTTCATTCTCCTCGATGTATTTCCAATCCACATATCTCATGTCACTCACAGCAGGGCTCTTATCAAGCAAGATTGTTTCATAGAAATCTTGTTGCTCCTTTGTATTGAATATGTAGTCCACAGCTATTTTTCTCCTCTGTGAGTATGGATCAATAGCTCTCCATTCTCTCAAACCAGAGTCCTTCCTCTTCTTCATGTCCTCAGCAAGCAAGTGGATGGCATTGTGCTCTGGAAGGTGTGGTCTCAGCTTCATCAAAGCTGACATAGCATCATCTTCAGCTTCCCTAAAGGTGGAGGTCTTGTTCTTGCTGGAAGCTGGTATCTCTCTGGAGAACCTCTTGGGTTTGTCTACAGCAGCTTTCTTGGGGGCAGTTTTGGTGCCCTTGATGAGGTGGCCTTTGGCATAGCATCAGCAATGAGCTTCTTCTTCTTCTTTGGAGGGGCCTTGGCAACTGGCTCTTCCTCCTCCTCCTCAGCAGCA
The DNA here is from genome assembly GCA_039707655.1 of Elymus sibiricus. Lineage (NCBI taxonomy): Eukaryota > Viridiplantae > Streptophyta > Magnoliopsida > Poales > Poaceae > Elymus > Elymus sibiricus. The sequence continues at coordinate 34,790,400 of CM077667.1, read as the reverse complement.
GCAGCCTCTGGTGGGTCCTCATACATTGAGGTAGGCCTGCCCATGACATGAATGATCCTCTTCCTGGATCTCTTCTTCTCTCCTGCCTTCTTAGGCATGGACTTCTTGGAGGGCCCAATAGTCATTGTTGCCCTAGAGCTCTCTCGTGCTCTTGCTGTCCCTGAGCTAGCATACTCTTTCCTGATAGCCTTCTTCTTCTTGGATGAAGAGGCAGCAGCAGTGCTCTTGGCAGTATCATCCTTCTTGGACAGCTCCTCAGGAATAAAGTCCTCATCTTCTTCATCTGAGTTGAGCTTCCTTCTTGCCCTGGTTGCAGCTTTGGGCAAATCTGGAGAGCTAGGAACATCATCATAGCTTCCCTCAGGACTAGTGCCTGAGCTCATGTCAACACTTTGCTCTCTGAGATCATTCTGGCTGTCTTCAGCATCTGACATCTCTGACCCTGTGAAATAGATTATAGAAGAGTGGAAGGGATTGAGTCATCACAAAATGCAGATATTTTTCAAAGGTTTGAACAAAGAAATCCTTAGATATAGTTTTCAGCAAAAAGGGATTTCGGTGTCACCGAGTCAAATGATTCGGTACCACCGAGACTCACAAAACTCTTTAGAGAAACTTGGCAGCAATTTCGGTCACACCGATAATTACCACTCGGTTTCACCGAGACAGTCCTCAGCAGTACAAAACAAAATCGGTAGAGCCGATTTTTCTGACTCGGTATCACCGAGATTCGATTTTGCGGACGACTAGACTGAAAAATTTCTCGTTCGCTAAGCTATTGAGATTTCTAGAGGATTGGGAGGATTGCAATCGGTGGATTATCAATAAAAGTAACTCCAATGCGCATGAATCGGACGGGGAGCGCAAAGAGGGCCGGATCCATACCCTAATTCGGTGAAGGATCCGCTAAGGCGACGATGCTGGTGAAGATTCCGCCGGCGGCGGCGATTCCCAACGGCGAAGACTCACGGGGAGGCAAGGGCGATGACCAGGGTGTCCGGAGCGACAGCTTAGGGTTGGAGGAAAATGGACTTTTGCGGTTGAATTTCAAAAGTCGGGTCCGCCAAGTTATATACCCTTCGCTGTTGGTGACACCGGTTCGAAATTATCGGTGCCACCGAGTTTCTCAACTGTCAGTTGGCAGGGAAACTCGGTGTAACCGAGAATAAGGAATCGGTGTTACCGAGATTGAAAACCATATCAACCCTAGGCATTCGGTGAGACCGAGAATTTGGTATTGGTTCCACCGAGATGCACTTGCACTACTAGGGAAAACCTTATACACAGAAGCTTACCAATAGCGCTTTTTAAAAGGAGGCGCTACTGATATATAACAGTAGCGCGGTGTAAAAATGATCGCTACTGTTATATATATAGCAGTAGCGCGTCCCAGATAAAAAGCGCTACTACTATACCTGCCACACCGTTGCCTACAGGCTAGGTATAGTAGTAGCGCCCATCCACAGACAGCGCTACTGCTAAGAAAATAATAGTAGCGCGTTTTAAGGAGCCAGCGCTGCAACTAAGAAAAGGAAAAGAAAAGAAAAAAAGGAAAGAAAAAAAGAAAAGGAAAATTAAAGAAAAAGAAAAAATGAAAGCAATAGAAGCAACGCCTATTCTCAAAAGCGCTATAGTTACATTAGCTATAGCGCGTTTCCTGTACACGCGCTATAGATAACTTAGCTATAGCAGTAGCGCGTTCCTATAACCCGCGCTGTGATTAAGTAGCTATAGCGCTTTTGCAGGAACCGCGCTGCCGCTAAGTTTGACTTACCCCTGCGCGGGCATCCCTCCTTCCCCAATTCCCCATTCCTCGTAACTTCTCCCTCGCCGCCCCTGCTCCCTCGCCGCCACTGCCTCCGTTGCCGTCACCGGAGCCACCACCGGAGCCGCGCGCCGTCGCCGTCACCGGAGCCGCCACCGGAGCCACGCGCCCTTGACGCCCCCGGAGCCACCATCATCCGCTCCTCGCCGCCCCTGCCTTCCTCGACGCCCCTGCCTCCCTCACCATTACCGGAGCCGCCGTAGACGCCACCGGAGCCACCCTCGACGCCCTCCCCGCCACCGTCTCCCCCGAGCACCTCCCCGCAACCGTCTCCCCCGAGCACCCTCTCTGTAAGCCCCCACCCCTCTTCTCTAGGTTAATTTACTTAGGTGAATTTAGTTATGAACCCTAGCTAGGTTTAAGCAGAGTAGTAGTGGTACAGTAGGTGAATACTTTGCAAGAGGGCAGTAGGTTAATTTACTTAGGTGAATTTAGGTATGAACCCTAGGTTTAAGTATGAACCCTAGGTTTTGGTATGAACCCTAGGTAGCTAGGTTTTGGTATAAACCCTAGGTAGCTATTTTGATATATATGAATTTAGCTAGATATCAAATTAGGACAGAAATATTATTCTAGGACAGTACTGAAATTTTTTCATTTCATCATTATAGAGCACTAAAGTTAACTGAATTTTGTTCTATTAGTAGTTAACTGAATTTTTTTCATTTCATCATTGTAGAGCACTAAAGTTAAATGAATTTTGTTCTATTAGTAGTTAGCTGAATTTGCTTCTACACTTAGTTTTTGAATTAGCTTGTGAAATTTGGACATGTATATTTGGACATGTGGTTGCTCGTGTATATTTGGACATGTGTTGCGGTGTCGAAGATGGATATTTGAAAATTGTTTGCAGGGAATGATTCCGAGTGGCCTATGTTTTGCCGGAATGTTGATTCATTTCCGTTCAGCAAATTTCAGGCGCTCTATTTGTCTAGTTTGTAGCGAAGGTCATGCCGAAATTTTCCGTGAATTTCGGCATGACTTGTGCTACAAACTAGGACATATCGAGTGCCCGGGATTTGCCGCAAAGGGAATGAATCAACATTCATTCCTGCAAAACATTGGCCTTTTTTTATGTCATTATTCATTTTATTAGGTCTAGAATTAATTGACTAGATTTAATCGTAGGAAACATGGCTAGCAACGATGAAGGACAGGGTTCTGGTAATTGCAACGTCTACATGGCGGCAGACACCTATTTGAACCTTCTCGATGAGCAACGGTTGTTGCAGGGCCCACCTGTCACATCCGAGACTGAGACCGACATTGAGACCGGCGCCGAGACCGGCGCTGAGACTGACACCGGCGCCGAGACCGGCACCGAGACTGGCGAAGCCGGTATAGAACCAAAACCAAAGAGGCAATGGCGCCCAAACCAGCTCATCACTACTGAACTGGTGGTCACGGAGGTGGACGACGGCAATTTTGAGCCAAAAGAGCCCGCGGAAGCGCGCGCGAGCTTCGGCAATCAAATAGGCTGCATCCTACGGGCAACCGCCACCATCAACGATGCGAAACTATGGAAGATACCAGATATGAAGCAGTCCCTCCTAACGAAGCTGCACCAGGTGTTCTTGTTCCCGGGCCGGGATGAAATCAAATATAAAAATCCAGATAAAGACTCGGCAATGAAGAAGATAAACAGACGCGCCATGGACAAGTTTAGCGGCACGTTGTCCGCCTGGAAAGTAAGGGTGAAAGCAAGGATCATTAACAAAAAGGAACCCTACTCCGAAATTGTAAAGGATAATCCGACAATTACGGAAGAGTAGTTTGAAATATTCAAGGCGGCTTGCGTTGCCGAAGCTGCCAAAGAAAAGTCGGAGTACATGAAGGGGCTTCAAGAGAGGAACATGGGGTGCCACCACCTCGGAAGCCGTGGTTACGCGGGGAAGAGGTCCATATGGGCCAAGGAGGACGCGGAACGCGAAAGTCTGGGCATCCCAGACCCTTTGGCGGAGTTCACCGTCCCGCAGGAGCGTGACGTCCTCAGGGCCCGGTACCATTGGGACCCAGTCAAGAAGGTTTTCGAGACGGACGCGGTCACGACAAAGTTCATGAGACTACTGGTAATTTTTAATTTACCCCCTAATTTTAGCTTCTGATCAATTCGACTGCACGTTTAGTCATATTTGTAAAGGATCCTTGTTCCTTTTGCAGAGAGAGCAGCACAGGATCGCGGCCGAAAGCGACTCGCCGTCTGAGGCATTGGCGAGGCCCAAGTGGGACACACCATTCAACCGGGCCTTGAACATATTGAAAGGACTCCCGATGGACACTCGGCCGTCGTATGGACGCGTGCACGGCGTCGGAGACGGCGCCACGTGGAACAAGTACTACCGTGAGACCACGGAGGAGAGAAAGGAAAGATGGAGGTTAAATGAAGAAAACATCGACAAGAAGGTTGCGATTGCGGTCGTAGAAGCGGTAGCTGCCGCAAAACAGGAGATTGCAGCTTCGTATGGTGTCTTGGTTCCGGATATCGTCAGTTGGAGCAGGCAAAATCCAAATAAAGAGGCAGCGGACTTTCCCCTTTCCAACTTCTTCGGGAGCAGCCCGACTAGCGTTGCACCAGCACCTGCTCCTGCACCAGCTCCTGCACCGGCTCCCGCACCTGCTCCTGCACCAGCTCTTGCACCGGCTCCCGCACCTGCTCCTGCACCAGCTCCTACACCGGCTCCCGCACTTGCTCATAGCAGCCCATCCTCCGTCTCGGACGTGCTCGCCGGTGCTTCGTCTTTGGCTGAGCTCGACGCCCTCACGGTACCTGTCACACCGGCCCACTTCAATAAATGCGTAATCTCCTATTTCCATTGCCTTTCGGATGTCTCACGTCGCAGACATGTCTTTGTAGGCCGACGTTACCCCGTGCACCATATTGTACACCATCAGCGGCCAGAAGGTGGACGTGGGGAAGGCGACGATAGTGAAGCCGAAGGAACAATTGTTCCACAGCCGGCCGATCCCCCCTGACGTCTTCAAGGTTTCCGTGGCCAGTGTCAAACCGGGCCACGAGAATTTGGCTCCTCCGGTACTAGGGGGAGACGATGACGAGACCCCGCGGCGGCTTGGCGATTGCAAGAGGTGGGTCCTGTTGTGGCCAAAGAGTCTGCTTCGTCTGGAGGCGGCCGGGAGCACACCCATGACCACGCAGCCTCAGCAAGGTATGAACATCAACACCCCACCTACCCAATTAGCGTGGCCTGTCGTGCCGGGTGATAGCGGATGGGGTGAGGAAGAGGCTCCATTAGTCGCTGATGACGTCGCCGCCGCCGAAGAAGCAATGCATGATATCGATGCCATCGATGAGGATGACGATGACACTCTACAGTATCTCAATACTGGCGCCTATGACGACAGAGGATTGATGGCTCAACAGTATGAGTACTCAGGGTTTGAGCGTCATGAGTCGGTGCCTAAATTGCCGCCTCAGGAGGCTGAACGTATTATAGACGACCTTCCAATAGCAAAGAAGCATAGGAAGAGAGCGAGGAAAGGCAACAAAGCTGCTTCTATGATCTAGCCGCCTCCACATCCTCGGGTTCAAGACCATATACCTATCATGGGTGCGGCGAAATACCATATCCCCGGTGAACCAATCCTACCTAAGGCAGCGGTAGAGGCCATATACGGCGATCTCAGGAGACTTCATGACGATGTGCTGCGAAGAGAGAAAAGCCTGATCGCCTCGCAAAATCCAGGATACCCGCTCTACGTGGTTAACGTGCCGCAGCAAAGGTTGTACGTCGACACATTCCCCGCGGAAAAGTTCTTCCTTCGATTCGATTACATCTTCGACATGTTTCACGTGAAAAAGCTGGATTTTACGTTTGTCCGCCTTTTTGCCTTGTACATGAACTACATCATCAGGATTGAGCAGATACCTTATATCTGTGTCGCTGACCCGTACTTCATGCACGAGGGCTTCTTGGCAGTCTGCAAAAAGCACCGTGAATACGCGAGTAACTACATCGCCGATTTCATGGTCGGCAATAAGGACAAGGAGACGATTCTCGTGCCTTATCATCCCATGTAAGTCATCCGCGCGGATATCCTTCCTTCGATTTCAATCATTTCATTTGCACACGTGGAGGCTAATTTGAGGTGTACTTATTTTGTGCAGCGACCGGCACGCCGTCCTCATCATCCTTTACCGCCGAGTCTCCCACGCTCTTTACTTGGACTAGTCAAAGAACATGAAGAAAAAGGATTACACCCACATCAAGGCTGTTCTCGACAGTGCTATCTTTACGTACGGCGTACGGGGTGGAGAGATCACGCTCAGGAAGACAAGGAACCGCGCGCCCTGCTTCGGCCATAAGACTGACTTCTGCTGCATCCAACAACCGAGTGGTACTATCAGTGATGGATTCTATGTCCTCCACCACATGCAGGAGTTCAGACGGGATCAGCAGAACCTTCGCATGTCACCTAGATCCGGCGATGCCCATATTCTACAATGGGTAAAGAACCTAGGAGATATCCCGGATTATCGACTACGAGCTGAGTTCTATCACATCCAGCGTGAACTTGCCCCAATCATCATGAAGGAGGTCCTCGAAAAAACAGGGATGTTCTACGAAGAAGGGCAAATGTCACGGGAAGACGTCCGAACACGCGTAGCCGCTCAGCGTCTCGACCTGAAGCCTTTCACTGCGCTCGGGGACTATCTCCCTGACTTGCATGGATGGCACAATATGTTGGAGTGATTGACGATATATGACAATGTGTCCGTTTAGTCCATACTTTCTCTATGACGAAACTTTGAGTTATGCACGACGAAACTTTATTTGTGATGTAATTAAACCGTCCTCCTCAACTAGTGAAGATCACTCTAGTTAGGGCATTTTGGGTACGATGAACTTTGTTATTTATGCTTATGATATGTTGCTTCTATTTTTGCCAAGTCTGTCTCTTTCTGTTGCTCAACTATATATGTTGCATATCATCAACTCATGTGACGATGTAGGTGCATAGATCATCGATGGCGAAGAAGTGCTACGCCAGGAGTATACGACGAGTGGCCGGAGTGTCAGGCCCAGGTGTACCGGTTTCCGGTTTCCGAGCGACAGCCAGTAGTTAGTTTAGGTTCACGCTAGTGCGACAGAGGGATACGAATCGACAGCCAGTAGTTAGTTTAGGTTCATGCTAGTAGCCAGAAGTACTACATTATGTATGATGGGACATGTCATGTAACTTGTATAGCTATATCGTGATTATGACGTGACGACATGATTTGTGTTGGATGATATGATGAGACTATTATGTGTATGATATGATGAGCATATTGCATGTTTATGATATGATTAGAATACTGTATGAAACCTGTACGGAAACATCGCAAATACGTAGCAAAAAAAAAGATATGAGAAAATATAGCAGTAGCGCTCTTTAGCGCTGGACAGCAAAACGCTGCTGCTAAAGGACTTAGCAGTAGCGCGGGTATGCAAAGCGCTACTGCTAAGTAGGTATAGCAGCAGCGCATGTCAAAACGCGCTGCTGCTAAACGTTAGCTGTAGCGCCGTATCAGTAGCGCGGGTACCCGCGCTACTGATACACCAAATACCCTCACTACTGCTAGGGTTTTCCCTAGTAGTGTTGGGAGGTTTTAATGGTTAGTCCTTTGTCGATGCGGAACTCCGAGTGCTCCTCACACAGAGGGATCGAAAAGTACTTGTTCAAATTTTGTGATGCAGCAAGAATAGAGTATGAGACAAGAAAGCATAGATAGCTAGAGAGTGGTCCTAGGCATTCTTGTCCATCCAATTGGCAAAAGAAAAAAATCAAAGGCCAAATAGCAACAATTGGATGTCCTCGAATGGTTAAAGAAATGCAGACCAACATGCTCACACAATAAGATGTCAAATGAAATCATGGCAAACATGCACATACATACTAGCATCTATCAAGCATTTTGGCGACGACGGAGTCATCTGTATATATGAGTATATTGACTTAGGAGTTAAGTAAGAATACTTGATCATCGGTCATACTCATCGTTTAAGCACAAGTGGGGTTACCACTTTTACATAAAGCATTTACTGTTGTCACATTCTAAGAGATGCTTTAACTCAAGTCTTAGAGTAAAGCTCCCCCTTGATGTGACATTCCCCCATAGGAGGGATAAACTAACCTTGGGTTTGTCGTAGAAGACTTCATGTGGGTGATGTAGTGGTGGATGCTCAAGGTTGATGAAGATCACCAAGAGTTGGGAGCATCCTTGTTGTTTCCTTACTCTTCTCACCTACATGGGTTAGTCCCAACACACAAGAGACAAATACAAGGATATCTATGGACATGGAGTGTAAAACATATATGATGATGTCCATGGATTTGTTGATTACCTTGTCCCTTGCTTACCTTTGAGGAAATGTTTGACTCCTTGAACTATTGCATGATGTTGACGTTGATTGCAACTAGTTCTTGCCAATAATGAATGTGAGTGAATTTCATTGGCGGAGTCACCCCTCAAGAACTTCTCTAGTTCTTCTTTTTGGGGACCCACATCAACTTGATGGGGATCCTTGGTGTTGAAGTGGCACTTATAGAAGTTGAGCTTGAAGTAGCCTTGGGAACCCACTCCACCAAAGCTTGGGATTCATCTTCATATGAGTCAATGTCCTCTTGAAGCTTGTTCTTGCCCTTGAGCTTGTGGTCTTGTGGTGGAAGGTCATCTTGAGTGTTTGTTTCCTTGGGAAGAGTATGTTCATACATCTCCCTTTGAGGAACAAACTTGGGCTTGGGGTTATTGACCTTCTTCCCATTCAACTCCATTTGCGTTGAAGTAGCCAATGCCATGGTTCTTCCGGTATCCTCCGTGCTTGCGTACAATCTCCTCAAATTGCTTACACCCGGCAAAACTCTTGTAGATACCTTTCTCTATAATTCCTTTCAATAAATTTTTCTCTTGCTCAAGTGTAACTTGGCTAAGAGAATCATCATTAGTGGAAATCAATAGAGCTACTAGAAGCAACATCATTAGATTTAGCATTTTTATTGTTGCTACTAGATGAAGAACCTTTCTTGCCTTTGTTACTAGTTTGTCTAGGTTTAACTTGTGGCATGAATGTAGACAAGAGTAATCGTTTGGCTAGATAAGATGAAGTCTTCTTTCGGAGATCATCATTGATAGCTTTAAGAAAGTCATGTTCTTGCTCCAAGTTGAGCTTCTCGAAGCGTAGCTTCTCATGAGTCCTTACAAGCTCTCTATGATCTTAGAGAGTAGATTCATGGGCTAACTTAAGAGTGTTTAATTCTTTAGTTAGTTGTTCTATTTTCATCTTATCATCATCAAGCGACTTATCTTGACTAGCATGAAAATTATCAAGTTCATTTTGACTAACATCACTAGTTTTATCAAAGAGCAAGTCATCATCACCAAGTAAATCATCTTCATCCCTATTGAAATCAAGATAATTGGGATGTGATACCTTGGGGCCTTTATCCATGAAGAAACTTCCACTCCCTTCATTTGGTGAATCAAATAGATCATAGGAGTTGGTAGTCACTAGTGCAAGTCCGGCAACACCTTCATCTTGACTATAGTCGGAGTTGGAGTGATAGCTTCTCTCGGAGTTGTTGTCGGATTCGGAGCCGGAAACCCATTCACCAACATGAGCTTGATGTCTTCTTCTTGTGTAGCTCTTGGTGTACTTGTCCTTCTTCTCCGAGTCCCTACTTCTCCTTGAGGGTCTTCGTTCATAACAATCATCTCTACTCCTTCTCTCTCTTTGAGGTGATGCATTCCTTGAGCTCCGCCTTCTAGGTGACTCTTCTCTTCGTTTGTAGGGAGCCGTGCACTCATTGGAGTAGTGTCCGGGCTTCCCACAATTGTAGCAGTTTCGGTCACGACTTGACGAACGCTTCTCTTCATATCTTGAGTTGGAGCTTCGTTCTTTGCCTCTATTCTTGTAGAACTTGTTGAATTTCTTGACCATGAGGCTTATCTCTTCATTGGTGACAAGGTTGTCGCTTGAAGTTGCGGGAGCATCACTTGTGGCTTTGTAAGCACCGCTAGACTTGTTGTGAAGCTCTTCTTTGTCCTTGAGTGTCATCTCATGAGCAACAATCCTTCCAATGACTTCCGTAGGCTTGAGATCTTTGTAGTTGGGCATCATTTGGATCAATGTGCACACGGTGTCATATCTCTCATCCAAAGCTCGAAGTATCTTCTTGATGATGAATTTGTCGGTCATTTCTTCGCTTCCTAAGCCGGCAATCTCATTTGTGATGAGAGCTAGCCTAGAGTACATCTCTGCGTCTCCTTCACCATCCTTCATCTTGAACTTGTCAAGCTGACTTTGAAGAACGTCCAACTTGTATTCTCTCATGCATTCGGTACATTCATGCATATCAACCAAAGTATCCCAAATCTCTTTTGCATTCTCAAGACGGCTGATTTTGTTGAATTCTTCGGGGCATAGGCAGTTGAAGAGAATGTCACATGCTTGAGCGTTGTATTGCAACATCTTCAACTCATCTGCGGTCGCTTCACGATCCGGTTCCTTTCCATCACCAAAGAATTCACCTTGCAAGCCAACACGAATAACAGCCCAAACGGCGGGGTTATGACCAAGAATATGCATTTTGATTTTGTGCTTCCAATTAGCAAAATTTGTGCCATCAAAGTACGGACCTCTACGGTGATAATTTCCCTCACTAGACGCCATACTCTCCTTGGTTGTGAGACCAATGCAATGGAGACCAAATCTCTGATACCACTTGTAGGATCGAAAGTATGTCCAGAGGGGGGTGATTAGACTACTTAACCAAATAAAAATTCTACCTTTTCCCAATTTTAAGTGTTGGCAGATTTTAGCAATGATAGCAAGTCAAGTACACCCTACACATGCATGTCTAAGAGTATAGCAGCGGAAAGTAACAACAAGCATGTATAGTAGAGGGTAGGAAGGAAGATCAAACGTAATTTGTAGACACGAAGATTTTTCCCGTGGTTCCGATAGGTGGTGCTATCGTACGTCCACGTTTATGGAGTCTTCAACCCACGGAGGGTAACGGTCCCGAGAGTCCACGGAGGGTTCCACCCATAAGGGTCCACGAAGTAGCAACCTTGACTATTCCATAACGGCTTCCGTCCACGAAGGACTAGCCTCATATGGGTAGATCTTCACGAAGTAGGCGATCTCCTTACCCGTACAAACTTCTTGGTTCAACTCCACAACACGAAGTAGGAGGCTCCCAAGCGACACCTAACCAATCTAGGAGGCACCACCCTCCAAAAGGTAATAGGCTCGGTAATGTCGATGAACTCCTTGCTCTTGTGCTTCAAGATGATAGACTCCTCAACACACAATCACTCTCTCACAGATTTAGCTATGGTGGAAGAGATTGATTTGGTGGAAAGCAACTTGGGCAGGCTAGAGATCAAGATTCATATGGTAGGAATGGAATAGCTTGATCTCAACACATGAGTAGGTGGCTCTCTCTCAGAAAATAGGATGGGGCAAGTGTGGAATAGTTCTGAGTGCTTCGTTTTCGAGTGAGTGGTGGTGAAGGGGTATATATAGGCATCCCCAAAAATCCAACCGTTACACCTAAAGTGACCAACTCGGTGACACTGAAGTATAAAACTCGGTGGTACCGAAGTGACCAAAAGGCAGTAACTTTTGAATCTCGGTGAGACCGATACATAACTCTCGGTAGTACCGATTAGGTGACCAACGGTCAGATTGCACAACTCGGTGACACCGATCCAAAAAACTCGGTAAGACCGATTTTATGAAACGAGGTAACAGAAAGTTGGCAACTGAATTCGGTGGCACCGATGCAGAATCGGTTGCATCGAATGGCTAGGGTTTGGCATGGTTCTGTCTGAGTTTGGGAATCGGTGGCACCGAGTGGGAATTGTTGGTTGCACCGATTTTCATGAATGGCTTGGACAGACTTTTGTGGAAGAGTTTGTGGGTGTTTTTGGTGACTATCACTTGTACACGTGGAGCATCTTGTTCACCAACAGTACCTTATGCCCTTTTAATAGTATTGGCCTTCCTATGGACTCAAAGTGATTTCTCACAAAGTAAAATGTAGAGTCCTCTTGCTTGAAGCTTTGCCAATCAATTTCCTTGCATCTTGGGGTATCTCCACAATCCTTTTGCCAACCCATCATTGAACTTTTCCTGAAATATGCTTAGTAGAAACATTAGTTCAATGACATATATGTTGTTATTAATTACCAAAACCACCAAGGGAGCAAATGTGCTTTCAGCCGCAAGCTCCGCCCACGAGCATCGCGCCTCCCACCACCGAGGCCGCCGCCCCGGCATCCGATACCACCCCTCGACTGCCGCCGCTGCACACCGACATCGTCAACCGGTTAAGGGGCAGAAAAGATCCTTCTTTCCGCCCCAAACAAGCTCCTTTGGCAGGATCGGCCAGCAGCCGGCCAGATCTAGGCAGGGAAATCGCCGGCGGCCAGCCATGCTGCAGCCCCCTGAAACGCCCGATCTGGCACCTCCAAATCCCGGCGACGGTGAGTCCGGGAGGCACCCCTGCCTCCCCACTCACGGCGCCCTAGCCACGTACCGGCTAGCCGAGCCAGCAACCATAGCACAAGAGGAGCCGCCACCAGCAGTCGATTCATGTGCCACCGCGGCCATAGAGGAGGGGATCGAGCATACCGCTGCCGCGTCGCTACCTCCGCCAGCCCGCGCCGTAGAAGAGGCGGCCGCCCATGAACTGTGTCTTCCATAGCCCTTGCCGCCAGAGGAGAAGGACGGCTGACCGCTGCCGTCGCCCTAGGCACACACTGCCACTGCGCCGCCCGTCGCGTCGCTGCTGTAGACGAACCACCGTGGCGCCCGACGTCAGCGCCATGCCTCGGCCTGGGGTGTTGACCCGTGTCAACCCCACCTCGTGGGAGGACGAGGATGCCCCGCCGCCACCAGCGCCGACCGGTCTTTGCCCGGTCGGGCCCCCTGGCGGCGGTGAGGAGGGGAGAGGGGACCGGCGACGCGGGAGGGGTGGGGTGGGCGGGGGAGACGATACTCGTTGTTGTTTTTGTTTTCCTTTTTTATGCTTGTATTGTTGTGCGAAGAGGCTTTGTTTTTTCCTTCCTATATTTAAACTTGTTGTAAGGACTTGGTGTTTTTTTATTTATAAAACGGAACGAAATTAACCTGTTTCAAATGTGTACTACATAAAGTAATTTCCGTAGACATAACTGTTATTGCTCCAAAAAATTGCGGGGTGACGGTTATTACTGAATTTACAGCATAACTTTCCTGGAAAAGGTTGTCCAATTAAGAGAATTTGTTCATCGACAGCTTTCGATTCATAATTGGACCAAGCAAGCAAGGAATTAGCAGGACATGTTTTTTTTTGAACACAGTACAAACGCAAGCGCTCATATACACGCGCATACACTCACCCCTATGAACGCACACACGCACACCCTACCCCTATGAGCACCTCCGAGAGACTGAGCCGGCATATCATCTTGAAATTTACGAAGTCACCGTAGGCACCTCATCGTCGACGGGAACGTCTCCTCCCACTGAATGCACATCGCCGGAAATCCTGAAATAAATCCAGAAATAAATGCGAGCATCAGGATTTGAACCCTGATGGGCTGGGGATATCACAGTCCCTCTAACCATCCAACCACAGGTTGGTTCGCTTAGCAGGACATGTTAGAGTATAATACGTTGGCTGGTCGCGTTGACCCGTCCAACACTCACACACATGTGTGCCCCACATCGGCGCCCCTCTCCGCATAGCACATGCATAGCACATGAAACATGCATACATGTTCTACCTACAACATACTCCCTCCATTTCTAAATATAACTCTTTTAGACAACATACAAATATATACAGATATACTTTAGAGTATATATTCATTCATTTTACTTTGTATGTGATCTATAGTGAAATGTTTACAAAGACTTATATTTAGAAACGAAGGAAGTAGTACCTAAATACGCGTTGAGTATAAACTCCACCTGTAATTCCGAGATTAGTTTAGTCAGGCTTAGAGCATCTCCAGCCGTTCGCCCTCCCAGGGGCCCGAAATAGCGCCGCCTGGGGGCCAATCGGCAGTATAATCGGCTTGTGTGTGTGTGTGGGGGGGGGGCTCGGGTTCCCAACCGCCGCCCCAAGGTCGCCACCAAGCCAGCGATTTCGGCCCAGTATCGGCGCAGATTAGGTCCAAATTCGGCCCAAATTCGACGCTCTTTCGGCATAAATTCAACAAATTCTGCGCTCTTTCGGGATAGATTCAACAAAAACTAAAATTTTATGCCAAAGTTCATCACAAAAAATAATACAGATCAAATAGTTCAACGAAGCAAGCTCATAATTCCAACATAAATTAAAACAAATCGAACTGGGCGTTGCCCTTGAGCCTCCATAGGTGCTCCACCAGATCGTCCTGCAGTTGTTGATGCACATGTGGGTCTCGGATCTCCTGGCGCATATTGAGGAAGGCAGCCCATGTTGCTGGTACCTGGTGATCAACAACTGCAAGAGGTCCCTGCCTGAAATATGGTTCAGTGCCAAACACTGGCTCTTCCCGCTCGCTCTCAATGATCATGTTGTGCAAGATGACACAGCAATTCATGACCTCCCGCATCTGCGATTTTGACTAGGTCAGAGCGGGGTACTGGACAACAGCAAATCGAGATTGGAGCACATCAAATGCTCGCTCGACATCTTTCCTGCAAGCCTCCTGACACTTAGCAAAGTGTGCCTTCTTTGGCGCCACAGGTTTTGAGATAGTCTTCATAAATGTGGACCATCTCGGATAGATACCATCTGCTAGATAGTATCCCTTGTTGTAGCGGCGCTCATTGACCTCAAAGTTCACCGGAGGAGCATGACCTTCAACAAGCTTTGCGAAGACATTCGAGCACTGCAATACGTTGATGTCATTGTGAGTTCCTGGCATACCAAAGAACGAGTGCCAAATCCATAGGTCATGTGTGGCTACTGCCTCAAGTACCACACTGCAATCTCTTTTGGCGCCTTTGTACATCCCCTGCCAAGCAAATGGGCAGTTTTTCCATGCCCAATGCATGCAGTCGATGCTTCCAAGCATCCCAGGAAATCCTCTTGCTGCATTCTGTGCTAGGATCCGAGCAGTGTCTTCAGCATTGGGTGATCGTAAATACTGTGGTCCAAACACTGTCACCACTGCCCTACAGAACTTGTCGTGGATTTGTCACGGCAAGATGTCCTAGTATAAGGACTTAGTCGTGAGGCCAACGCATCTAACTGGTAGCTTGAGAGGGGTTGAGTGGGACGAGAGACGCGAGAGTTTTACCCAGGTTCGGCCCCTCCGATGGAGGTAAAAGCCTACGTCCTGCTTTGTGTCTATATTGACGATGATGACGATCTCGGTTACAAGGGTGCGGAGTCGCTACCTCTAGTCTCGAGAACCTCTAATCTGACTATCTTTTCTGACCTGTCTGTCTAAGACCTGTCTATGGAGACGTCTAAAACTTAACCCCCTTGGGGTGACCCACCCCTCCTTATATAAGCTGGAGGGGCGGTTTACATGTAGTGTCTAAGTCGGATTGAGACTTTAACTTACTATGACTTCCCATCGCGGGCTTTTCTTCATGGGCTTCTGAGTCCCGGGCTTCTTAACTCACCCGGGCGGCTTACACCGGGCGGCTTATAACCAGGGCTTATCTTCAAGACTCCTCTTCAGGGACTCGTCTCCGGGACTTAACTCTCTTTAGGTCATAACTATCTGACTCATGACTGTCTGACGGGTCATAACTGTCTGCCAGGTCATAACTGTCTGCTGGGTTAACTATCTACCGGGTTACAACTGTCTGCCGGGTTAACTGTCTGCCGGGTTTGTTGGGGAACGTTGCATGGGAAACAAAAATTTTCCTACGCACACATAAGATCTATCCATGGTGATGAGCATCTACGAGAGGGAGAGTGAATCTACATACCCTTGTAGATCGCTAAGCGGAAGCGTTAATAAACGCGGTTGATGTAGTCGAACGTCTTCGCGATCCAAATCGCCGAGCGTCCCGCGATCCAATCACGATCCTTCCGATCTAGTGCCGAACGGACGGCACCTCCGCGTTCAACACACGTACGGCTTGATGACGCCTTCACCTCCTCGATCCAGCGAGCGATGGTGAAGTAGTGGTTGAGTTCCAGCAGCACGACGGCGTGGTGATGGTGGTGAGGAACAATCTCTGCAGGGCTTCGCCAAGCACTACGGAGATTATGACGGAGGAACTAGAGGGCTAGGGTTGCCGGCACACGGCTTGGGAAATCCTGATGTGTCCCGTGTGCTAGCCCTGCCCCTCTATTTATATGTTGAGCCTTGGGGTCTAAACTTGGAGTAAAAGCCTCCTCCGGGTCGGTTTTGCCCGCACAAGGTCGGTTTGGCCCGCAGGAAAAGAGTCCAATTCGGACCCTGCCGAATCGTGCACAGCCGCTCACAAGCGGTAGTACCGCTTCACACAAGCGGTAGTACCGCTTGGGCGGTAGTACCGCTTCATACAAGCGGTAGTACCGCTCGGGCGGTAGTACCGCTTCACACAAGCGGTAGTACCGCTCCGGCGGTAGTACCGCTTCACCAAGCGGTAGTACCGCTTACGCGGCAGCAAAACTACTTTTGCACTTTCCAATACCTTGTGGGCTTTATCCCTTTGGCTCATATAAAGTGTTGCTGCGCCCGAACACTTCGGTAAACATCCGGAACCCCTTCCGGTGAACTTCGGAACTCTTCCGGAGATCAAAACACTATTATCACATATATCAATCTTTACCTCCGGACTATTCCGGAGATCCTCGTCATGTCCGGGATCTTATCCGGGACTCCGAACAACTTTCGGTCACCAACATAATAACTCAATTATACTAATCGTCACCAAACGTTAAGTGTGTAGACCCTGCGGGTTCGAGAACTATGTAGACATGACCGAGACACCTCTACGGCCAATAACCAATAGCGGGACCTGGATGCCCATATTGGCTCCTACATATTCTACGAAGATCTTTATCGGTCGAACCTCTATGTCAAGGATTCAGTTAATCCCGTATGCTGTTCCCTTTGTTCTTCGGTATGTTACTTGCCCGAGATTCGATCGTCGGTATCACTATACCTAGTTCAATCTCGTTACCGGCAAGTCTCTTTACTCGTTCCGTAATACAAGATCTCGTGGCTAACACTTTAGTCACATTGCTTGCAAGGCTCATTGTGATGTTGTATTACCGAGTGGGCCCTGAGATACCTCTCCGTCATACGGAGTAACAAATCCCAGTCTTGATCCATGCCAACCCAACAGACACCCTCGGAGATACCTGTAGAGCACCTTTATAGTCACCCAGTTACGTTGCGACGTTTGATACACACAAGGTATTCCTCCGGTGTCAGTGAGTTGCATGATCTCATGGTCAAAGGAACAGATACTTGACATGCAGAAAACAATAGCAATAAACTGACACGATCAAATGCTACGTTTACAGTTTGGGTCTTGTCCATCACATCATTCTCCTAATGATGTGATCCCGTTATCAAATGACATCTCATGTCAATGGCTAGGAAACCTTAACCATCTTTGATCAACGAGCTAGTCAACTAGAGGCTTACTAGGGACACAGTGTTGTCTATGTACCCACACATGTATTTGAGTTTCCAATCAATACAATTATAGCATGGATAATAAACGATTATCATGAACAAGGAAATATAATAATAACCAATTTATTATTGCCTCTAGGGCATATTTCCAACAGTCTCCCACTTGCACTAGAGTCAATAATCTAGTTCACATCACTATGTGATTTACATTGTAATGAATCGAACACCCATGCAGTTCTGGTGTTGTT
This sequence comes from Elymus sibiricus, assembly GCA_039707655.1. NCBI lineage: Eukaryota > Viridiplantae > Streptophyta > Magnoliopsida > Poales > Poaceae > Elymus > Elymus sibiricus. The sequence continues at coordinate 34,772,759 of CM077667.1, read as the reverse complement.
CATGTTTAGCCCTTGGAAGAGGTTTAGTCATCGGATCTGCAACATTTAGATCCGTGTGTACTTTGCAAATATTTATGTCGTCCTCCTTGATGTAATCGCGGATGGAATTGAAACGTCGCTTTATGTGTCTGGTCCTCTTGTGAAATCTTGGTTCCTTGGCTAGAGCAATGGCACCAGTATTATCACAAAACAGAGTCATTGGGTTAAGTGCACTAGGCACTACTCCAAGATCTGTCATGAACTCCTTCATCCAGACACCTTCCTTCGCCGCCTCCGAGGCAGCGATGTACTCCGCTTCGCATGTAGAATCTGCTACCACGCTTTGCTTGGAACTGCACCAGCTAACCGCACCCCCATTAAGAATAAATACGTATCCGGTTTGCGACTTAGAGTCATCCAGATCAGTGTCAAAGCTTGCATCGACGTAACCCTTTACGACGAGCTCTTGATCACCTCCATAAACGAGAAACATGTCCTTAGTCCTTTTCAGGTACTTCAGGATATTCTTGACCGCCGTCCAGTGTTCCATTCCTGGATCACTTTGAAACCTTCCGGCCATACTTATGGCAAGGCTGACATCGGGTCTTGTGCACAGCATTGCATACATGATAGAGCCTATGGCTGAAGCATAGGGGATGACACTCATCTTTTCTCTATCTTCTGCAGTCACTGGGCATTGAGTCTTACTCAACTTCACACCTTGCAAAACAGGCAAGAACCCCTTCTTGGACTGATTCATTTTGAACTTCTTCAAAATCTTATCAAGGTATGTGCTTTGTGAAAGTCCTATTAAACGTCTTGATCTATCTCTATAGATCTTGATGCCTAATATGAAAGCAGCTTCTCCTAGGTCCTTCATTGAAAAACTCTTGTTCAAATATTCCTTTACGCTTTCCAGCATTTCTATATTGTTTCCAATCAGCAATATGTCATCCACATATAATATTAGAAACGCTATAGAGCTCCCACTCACTTTCTTGTAAATACAAGTTTCTCCGTAAACTTGTATAAACTCGAACGCTTTGATCACCTCATCAAAACGAAGATTCCAACTCCGAGATGCTTGCACCAGTCCATAAATGGATCGCTGGAGTTTGCAAACTTTGTCAGCATTCTCTGGATCGACAAAACCTTCTGGTTGCATCATATACAACTCTTCCTTAAGGTAACCGTTAAGGAACGCTGTTTTGACATCCATCTGCCAAATTTCATAATCGAAAAAGGCAGCTATTGCTAACATGATTCTGACGGACTTAAGCATCGCTACGGGTGAGAAGGTCTCATCGTAGTCAACTCCTTGAACTTGTGAAAAACCCTTTGCCACAAGTCGAGCTTTATAGACGGTGACATTACCGTCCGCGTCCGTCTTCCTCTTAAAGATCCATTTGTTCTGAATGGCCTTACGCCCTTCAGGTAATACTTCCAAAGTCCATACTTTGTTTTCATACATGGATCCCATCTCGGATTTCATGGCCTCTAACCACTTCTCGGAATCCGGGCCCATCATCGCTTCTCCATAGCTCGTAGGTTCATCGTTGTTTAACAACATGACCTCTAAGACAGGGTTGCCGTACCACTCAGGAGTAGCACGCGTCCTTGTCGACCTACGAGGTTCGATAGCAACTTGATCCAAAGCTTCATGATCATCATCATTAACTTCCTCTTCAGCTAATGTAGGCTCCACAGAAACAACTTTCTGCGCTGCGCTACTCTCAGGTTGAAGTAAAGGTTCAATAACCTCATCAAGTTCTATCTTCCTCCCACTCAATTCTTTCGAGAGAAACTCTTTCTCAAGAAATGTTCCGTTTTTAGCGACAAACACTTTGCCTTCGGATCTGAGGTAGAAGGTATACCCAACTGTCTCTTTTGGGTATCCTATGAAGACGCATTTCTCCGCTTTGGGTTCCAGCTTTTCAGGCTGAAGCTTTTTGACATAAGCATCACATCCCCAAACTTTAAGAAACGACAGCTTTGGCTTCTTGCCAAACCAAAGTTCATATGGCGTCGTCTCAACGGATTTCGATGGTGCCCTATTTAAAGTGAATGCAGCTGTCTCTAATGCATAACCCCAAAACGATAGTGGCAAATCGGCAAGAGACATCATAGATCGCACCATATCCAATAAGGTTCGATTACGACGTTCGGACACACCATTACGCTGTGGTGTTCCAGGCGGTGTTAATTGTGAAACAATTCCACACTGTCTTAAGTGACTGCCAAACTCATAACTCAGATATTCTCCTCCTCGATCAGATCGTAGGAATTTAATCTTCTTGTTACGATGATTCTCAACTTCACTCTGAAATTGTTTGAACTTTTCAAATGTTTCAGACTTGTGTTTCATTAAGTAAATATACCCATATCTACTTAAGTCATCAGTGAAGGTGAGAAAGTAACGATAACCACCGCGCGCCTCAATACTCATTGGACCGCACACATCAGTATGTATGATTTCCAATAAGTCACTTGCCCGTTCCATTGTTCCAGAGAACGGCGTTTTAGTCATCTTGCCCATGAGGCATGGCTCACATGTGTCAAGTGATTCAAAATCAAGTGACTCCAAAAGTCCATCAGCATGGAGCTTCCTCATGCGTTTTACGCCAATATGACCTAAACGGCAGTGCCACAAGAAAGTGGTATTATCATTATCAATTCTACATCTTTTGGCATCAATGTTATGAACATGTGTATTATTACTATCGAGATTCAATAAGAATAAACCCCTTACATTGGGTGCATGACCATAAAAGATATTACTCATATAAATAGAACAACCATTATTCTCTGATTTAAATGAGTAACCGTCTCGCAATAAACAAGATCCAGATATAATGTTCATGCTTAACGCAGGCACCAAATAACACTTATTTAGGTTCATCACTAATCCCGACGGTAATCGAAGAGCGAGCGTGCCAACGGCGATCACATCAACCTTGGAACCATTTCCCACGCGCATCGTCACTTCGTCCTTTGCCAGCCTCCGTCTATTCCGCAGTTCCTGTTTTGAGTTGCAAATATGAGCAACCGCACCGGTATCAAATACCCAGGCACTACAACGAGAGTTGGTAAGGTACACATCAATAACATGTATATCATATATACCTTGTTTGTTGTTGGCCGCCTTCTTGTCAGCCAAATACTTGGGGCAATTCCGCTTCCAGTGTCCAGTTCCCTTGCAATGAAAACACACAGTTTCTGGTTTGGGTCCAGCCTTGGGTTTCTTCACGAGAGGAGCAACTGCTTTGCCACTCTGCTTGGAGTTACCCTTCTTACCCTTGCCATTTTTCTTGAAACTAGTGGTTTTATTGACCATCAACACTTGATGCTCCTTCTGAATTTCAGACTCAGCGGCTTTCAGCATCGCAAACAGCTCGGCGACTGACTTGTTCATCCCGTGCATGTTATAGTTCAACACGAAGCTCTTGTAGCTAGGTGGCAATGATTGAAGAACTCTGTCAGTGATAGCCTCTGGCGGAAGGGGCATCCCTAACTCAGCCAGACGGGTGGAGTACCCAGACATTCTGAGCACGTCATCACTGATAGACCCGTTCTCCTCCATCTTGCAAGCATAGAACTTATCGGAGATCTCATATCTCTCGATCCGGGCATTCTTCTGAAAGATAAACTTCAACTCCTGGAACATCTCATATGCTCCATGACGTTCAAAACGTCTTTGAAGTCCCGGTTCTAAGCCATACAACATTGCACATTGAACTATTGAGTAATCATCAGAACGAGCCTGCCAGGCGTTCACAACGTCTAGAGACTCAACTGGAGCGGGTGGATCACCAAGCGGTGCATCAAGGACATAAGCCTTCTGGGAAGCCGTAAGGATAATCCTTAGATTACGGGCCCAGTCCACAAAGTTACTTCCATCATCTTTCAACTTAGCTTTCTCTAGGAACGCATTAAAATTCAGGGGTGCTACTGCGCGAGCCATGATCTACAACATAAATATAGCAAAGACAACTTAGACTATTGTTCTTAGATAATGAGTTTAGTTAATCATATTTTAAAAACTCCCACTCAAATTGACATCCCTCCGATCATTCGAGTGTAACATGATCCAAATCCACCAACTCAAGTCCGATCATCACGTGAGTTGAGGTGGTTTCAATGGTGAACATCTTCATGTTGATCATATCTACTATATGACTCATGTTCGACCTTTCGGTCTCTTGTGTTCCGAGGCCATGTCTGTACATGCTAGGCTCGTCAAGTTTAACCCGAGTGTTCCGCACGTGCAACATGGCTTGCACCCGTTGTATGCGAACGTAGAGTCTATCACACCCGATCATCACGGCGTGTCTCGAAACGACGAACTTTCGCAACGGTGCACACTTGGGGAGAACACAATTTATCTTGAAATTTAAGTGAGGGATCACCTTATAATGCTACCGTCGTCCTAAGCAAAATAAGATGCATAAAAGGATTAACATCACATGCAAATCATAAGTGACATGATATGGCCATGAACTTGTGCTTTTGATCTCCATCTCCAAAGCACCGGCATGATCTCCATCGTCACCGGCATGACACCATGATCTCCATCATCTTGATCTCCATCAACGTGTCGCCATAAGGTTGTCGCGCCGACTGTTGCTTCCACGACTATAGCTAACGTTTAGCGATAAAGTAAAGCATTACATAGCGCTTAATGATTGACACGCAGGTCATACAATAATTAAAGACAACTCTATGGCTCCTGCCAGTTGCCGTACTCATCGACATGCAAGTCGTGATATTCTATACAAAACATGATCATCTCATACATCACATATATCTCATCATGTAATTGGCCATATCACATCACAACATACCCTGCAAAAACAAGTTAGACGTCCTCTAATTGTTGTTGCAAATTTTACGTGGCTGCTACGGGTTTGCAAGAACCGTTCTTACCTACGCAAAACCACAACGTGGTGTAGTGATTGCTTTTTGATCTTCTAAAAGAACCCTCTTCATTGAAATCGATTCAACTAAAGTGAGAGAGACAGACACCCGCTAGCCATCTTTATGCAACGAAGTTACATGTTAGTTGAAGGAACCTGTCTCGCGTAAGTGTACGCGTAATGTCGGTCCGGGCCGCTTCATCTCACAGTACCGCCGAATCAAATATCAACTAGTAACGGCAAGCAATATGTATACATCCACGCCCACAACTCGTTTGTGTTCTACTCGAGATCTCATCTACGCATAGACCTAGCTCATGATGCCACTGTTGGGGAACGTTGCATGGGAAACAAAAATTTTCCTACGCACACATAAGATCTATCCATGGTGATGAGCATCTACGAGAGGGAGAGTGAATCTACATACCCTTGTAGATCGCTAAGCGGAAGCGTTAATAAACGCGGTTGATGTAGTCGAACGTCTTCGCGATCCAAATCGCCGAGCGTCCCGCGATCCAATCACGATCCTTCCGATCTAGTGCCGAACGGACGGCACCTCCGCGTTCAACACACGTACGGCTTGATGACGCCTTCACCTCCTCGATCCAGCGAGCGATGGTGAAGTAGTGGTTGAGTTCCAGCAGCACGACGGCGTGGTGATGGTGGTGAGGAACAATCTCTGCAGGGCTTCGCCAAGCACTACGGAGATTATGACGGAGGAACTAGAGGGCTAGGGTTGCCGGCACACGGCTTGGGAAATCCTGATGTGTCCCGTATGCTAGCCCTGCCCCTCTATTTATATGTTGAGCCTTGGGGTCTAAACTTGGAGTAAAAGCCTCCTCCGGGTCGGTTTTGCCCGCACAAGGTCGGTTTGGCCCGCAGGAAAAGAGTCCAATTCGGACCCTGCCGAATCGTGCACAGCCGCTCACAAGCGGTAGTACCGCTTCACACAAGCGGTAGTACCGCTTGGGCGGTAGTACCGCTTCATACAAGCGGTAGTACCGCTCGGGCGGTAGTACCGCTTCACACAAGCGGTAGTACCGCTCCGGCGGTAGTACCGCTTCACCAAGCGGTAGTACCGCTTACGCGGCAGCAAAACTACTTTTGCACTTTCCAATACCTTGTGGGCTTTATCCCTTTGGCTCATATAAAGTGTTGCTGCGCCCGAACACTTCGGTAAACATCCGGAACCCCTTCCGGTGAACTTCGGAACTCTTCCGGAGATCAAAACACTATTATCACATATATCAATCTTTACCTCCGGACTATTCCGGAGATCCTCGTCATGTCCGGGATCTTATCCGGGACTCCGAACAACTTTCGGTCACCAACATAATAACTCAATTATACTAATCGTCACCAAACGTTAAGTGTGTAGACCCTGCGGGTTCGAGAACTATGTAGACATGACCGAGACACCTCTACGGCCAATAACCAATAGCGGGACCTGGATGCCCATATTGGCTCCTACATATTCTACGAAGATCTTTATCGGTCGAACCTCTATGTCAAGGATTCAGTTAATCCCGTATGCTGTTCCCTTTGTTCTTCGGTATGTTACTTGCCCGAGATTCGATCGTCGGTATCACTATACCTAGTTCAATCTCGTTACCGGCAAGTCTCTTTACTCGTTCCGTAATACAAGATCTCGTGGCTAACACTTTAGTCACATTGCTTGCAAGGCTCATTGTGATGTTGTATTACCGAGTGGGCCCTGAGATACCTCTCCGTCATACGGAGTAACAAATCCCAGTCTTGATCCATGCCAACCCAACAGACACCCTCGGAGATACCTGTAGAGCACCTTTATAGTCACCCAGTTACGTTGCGACGTTTGATACACACAAGGTATTCCTCCGGTGTCAGTGAGTTGCATGATCTCATGGTCAAAGGAACAGATACTTGACATGCAGAAAACAATAGCAATAAACTGACACGATCAAATGCTACGTTTACAGTTTGGGTCTTGTCCATCACATCATTCTCCTAATGATGTGATCCCGTTATCAAATGACATCTCATGTCAATGGCTAGGAAACCTTAACCATCTTTGATCAACGAGCTAGTCAACTAGAGGCTTACTAGGGACACAGTGTTGTCTATGTACCCACACATGTATTTGAGTTTCCAATCAATACAATTATAGCATGGATAATAAACGATTATCATGAACAAGGAAATATAATAATAACCAATTTATTATTGCCTCTAGGGCATATTTCCAACAGGGTTAACCGTCAGCCGGGTTAACTGTCAGCAGGGTTAACCGTCAGCCAGGTTAACTATCAGCCGGGTTAACTGTCTGCCGGGTTAGCTGTCTGCCGGGTTAGCTGTCTGCCGGGTTAGAACTGTTCCCGGGTCATACCACAGGGTATATCCCCGACAGTAGCCCCCAGGTTAGCTTGAATTTATTCATGGTAACCTCCTGAAATAAGAATATGTAAAGGGACCGGTTCACTCAAAAATACCAGTTAACCAGCTCCTGAAAATTCTGAAACTCTGTCTTATCAATATACTGACACTGGCTCCTTGGAGAAAAATAACCCTCATTATCAACTGCCTTGGTTTGAAAAATTCGTCTGGTTCCCTCATAACTGAGAATTTGAAGGCATATCTTCCTCATATTCATATTACCTGTAGCCCCCAAGTCTTAAGAGGGGAAACGTAGTGATAGCCTTAAGACTTGCTTCAACAAATATTGCAATTCTAGAGAAATCTGGATTGCTCGTCTGAGTCACCAGTCAGAAGTTGAATGTTCCACATATGTAGCCCCCAAGTATCGGGTTGTGTTGCCTGCAGCAACCTGGGACTTGTAAATGTCTTATGCTCATAAAACTTCAGCCAGTGTAGCCCCCAAGGGCCGGCTCATCAGTGTTTGATGCGCCGGGTCTTCAATTTGGACCTTATAATCTATTTGAACAACTGAGTACTGTAGCCCCCCCAAGTGCCGGGTCGCATGCCTGCAGTGACTTGGGGCTTTAGAAAATTTGATCTGAGCGGTGTAGCCCCCAAGTGCCGGGTCAGTAAGAAGTACTGGGCTGGGACTGAGAAAAATATGGAAAGGCCGGCTCATCTCCTGGAGACAATAGGATCTGTTGACCATGTAATAATTTGAAAACCAGCTTGCATTAGCCCCCAAGTGCCGTGGTGCGTGCTTGCAGTGACATGGGACTTGCATACTTGATATAAACTGGACTTGAATAACGTAGCCCCCAAGTGCCGGGTCGTCTGCCTGCGGCGACTCGGGATTGTGTGAGAATAATATGACTCATCATAATTTGTTGAATGAATCCTTGACCGTGGTTGTAATATAACCCGGAATGAATATCCTAGAATAATTCCTTTGTCTTTGATATGAAATCCCTAATAGGGCGGCTCATCTTAAGAGACAAGACCTGCAAAAATGAACAAGACAAAATATTCTGCATTGTTGTAAGGGCGGCTTGAAAAAGCACAACCCGGAGATGTTAAAATCTTGTATAGCCTTGCTTCTTCTTTCATAATCTTGCTCTGACCCGGTTTGGCAAACCGGCATGATATGTATGTATGATGTAATGCATGATGTAATGTATGATGCAATGTATGATGTTCTTGCTTTTCTTTTCAAAAAATTCATATGATGGTTCTTCCTGGCTGGACTCGATGCTTGAACTCATACCAGTGCAGGGTCTCTAACGAGAGTGACCGTCAACTCCTTTGAGCGGCTCAGGGTCTCTAGGCGAGATTAACTGATAAGAGCGCAACGAACCAGAAAGAGACACATCTGCCGGTTCTGCTAGGTGGACTCATTGCTTGAACTCATAACAATACTCGGTTTCCAGGCGAGGATTGCTGAGCGCAACGTCCCAGAAAGAGACACGGACGCTGGTTCCGCTGGGTGGACTCGCTACTTGAACTCATAACAATACTCGGTTTCCAGGCGAGGATTGATGAGCGCAGCGTCCCAGCAAGAGACACAACAGGGCATGAGTACCCTTAGGGCCCATAACTACCTCTCACGGAGAGTTGGTAGCTGATGGGGGAGTTTATCCTCGCTTTCTGTAAGCCGGCCCTCTCAGGGCAGCAGCCGCTTACAGGCAGGTTTAACCCCAAACTTGCGGTGGCTGAAGAGCCGATCAAGAGGGTGTGTAAGCTAAACCCGGTGGGTTGGAAGCCCCCAAATGACCTTGTTGGCGGAGTCAACTTTTTTGGGTATATAACCTGGCCTTACTGTGGCTGAAAAGCCTGATCGAGAGGGTTGAAGCTTAACCCGGTGGGTTGAAAGCCCCCAAACGACCTTGTCGATGATATCAACTTGTGCACCGTCTTGTAAGCCGCCATCTTGTATGAAGAAACAGCAGAAGCGGTGCATCATGGAGGCTCGTCTTCTTGGGTAACTTTTAATCCTTCCGCCAATAATGTAGTAGCCCCCGAGTCTTAAGTTGACTCGAAATGGCGACTTGAGAATCTCCACTGAAGGTTGAAGTTGACCGTGGCGGGTTAGACGATCCCGTATGAATTGTTTCAATAATCCGGTCGATGGCTCGTCCCGGCTGGTTGTTTGAAGTTAACCAAACTGCAGTGGCGGCGACTTGTGCGCCTGTCCGTTTGGGCGGCTCGTATAGACGAACACTGCACCGATATGCTGATGTAAATCACTGTGGGCGGCGTCTTGCGCGCGTCCGTTGGGCGGCTTGTACAGGCGAGCACGGCACCAGTATGCCAATGTAGATTGGACCGCAGGGGCGGCGACTTGTGCGCGCCCGCTGAGCTGTTTGTATGGATAGCTCCGGTGTGTTGATGTAGACGTAGAAGTCAGTCGCGGCGTTGTAAGCCGGTGCGGTTGTGAGAGACGGCCGCGGTGTTGTAAGCCGGCGCGGACGGGAGAGTCGGCCGCGGGTGTTATAAGCCAGCGCGGATGGGTGACTCGGTCGCGGGTGCTGTAAGCCTGCATGGACGGGTGACTCGGCCGCGGGCGTTTGTAAGCCGGCGCGGACGTATGAGTCGCCCGCGGGTTGATGTAAACCGGACTACAGTAGCGGCGGCTTGCATACGCTCGCTGAGTAGTTTGTGCAAGGAGGCGCGGTCCCGGCGACTTGAGGTGGATCGGACCACAGGTGGCTTCCGTGCGTCCGTTGGACAACTCGTACGGGCGGGTGCTGATGTGAGCTTTGTACCCGCAGTACGACGGTCTCTTTGGCAGTCCTGCATAAAGACATGCAGACGAGAGTAATTGTTCTCGAAAGGATGAAAAATGCATCAATAAAAATTGAATGGATTGACTTCACCTGATATACTTGTCGGAAATTAACAGCCGCAGGATTGATGATAACTGCGGTGGAGTTGTAGTCAACCGCGGGCGAGTTGGAGATACTCATAGTAATTGGTGTGTATACTCTGATAAAATTTGAGCTGACCCCACCCTCTCTTTTTTCTTTTTTTTAGCCGGCCACTTTTCTCCAACCGGCCCTTCCCTTATCTTTCTTTTCTATCTCTTGCAGGCAGCTCAGGGGAGGAGGTTAGCTGATGCAGGGCCGGCGGTTGGAGCGGGGGGGGGGGGGGGGGGGGGGGGGGGGGGGGGGGTGGTGGTTTGCGGTGAGCGGTGACTCGGAGGCGACGGCGCGCGGCGGCGGCTCGACACGGCGGAGGCGGGGCACGTCTAGGTCGGCTCAGAGGCGCGCGGCGAGGGAGGTGCGGCAGGGTGTGGCGTGCCGGCAGGCGAAGCAGCGGGCGGTAGGGCGGTCTCAAGGCGGGGCACGCTCGAGGAAGGCGCCGACGAGGGAGGTGCGGCGGCTAGGGCGTGCTAAGCGGAGCCAGCGCGGTCCTAGGCCTGCGCAAGGGCGGCAGGAGCCAGCGGGCCGGCGCATGGAGGCGAAGGCGACTCAAGGCGGGGCCGGCTCGAGGCTGGGCGGAGCCGTCAGGGGAGAGGGGCAGCAGAGGCAGAGCCCGCCGGGTCCCGAGTGGCGAGTGCGGCGAGGTGGAGAAGCCGGCGGGGGCGCACGCGCGCGTGAAGGCGAAGCAGAGCTGCAGCGGGCCGGCTCGGTCAAGTAGGCAAGGCTGGAGCAGCGGCCGCGGCCATAGCGCTGGCCGGCTCAGCGAGCAGGCGAGGCGGGGCCAGCCGCAGGCGAGGAGAGGTTGCGGCCGTGGGTCGGCTCATGGCGCAGCGGAGGAGCCGGCAAGCTTGGATGCAATAAGAGGCGGCACAGCAGGAGGGTCCAAGCGGGAGGCGAACGGCGGAGGCAGCCGACAGAGGCGAGACGCGCAGATGCGGAGGCGGGCCACGGCTCGGATGCGGAGTGCGAGGCGCACGGGGTGAGGTCGTTTGTAAGCCGGCGCGGGTGGAACGGCGAGGCGGCTGGCGCCTCAGACGGCTCGGGTGGAACGGCGAGGCGGCCGGCGGCTCAGGCGGCTCGGGTGGAACGGCGAGGCGGCCGGCGGCTCAGGTGGCTCGGGTGGAGAGCGGCCGGGCATGGGAGGAGCGGAAGCCGCGGCGGCGGAGCGGCGCAGATGGCCACCTGCCAGAGGCGGGCGGGCGTGGCAAAGAGATGGGCCACGGTGGCCGGGCGGCTCAGCGAGGCATGGCATGGTGGAGCGGAACGGCGTGCGGTGGGGCGGCGGCTCACAGTGCGCATAGAGGGCCCGCAAGCGCGGCGGCGCCGGCCGGAGGCGAAGTTGAGCCGCGGTACGCGGGTTTCGTCCACCACGAGGCGGCGGCTCGTGGTGCGGCGCGCGAGATCCGGCGGGGCAAAAACGTGGTCAAAGGCAGCTTGTGACAAGCATGTGCAGCGCGGCGACGAGCGCGCGGGTGAGACCCGGCAGCTGAGGCGTGGTGCAGCGGCGTAGCGCGGTGAGGTGGAGGCCAGGGCGAGCGGGGAGGAACCCGAGTCGGCCGTGGCAGAGCCAGCAGGCGGGGAGCGGTGAGCCAGCAACGGCTGGAGCGGCGCGGACGCGGCTGGGGTCAGGGGGCCGCGATGGAGAGCCGGAGGCCGCGGGAGGAGCCGGAAGACGGCGATCAGGCGGCTCGGCCCGGCGAGGTTACGGTGGCTGCGGCGGCTCGAGGCCCACCGGCTCAACACGCGGGGGCAGAGGCGGCAGTAGCGGCTCATCACGGGGCGTTCGAAAAAGCGGAGCGGAGCAGAGGTGGCGGCGAGTTGCAGCAGCAGCCGGCCGGCTCGGCGGCTGGCGGGGCAGAGCCGGCGGCGGGTTCGGCAGAGCGGAGCGGAACGGCGGCTCAAGGCGATGCAGAACCGCGGTGACTCAAGATGCCACGACGGCTCAAGGCGGCGGGTGAGCACGGCGGGTCGCGGTGAACTACACCGGAGGCGGAGCGACTCAATGCGAGGCGATGCGAGCCATGGCGGTTGCGGGCCGGAGACGCGGGGCTCCGGTAGCGCGAGGCGACGGCGAAGTGGCGACGCGGCCAAGAGGAAAAGGCGCAGGTGAAGCCGCTCGGCCGGTTTGGCTCGGAGGCGGCGGCTCAAGGCGGCACCGTGGTTGCAGCCGGCCGGCTCACGGCCGCGGCGACGGAGTAGTACGGACCAGGTTAGAGGTTAAGGGAGGCCATGGTGGCTTAGCAGCGAAACGCGGCTGAGCCGGCGGCGGGTCAGAGAAACGTCAGCACCGCGGGGCTGCAGCCGGACTGTAGTAGAGGCAGAGGCTTGGGTGTCTTCGGGGACAAAAACAGAGTTTGTGCTTATGTCCAATTCCTTCTCCGGGTCATAATTGGTTTGACCACCCACGTCCGTCTATATCCATGTCTGATGACTTACTATTTGTTGGATGATTGAGGTTTGAATAGCAGCACGACCCTGATACGGTTTGACTGTTGAATCTCTTCGAGACTTGTTCCCCGACAACTGGTGTTTGACTGCAGTGGAAACGCTTCTGCTGATCTTGGCGACTAGTGTTGGCGACTCACGGCAATGAACAGATCATAACCCTAATTTCTCTTGAACCTCAGACGGGTACTCGATCTGACTGCCTGCCTTCGACACAATGTAAATCCTTCCGCCACGACTCTTCTTCATCCGTAAAATTGTGAACTTCTCGATCCCTGTATGAGATCCCTCCAAGAACTCAACACCACCGTGCGTGAGCCCCACGGTGGGCGCCAACTGTCGTGGATTTGTCACGGCAAGATGTCTTAGTATAAGGACTTAGTCGTGAGGCCAACGCATCTAACTGGTAGCTTGAGAGGGGTTGAGTGGGACGAGAGACGCGAGAGTTTTACCCAGGTTCGGCCCCTCCGATGGAGGTAAAAGCCTACGTCCTGCTTTGTGTCTATATTGACGATGATGACGATCTCGGTTACAAGGGTGCGGAGTCGCTACCTCTAGTCTCGAGAACCTCTAATCTGACTATCTTTTCTGACCTGTCTGTCTAAGACCTGTCTATGGAGACGTCTAAAACTTAACCCCCTTGGGGTGACCCGCCCCTCCTTATATAAGCTGGAGGGGCGGTTTACATGTAGAGTCTAAGTCGGATTGAGACTTTAACTTACTATGACTTCCCATCGCGGGCTTCTCTTCATGGGCTTCTGAGTCCCGGGCTTCTTAACTCACCCGGGCGGCTTACACCGGGCGGCTTATAACCAGGGCTTATCTTCAAGACTCCTCTTCAGGGACTCGTCTCCGGGACTTAACTCTCTCTGGGTCATAACTGTCTGACTCATGACTGTCTGACGGGTCATAACTGTCTGCCAGGTCATAATTGTCTGCCGGGTTAACTATCTGCCGGGTTACAACTGTGTGCCGGGTTAACTGTGTGCCGGGTTAACCGTCAGCCGGGTTAACTATCAGCCGGGTTAACTGTCTGCCGGGTTAGCTGTCTGCCGGGTTAGAACTGTTCCCGGGTCATACCACGGGGTATATCCCCGACAGAACTTGTACAAACACTCAATGGTGGTGGACTCGGCCATGCGTCCATAGTCTTCCTGTATATCACCGGGAGCTCCGTATGCAAGCATCCTCATAGCTGTGGTGCACTTATGGAGTGAGGAGAATCCAACTATGCCGGTGCAATCCTTCTTGCAAATGAAATAGCTGTCGAACTCCCGGATGGCATTCACAATCCTGAGGAAGAGCTTCCGGCCCATCCGATAACGGCGCCGAAATACTTTCTCACCGTGCAAAGGAGCGTCGGTGAAGTAGTCGGCGTAGAGCATGCAATAGCCCTCCATTCGATGCCTCTGTTTGCTCTTGCGGTGGCCCGGCGCCGAGCCACCTCGCCGAGGCTTCGCATTGTTCACGAACAGGCCGGCCAGCGCGGCGAGGATCATGAGGTGTTCCTCGTCGGCGGTGTCGGCCTAGGCTTCCTCCTCCAACAGAGCCGCGAACGACTCCTCGTCGTCCGAGTCCATGGCCGAACAAGCAAAACGACGAACACCTTGTGGGCGTGGTGGGCGGACAGCCGCCGGTGTCCTGCCGGCGTGGTGGCCGTCGGAGAGAGGGGATGGGCAGGGGAATGGAAGCGAAATCCGGCGGGGAAATGGAGAGGCGCGAGGAAACGGCCTTTTCTAGCGGCGGCGTAGCGGCCGTGGACAGGCGGGAGGCGCCGGAATCGGCATGGTGGAGAGGCGCGAGGGGCGAGTCGGGTGAGGAAAAGGGCGAGATTCGCCTGACAGTAGTGTCCCACACGCCTTTTTGCTTCCGCCAGAGCCCCAAGCGCCCCCAGGGTGCTGGGTTCGGCCTGGGTTCGCCGGCCCAAAAAAAGGGCCCAACCGGTGAAAAACGGCGTCTTGGGGGCGCGACTGGGACGATTTTTCGACGCCGACGATTAAAAAGTGGCCTGGGGGGCTGTTGAGGGCGCGGCTGGAGATGCTCTTAGCTGTATGATGTATTCTATGGCCCTACGTCGGCCGAAGATGGTTGCAACTAGCTAGAGAAGTGGAAGATACGAGTACGCCATCGCTTTCTCGTTCTTGGCCTGTGGTGGATGTGACCACTTCCTTGTCACACGTCCTGTGCTTGCAACAAACCAAAGCAGAACGCTACGTGTATATCATTGGTCGATAGGTTACAACTTACAACCGACAGTGCATAAACAGAACTCGGGCAACATCGAGCCTCTTTAAAGGTTCTTTAAAGATGCTCAAAAACATCATTTCTAAATCTAAGAAACTTATGTTTGTTTTTTCAGCACATATCAATTCGAACAATGTGCATGAATGATAATGCATTGATGTATACGTATGTCGGGGAATCATAGTTTAAAAAAATCGCTGTATGACTTTGTACAAATTAATTCAGCCTCCCTTGTATTTTTCTCTAGAGAGAGCACACCTTTTTTTTTGAGCCAGGCAAACCCCTTTCCATTACTTATCATAACGGAAATACAAAGTCTAAACAACCATCCAAGGAAACTAGAAAGGAGAGCGGGCTCAAAGCATTTCAGGGAAACCCACTGTAAGCACTCGTCATCGAGCAGCTCACCACGGGGCAAAAATCCAAAGACACCACAAGAACCAATTAACCTATCCAGCAACAGTCTAGAAGCCAACCGAAAGGTTACAAGCTAAAACAGGAAACTTCAGGAAGAGCTCACAAATGAGCAACTAGCAAAAGCCCACGCAAGAGCGAAATACTAAGGAGAACCATAGTCTAAAGAGAGCCTGCAAGAGAAACACCCGAGAGAGCAGATTTGAAGCAGCTGGGACACTCTCAATCTTCAGCCGACGCCCCCGGAGCCGCGCAGATCTGCATCATGTTTGAGGCATTGATCTTCAGCATCTTGGCTCCTCGCTCCATCTCCTCACGATCAACACCAGCCATCAAACGTGCCCAGTAATTAAGATAGCCACATGCAGAATAAACCACGTCAAAAGGAGATCTCAACTCCATAATTCACTCCTGAACCCGAGCTCAGATGAGCCCGGTGAACAGTACCGCGATTTGAAAGTTCAAAAATGTTCAAAAAATTACAATTTTTTTTATGGTGCAAGATGCTTCTGTGCGTGAGCTCCGTGCAAATTTTTGTGAAGTTTGAACATTCGAGGAGCTCGTGGCAAAAAAGACTTGTCTTTTTTGCCACGAGCTCCTCGAATGTTCAAACTTCACAAAAAAATTTGGAATTTTTTGAACATTTTTGAACTTTCAAATCACAGTACTGTTCACGCCCGGGCTCATCTGAGCCCGGGCACCAAAACGCTGCTCTCATCTCAACTTCTTGTCCTTAAAGGTAGCTCGGCTGCGACAATTCCACATTGCCCAACACAAAGCAGCCAGGCCAAAAGTATAAAATTTCACACCATCAGAAAGAAAACCATAACACCAGGAAAAGTATTGCTAAATGTTGTTTGGACCCAAGCCGGTGCCCAAGACACAACCAACAGTCCTCCAGACCACTCTAGCCACCGGGCAGGTAAAGAAAAGATGCTGAGAGGTCTCTCTCTCAGTACAGAACGAGCAACGAGGGTTGCCTGTCCAATTCCTCCTTTTCATAACATCTTTAGTCAGGACAGCGTCCTGAAAAAGTTGCCACAGGAATATCTAAATTTTAAGGGTGATTTTTTATTTTCAAATCCATCTATAGTTACATCCAGCAATATTTCTTTTCCAGATATTCATAAACAGATTTGGTTGTGAGCTTTTTTTTTTCTTTCCCAGCCTCCACACAATCTAGTCTGAGTCGCCAGAGAGTGTCCAGGAGCCCACTAAGTTTCTTAAAGTCTTGCGCTGCTCCATCAGTGGTCTGAGTCGCCATGTGTGGTTAGGGAATCCCCATGATCCTCTTATCATTCCTGTAAACCTTGCCATTATTCAATAAAAGTGTGGTTTACGGCTCAAAGAAAAAAATCAGTGTACTGTGAAGGCGTCTCCTAAAGAAGTTGCCATCAACCCCAACACTGAGTTGAGCAACCTTAGCTTTCCGATTGTTGCAAATATTGAACAGATCAGGATACACACACACACACACACATATATATATATATATATATATATATATATATATATATATATATATATTTCAAAGGAGGGTTATTGTTCAGGGGGTCAAACCAAAGCCCCTGGACACTCTCTGGCGACAGTAATGAGATGGATATATATTATCAATTTTATGATGATTAGCAGTAATGAGAAGCCTGGTACGCTGCAGTACGTACCGATACACCGCGGCCATGTCGCATTGTATTTTCATGCGTGGACGGCCAACTCGACATTTCCAGTTAAACCTGCGGTTCTCAATTTGACCAGAAATTATAATCTGATTAGCTGCGTGCATGCGTAAACTGAGACCTAGCACGTGCGGACAAAGTTGAGGAAATGAGAAAGTTTTCCCATACAAGCGTCTTCATCGAAATATGTGCACAAGGTTTAACATTTCATCGAAATTTCCGAAATTTCGAGGGTGGGCGAGCCCACACCTATGCATACTTGAACCAACGGACGGTGCAATGATAGTGTCTGAATCAAACGTGACAGTGTGGTCCGGATGGGAGCACCTGGATGTACTCTCTAGTACTAGTTGGTGGCCGTCCATCCCATTTTGGTTTTGTCACGCCTCCATGGAATCGCGGCGATTGATTAGTAGTCCCGGTTTCGATGCTGGTTTAAGCCGCGTACGTACATGGCATTCGTGCATGCATACGTACACATACCTTACCTTTCTTGATGTGTATCTTACCTTTCTTGATACCGGCTAGATCGGTGCTTGCATGCTTGCAAACGCTCTTATATTATCTCGAAACAGGCTTTCGCCTCACTTTACATATAAAACACAAATTACAAATATACGACAGGACGATACAAAGTGGTGATGAAGCCCACAAACAAAGTAGAGCTTAAACTTAAAAAAAAACGGACAACATACATTGGCCGGGGCACAATTATGCCGCCGAGCAAGAAAACATGAAGACCTAAGGACTACATAGCGACGACCACCAACTCCTGGGTTCCCTCAACAACGCCCTCAAGAGGGGAAACAGTGCTACGCGTCGCCATTGCCGCGTCCGTTGAACCGGACCAAGGTTTTCACCCGGAACACTGACAGGGGAAGCAAACCCGCGACGACGTCCTCAAGAGGAGAGCGGCACCCACGACACCATCGTCTTCAGTGCCGAAGCGCAGAGCTTTGGCCCAGTTGCAACCATCAGCCATACGGGAACTAAGTCGGACGCCACGACGTAGCCAGGAACATCCAGAACCAGAACTTGGCACCTCTCTGCCGCGACGAAGAAGACGCCAGAACCTCCCAACGCAGCACCCCTCGCTGTCCACACGACCGAGACACGCCGCCACCACCGCTAACCGATGACTCGCCGGAGAGCCAACCGGTAAGCCCGCCACCCGAGGCCGCCGCCCCGGCATCCCTCTCCACGCCACTCGTGAAGACACAGCACGCACACACAAACACTCTTATATTATGAAACGGAGGAAATATGATTTAATTCTGATGTGCACTGAAGTTCATTAATGTACGTACTGATGCTATCGATCTAGCTAGCCCCACATAGTGTTTTTTTCCCATCAAGTTTGGATTGCTTACCACGGATGCCACATGCTTACTGTTTCCTATTTGTTGAGAATTAATTAACTTAATTAATTTTGATTTAATCCCTGCCTATGTGTTAACTACCGACGGTTGTTTGACAACCATCGTGATGTTTCGCTCGCGACTATCCGACATACGCTTGTTCGTTCGTGTCCTTTGGAGTTGTATAAATTGCAGTTATCATTCATCAATAAAGATTACCCCGTGATTCCTTTCCTCTCTCTTTATTTTTACTTCAATACGTTATCAGCGCGCGTGTCTCTCCGCTGGGAGAGAAAGGTCAGAGGCGCCCGACGAGGCGCAAGGCGTGACGGCCTCGGCACACCGTGGCGTTTCGTACAGGAGAGCGGCGGTGGCGTCTCCCGGCGTTCGACTGCGGCGTCTAGCCTGATGTATCTTGCATAGAACGGCGGCGCCAAAAACCATGGCTTTCGGCCTGGTCCTTCCGGAGCAGAGGCGATGGTCGGCGTCGTACGGGCGTACGGAGCGACGGCCATCCCACACGCGATGCACGGGCTCTCCTGGCTAGCATCGCCATCGGCGGGAGGGAGCGGCTAGGCCACAGGGCCAGCAGACGATTCCTTTACTAGCGGCGCCATGGCGTCGGCGCGAACACACAGCATCTACGGCAGCGCGACACGACGAGACCGGCGAAAGGTGCGGTGTCGGCAAGGCGGGCTGCAGCGGCAGCGCGGCGGGGTGCACCTCCTGCAGACGGAGCGGTGGAAGAGGACACGTGCGGCGAGTTGCCCCGATGCTGCCGCTCCCGGAAGAAGACGGCGGCGAGCCGTCACTTAGCCTTCCGGAATGCAGCGATGCAGGGGCCATCGCGCCCAGAGACCACGCTTACACGAAAATTTCCCAATTGCAACCGCACAGGATGAGGAGCCTTCGAGCAACTCTAGCAGACCCCTTAAATCGCCCCGACCCATAAAATAATCGTCAGTTTACGGTTTTGAACGGAAAAAATGACCTGAACAGAAAGCGACCGACCCGTAAAACATATTAAGGGGCGCGGTAAAATCCCCCCTGATACGTCTTCATCGTATCTACTTTTCCTCACACCTTTGCACTTGTTTTGAACTCTAATTTGTATGATTTAAATGAAACTAACCCGTACTGACGCTGTTTTCAGCAGAACTACCATGGTGTTGTTTTTATGTAAAAATAAAAGTTCTCGAAACTGTACGAAACTTTTTGGAGATTTATTTTACAACAAATAAAAAATATTGGAGCCAAGAACCACCGGAGGGGGAGCCCTGGCTGGGCACAAGACATCAGGGCGTGCCCTGGTGGGTTGTGCCCACCTCGGGGCCCCACTGACCCTAATTCCGACGCTATAAAATCATATTTTTGAAGAAAAAAACTAGAGAGAAAGTTTCATCGCGTTTTACGATACGGAGCCACTGTCACCTCCTGATCTTCATCGGGAGGCCAGATCTGGAGCCCGTTTGGGGCTCCGGAGAGGGGATCTTCGGTCTTCGTAATCATCAACCCTTCTCCATCGCCAATTTCATGATGCTCTCCACCGGGAGTGAGTAATTCCTTCGTAGGCTTGCTGGTCGGTGGAGAGTTGGATGAGATTCATCATGTAATCGAGTTAGTTTTGTTAGGGCTTGATCCCTAGTATTCACTATGTTCTGAGATTAATGTTGGTATGACTTTGCCATGCTTAATACTTGTCACTAGGGCCCGAGTGTCATGATTTCAGATCTGAACCGTTTATGTTATCACCATTATATCTATCTTCTTGATCCGATCTTGCTAGTCATACGCACCTATTACATGTTCTGATGTGTAAACCCCGGAGTGACAATAGTCGGGATACTTTCCGATGATGACTATAGTTTGAGGAGTTCATGTACTCACCGTGTGTTAATGTTTTGTTCCGGTTTTCTATTAAAAGGAGGCCTTAATATCCCTTAGGTTTCTTATGGACCTCGCTGCCACGATAGGATAGGACAAAAGATATCATGTAAGTTCTTTTTCATAAGCACGTATGACTATTTACGGAATACATGCCTACATTATATTTATGAACTGGAGCTAGTTCTGTGTCGCCCTAGGTTATGACTGTTACATGATGAATAATATCCAACGAGTTCACCGATCCAGTGCCTACGAGTTTTTCACATATTGCTCTTGCTAAGTTACTATTGCTACTGCTACTGTTCCAACTGCTACAAAACTATTGCTATCACTGTTACCGTTACTGTTACTATTACTATTGCTATCAAAACTATCATACTACTGTGCTACTAATCACTCTGCTGCAGATATTTAATCTCCAGGTGTGGTTGAATTGACAACTCAACTGCTAATACTCGCAAATATTTTTTGGCTCCCCTTGTGTCGAATCTATAAATTTGGGTTGAATATTCTACCCTCGAAAACTGTTGTGATCCGCTATACTTGTGGGTTATCAACACCTTTTTCTAGCGTCGTTGCCGGGGAGCATAGCTATATTTGTTGAGTGACTTGGGATTTATACCAATTGATCACTATGAAGAATCTGAAGGATTCAAAAACCAAGATTTTTCCCTCTAAGACGAGGGGAGGTAAGGAACTGTCATGTAGCTCTGCACTTGATTCACCTTCTGTTATGAGTAAGTTTGCAACACCACCACATGCTAGTAATCCTGATATGTCGCAAGTTATTGGTGACGCTACCTCTGCTATGAATGATGCTTATGATGATGCTAGTACCATGCTTGATGATAATGTGTCAGTAGGTGAATTTCCTGATGAACAAATTGCTAGAGCTAAAGAGAATGAAATTATTGAAACTGATAAGATTGCTGAAACTAATGAAGCTCTTGAAACTGATGATTATGAAACACCTATTAGACCTAGCTCCCCTAGATTTGAAATGCCTAAGATACCTGAAGGTTATGTTATGGATGAGGAGACAACTAGGGAAATCCTTTCTTGTAAGGATAGAAACGATCTTAAGAAATTGCTACGCAAGTATAAGGAAAAGACTTTGAATGCTAGAATGAAATGTGATCCTAAGTTTGCTACTTCACCTATCTTTGTTACTGATAAGGATTATGAATTTTTTGTCGACAGAGAGTTAATTACTTTGGTTGAATCTGATCCTTTCCATGGCTATGAAACTGAAACTGTAGTGGCACATCTTACTAAGCTGAATGATATAGCCACCCTCTTTCCTCACGATGAGAAGATTCGCTACTACTATATTCTTAAGTTATTTCCGTTCTCATTAAAGGGTGATGCTAAGACATGGTACAATACTCTTGCTCCTGGTTGTGTGCGTATTCCCCAGGATATGATTTACTACTTCTCTGAAAAATATTTTCCTGGTCATAAGAAAAAGCTGCCTTACAGGAAATATTTAACTTTGTGCACATTGAAGAAGAGAGTCTCCCACAAGCTTGGGGGAGGCTTCTCCAATTTCTTAATGCTTTCCCTGATCATCCTCTTAAGAAAAATGAAATACTTGATATCTTCTATAATGGACTAACTAATGCTTCTAGGGATTTCCTAGATAGTTGTGCTGGTTGTGTTTTCAGGAAACGAACTGTTGAACAAGCTGAGGAACTATTGAATAATTTATTGAAGAATTATGATGATTCGACTCTCCCTGAACCACCACTTAAACCCACTCCGAAGAAGAGGGGTATCTTATTTCTCAGTCCCGAAGATATGCAAGAGGCAAAGAAATGTATGAAGGAAAAAGGTATTAAAACTGAGGATGTTAAGAATTTACCACCTATTAAAGAAATACATGGCCTTGACACACCACCACCTCCACAGGTGGTAGAGGTAAATTCTTTATTAAAGTTTGATGAAGGTGATATCCCTCACAATAAATATCCCAGTCAATGCTCATATGAGTTTGATAACTACATATGAAGCAAGATCATTTTAATGCACAAGTTCTGAAACAATTGAAATATAATTCTGATATGATTGCTCGCTTGAGTGACTTGCTATTTAGAATCAGTAATGATGTTAGAGGTGTAGGAAAGCATGCCTCTATGGTTCAAACTCAGTTAGAACAAGTTGCTAAATCTCAAAAAGAATTGCTTGATGAAATGAATAATAATGTGAATGATTTTGCTGCTAGAGTAGTAACTAGAGGAGGTAGAATGACCCAAGAACCACTTTATCCTGCAGGTCATCCTAAAAGAATTGAACAAAATTCTTAGAGAATTAATACTGACGCACCTAGTCCTTCTAAGAAGAAAAAAAAAGAAAAATGATAGGACTCTGCATACCTCTAGTGAACCTGAGATACAAAATCCTCCTGATAATAATGATGTCTCTATTTTCGATGTTGAAACTCAGTCTGGCAATGAACATTCACCTAGTGATAATGAAAATGATAATGATGATGTTCATGAGGACACTCAATCGAACAATGATAAAGAACCAGATAATGATGTTGAAACAGAGCCTGCTGTTGATCTTCATAACCCACAAGCTAAAAATAAATGTTATGGTAAGAAAGACTTTGTGGCTAGAAAACATGGTAAAGAAAGAGAGCCATGGGTTCAGAAACCCATGCCCTTTCCACCTAAACCGTCTAAGAAAAAGG